>CM076247.1:1112572-1759859 GCA_038380765.1 Odontothrips loti | reverse complement strand
GGTTACAGAACAGAGGCTTGGATACTTTCCTTCTCGGGTGCAACAGAACGGTACATATGTTTCCGGGCAATTGCAGCCGCGTGGGGAAATAAGATCTGTGTCGCACTCAGAGATTTTCATGCCTTCACTGGCTGCGATACGGTGAGTTTCTTTGCCACGAAAGAAAAGCGGTCTGCATCTGCATGGGGAAATTCCGTGGAGGTCCCGAAGGCCAAATCCCCTAGAAGTTTCAAAAGGTGCCATGTGGGGGGGCTTGGGTTCATCCGCGTTTGAATCCCTCAGACTTCCCAAAGGCATTTACTTCAGTTTGCGCTAGCTGCGCCCAATTTCTACCACCAACGTTGCAACGAAACCCCAGGGCTACTACGTAGCACTGAATTTTATAGGAATACATGAAATTACTCTGAAATTTCAGGAAAATACTGCAATTGGACCGGGTGCTCCGAGAAAGGTAAAAAGCGGGAGGGACTTCCGAGGAACTTCGCAGCAATGAACTTCGGAGGGATTTCAACCACCCTGGAATCCCTCTCAAGTACCAATTTAAAGGAGGAACTTCGGAGAGGCTTAATTGGGCCCTAAAGAGGGGCCTCGATTTTTGTTAGGGCAGTGATTTTTCCTGAATTACGCGCTAAACGGTTACAGAGGCTTGGATACTTCACTCCTCGGGTGCAACACAACAAAACACAGCAGCGTAGGGAAATAGGATCTGTGTCGCACTTGGAGATTTTCATACCTTCACTGGCTGCGATACGGTGAGTTTCTTTGCCACGAAAGGAAAGCGCTCTGCACGGGCTGCGTGGACATCACATATTAACATTTCCTAGTACGAATACTAGTGCGTAAATATACATGTAAAATTTTTACATAACTTAGACCCATGAAGTCCCCTTGCAGGGGACTCCAATTTCTATTAGGGTGAAAATGAAAGGGTGAGGAACTCAGCCCAAATAAGAGCGAGGAACCCTTCTTACTCAAACTTTAGGGAAGATGTTGACCTCACCCAGATTTGAGTGAGGAACCTCACCCAATTTCGGGTGAGACAGGCATTTTCGCCCAAATGCTGACGAGAAAATGCCTTAGTCTCACCCAATTTTCGGCAGAAACGCCGTCCTCACCTGAATTTTCAAATTTTTATGTACCGTTCCTTTGCACCCGAGGAGGAAAGTATCCAAGCCTCTGTTCTGTAACCCTTTGGCACGTAGTTCAGGGAAATGAGACAAGACCAGGACAACACCACCTGTGTCTGAGGTCCTGATAATGATGTTTGCAGCTCAGACACTGATGGTATTGTCCTGCATCAATCACAAGAATAATAGTTCGCAATGATTACTTGCCAACGATAGAAGTTACAGCGGCTAACAGCACCCTTCTGAATTTCAGGTCGCAGTACCTGACAGAACACCGCTGAAGATTTTTAACATTTTCATTTTTGGGACTTCATGTTTGTATGTTATGTAAAAAAAATTATACGCACCAGTATACATATAGTATATGTTAAAATGTTATGTACACAATTGTTCATATATTTATTCACTTGATATGGTATGTAGATGATACTATTACACAATCATACCAGAACTTTAAACATGCCAATTTTTCATTTTCATCCTCAAACCGTTCAGAACATTTCATACTTAGTCGATTTGCAAGTTCAAATGTCCTTTTTCGTAACTTCCGGTAGCCGGACAATATTAAAGACACCGGAGATGAAATTAGACCAACTAGAAACCACTGAAACGACTACCCACACGACTATATAGGAATATCTTCCAAATTTGGCCATTTTCAAGCCGCCATTTTCGAAAATGGCGGCCAAATTGCCTCTTCTGGTTCCGGCCGACATTTTTGCACATCACCAATGAGTTTCTGGTGCTCATATTGTCCGAAACCGATACCAACATTGCATATATACGACATTTTAACTTTTTCCACAGAGGGGGTGGAGGGGGGTAGTTAACCCCCCCAAAAGGGGGGTCTGCACGAGATTTTCATTGAACGTTTCGACTCAAATCCAAGAATCATATTTAAGGAACAAGTGTGCCGAAGCGCTTGCTTGTTAGTCGATTTGCAGGTTAGGTAAGGCCTACCGCCAGCACTATCTGTTAGCACTTCTTGCCTTCTTCCTATTGCCGTTCTGGGGTTTAGCGGAATACCCTATCAGTGAAAGTTGTTCTGCGACCACTGCGGCGTCAAAGTACCAGAGAACTATTGCTCTGGTTTCATGACTTCCTTATAAAGAACAAAGCCTTCCTCCAGTTTGAGATAGGATAGGTAATGGTTTGGTGGGGAAACAATTCGGTCACATGACGACTTGATGGCAATTGCCGTTCGTGCGGCAGGTTTCATACTTTTCGCGCACCTCAATCTCGCCAGACATGGGGAAATTGAGATTGTAGGGTTCCCTGGGCTTTGAGTGCAGCGAGCACGTCATATAGTTTGGTGGTTTGGGCGGCGCACACCTACATAGGCCTGTTCGTGGCTGACGCTGGGACATTTCGGAAATCTGTCTATGCACCAGACTTTAGTGCCATTGAAAAGGCCCTGCTCCAAATTGCTCATTATGAAGCACTGTTCGTCGAACTAAGTCTATGCACCAGACTTTAGTGCCATTGAAGAGGCACTGCTCCAAATTGCTCATTAAGAAGCACAATTCGCCGAACTTTAAGTCGAACTTGTCGAAAGTATCAATGACTCCGTCTGGGCGCACACCTACCTAGGCCTGCTTGGTCAAGGCAGGGGTGGGTTCGGAAAGAAGAGGGGGAGGGGGTTGTACACGTCGGGGAATGCTGGTTCCGGCATTCAGGCATGTTAGCAAAACAACGCGTGAAATTAGGCGTACACCGTTTGCAGGAATCGAACCCACCCGGGCACTGTACTTTTGATAAGTGCCAGTAGCCGTGCCAGTAACAGTTTAGTACACCATAAATTTTACACCTTGTTTTGCGACCACTCCGGCGTCAAAGTAGCAGAGAACCATTCCTCTGGTTTTATGACTTCTTTATAAAGGACAAAGCTTTTCTCTCAGTGGGTTCTACCCACTGGGCATGGCCTGCAGCTGCAGCCACTGGTCTTCGACGAGCGAGCTGGCGGCGATCAGCAGCTGTGTCGCCCAATCAGCGCACACCTACCTTGGCCTGTAGGCACACTCGTGTTCTGTAATAGTTCTTGTCTGCGATTGCATTTTCCTTGGTCTGTGAATGCTCTTCTAAAGGAAATTCCCCCTACCCTTTATACTTTGTTGTATTTTTCATTTTGCCCTTGTTAATTGTAAAGAAAAATTTTGCTTTTTATTCCTTCCACTGTTCTCTGGTGGAAGTTACTTCTCGTTCTGCTGGTCCTTCTTGCCACGATTGAACTTTATAAACCATCTTGTCTTTTTCTTTGTTTCTCGTTCGCAGCAATGGGTGATGGTAGCGTTCTGGCGTACGCATTAATTGGGGTCAGCATTTTTAAGCGGTTGGTGGAAAACAACTCTGATTTATTATTCCATGAGGATAGGTGGGCCACAGGCGTCAGGAAGGTTATCAGAAGGGTCCGCTTAGTGCAAACCATATGGATAGCGGTTATACCTGACATGACGATTTGGTGGCAATGGTTGATCGTGCGGCACGTCGGGGAATGCTGGTTCCGGCACTCATGCACTTCAGCGAAACAAAGGGTGAAATTGGGTGGACACTGTTTGTGGGAATCGAACCCACCCGGGTATCTGTATTATTGAAAAGTGCAGGAACCGTGCCAGTAACAGTTTAGTCCACCACAAATTCCACTCCTTGTTTTGCGACCAGTCCGGCGTCAAAGTACCAGAGAACCATTGGTCAGGTTTTATGATTTCTTTGTACAGTACAAAGTTTTCCTCCAGTTTGAGAAAGGATAGGTAATGTTGGGAGCGAGAGTGTTTGCAACTGCGTTCCAGTCTTTGAATTCTTTGAATGTTGGAACAAGAATGGAATAGGAAAGTTAAACATTTTATTTTGATCAGTGTGTTCTACCAACTGGGCATGGCCTGCAGCTGCAGCCACTGCTGTCGGTTCTCGTTCCACAACCCCAGCTCTTCGACGAGCGAGCTGGCGGCGATCAGCAGCTGTGTCGCCCAATCAGCGCACACCTACCTTGGCCTGTAGGCACACTTGTGTTCCGAATAATTCTTGTCTGCGATTGCATTTTCCTTGGTCTGTGAATTACTCTTCTAAAGGACCTGTGCCTATACAGCAGCGATTGTGTCCTTACCTCAGTGGTCGCTTTGTCGCAATTTGAAGTCCTTCGCCGACTCCGTTCCACTGCTCGGCCAACCCCTCCAGCAAGAGGGACACCGATGAGCGATAAGATAGCACGGAGCAGACGTATACCACACCTTACAGGTGTTACCAAGAACGCCACAACCCACATCACAGTTTTTGATTGTGCGTCACACGGAGCGGATGGCAGCAGCCAGACTGTTTCACGCCGCGTCGCTCGTCGATAACGTGAGGGTAGGAGAGGGTGGGGTAGCTTTGGTAATACATTCAATAAACTGAGGGAAAAACGCGGGCGCAGTCCGCGTTCTGGCGGGCGAAGCCCGCCACCCGGGCGCCGCCAAACCGAATGTGCGCACAAGAAGAGAAAAGAAAGTTGTAGTCATCCGTGTGGGCTAGGTTAGGGCCTGGCTCGATTAGGTTAGGTTAGGAGAGGGCGGGGTAGCTTAGGTAATAGATGAGATAAAGTGAGAAAAATAACGCGGGCACAGCCCGCGTTCGGGCGGGCGGAGCCCGCCACGGTGAGGGCCGCATGCCGGGGGACCGTCATCCCCTGTATAATAACTGAATCTGGCCCCACACACACACTTGGGCGGCCGAAGGCCGCTAAACGGGCGGGCGGAGCCCGCCACGGGGGGCGGGTGAGGGCCGAAGGCCCCCGCCCCCCCGGGGGGTCTGGGGGGCGGAGCCCTCTCAGCGAGCGAAGCGAGTTTCTATTTATTATGCCTTCTTTTGTGCCCCTAAAAGCCAGTCCTTGCCTACCAATGAACAATAAGATGTCAATGACTCTACTAACAATAGCACGCTTAATTTCTGTCTCCTTAGCTTTTAGAGTAACTAAATCCTCGTTGATTAAAGTACTGACGTCTTTTCCAGCTAAAACTAAAGCACATGCCGACGCAGCGGTCTTGTGAGCAGCAGAACTCTCATGCCTTTCTATGTTAGAGTAAATGTCTTTCCTGTCTGTAACTTGAAACCCTGATACAAAAGTTGACTCTGACCTTGAATCGAAGCACATGCAAGCTGTACAATACAATGAGCAGTTCGGCGCGCAGTAAGACAGCCACGCTCGTTGAACTGTGCAGGAACCCTGCTTGCTGAAGAAGGCTTTCTTGTGGTCAAAGGGCAACTCGACTGACGGTTGTATTGGATGTTGATCCAAAAATGCTTTCTTCACGCGTGCAGGTGCGTTGCTTGCAGGTGCCAGGAAGAGAACAGCGTGATGATGCCCAACACCTTTACCTCCTCCCACGCTGAAAATTATAAACCGGATAGTTACTTTTCTAAACTTTAATATACACTCAAAAGTGCATGCCTATATTAAGCATGTGCCTTAATCTTGTGGGATTTGCTGGAGTCTAGCATCCGTATCATATGGCTGCTTTATTTAAGGAAATTCCACGATAAGAAATTTACAGACAGGAACGCGACTTACTTGTTATTTGCTTCATCTAGGTCTAGGTCTTCGGAATCCTGTGCTGCGTCAGACTCCGCGCCTTCGCCATCAGCATCACCATGAACCAGCACTGATCCTTCTGGTTCCTGAGCTGCGGCCCTTTCTGATTCTGAATTACAGCCAGTACCGGCCCCGGACCCGGATTGCCCATGTTGAGTTTCAGATTCAGAAGTTGGTTGTGGTTCGACATCAATGCTAGTGTTACCCGTACTCGTCTCTTTCTGTTCTGCTCTTGGGCCAGTAACAGTGGGTCTACCTAAAATAAAACGGAGATATTGTGAAAAAAGTAGGAAAGTAAATAGATAAAATCAAACGATGATTTTCACAAGGCCGCGTAGCGCAAACCGCAAACGTATATTTGACTTTTAACTTCCGGTTTCGAACCTGACTGGAAATGCCTAAGCCCAAGCTGATCCTTTACAGATGCGCCAAACTCATGTTATGTCCGGAGTCCTGACTTACCAATTGGAATTGAGGGCTGCCTTGGCGGCAAAGAAAACATAAGTTTTCGCTGAGAAGGGTCAGTTGCAGCCTCGCTGAGCTTCCTCTTCTCCGCCTCTCTCTTCTTCTGCCACCCTCCTGCTCGCTTGCTCATAGCGAGGAAGATAAAGAGCCAGAGGAGTGAATGGAAAAAAAAACTATGTAATGCGCCGGCCGCCCGAAGCCACGAAACTCTCTCCCTTTGCTCAAATATGTGCAGGCAGTAGTCCTTGCGATTGTTGCCGAAGCGTGGCCAGCCGCCGCCCTGCCTCACATCACAGCAAGCGACAGCGCGTGGCGCGTCCGCATATTCCCCCTTCGCCGCAGTGTAGCCGGCCACTGCCAAGCAGACGAGCGTGTATTCCCCGTACCAGCCGGCTGATGGCCTCGGCTACGGCTGCAGCCGATACCCCAGTCCCGATGCGAACGAACGACGACGGCCCACAGTGTGCTTGCCCGGCTCCCTGCAGTTGCCAGCGTGCGGCATGCATAGACCCCACGCTTACCAGATCAGAAGCCGAAAAGCTGGGCCCATTGTCGGCACCAGCCCCTTAGCTCAGCTTACCAGGTTACCGGGCCGTCGCGGTCGTGTCGCGACGGCCGTTCATTCATACTTGACTGGCCCGCCAGCCCTATAGCACGGCCCGTAGGCCCGCCGGTCCGCCGGCCCGTCGGCCCGACGGCCCACGCGGGGGCGCCCACGCGGGGGCCCCCGCGCGCCCGCCCGGGCCGGACCGAGCCTGCCCTGCTCCGCTCGGCCAATGAGGTACTGTGACTGAACCACACCTCGGGTCCTGTGTCCGCGGACCCCGGCCTCCTCCAGACCGTTGTCTTCGCGGTCCCGTCGTATCCGTTTCGCGGCCGTTCCCGGCTCGCGTCGTCGGCCTCCTTTGAGAGAGCACAGCAGCCGCCGGCCTCCTCGGCCGTGTCGTCGCTGCCCGAGTCATACGATTCGTCTGTCGAGTGCGCCCCGCCGTCCGGCCGCCCCATTCTTGGCGATGGCTGTGCCACTAATAAGGACCTCTCGCCGCATCGCCGGCCGCCCTCCCTCACCCATGGTCATGGACTTCGAGGAGGCTGGCGCCTCGGACCTCGCCACCACTCCGGTGTGCTGCGCTGGAGACCATGAGCGAGTTCGGCTTCTTCTACCCCCTGCCCCTGCTGAAATCTGTAATAGACTTGCTGGTCTGTCTGGGCTTTCTAGCAGCACAGCTGCAAGGTCTATGCCAGTCAAGTTGAAACTACGTAGCAAGGTGCTTGCCATTGAGGATACGACAGCTGACAAGGCGATTAGCAGCCGGTCCCAATCTCGCACCGTAGTACTCATAGAGGGTGGAATTGCCGTGTTGGGGGCATCTTCTTTGATCAGCCCGAGCAAAAGTTGGAATGCGGACACCTCGCCTGGTTCAGGTGTCAGGAGCACAACCAAGATCTCCATAGTCGGCAGCAACGGGACGGCCGTCATCGCCACAGGGTGTCCAGTATAGTAGCGGATCCCCTGGTCAGCCTGGGGGTGCGGCACCCATGCATTATCACCAGCTAGTCTGGGATCATCTAATGACACCTCGGCAATTTGGTCGAATTCGGGTGGGGGGTGCAGTTCGGCGTATGGGACATTCACCGCTGCCAGGGGTGCCTGTGGCGTCAGAACCCAAGAGGCCCCGGCGGGCGATGGCCGCCGCTTCCACAAGTCCACCATGGTAGTCGTCACCGGCTGAATGATTCAGGGCGAGCTTTTGCAGGAAGCTTACTATCTGTGTGGGAGTCGGCGCCTCCTCTTGCATCTCGGGCAGAAGGCCAGCTGCTGAAGTCATCAACAAATATGCGGGGGTGGCAGGCCACACACAAGAGTCAACAACAGAGATATTGGCATCATCTGGTGCTTGAAGAACAGCGCCCCCAGCTGCTAACATTGATGCCACAAGCCTGTCGGAGGGGGTGGCCACATCCTTCGGACACAGGAAACATACAGCCTGATGCGCTGCCTGTTCCTTAAGTAATGTGATCATATCCGCATTCAACGGGCTCTGTATTAAGATCAGGGTATTGGCTTGCACACCAACAACTTCCAACTCTATGCCAACTCTGGCCACCTTTGAGCTCTGAAAGGCCATCATATGCCCCTTTACAAAGAGGCCTTGAAGCGACTTGCGCTCTGTTCTGAAGGCCAACAAATCAGGATGGTTCGATATGCGAACTCCTTGAACAGTTGAGATTTGGCCGGCGAGGGCCTCTTCCAGCTTTTTGCCACTCGGATTTTCCCCCGTATAATAGGGAGTGGCTGCTGCCCGGTCTGCACATGGATATGAGGCTGATGGCCCCCATTGTACCACCAGCGGCTCATGGTCTAGAGCGGGCACGATCGTATTTCCTAACTCCAGTTGTGGCCTCACTGTGACAACGGGTGCGCCATTGACTGAAATCGGTTGGAAGATGGAACTGACCACATAGGCTTGTGCGTCTTCGGCCTACTGCGTCTCTGGGCACCCCGGGGCGTTCCAGTCGCTGGCGAGCCTGTCGATGATGGGGCGAGGGCTCTGAGCAGAACTGGCCACCAAGGCATGAGCCGGCATCGGCACCGTTCCGGATACCACTACGCTCTTCAGTCCTGTGCTGGTGGCACCCAAGCCCGGCAGCTTCCTGAAAGCGGGGGCCAGCCCGGAAGGTTCCAGCAGTTGTAGCATGTCGCACGCGCTTTGAGAAAGGTGATATCAACGGCTCTGGAGTCCTGTTAGCTGACAGTGTCCTGGCCACTGCCATAGGCGGACATGCCGCTTCGTGAAGGCCTCCCACATCTGGCAGAGACCAACGGGGTCGGCTGCCTGATCATCAGCAGCAGGGACGAATTTGGTCACCAGGTGGTCTGATGGGGTAGAATTGGTCTTTAGCCATTCAACACAGCGCTCCCTAAGAGTGTTTAACTCAGAAGCGTAGGCGCCTGCTTCCTCATGCATAAGTTCCACCAACACGGCGGCATGTTCATATAGGAGAGGGAGTGTGTAGAAACTTGGTGATGGTAACCACGCATCTACGCATCTGCCTTGCCATGCAGGAAGTCGTAGGCGGTGTCAACTGGACACGTCTTAGGTTCTCGGGGTGCAGCTGTCCCTAGATAGTTGGGAGGGCTCAACACCCACGTGGCACTGCCGTAGACAACCCTCACTGGCATTCTGGATCCCAGCAGGGCCCGCCACATCCACCCAGCAGATGTTTACCGAGCGGCCTGCTGCACCACGTTTGCTGTGATGAACGGCTGAGGACAGTGGCCCACTCGCCTACCAAGTCCCGCGATAGGGGGGAGGGCGGGTCAGGGGAGCTTGGCTCATAATCCGGTGAGCAGGGAGGCGTCGCCACTGGCGCCTTGGTGGTGGCGGGCTGGGGAGTTGTCTTCTTCACCGTCTTGTCAGCAGCCTTGACGGCCTACCCCCTACTGGACTGCGCAGGAGGCTCTGAACGCACGTTGGAGCTAGCTGCAGCGTCTAAGTTTCTCCTCACAGTAATCTTTCCTGGGGTGGCAGCTTTTCTTGCGCCTAGTGGTAGGATTCCACGAGCACGTGTTGCCGTGATTGGGATGTTTGGTGAAGGCTGCTGGCCGGCCAATCGCTTGGTAGTGCTGGCGGTAGGCCTTACCTAACCTGCAAATCGACTAACAAGCAAGCGCTTCGGCACACTTGTTCCTTAAATATGATTCTTGGATTTGAGTCGAAACGTTCAATGAAAATCTCGTGCAGACCCCCTTTTTGGGGGGGTTAACTACCCCCTCCACCCCCTCTGTGGAAAAAGTTAAAATGTCGTATATATGCAATGTTGGTATCGGTTTCGGACAATATGAGCACCAGAAACTCATTGGTGATGTGCAAAAATGTCGGCCGGAACCAGAAGAGGCAATTTGGCCGCCATTTTCGAAAATGGCGGCTTGAAAATGGCCAAATTTGGAAGATATTCCTATATAGTCGTGTGGGTAGTCGTTTCAGTGGTTTCTAGTTGGTCTAATTTCATCTCCGGTGTCTTTAATATTGTCCGGCTACCGGAAGTTACGAAAAAGGACATTTGAACTTGCAAATCGACTAAGTATGAAATGTTCTGAACGGTTTGAGGATGAAAATGAAAAATTGGCATGTTTAAAGTTCTGGTATGATTGTGTAATAGTATCATCTACATACCATATCAAGTGAATAAATATATGAACAATTGTGTACATAACATTTTAACATATACTATATGTATACTGGTGCGTATAATTTTTTTTACATAACATACAAACATGAAGTCCCAAAAATGAAAATGTTAAAAATCTTCAGCGGTGTTCTGTCAGGTACTGCGACCTGAAATTCAGAAGGGTGCTGTTAGCCGCTGTAACTTCTATCGTTGGCAAGTAATCATTGCGAACTATTATTCTTGTGATTGATGCAGGACAATACCATCAGTGTCTGAGCTGCAAACATCATTATCAGGACCTCAGACACAGGTGGTGTTGTCCTGGTCTTGTCTCATTTCCCTGAACTACGTGCCAAAGGGTTACAGAACAGAGGCTTGGATACTTTCCTCCTCGGGTGCAAAGGAACGGTACATAAAAATTTGAAAATTCAGGTGAGGACGGCGTTTCTGCCGAAAATTGGGTGAGACTAAGGCATTTTCTCGTCAGCATTTGGGCGAAAATGCCTGTCTCACCCGAAATTGGGTGAGGTTCCTCACTCAAATCTGGGTGAGGTCAACATCTTCCCTAAAGTTTGAGTAAGAAGGGTTCCTCGCTCTTATTTGGGCTGAGTTCCTCACCCTTTCATTTTCACCCTAATAGAAATTGGAGTCCCCTGCAAGGGGACTTCATGGGTCTAAGTTATGTAAAAATTTTACATGTATATTTACGCACTAGTATTCGTACTAGGAAATGTTAATATGTGATGTCCACGCAGCCCGTGCAGAGCGCTTTCCTTTCGTGGCAAAGAAACTCACCGTATCGCAGCCAGTGAAGGTATGAAAATCTCCAAGTGCGACACAGATCCTATTTCCCTACGCGGCTGTGTTTTGTTGTGTTGCACCCGAGGAGTGAAGTATCCAAGCCTCTGTAACCGTTTAGCGCGTAATTCAGGAAAAATCACTGCCCTAACAAAAATCGAGGCCCCTCTTTGGGCCCAATTAAGCCTCTCCGAAGTTCCTCCTTTAAATTGGTACTTGAGAGGGATTCCAGGGTGGTTGAAATCCCTCCGAAGTTCATTGCTGCGAAGTTCCTCGGAAGTCCCTCCCGCTTTTTACCTTTCTCGGAGCACCCGGTCCAATTGCAGTATTTTCCTGAAATTTCAGAGTAATTTCATGTATTCCTATAAAATTCAGTGCTACGTAGTAGCCCTGGGGGTTTCGTTGCAACGTTGGTGGTAGAAATTGGGCGCAGCTAGCGCAAACTGAAGTAAATGCCTTTGGGCAGTCTGAGGGATTCAAACGCGGATGAACCCAAGCCCCCCACATGGCACCTTTTGAAACTTCTAGGGGATTTGGCCTTCGGGACCTCCACGGAATTTCCCCATGCAAATGCAGACCGCTTTTCTTTCGTGGCAAAGAAACTCACCGTATCGCAGCCAGTGAAGGCATGAAAATCTCTGAGTGCGACACAGATCTTATTTCCCCACGCGGCTGCAATTGCCCGGAAACATATGTACCGTTCTGTTGCACCCGAGAAGGAAAGTATCCAAGCCTCTGTTCTGTAACCCTTTGGCACGTAGTTCAGGGAAATGAGACAAGACCAGGACAACACCACCTGTGTCTGAGGTCCTGATAATGATGTTTGCAGCTCAGACACTGATGGTGTTGTCCTGCATCATTCACAAGAATAATAGTTCGCAATGTGATTACTTGCCAACGATAGAAGTTACAGCGGCTAACAGCACCCTTCTGAATTTCAGGTCGCAGTACCTGACGGAACACCGCTGAAGGTTTTTAACATTCCCATTTTTGGGACTTCATGTTTGTATGTTATGTAAAAAAATTATACGCACCAGTATACATATAGTATATATTAATATGTTATGTACACAATTGTACATATATTTATTCACTTGATATGGTATGTAGATGATACTATTACACAATCATACCGGAACTTTAAACATGCCAATTTTTCATTTTCATCCTCAAACCGTTCAGAACATTTCATACTTAGTCGATTTGCAAGTTCAAATGTCCTTTTTCGTAACTTCCGGTAGCCGGACAATATTAAAGACACCGGAGATGAAATAAGACCAACTAGAAACCACTGAAACGACTACCCACACGACTATATAGGAATATCTTCCAAATTTGGCCATTTTCAAGCCGCCATTTTCGAAAATGGCGGCCAAATTGCCTCTTCTGGTTCCGGCCGACATTTTTGCACATCACCAATGAGTTTCTGGTGCTCATATTGTCCGAAACCGATACCAACATTGCATATATACGACATTTTAACTTTTTCCACAGAGGGGGTGGAGGGGGTAGTTAACCCCCCCAAAAAGGGGGTCTGCACGAGATTTTCATTGAACGTTTCGACTCAAATCCAAGAATCATATTTAAGGAACAAGTGTGCCGAAGCGCTTGCTTGTTAGTCGATTTGCAGGTTAGGTTAGGCTATTTAGCGTGTACCGCTAGCACTATTGGACTTGCCAGCAGCCCTCAGCTCCATCCGGCCTTAACTTATATCGCTTTTCTCTCCTCCAAATTGAAAAGAACTGCATCCCCGTAGAGTTGACTATGTGTCGTCTGCTACGATGCTAAGTGTTCGTTGCCCTGCGTCGACGTTCTGACGGCCTTGTTGGCTGAGCGATACCGAAGCCCTTACCCCACTGGCCCAAAAATGTGCCGATTTTCAAACTTGAACATGGCGACCGACCCCTTCTCAAATCACCCAAAGACCCAAATCAAGATGGCGAAATTAACCCCAGGTGCTGCTGCAGGTGCTTGTGGTCAAAACAAGGCCTTCTTGGGCAGGAGCAGGAACAAATAAAAAAAACTGCTAAACAAGCTGTATTTTGAGCTAAAAGATCGGAACCGACCCCGCTTAAAGTACACTCAGAACTTCAATTACAATGCCGAAAAGGACCCCAGGTGCTGCTGCAGGTGCCGGTTGGCAAAACTGGGCCATGTTGTGCAGGAACTGGAACGGGAGGGCAAACTCCTCAATCAAACCGTATATCAAACTTGAACATGGCGACCGACCCCTTCTAAAATCACCCCACGACCCCAGTCAAGATGGCGAAATCGACCCCAGGTGCTGCTGCACGTGCTAGTGGTCAAAACAAGGCCTTTATGGGCAGGAGCAGGAACAAATAAAAAAAACTGCTAAATATGCTCTATTTTGTGCTTAAAGATCAGAACCGACCCCGTTTATAATTCACTCAGGACTTCAATTACAATGCCGAAAAGGAACTCATATGCTGCTGCAGGTGCGGGTTGGCAAAACTGGGCCTTCTTCTGCAGGAACTGGAACGGGAGGGCAAACTTCTAAATCGAGCCGTGTTTTTAACTTGAACATGGCGGCCAACCCCTTCTAAAATCACCTCACGACCCTAGTCAAGATGGCGAAATGGACCCCAGGTGCTGCTGCAGGTGCTAGTGGTCAAAACAAGGCCTTCTTGGGCAGGAGCAAGAACAAATAGAAAAACTGCTACAAAAGCAGTTTTTTAAACTTAAAGAGCGGAACCGACCCTGCTTAAAATACACTCAGGATTTCAATTACAATGTCGAAAAGGACCTCAGGTGCTGCTGCAGGAGCCGGTTGGCAAAACTGGACCTTCTTGTGCAGGAACTGGAACGGGAGGCAAACTTCTAAATCCGTGTTTCAAACTTGAACACGGCGATCGACCCCTTCATATATCACCCCAAGCCCCCAGTCAAAATGCCGAAATCAACCCAAGGTGCTGGTGCTGGAACGAATAGGAAAACTGCTAAGGAGGAAGTAATTTAAACTTAACGATGGAACCGACCCCGCTAAATATATACTGAAGACCTCAATTACAATGCCGAAGAAGACCCCATAGGTGCTGCTGCAGGTGCAAGTGGTCAAAGCACGGCTTCCTTGGACGGAAACTGGTAATTAGGTTAGAGCAGCATTGAATGGTGAAGAGAAGTGTTCAATGAGTAGGTTAGTCTAGGTAAGGTTAGAGTGGATTAGGTTAGAGTAGGGTAGGAAAAGTTAGATTTGAGCGCAATTAAATACGGCAGAGAATCCCCAAATACGGTACGTCCAGCGGTTAGGTTAAAAGCGCGGCGAACCCCGCGCCCTAAGACCGGCAGGGCGCCGTACATACTGATTAGCCCCGCAGGGTCCCACTCGCCCGGTGACAGCCGCCGGCAGGCCAAGGTAGGTGTACGCCAGACGTGGAGGGGCGGAAGAGTGGTTCGCGGTGAGCGAAGCCTCTTACGCCCGACGCGGTCTGGCGTACGCCTACCTTGTATAGGCTGGGCGATGCGTTGTTTCTCGGGCAGCTGTCCACGGAGTAATTAGTCCAGAGAAAGCTTGGGGAGACCATGTTTCTTGGTTCGATTCCCGGCTGGTCCCGGTGAACTCGTCCTTGGGACGCCCGAGGTGAAAGTCCACAGGTCCAAACTTTGATGTTGTGTAGTTGATGCCCTTTCGAATGTGCAGTTCGCATGACCGCACTGGGTGGTCAAAGCTAGCCCCATTCTGACCAACGAGTGTGGCATCGTTGGTGTAACACAAAGGCACGCAACTACACTGTGTCATAAAGGGACCTATTTCGGTGGTGAAGATGCGACGAAGAGTAGCCGTTGTTAAGAGTGGCAACGCTACTTATCCCTGACCACCCTTTTTGTGCCAGCATGTCAAAACTTCAATTTACTACCACTCGCCAGTTTTGTTGTTGTTTGTCCTTTTACAAGAACTTCCAACGCTTGTCACTACATTTTATCGAGCTATTTCGCCAGAATTCTAGCACTCCTGCTTGTCTTAATGCCTGCCAAAATCGTTATTTGCAGAGAGCCTTTTGAATTTTGGCTCTATAGTCGACCCCTTCAGTATGAGAAACTTGTGTGTACACGAAACTTTTACTAGCAGACGCTCAACTGACTACTGCGGTCGGATCCGCTTCCAGTAGGGGAACTCCCCTTCATGGCATTTAGGTTTCCAGAAATTACCTAACATTTCCTACCCCAGTCGGACACTTTATTTCAAACTTTGGACCTCAATTTCACTTTTAAACCCCAAAACCGGTTCTATCTACAGGGTCCTTGCGACTTTAGGACCTGTCCCCTGTCTGTCCGTGTGCTATCCGCGCGTTCTCCCTAGCTCGGGCGTAGACACCTGACGGTCGTTTCCTGTTCCCAACCTCACTAGTGGTTAAACGATCATTGACAGTGCAGCTATGGACAGTGCATAGATATTGCAGCGCTTGTTTCCGTAACGGTAAAGTTCTCAAAACCGCAATGTTTCGCGTGACCCCCGAGGACTTTTAAAGTGATCCCGCGGAGCTAGTTGACTTGACTGACCTGACTGCCCCTGACGGGAACCGTAGTGTCAACCGCCTCACCGTGGCAAGTACAGCGTCTTCGATTACCAGTCATATTTTACCAGCCCTTGCAGGGTGCTCCCACACCTCGCCTTCTCCTGGGCGTACCCGACCATCGACGACGGCGTTTTGCTCTGGGCCGCCCTCCTATGCCCCGTTTAATACGACGATTCCATCAGCCACCCCCTTTGGGTGTGCTACCCCGACGTCGTCGGCCTGAGATCCCTGTCATGGCCGCTCAGGTCGACCCAGTGCAACAACCCGCCCAGCCTGTCATGATTATCTCTTTCCCGGCGAGCTTCTCGGGAAACCCTGTCCTAGGAAATGTAAGTATTTTCTCTCCTATATATTACTATTATCATTATTTTTATTTTTTAATTTATTTATTTATTATATTTTTCCTAACCAAGGTCTGTGTCAACTGCGCGCTGTCCCGACATGTCCTACCCTCTCGTGGGCTCATTGTACCCGGTGAATGGTGCATTACCAAAGCCAGGGTACTCTCTTTCAACTACCTGTACATTGAGAGGAGACTTCGCTGCGCCAGTGGAGCACCTGGCTGCCGTGAGAACTGCTTTGTAAGTTAACTACCTGGCACTTTACGTAAAGCTTACTCCTATCCTTCCATTTTTCTAACTGGTACGTAATATTTCAGGTTGTTCTGGATGACAACATAGATAACACTCATGCACAGGATCACCCCGGCGTTTTCCTTTAAAGTATTTTTATATACTTTAGTTTTGCCTCTAAACGTTCTAATTTGCAGTATAGCGATACTTCCGTTTCTTTTAATTTGCTATGTTCAAAATGCTTACCTTGCTGTTTTAATCCCCTGAATTATACTGTCAGATATGTCAGTTTTGATGCCCCATGACAAGTAATTTAATTTCTTGTACTTTTGCCATATTAAAATGTATGACTAGCACACCACTTCCTTCTCTTCTTCTTCCTTATTCTGTTTACTTTCCACGATAATGTTGCACAAATCAATGGCATTGATATCATGATTCACATGTCTGTAGCAATGCGGCTATAACTTGTGTATTCGGGGATAGTCGTTAGGTCTTGCCTGGCGTTACTTTACTGTTGGTGGTTCTTAAGTTAACTCCGACTAGCCCAACGACAAAACCGAGTGTAGCACAGAAATGTTTGGAACATGGAAAGAGTGTTTGAAATAGCTGGTATTGAATTTTCAACAAAATTTTATGCTGTGAAAGGTCTTTCTTCCCGTGTGATTTTAGGCAATCCTTTTTGCTTAAAGCCCTAATTGCTCATCAAGGCTACGTTGAACTGAGAGATTTTGGGTTAGAAAAACGACCCAGTACTCACTTCCGATGTTGTTCGTCCGAGGCCGGAGACAAGTCTGCCTGCGTGTGGCTAGGCTCGTCGCGGCGAGGGCTCGGCCGCTCGCCGCTAGTGCTAGCACAGCATATATCGCCACAGGTGAAATCCGAACTGTGCAGACTGTCCAAAGATTATTTGTTCTGGGCAGCAGTCATGGTTGAGCCATTTACAAGTCCTCGCCTCACAGCGTCTTAGGCTCCCGTAGAGGGTGACATATAGCAGACCTGAAAAAGAACATTTTCCGCGGAATGCAGCTTCCCGTGGGATGCGATAATATGGTTGCAAGACACATGCAGTGCAGGTGATAGAGGGGGCCAGGGCGATTCCGTACGTACGGGCCCATTTCATGTCTTCGTCTCCGTGGGTCTTTGAAGCGCATTGTATCGGGGTACATGAGCACAGAAATTCACTGTACCCTTTAGTTTCACGTTTTCCCGCTGCAACCGAACTTATATGTCATATGGGTACTTCGGGAGAGCACGAGAAGTTGACCAAATATAAGTTCCGTCATTGCCCATTTGGACCATTGTTCAACTTTGGTGTTTCGGTACTGAAGATTGGGATCGCGAAACACATTAGGAGCTTTTGAAGTTTCTTTCTTGGTCTAGAAGCTTCACTTTACCAGATTATGAGTACCCTCATCAGATTTTTAATGTGAAAAATTCATGTCTGAAAAATGTCAACCGTAAATGGTTTTTAAACATTGAAAATAAACACTTCTCGCTTTTGTCTGACAAGACTCGGCCGTAGTATGAAAAAGTTATATTATTGGCTGAGCGATAGCGAAGCCCTTACCCCACTGGCCCAAAAATGTTTTGTCTGTTCGTCTGTCTGTCTGTCTGTGTGTCTGTCCGCGCGATTTCTCGAGAACGGTTCATCGTAGAGGGCTCAAATTTGGACCACAATCTCCTTGCATCATACCGGGGTCAACCTCACCTCGGGCGCATCCTACCTTAGGTGCTGCTGCAGGTGCCGGTTGACAAACCAGGGCCTTCTTGTGCAAGAACTGGAACAGGAGGGCTAACTTCTAAATCGCGCCGATTTTCAAACTTGAACATGGCGACCGACCCCTTCTAAAATCACCCAAAGACCCAAGTCAAGATGGCGAAATTAGGGATTTAAAAATACCGGTAAGATTCAATCTTACGGTAAGATACGGAAAGATTTGTAAGTTACGGGTATTTTTGGTAATAATGAGAAAGATTGATTTACAGCGGGTATTTGTTAAAATAGTGTCTGTTTCTCCGTTTTTCCACGTAACAGTAGTCAATCCTGGCAATTCTTGATGTACTAGAACACTTCAGACGCGTTTCATCACTTGAAATATAGGTTTGTGTCAGAATTAAGGATTGTGTATGGCTACGGTTGTCTTCGGGCGAGAAGTCAGATAATTGCTTGAACATGCAAAAATAATAATGAAGGATGCGTTTTAGAGTAGATTCAGCCTTTGCAGTGACGGCAAGGACAAAAAAAAAACACTTTTCACTACTTTGAACAGGAAGCACAGCTAATTTTCAGAGTTTTGCAAGTCTGAATATTACCGAAAAATACCACTTTTTTCGAGGTCGGGTAATATTACCGTAAGTAACGGTAACTTACCGAATCTTACCGGTATTATTACCGGCCTTTAAATCCCTAGGCGAAATCAACCCCAGGTGCTGCTGCAGGTGCTAGTGGTCAAAACAAGGCCTTCTTGGGCAGGAGCAGGAACAAATAGAAGAACTGCTAAACAAGCTGTATTTTGAGCTTAAAGATCGGAACCGACCCCGCTTAAAATACACTCAGAACTTCAAATACATTGCCGAAAAGGACCCCAGGTGCTGCTGCAGGTGCCGGTTGGCAAAACAGGGCCTTCTTGAGCACAATCTGGAAGATGTGGGCAAACTTTGAAATCGTGCAGAATTTTAAACTTCAACATGGCCACCGCCTCCATCTAAAGTCACCCCAAGACTCCATTCAACATGCCGAAATTAACCCCAGGTGATGCTGCAGGTGCTAGGGGTCAAAACAGGGCCTTCTTGGGCAGGAACTGGAACGGGGGCCAAATTCTAAATCGTGCAGAATATCAAACTTAAACATGGCGAATGACCCCCTCTAAAATCACCCCAAGACTCCATTTAACATGCCGAAATCAACCCCAGGTGATGCTGCAGGTGCTAGGGGTCAAAACAGGGCCTTCTTGGGCAGGAACTGGAACGGGGTGCCAAGTTCTAAATCGTGCAGAATATCAAACTTTAACATGGCGACCGACCCCCTCTTAAATCACCCTAAAACCCCATTCAAAATGCCAAATTTGACCTTTAGGTACTGCTGCAGGTGCTGGGGGCCAAACCAGGGCATTCTTGAGCAGGAGCAGGAACAAAAGGAAAAACTGCTAAAAGAAGCAGTATTTTGAACTTAAAGATTGGAACCGATAACGCTTAAAATACACTCAGGAGCTCAATCACAATCATCAAGAAAACCCCAGGTGCTGCTGATAGTGCCAGTTGTCAAAGCCGGGCCTCCTTGGACCGGAACCGGTTAGGCTAGGGTAGGTTAGGTTTGAGCAGCATTGAGTACGGCAGAGAAGTCCACAATGAGTAGCTGAAGTTGGAGTAGGCTAGGTCAGAGTAGGGTAGGCTATGTTAGAGTAGGAAAGGGTAGGTTAGGAAGTCCACAATGAGTAGGGGAAATTGGAGTAGGCTAGGTCAGAGAAGTGTAGGTTAGTTTAGAGTAGGGTAGGCTAGGGTAGGGAAGGGTAGGTAAGGTTGGAGTAGGCTTAGGGTAAGTTAAGTTAGAGTTAAGCACGATTAAGTACGGTAGAGAAGTTCACAATACTGTGGGAGTAGGTACGTCCAGGGGTTAGGTTAGAAGCGTAGCGTCCCTCGCGCCCCAAGACCGGCGCCCGCAGGGCGCCGTACTGACTATTTAGCCCTAGGGTTGTTCCGGTTAATCGGTTATTCGGTATGAAACCGGTTTTTTTGCCTTCACCGGCAAACCGGTGATGAGAAATCAAATACCGATTCACCGAAAATTCGGTATTCACCGGATTTTCGGTATTCACCGGATTTTCGGTATTCACCGGATTTTCGGTATTCACTGGATTTTCGGTATTCACTGGATTTTCGTTATTCACTGGATTTTCGGTATTCACCGGATTTTCGGTGAAATCAAAACGCAAAGTGCAAAGTGTCGCGCCGTGCATCGAGTCCGAGTCTAGCGAGCGGAGTGAGGCGAGGCGAGGGCCTGCCGAGGCGGAGGCGGGGGTCGGGGGCGGGAGGCTGAAGCCGACGCAGCCAGCCAGCCCGCAGCCCGCCGCCCGCCTTCCCCTCCCGAGCTCCGAGCTCGAGCCCACAACAAACAACAACGCACCGTTTGCTGTTTGCTGCCGTTTGCGCGCGTCCTCCATTCCGTTCTGTTTTGAGTGTTTGTGAATTAGTGAATCTCATCGAACATCAAGTCGAGCGAGTCAAGAATAGGTAAGTTTCTTCTGCGTTCATGCACATGTCTGTGTTCAAATATGTCAGTCTTGCTTGGTGCTGTTGCCAGTCGACCGGGCCGGGCCGGCCAGCCCCAAGCAGCGTGCTTTCTAGGTTATGGCTGGCAGTGTCCATAGGCTAGGTTGGTTTAACTATTAACGCCTGCATTTCTCTAATTAACCTTCCGTATGTTAATAGGTTAGCGATGAGTGGCCGCAAGAACGAATCTCCCTATAGGACCCACTTCACAAGGGTTTCTAAGCAGCTAGCAAAATGCAAGCACTGCAAGGGGATGTGAAGCTTGGTGTAGGCACCAGCAACTTGAAAACGCATCTAGAATCTCGGCACCACAGTGTGTACCTCACCGTCAAGAGGGACGTTGAGCTGCGCAAGAGGACGTCGTCGGACGCGGAGGCAGATGAGGATGATCCCAGCGTTGAAGTTGACATTCAGTCCAATGCATCGTCCCCTCCGCCCTCCCCATCCACTACTACACCCACGTCTTCTCCTGTACCACCGTAAGTAACAAAACGTTCCCGTCACGCACGACAGCATTCGAGGCTCTCGCGGCCGGCTCGCGCTTTCGCGGCTCGGCTCTCGCGGCGCTCTCGCGGCGTGGTTTGCGCTCTCACGGCGCGGCACGGCTTTGCGCTCTCGCGGCGCGGCTCGCGCTCACAGCTCGCAGTGAGCTCATTTATGTACTGCAGGTTTGCTTTTCTCTTTGTTTTAGTGCCTCGCCGTCGTCGCAAGGATCATTTTTGCAGCCGAGTATTCGGCAACACGCGGCGCCAGACGGTCGCACCATTCAAAGAGTGCACATGGGGGTGGCATACTTTGTTGCCAGATCCGGCCAACCCTACAACATAGTGACCAATGAAGGCTTCAAGGTCATGATGGGCATTGCGAGGCCGGGATACGTCCCCATGGGTAGAAAGGCCTTAACTGAAAATTACATTCCGCGCCTCAACGAAGCCACCCGAGCTAAGATTGTCGAGGCACTTAAAGAAGCCACGTACGTGGCTTTGGCGGCGGATTTGTGGACGTCCGACGCTGGGGACTCCTACATGGGCCTAACGGCTCACTTCGTTGGGACGCCGTGGATTTTGAAGTACAGGGGTCTGAACTGCCGCCTGTACGAAGACAACCACACTGGCCTCGCTATCAAGGACTGGTCTGTGGACATTTTAGAGGAATGGGGAATTCCCAGGCCTAAGGTCACCAGTGTTACGATAGACAATGGCGATAACATTCGGCTCGCCGTGAATTTGTTGAACGTCCCAGATGTGAGGTGCTTTGGACACAGCCTGCAGACCGGCATGGATGATGTGAAAAAAATGGGCCCCGTTGTTGACATGTGCCACAAGACGCACGCACTCAGAAATTACCTATAAGGACCTAAAGTTAAACGGGAGTACAAAAAATTTATCTTGGACCGTCATAATGTTGACCCCCCTAGCTTGCCTGGACTGTGCCCCACCCGCTGGTGGAGTGAGCTGCCCTTGAATCGAGCAATTATCAAGTACGAGGGATTCCTGCGGGAGTTTTTGGCAGTGTATGACTCTGGAAAGCATTTAGGCTTGCTTTTAAATAAGCAACAAATGAGTTTCCTGTGTGAGTACACTAGAACTCTGGACCTGCTGGACGAACTTACACAGGGTATGTCAGCTGCTAAGTATGTGACTGCAAGTGCGGTACTACCTATAGTAAACCTCTTAGCCGCCATGCTGGAGAAGGCCAAACAAGATGCTGCCGCTGCACCCGACGACACTACGAGAGGGGATTCCATTAGCGGGGATGAAGATGATGAAGGGAGTGAAGCCGATGTGGATAAGGAGCTCACGACAAAGGTAAATTAAGTCCCCTACCTTTAATTTTATGACGCATTAACATCCAACGCATCGTTTTGCGTGCTTTATTTGATTAAAATAACGTATCTATTCGTTTCTCCTCTTTTTAGGAAAAATTTCAGCTGACCGCCGAAATATTGGGGTACATAGTCAACAAGTTGAACAAAAGATATGACCCTGACAATTTCGACCCAGATGCCACTAGGTGGAGGCCAACTGACCAGCGTAGTGCTGTAAAATGCCACAGGTTTTTGGCTGTCTGCTCCTTCATCGACCCTCGCTTCAGGGGATCGCTGAGCGAGAACGATCTTAGGCAGGCCAACGAAGACATTGTGGATGAGCTAATTTCGTTGGATCAACATCAGAATAACGGTAAAAAGCATAAAAAATAATTGACATTTGATCCAAAAATTGCACGTTCGATGACTTATTAAAAAAAAAATTACAGCCACAGCGGTTCCCCAGCGCGAAGGCCAAGCCAGTGGCAGTGGCGACGGCGAGGCCAACCCCCCACCGGCCAAGAAACCTAGAGGGCTCTCAGGCATATTAGGAAAACTGAAGCAGGCAGCTGGTCTTCCGTGTTCCGAGAGTCCAGAGTCCCTGCCGTACAGCGAGCGAGTGAAGGCGGAGGTCCTACGGTACCAGAACTCGCCCGATCTGGATACTGACGGAGACGCATTGCAGTGGTGGGGAAGCAATGCAGGAATGTTCCCCGAAATTAGCAAGCTGGCTAAGAAGTATTTGGCCGTCCCGGCAACAAGTACCTCCGTCGAGAGATTTTTTAGTCAAGGTGGGCAGGTGATCACTGATGAAAGAAGGTTGATCAGTGGCGAACACGCCGAGCAGCAGATCTTCCTTAAAACCAATGGAGAGTTCATTCCTAAACCAACTTAGTATAATAAATTTTCTAGTTACCCTTGCTGTTTTGTTTAATTTCCTTCCGAAAAGTATCCCCGCACGCTGCATTCCTTCATATTGAGGCAGTATAAACCATTGTTTTAAAAGAGGTATTTAAAAAAAACGGTATTTTTTTAAACCGGTATTGTATAATAAACCGGTATTGTATAATAAACCGGTATTTTTTTAAAAACCGGTATTGTGTAATAAACCGGTATTTTTTTAAAAACCGGCATTGTGTAATAAACCGGTATTTTTTTTAAAACCGGTATTGTGTAATAAAGCGGTATTTTTTTAAAAACCGGTTAAATACCGAAAACCTGTGAACAGGTAAAAAACCGGTACACGGTGTCACCGGATACCGGTTTTAAATTATTGTCACCGAACAACCCTATTTAGCCCCGCAGGGTCCCACACGCCCGGTGACAGCCGCCGGCAGGCCAAGGTGGGTGTACGCCAGGCGTGGAGGGGCGGAACAGTGGTTCGCGGTGAGCGAAGCCTGTTACGCCACGACGCGGTCTGGCGTACGCTTTTACTTTATTCGTAACACAGTTGCTCACGAAATTTTTTTGTTGCTCCAGATCCTAAGCAGCAGCCGAAAAAAGTGCCGTTGCCGACATGCTGGGTGAGGCATCGGTACGGTGCAAACTTACGGAGAGGCCTCACAATTTTGAGGTTGACATCTTCAGTGGGCCGCTAAGTGCCATAGACCTGCGGAAGTGGATCCGGGAAGCCATGATGATTACCTGCAGTGTTTCACCTGGACTTTACAATGATTATATTAGGAGTGGCTCGATGTAGCTCAGCCTATGTTTGAAGATTTCTTTCGTACAAACAATCTCAATGTTCCGACAATGGAAGCAATTATGGGACAGCATCCGTTATACGAGAGCATATCTGCAGATGTAATCCAAAATGTCATGTTTTCAAAGTAACTTTTATGCATATTTTTTAACAGTTTTTAGGTTATTTTACAGTGTTTTGAATATAATTTTGTTTAAATAGTGCATCATTGCTTGTGAGTTGAGTGTCTCAAATCACACAGTATCATATTTAATGAGCATTGACCACCCCCCCCCCCCCCCCAAAAAAAAGGGTTTATTTGAAATGCTATGGTTTTCCTATCTCTAGTGTGTGTGTTTGACAAAAGTACTTTAAATGATTTTGTAGTGATTTAAAGTGTTCTATAGTGTTTTATAGTGTTTAGTTGCTGCTCATCATACATTGTATCCCATGTTCATCAATACCTCATAGTTTTAGAAAATTGTGTCTAATTATTATCAGTGAAATTAAGTTTGTGAACCGGTTTGATTTAGTATCAGTTTTAAAATCTGGTTAATTTCTATTGTGGGTAGCATATATTAATATGTGTATGGGAATCACTTTTTGGAGGGGAAGGGGGGAGGGCTCTTGCCGTGCGTACCTGTTACATTTGACCAGGCGCGCTCAGTGAGATCTCTCCCTCTACTTCTCCCGCAATCATCATCAGCAAGTCCGCGAATTCCGTTTCGCTGTCAGCGCCACCTCCAGGAATCGTAAATGAAGACTACTAGAAGCAGAGCAACGCAGCGTACGTGGATCTCGGCCCCCCTTAGGAGAGACACCTTTAAAGACAAAAGGAAGCCAAACGAAATGGGAGAGAGCTGGTCCACGGTACTTGGTGATGATCAATACAGTATCTTCGCTGGCTCTCTTCTGCAGATCACGAATTTCATCGAGAACTAACTCATCACTTATTGTCCCCTCCTTTATTCCACATTAATGTTCCGAAACTGTAATATCCTGGGAAATTTGTGGGGCGTAGTGCTGATGAATATAGCAAAGCACGTCCAAAGTGGGACTCGCGGTTTAGGAAGAAGGGGCAGTGAAAACTTGTTTTGTAAGATTCTGTTCTCTAGTATTTTCTGTAAATTCCGTCAGTTCGTATAGGTGCTAAATGAAAGGAAAATCCAACGTGTAGCGCGCCCACGCTCAGAGAGGTCCCTTGGAACCCCCTTGGTACTGTTTGTTTTAAGTCAAATCGACCCCGAAAAGCAAACTTCATTTTTGTACTTCAGCCACTCTCGAAACGCACGGAACCGCCCGCCTGTCGCCTGTCGCATAGCAGGAGCTTCGCAAGGGGCGAGCCAGTCAATCTAAGAATGGACTGGAAGAAAACGGAAACGCTCTACGACCTTACACA
Source organism: Odontothrips loti (assembly GCA_038380765.1). NCBI lineage: Eukaryota > Metazoa > Arthropoda > Insecta > Thysanoptera > Thripidae > Odontothrips > Odontothrips loti. The sequence continues at coordinate 1,734,469 of CM076247.1, read as the reverse complement.
CATATGACCGTAACGCTCCACCTGAGAGTGACGAAGATATAACGGAGATTGGCACAGATGTGAGTGAGATTGCAACAGATGTGGGAGAGATTGACACGGACGGGGGAGAAAGTAAAACAGACGAGTGTGGTGATGACTTTGATGGAAAGAAAAACTAGTGATGGAAATGAAAGTGCACAAAATGACAGTGAACCTACGGCGACTTATGGCAGTGCCACCGACATACATGTGACGCGGCGAGCAGCAGCAGAGCGAGCTGCTCAGAAAAATCCAAAACGCTGTTAACAGAAATGTCTGTACAGAATATTTTCCTGTAAATGTGCGTATTCTAGAAATGTGTGAATGAAAGTAAATGTTTTAAAAAGAAATAAAAAATAAGTTGAATGCAATCAATTGGTCTTTTCCTGAAATGTCAAATACTTTATCTTCTAAAGTACAACACACAAAGAAGCGGCATTGGGCACATGGAAACAAACCTTCAACGCTAGAAAGCCTGACTGCCTGACTTTTTCGTATACCTTAAAAGCCTGAAGCGGTCATGTTGACCGCTATTGTTTTCCACAGTTATTTACCGACACATTTGCATAGAATATTGGGCTAAGAAGTACTAGACATGTTTTTATGAAATATCTCGTTTACATAATGGCACAAAGCATAGTGCCGGTTAGGTGGAAGGATTCCTGTTAGAGTTTCAGCTCTTCTACGACACGTCTCCTTCTCTGCACCTATCGTTGCTAAGGCCTCCACTGTTCTTACGAAAGGAGAATCGAACGTGTCGAGATCTGTATTTACTGAATTGTATGTATGTTTGGGATAAAATTTGAACAATAGCATCGAAGAAGCACGTGTTAGAAATCTCAACTAATGCGCCTTCGAGTGGGGCGAATCCAGTTTCGCTGCCATTCTTAAGCAAGGATTTTTGAGGTATTTTTAACTGTTTTGTTTGCATTGCCAGGAGTATCTCTGGAAAGGAAGTCAGATATGTCGATGTCCGCGTGTCTTTTGGCACGTGTCCAAGTCCACCCCAATTCTCCAAATTGTTGAGATCTCCTGGAGCCTGTCTCTATTTCCCCGTGCGAACCAGCATTCTCCTGATTTTGAGCACGTTTGGCATCTCCACGGCCAAACGAAACACTTTCGTTGCGATATGGGTTTAGCTCGTCAAAACAGTCCCCTTTTGCATAAGGTTTCGTTTCGATAAAATTGCACTCCCTGCTCCGAAATTCAACATTTTCTGTCAACGATAAGTCGGCGAACACACGTCCGCCTGAACGAACGGTCGGCATAAGGCCATATGCCCGGCTCCTGTCCGTTCCTAAAGAAACGTGTCGGATCGGGCTGAAAATCGCCAAACGTTTCTCCAAAAAATCCAACCACGCTGCTCATTATGACCTAGAGCACCGCAGAGCCTTGTCTGGATCTGTCGATAAGTACTTATTTTGTCAATCAGGGACGCAGGTGCGTACTTAAGCACATCGCAACACAAAGGACTGCCAACCTTTAACACGCAGCGTGCAAAGATAACCCAGTTGATAAAAATGTCTAGCAGGCGCGTAGTTTTGTGTCATAACGTAGTCAGCCAATGGTGCAGGAATCGATCGTCAGTTTAAACTGCGCCTCCTTTGCGAAACTATTCAATAGGGGTTGTAATGGTCGCTCTTCAGGCACCGTGCTGTACAGCTGATGCGAATCTTAAGTCCAGGAGTGTGGAAAAATCCTTGCATTCTAATTATATCGGCCTCTGAAAGCGTGAGACCAGTACAAGGTAGTGGCCCGGACCGCAACGATGTACCGCATGTTCCTGGGTGTCGCTCTGCCCGTGCTGGTCCTGGCGCTGGCTCCACCGGCAGATCCTCAACGGCCGCCCCAAGCTGACTGCGCGCTTGCGCTGCTGCAGCAGCACCTGCACCACGCGGGTGCAAATTCCAACCACCTGCACGTCATCGCGTCGGACGGCTGGCTGGACGACACCTTTCTCGGGCGGCTGGCCACTAACGTTACTGTCAGCATTGTCTCGGATGTTGAACGAGCTAAGGACGTGTTCAGAAGGGACATCAGCGACCTCATGCTCATAAGGTTCATCATCTTCGTCGCAGCCCAGCCCCCGATACCGATTGCCCGGCAGGACTTGTGGTATCCCGTGCGCACCATCTTTTGGCTCACCGTTCCAGATACTTTGACGACCTTCCCCCACAGGCTACTGCCCAGGCTGGAGGGTTCGGAGGGCCCGTATGCGTGGCCAGCAAGAACCCTTGTCGCCTTGACATCATCTGCCACCGGCGAGACCCGCGTGTACGACAAAAAGCCTGGCGTTCAGATAGAAGGCTTAGAGCTGAGCCGCTGGTCTGCGGCTGAGGCTGCGTCCGGAGGCTGTCGGCGGGGGCCATTCTGTTCCAGCAGCCCTGCTCTTCATGGCGGCCGCCCGTGGACAAAAGCGCTGTCCCGGTGATGCACATCTTCTTGTCACCCGAACTCCAGTCGTGGACTCAGGACGTGCGTCTACTCAGTCGCATCATGCAACGCCGACACCGTTTCACGATTAAGTCGAATTATATGAACGCAAGCAGAGAGGCAGTTAATCTCGTCTATAAGTGCCGCCTGTTCGTAGGTGCCTCGCCGTTCCCTCTGACGGGACGTGGCTGGACCGGCATAGACATGGTTAGCGTGTTCCCGTGGGAGTCGTCATACTTCGTGGTCGTGGTCCCCGCTGGCATGGGCCGCGGCCGCAGCTCCCTGCACCGGCTGACGGACGCCTTCTCGCTGCCGATGTGGATGGCGACCGCTGTAGCGACAGCGGCGACAGCGTTCGTGTTCTGGCTGTGCAAACCCCGGATCGGTGCTATAGCACTGCAGGTGCTGGCGCCGCTCCTGGCGCAGCCCCCGTCTGCCGAGGTGTCCGGGCGTCCGCGGTCAGTGATCGGAGTCTGGCTGCTGGTGACTGTCGTGGTGACCGCCGCGTACCAAGGCCAGGTGCTGAGCCTGCTCACCGTGCCGGACCCCGCGGCTCAGATTAACAGTCTAGAGGAGCTGAACGCGAGCGGCTTGCCTGTTTACGCGCGATACGGCACTCTGCCTCCAGATAACGGTATACGAGAAGTGCTAGGTGAGAAGCTGCAGTATAGCTTCGACTTTGCCTTGGCATCCGCCGCTCGGTCCATCGCCGAACACCGCAACGCGGCGGCCGTTTTCGACAGCGACCACATGCCTATCATGACGGCAGACACGGCGGGCAAGCTCCACTTTTACCGCGTGCCTTATTTGCGTTCGATGCGCTCCCTCGTGCAGACTACGAAGGGATCTCCGTCCGATGGAGTTGCCCCTCCAGAAGCTCTTGGGCCGTCTGCGCGCTGCCGGAGTCTTGCCAAGTCCAACTGAGTGCTGGAATGGGAAGGGAGCCCAGGGCACTGATGAAGACGTGTCCGCACTCACCTTGCAGCACGTCCTGCCCGCCTTCCTGCTGCTGGCTAATGGGCTGCTCGCTGCCACCATTGTGTTTGTGGCAGAGGTGTTGCTGGCGGGTCAGTTGCCCTGAATACAGGGTGCTTCTCGTCATTCGGGACAAACTTAACGGGTAGGTAGGGGGTACTATGGGGATCAATTTGAGACAGGACACCTGGGGTCGCAAACGTTTCCGTAGGGATTTACAGTCACATATCTCGTGCGCCTCGAGTAGGCAATTGATAGTCCCGCATGACACCACAGCATATATATTGCCTACAGAACAGGCGCTAGGGATTTAAAGGCCGGTAATATTACCGGTAAGATTCGGTAAGTTACCGTTACTTACGGTAATATTACCTGACCTCGAAAAAAGTGGTATTTTTCGGTAATATTCAGACTTGAAAAACTCTGATAATTAGCTGTGCTTGCGGTTCCAAGTAGTAAAAAGTGTACCTTTTTGGTTCTTACACTGCAAATCCGAGTGTGCACCAAGTACGCACAAGGTAGCGTAGACCACTTTGGACTACGCTAGGAAGTGGGGATCACATGTGGTCCCCACTTCCTAGCGTAGACCACATCTGGTCCACACTAGAGAGTGTGGACCACATGTGGTCTACGCTAGGTAGTGTGGACCACAGTTTGGTCCACACTTCAAAGCGTGGACCACTCATGGTCCACGCTTTGAAGTGCAGACCATCTGTGGTCCATGTTTATATCATTCCAGCAACCACATTTATGCCATAATCATATTCACTACCATGTGGTTTGTACCAGCTGCTATTTTAAGTCATCTCCCCTTCCCCTTCATTACAAAGGACACTTGTTGCTCTCAAACCATGGGCTGAGGAGTAAGAAAAGACTCCATCCTTTTCCCTCCTGAGTCCTGAAAAACAACATTCCTAAACCGCAGGCGAACCTCTTACCTACATCTCCGTGACAAGGCGGCCGTCAATGGCTGAGTAGAAATCCGAGACTTGTTTAGCTTGCCACCAGAACATACTCGGCGATGACTGCACACAGCCTAGCCGCCCTCCACGCTAACCTACACTAACACAGCAGTCGCACATGGATTTTGCAGTTTGCACTCCGCCCCTGCATCCCCATAACACAACACCTATTCGTATTCTGCACATTGACTCTCGCACTGTGTTGAGTCTGCACGGAAGCTGACTCATAAATCCATTCGTGTAACACAAAAATACAGTTGACTTCGAGCGGCACATTTCTAATTTCCACTTCCAGTAACAACAACAACGTCGTCTGCTAGTTATACTCGATGGAACCAAAGAACGTCTTCGCGTACCTTCAACTGTCAACGAACACTGATGCCACCGTTTGGTCGGACAGACTATGGCAAACTGCGACTGTCTTGTTTTGATTCAATGTAGCCAACATCATCTGTCACGTCGGTCAGGTGCATGCAACACGAATTCGCAGTTTAAATTCTGTACACTACTCGTAAATGTGAAAGATATTCATATTTTTAAAGCATTTTTTACAAGTACGTTATCTCGTGTGTCGAGGTTCGGGGCACCGAGTTTATCACAACAGTTGGTATCTTTTACCCCGCGAGTTAGTTAATCTTGACAGTTAAACAGCTGATTGTCAAAAGTCGTTTGGTTCGCGGTCGCCAAATAGAAAATGAAATTCGTCGTGAGGTTCGGAAGTAGGAAGAAGAGAGTGGAGGTGGATTGTGCGGCAGGCGACGAAAACATTTATTCGAAATTAATGGAAAGTGTGAGGACTGTGGTGGCCTCTGATATGGTCATGAAGCAGCACGCACGAAAAGATTTCATCCTCAGCCAGAAAGACCCCCAATGTGGTCTTTCGGTTGAGATCGAAGCTTGGACGCCATCCTGGACAGTGGAAGCTAATATTCCTATTCACTTTATGTTGGTGGTGAACATGGATACGGTACGTCCGGGCTCATCCCCGGGTATGACCAGGCCAATACAGCGTCCCCCCTCCCCTAAAGAAAATAAAAACTGGTTTCTAGTAGCTGGGGGATAGCTACTCTCTGTATCCCTAAACCTTGTTGCCTACTTTTAACTTTCCATGTCATTGCTCGTCACAGATATATCATGCTGTCATCCTTGCTTTCAGGAGCTCCCAGTAAAGCACACAGAAACATCTGAGGTGCCATCGAGTGTGCCGCCACAAATTTCCAATTATCTGGATTCATTGGGTAATTTCTAGCTAAACTTGGATCTTTGCTAGGTGAAGAGTGAAGCACTGTTAAAAAAATTAATTATTTAATTTCAGGAGTGAGTGTTCATAACGACCCAGTTTCCAATCATCCAAATACACAAATGATAACAACAAATAATAAGTGAGTCAATTTAAAAATATTATTACTATTCATAATTTACTCCTACAAAATAAAAATGATACTAAACAAATTCTTGGTGGGACTTGCAGTCAGCCAACACAACACAAGAGGTCAGCAGGTAGAAAGATTATCAACAGTCCCCCAAAAACTAGAGAGGAGAGAAAGAAGGACCGCTCATCATCGCCAGAAGGTGAATGCATGGAACATGTGTTGAGGCAGAGGCAGGAGCTAAGGGACCACCTCCAAACCCATCTCCCAAAGGTGCCGAAAGATGTACCGAAGTTGCGTACAAACACTAGAAAACAGGGTGGGAAAAAAGGTGAATTACCTTGTCATGCTAACATTAATATACAGGGTGTATTTCCTAAGCGTGTCAACCTTTCTAGGGGCTGTAGGCCATCACTAGAGGATCGATTTGATATAGGACACTTGGAGTCGGAAACTGATATTAACGGAGTTATAAGCAGTTAAAGATCAATTAAAAACGCCTGTAAGGTAGGCAAGCCATTCAGCGCCAGTGTCTGTCGGTGGCCCCTTCCGCTAGCGCTGCTCTGGGCGGCGGATCATTGGCGAACTAGTGCCATCATGGCGGCAAGGCCAAGAGGAGCGGCCCAATTTGCAATGAAAATCTAGCTAGTGAAATACTAGATAAAGGCGTCAGCGGCTGGAAGATTATGCAATGAAATGTAAAATAAACTAAATAGTTCGGGAAGCGGAAGACCGGCATCGCCTAGAAACAGCGATGCAAATGGATTCGCAGACGGTGAGGTTAGGCGGCCTACGCAACGCAACCTACGACCACACTGTATTTCTCATACTGACCGGGAAAAATCATTGCTTTCAAAAATGGGTCCTGGAAGACATGGGGCCTTGCAGTAAAATCCGGAGGGAAAAGGATGGAGTCTTTTCTTCCTCCTCAGCCCATGGCTTGAGAGCAACAAGTGTCCTTTGTAATGAAGGGGAAGGGGAGATGACTTAAAATAGCAGCTGGTACAAACCACATGGTAGTGAATATGATTATGGCATAAATGTGGTTGCTGGAATGATATAAACATGGACCACAGATGGTCTGCACTTCAAAGCGTGGACCATACGTGGTCCACGCTTTGAAGTGTGGACCAAACTGTGGTCCACACTACCTAGCGTAGACCAAAGTGGTCTACGCAACCTTGTGCGTACTTTGTCCAATCTTGGATTTGCAGTGTACTATCACTGCAAGGCCTGAACGTTCTCTAAAACGCATCCTTTAAGATTATTTTTGCACGTTCAAGCAATTATCTGACTTCTCGCTGGAAGACAACCGTGGCCATATACAATCCTTAATGCTGACACGAACTCATATTTCTAGTGACGAAACGTATGAAGTGTTGTAGCACATCAAGCATTGCGAGCATTGACTACTCTTACGGGGGAAAACGTAGAAACACATACTTTGTTAACAAATGCCCGCTGTAAATCAATCTTTCTCATTATTACCAAAAATACTAACTTACAAATCTTTCCGTAACTTACCGTAAGATTGAATCTTACCGGTATTTTTAAATCCCTAACAGGGGCACTTGCAGGGTTACCGATTAAAACTTTCACTGCGCCAATAACAAGTTGCGCGGCAACAGTGACTTAAGACGAACCTGCGACTAAATTTGCTGTCGTGAGTAGAGTGTGGAATACAAATCATAATCGTATGATAGGCCGCAACAAAGGGAGCGCTCAGAGCCATAGTTCTGAATCGGGCGGGCTAGATGAGCGCGCGTTGGCCGGCTGCGTGCGGAACCTTGCCCGAAACGTACCCGAGCCTATGTCTGACGTTGGTCGGGTACGTTTCGGGCAAGGTTTCGCACGCAGCCGGTCAACGCGTGCTCGGCCCGCCCGCCCGATTCGGAGCTGTGCCGTCAGCCGCCCTATGCTCGGGCTCCAAGGCGCACGTAGCCTGAGTACGGGGGCTACCAGACTAGCACTAGCCTGCTTAGGGTTGTTCCGATTAATTGGTTATTTGGTATGAAACTTTTTTTTTTTTTTTTTCCTTATAACCGAAAAACCGGCGATGAGAAATCAAATACCGGTGCACCAAAAATTCAGTTTCGCCGGAGATTCAGTGAAATCAAAACGCAAAGCGTCGCGCCGCGCGTCGAGTCCGACTCTAGCGAGCGGAGTGAACCTAATCGAACATCATGTTTACTAACATGTTTAGTAACCCGGTATTGTTTAATAAACCAGTATTTTCAAGAAAATCTGTTTTCTACAAACAATCTAAATTCGTATTTAAAAAGGAAGCAGATGATACCAACTCCCAATGTCTTCCAGTTTTTAAAGGATTTAGGAAGCTTTGAAAATAAAGTCCTTTGTGTGTGTCTGTGCAAGCAGAATTTATCTTTTGTTGCGTTTTTTGTAAGTTTGCGAACATCATAAGGGGGAGCCGTAGATATATTTGAAAGGAAGTTTGGCCTTTGGCGTTTGGCCCTCTGCAAAGCAGCGGAGCCAATCCGAGCAGAGGCCCTTGGCCAAAGGGAGCGGGAGCGCAGGCGAGCCCAGCCGGGTGCAGGCGGAGCCGAGCCGGCGGCCTCCTTACTTCTGGATAACAATGCTACCCGAGCAGTGCGCGACCATCTCGCGCGGCCTCACGGCTTCACGCGGCCTCACGGCCAGGCTTCACGTTCACGGGTCCCCCCTGGTGCCAGCCCGCCTTATATTTTTAGTTCGCCGCACTCGCTACGCCTTTTCGGGAGTAAAAGTTGGCTGACACCTCAAACCAATGAAGTTTTGATTTTTAGCTTTAATGTTAGTGTTTCAAGGTATCATCTAAAAAAAAAACGGTTTCATCATAAATACCGGTTAAATGCCGAAAACCGGTTAATAGATGAAAAAACCGGAACGCGGTGTCACCGGATACCGGTTTTTAAAGTCTTGTTACCGAACAGCCCTATGTAGACTTGCAGCACCTGGACTGACAGGCTGGTCGGTCGGGCCTGACACATTGGGGGACTCAGGCTGGGTCATAGGCTCAAGTTTGAACATTAAACGCTCTTCTCATCCTGAAGAGATTACCATAACCTCTTGGCACACACGCTCGAACTAGGAGAAGTGCCGAGCCTCCGGCACATTAGATGACTGGTGTTTGTTGCCACCATTAGGATGGTGAATATGACTGCTATTGTTCTCGTTGTGTTTCTTTCATTTTAATATTTTTATATATATTGCTTCAAAGAGATTGTGATAGCTGTGGCCATCACTGATGATGGGAATTACTATGATAGTGTTTTGTTTCCTTCATGTGATGTGATACACGTTCAGCTAGACTTGTTTGGTTTCAAGAATTGTGAAACTGCAAACTATGAGATTAGGTGACTCATTTTTATCAATCTTGCTTTTGAAGAAAAGTTAGTTATTGTTCTCTTCAGGCATTTATAATACTCAAACGAAACATATTTGTGATTTTTTTTTTTGTGATTTTCTTGCCCTGTAACCAAACGTTTAATTGTGTGATAATATTTGTGTTCTCAATTGTGTTGTTTTTGTGAGACATCTATTGTGATTACAAAACAAAGATTACTCATCAATCCTTTGTATTATTTGGTCTGTCTCTTCCTTCCCATTACTTACTGAACTTAGCCAGATACTTCAATGATAATTCAAAAACTGCTGTGAAAACTATTTTTTATGCATAAAATTTACTCAGGGTAGTGTTTGAACCTGAAATCAAGAACAGTCAACAAATGCATTTGTTTACGTACACAAGAAAGGAACTAATAAGTCTACTTACATTACTGCTGCTCCTGAAGGGCTTTACTGTAGCTCATCGCAAGCTACACAATTCTTATCTGTAACGCAAAGACACAGTATTTTTACCACACAAAGTACTAAAGTAGAATTTTTGGAGTAATGATGAGAAATTCTGTGAATTCATTTATTGAAAATGCACATTTGTACACTATAAATGCTGACATTTATATATATAGCCTTCGCGTGCACACAGTTGTTCATCACTTCTACATCAAATTTTACATGTCAATTTTGAGATTCTTGAAGTTGAAGGCCGTAGAGGCCGTGGGGCCTGTGGCGGTTGCGGTGCCCGATGCGGACTTTGGGCCCGCGGCGGCTTCGGTGCGCAATGGGGCCCGTGGGGCGGTCATGGAATGGTCATGTTACAAACGGCAAGTTCAACATATCAGGAAACTTGGCCCGTCCTACCAGACGCACAAAAATATTTTTTCAGAATTATTGAACAACTTCTAGCGGCTCCGCAAGAGCCATTTATATTGAGAGTAGGCAACCCGCAACACACCACCGCTTTTTCGGCTATTCTGGCCATAAATTACGTTAAGTCGGTACTTTTTTGAGTCGGTTGGGGTCGGGTCATGTTGGGTAAGTGTCAAGGGGGTGACCCAAGCCGTCAGGTCACGTGACGACACACAATGCTGCCAACGTAAACAAATCAAGCTGGCCCGTCCCTTCCGTCATCCTCGGTGCCAGTTCCGCTGCGCTCCACCGGCACCTCGGATTGACAGGGGGGACTTGGCCAGCTTGGCCTGCCGGCGGCGTTTGCGGGGCCTTCGGCCCCCGCCTCAAGTCTCCCTAGAGGTGCCCGATAGCAGATGTATTTGTTACGATTAAAATCATTAACCTGAGCCCGTCCCTGTGCGCGCCGCGATGGTAATAGTGTGCGCGCGGCGGCCAACCCTAACCTCAAAAAACAAAAACAGACAAATTTTCATTTATCAAAAATGCGATACAAATCGAAAATTGTTGCCACCGCACGTGACTCTACGTTAAAAAAGTAGTTGATCCTCAAAATTTGAAATTTTTCTATGAACGATAAGTCGGCGAACATACGTCCGCCCGAACGAACATGCGGCATCAGACTATAAGCCCGGCTTCTGCCGTTACTAAAGAAACGTGTCGGGACGGGCTAAAAACCTAAAAAATAGCGAAGAAGTGTACTTTTTTTGGGCGTTGTTTGCACTGTACCGCAGTTGCAGCATCAAATAAGGTAAGGAGAACTACTCGGCATCCAGCCCAAGCCATTCCAGGCGCAGGCGACAAAATTAGTCCCTTATCCACCCTTATCACAGCTGACTACACAGCATGTATGAGAAATCCAGAAATACGAAATGTTGCAGCACTTTGCCAACCCAGCAAGCCCTGCAAGTGTTGATCAGGGCGCCCCTTCCCGGAATCCTCTAGCATGGCCTCCAGTTCGGCGGTGCTAAAGCACATCACGACCGTCATTCAGAAGGTGTACGTCCTCATCCTCATGTGGTTCCGCATCAAAAAGAATACGGTGACCAAAGGCGCCAAACACGTCTTCGAGACAATCAAGGACAATTGAGCGTCTTTGGACCCGAGGTGGTGCACGAGTACGTCCAGAATAATGCGAACTTCGCCCACCCCGAGAACGTGCTCCTGGCCCTGGCCATGGTGACCGACGAGCGGCCCACAGTCCGAAGGCTTGGCATCCGGCTGGTCGTGGATGACGAGATTCAGCCGTTCCAGGTGCCCACGCTCAACTTCGACGCCGCTGACTACACCGACATCATTGACTGAGACCCCGTCAGCATCACGCCGCAATAGGCAATAGGCGCTGTGTTAGAGCAAAAATCTATCGCTCTCACTATTCTATTCTTTGAGAGAGAACAAAGGTGGTGACAACCCCAACCCGAGTCTTCGTAAATTTAAATTCTTAATTTCCCAGAATTATCCCCACAGATTTAAATGGCACTTCAGAAATATTATTTAAGAATTACTAGGTACTCCTCTGTGAATTTTAAACAAAATGTAACAGAAAACAACACTCGTTTTCATCAGTAACTTACATATGTCATAAACTATGCTATAATAAGCTACTTTGCCTAAAAATGCGGGGGGAGGGGGGAGGGGCTTGCATTGCAGCCATCTTCGTGTGGTGAGTTCTGGTTCATCCGGTGGGTCAACACTTGTAGGACTTGCTGGATTGGCGAAGTGCTGTAACATTTCCTATTTCTAGATTTCTCATACATGCTGTGTAGTAAGCTGTGATAAGGGTGGATAAGGGACTAATTTTGTCGCCTGCGCCTGGAATGGCTTGGGCTGGATGCCGAGAAGCTCTCCTTACCTTATTTGATGCTGCAACTGCGGTACAGTGCAAACAACGCCCATAAAAAGTACACTTTTTCGCTATTTTTTTAGTTTTTCTTTGTTTACGTTGGCAGCATTGTGTGTCGTCACGTGACCTGACGGCATGGGTCACTCCCTAGACACTTACCCAACATGACCCGACCCCAACCGACTCGAAAAAGTACCGACTTAACGTGATTTATGGCTAGAATAGCCGAAAAAGCGGTGGTGTGTTGCGGGTTGCCTACTCTCAATATAAATGGCTCTTGCGGAGCCGTTAGAAGTTGTTCAAAAATTCTGAAAAAAATATTTTTGTGGGTCTGGTAGGACGGGCCAACATTCCTTATATGTCGAACTTGCAGTTTGTAACTTGACCATTCCATGACCGCCCCCACGGCGTGGGGGCTGCGGGCTGCGGTGCCAGTGGAGGCCGTGGGGCCCGTGGGGTCATGGGGACCGTGGAGGCGGTTGTGGTAGCTGCCGAAGCCGCGGCGGCGTCCGTGTGGACCGCAGAGTCCATGGGGCGAAGATACATAATGACTGCAAATAAAATCTGTTTGCACAGGGAGCGTAGGCGAGGCGTGATTATAGTGTGTAATAGTAGTAGTACAAGATTTACATTCTAAAAGGTAAAATACCTGCTTCTCTTTCGATGCTCCTTCAAAGCCGGTTGGGAGCCCGAAATAATATTCCGCGCGCTCCGAACCATGATGTTGCCGTCGTATCAGTAGAAGAACGGCTCCCTTTCAGGTCCCGGCCACCCTGCGTCCTCTCCCGCCTCTGTACTCTGTAGTCCCGTTGTCCTCCAGCCCTTCACGCCAGTCTCAGCGGGAGGGGGGAAACTTATGCAGCCGGCATAACTTTTTCGCCTGTAGGTAGGCAAAAAGCGGGACATCGCCCCCCCCCCCCCCCTTCAAGCCGCTCCCAGATCCGCCACTGGCCAGTCTCAGGCGAAGACGGATGATCGAATAGGAAAGGTATTCCAACTTATAAAAGCATTTCGACGTCCTGCAGAGTAAAGTCGCGAAGAGGCCGGCCTCCCGGGTTGGCTGACCGGCCATGTAGCCACCCGGCTACAACACACTCCGATGGGCGCCAAAATTTCGGAAATGGTCGTTGTGGGTCACTTGTGACCAACACGGACTAGAAACTGTGAGAGAAAACTTATTTTCATAAAAAAGACGCGAAATTCCTTCATTGTGATTTTAGGTATTTTGAGCGTTTTGTATTCCTTGCAAACACGGGTTCACGTAATTAATTTTTTAGTTTTGTATTTCTTCAGGCAGAGAGATGTGCAGAGGGTACCAATACTGCCCGTCTGTCCACACCCAAAAGCTGCCCACCACGGCCACCGGGATCCGGCCATGTAGCCACCTAGCTACAGCTCGAAAACGGGTTAACCAGTGGCGCCAGAATTTTGGGGTTGGTCGTTTCGGGTCTAAGGTGACCCAAAGAGACCAAAAATAGCAAAATTAAAATTCCCTGGCTGTTTTGAAAGGGGGCGCCGGATAAAGGGTTAAGGTCGGAAAACGTTGACCAGAAAATGTATCCACGGCCAGGAAGGCCTACACTTCCATACATTGGCCTTGTCAGAGTGATCTGTCGGAAGGTTTCTGATAGTCCTGAAAAGGTCTGCTTTATAAACGGACTGCGTTATGCCATTATTCAGCAGCATAGGATAAATCTGATGATAATCCAACACCTACGTAAAAATGATAAGCTTGTGGTGTTGAGCAGTGGCGTAACTTCATCGAAGAGTGCCATTGCCACTGCGCGAGGCGAGGCCTACCAAAACGGAGGTTCAGAAGGACTCCGGGCAAATTCTTCGCGCCTGAGAATTGCCAGACGGGGTGAACACTGGCTTGGTATTATCTTTTCCTCCCTTCTTCGAGAGAAGAGAACAGTTCCGACTACTTCTTGAACGACACGAGAAGGTAAGGATGGTGCAAGTGGCGCGCGGTTGGAGACTTCATTGCATCGGCAGAACGGCGACGCAGACGGTGCCAGGAGATCACAGCGGTTTGCTGAAAAGAGCTATTTGTAAAATGCTTGTTTTTTTTTGTTGTTTTTTTTTTTTTGGGGGGGGGGGGGGGGCGTGCTTGCAGTTTTCTGGACACGACTTCTATGGTATGATCGCACAGGTTTGGTCTGTCGGTCAGCGAGAGTGTGAACCCACACTCTTGCATATATCTTCCGTAAATAGGTTAAACATGAAGTGATCTCCTGCTCATCGGATAGCTTGTCGGCTGTTAAAGAAGTTTCAGACTGTTTAGTGGGTTTGTGTGTGAGGTGATGATGGCTGTAGGTGGAAGCCAGTTCCCTACACTTTCCGTCCTGTGATTTTCCGATGTGCAGCATGGAAAACGTCGAAAAAAATGTAGAAATCGCTACGCGAGCACAGACTGGGTGGCCATGAGGGACTCCGCTGCGATTGCTGGCCCTTCCTAATCCCTGTTTCAATCAATGAAGCTTTAAATTACTTACTGGTCTGCACACCTGAAACCTTCTCGAACTTTGCCTTCAGTTTTACTAGCATATCCTGGAGCAGGTCATTTGCTTCTTTGAGAATCAAACATTCAGACTTCACCTTTTTTTCAGCTATTTTCAAGTTCTGCTAACCTTTCTTTATGCGAAATTCAGAGATTGTTGGCCTGGTCAGTCTGATCTTTAAATTTGCCTTTTAATGAAGCGTTTTCCTTCTTGAGCAATCGAGCTTCTTTCAGAGATTTTGAGACCTCACATTCGTCCAGGGATTTAACTGACGAGTTACTGGGACTGCTGCTGAAAATGCTATTAACGAGGGCGACTCAGTGCTGTAAGCACTGGCATTTTTTAGAGTGTCTGGAATGGCTCAGTTTGAAACGGAAAGCGAAAAACAAAAACTTTCAGGCCGGAAACTCTCAATGATAAACACAAATGTCTTAGTGAATAGAGGTTTCCAATGAGGCTGTGAAAACGGAAGCTGAAGAAAAAAAACACTTAAGACCGGAAACTCTCGAGAGCAGTTATGAAAAATATCGATGTACAAGAGCCTCGCCAAATATGGGAACTGACCACCACAATTCACTCAGAACACCATTCAAGTTTCTCGTACCTGCCCTCAGGAGTTTCCGGTCTGGAAGTGTTTTTGTTCTTCAGCTTACGGTTCCAAGTCTCCATTGGAAACCTCTATTCAGAGGTTAGTCCCCATATTTGGCGCGTCCTTGGGCATCGGAATTTCTCGTCCCTGCTCTTAAGCGTTTCCGGCTTGGAAGTGTGTTTGTTCTTCAGCTCCCGCTTCTTCGTTAGAAACCTAGAGTTGCGCTTCCCTTTTGCATTGAAGCTATGATCCACCATACGGAATTAGAGGGTCTGGGAGCGAGGGGGAAACACCTCGCCAAAAAGGGGTCTGTCGGATTACCACTACCCGGATTACTCGGAATACCACGGATCACTGAGATGACCTCGGATTTCTCCGGATTACTGGGATTACCCTGGATTACCGAGGATTACCCAGGATTACCAAGGGTTAGCAAGGGTTACCCAGGATCACTCGACGTTTGTCTGTGTAATGTGATAGCTGAACTTCCCACCAGCTCATCCAAAGGGCGGTCGAGGGGGCGAATATTTCGGCCCGAGCCGAACCTTTATTAGGCCGTTCTAAGTTTTTTGCACAGTCTGGGCAGGTTCGGACACTGTCGTCGGGCTTCCCGCAGTGGTAGCAATACTTGGTCCTAGGATGGGGACAATACTTGGCCATGTGATTGGTCTCCTTACGGCAGTTCCAATGAATTCCATTACCTGTACTTACAGGATCGATGCCGTCTACCTTGGGCTTTGGCCTTTTCCAGCCCTTACAAGCCAAATCTGGGTCAATAAGGGGCGCCCTAGAGTCATTCGTTTTGCGCGATACGGTCACTTGCCGCGAGAGTTCAATCCTGCGCCCGCGCTCGATGAGGTCTTGAACGGAATTCAAGCCGACTAAATCAATTCTGTCTCTGTAATGAGGTAATAGGTTTTTCCACATGATTTTAAGCCTCCAACTCTCGGAAGGCAGGAAAGATAATCTAGAAAACATGCGCGAGACACAAGCAACGAAAATGTCGACCGATTCGTCAGCTCCCTGAGTTCTAGCCTTGATCTTATCCATGAGAACGTCTTCCCAATCCTGGGGCAAGAAGGTCCTTTTCAGTTCCCTTACCAAGCCGTCCCAAGTGGTAAACTGACGGTTGTCGTAACCGGCCGTGTACCAAATAAGGGTTGAGCCTGCAAACAGTTCGACCCTTGAACAGCGTAGCATCGTCGACGTGCCTGGCCCTAGCCCGATATTCTACTTTTTCAAGGAAAGAGAACACACTCTCATTCTTAGTGCCGCTGTATTTAATGTTCCATTTGTACTTTTGGGCACCCTGCGACCTAGAAACGGAAGAAAAGGATTGATCGGAACCGCGCGTAGATATTTGGGACTGGAGGGTCTCTAGCTGCCTCTGTATAGTTGATCTATCCGTGGGTCTACGTCCCGATGGGCCTCCCGATAGCCATCCCTTTCGCGCTCCCTTTCCCGCTATCTCCTCAGTTTCTCTTGGTCGGTATGCATAGCCATTAAGTTCTGCTTTATTTCTGCATCGGTATAGTGGACTGCCTCTACAGGCTTGTAAGGCTCGCGTCGACGTCGACACCATCTTTCCTGCGATCTCGACCACAGTCTTCTTCCCTGTGCCAGCCCTCCCCCTCATCCACATGCCGCTGGCAACATACTCGTCTAGGGTAACGTTCTTTCGCGGAGCCGCCCACTCCTCGCGAAAAAACCGGATGGTTTCCTCATACATCTTCCTACTGTATCCGTCCTCTCTCATGGGCCCTCCGATATCTCTTGGTGTAAGTAGCCAATCTACGACTTGGTCCTCGAGGTCCTCCAAAGGAACGTATTCTCTGAAACCGAACATGGTTTCCCAGTAACAGAGCCAACGCCAGTGGGGAGCTATGTACGTTCCCCCATTTTGACGAGACCAGTCCGAATCTTCAATAAGCTGAAGAGCCCGTGGGTGCAGTAGTGTATTCCGGAGAAGGGCCAAACCGGATATAAGAAGTTACGAAGAATCACAAAAGCGGATCCAGTATGAGGGGAACCGCAGCAAAGAGTATCTCCACCACGGCGTCAGCCACGAGCCGCCGTCGAAAATTCGGAGGCTTAGTTCTCGCTGACGATGTCCTGACCATTTAGAAGGGTCACACAGTCCAGAACGCCTTCCACGCGACCCTCCGAAGTAGTTCCGAAGGCCGCGCGGTTGGTCTGCTGCGCTGTGGTCGTGACACATCGTCAGCAAAAGCTAAGCCTCCAAATTTTTGACGTCGGCTCGTGGCTGACGCCGTGGCGGAGATGCTCTTTGCTGCGGTTCCCCTCATACTGGATCCGCTTTTGTGATTCTTCGTAACTTCTTATTTCCGGTTCGGCCCTTCTCCGGAATACACTATAGTCCGGATACGAACGCCTTAGTCTAAGGTATTCTGCCTCCATTGTGCTGACCATCCTAGGCCCAGCCACTCTAGACGCCATATGTATCCCATCCTCTAGAACTCCTTCCGGGTAAACGCAACATGGACCCCTGTGATCTTTTGGAAACCTGTATCTCCTCAGAGACTGAAGGAAGTCACCATACGATCTTTCCCAACCGAGGGTGTCGCAACATTTATGCTTGCCTTTTTTCTCAAGCTCGGCAGCCTTGCGAGCCTCTTTTCGCAAGTACCTGCCCCATGACCACTGGCACTCGGGGTCTACTGCCCGGCGCCGGTGCTGTCGACCGGCGCCAACATGTCCGTGTTGTGTCGCGCATCGTCCAGTGATGCCGCTGGTTTCAGGGTCGGGTTTGCGCCCAGCGGAACCGTAGGCCCAGGTTGGGGAGCGGATGATTCGCTCCCAACCTGCTTCTCCTGCACGGGCTCAGCTGAAACAGGGTCTACGGCATCTGCTAGGGTCGGGGCCGACCGCGCGTTTCCCGATCCGAAGAAATTGGCCTCGGGGACTAGATTACGGTCAAAGTCGACGGCCGCGGTGCCGTACAGGTCGGGCGTACCGAATACCGTAATCACCTGGTACTGGCAGTCTACATTGAGCTCTCTCAGCGCCTGGAACAAGTTGGGTTGGAGCATGAGCGTACAGTCGGCGCTATCGCCCCAAGAGCGCTCGAAAGCATCAGTACCCCAGCTGAACAAAGGGATACGGGGCTTACCCCGACGCACGGCGCCAGCCGCTCCCCAGCTGCCGACCTCCAGGGCCTGCCCGAAGTAGCCGCTGGCGTTACGGTACGCCAAGCCTGCAGGTCCGTTAGCCCTGACAGCCTCGGTCGCTAGCCGCCTCAGAGAGATCTCCACGGCCACGGCCTCCCGGTTGATCTTAGCCCAGGACCTCCTACGAGCCACATCCGGCGCTGTAATGGAGCCCGTGAGGTATCGATTTGTCAAGAGTAGGGCGTCACGAGCTGTATGGAGCAAAAAGTGTTCTAGTCCAAGGGGTACGTACTGGGCGGACTGATCAACGCCTGCATCGTACCCCGCACCCATCCTGATGCCGTTGTTTGTGACAGTCAGCCGCCTTGGTGGGTATTAGCGGCGTAAGAGAAGGACAGGGGTCCCTCCGAACCCGGCAGGAGCCCTTCCTCGACCACCGACCGTACGGATGTTTCTCCACCTGATACCACGTTGGGCGCCATTTTGTAATGTAATGGCTGAACTTGCCACTAGCCTATCCAAAGGGCGGTAGAGGTGGTGGATTATTTTATTCGGGCGCGAGGTAGACAAGCTACCGCTCAACTAACTCATTGGACGCGATAAACAACTGCCAGGTAATGTTCATGGTGGAAGAGGGGGCGGATTTCAGGGTAATGCCAAGTCACATACAGTACATATTTCATACAATCGGAATTAACGATATGACACTTATAGTTGTACACAAACACGTACAACGTAGATTAAACACACAACATTTACAAGAATTGTGAACACAACATTAAGCGCATAGTGCTACATTTACAAGAATTGTGAACACAACATTAAGCACATAGTGCTGCACACAACATTTACAAGAACAGAACGCTAACATAAGCTCACAGCCCCGGCCAACGCTGTGAGGAGTGGCGGACATCTTAACTCAATACAAGACTAGTAATTGAAATCAAAAGTAGCTTTAAAAAAAAAGAAGAAGCATAACAAACTTCAATAGTCTATACTGAGCTGAAGCATTACTAAATCACGCCCCCTAAACATGAAAACATTTATAGACATTAAACATACAAACATTGAACATGAACTATACATTAACCGAACATAAATCTCGATCAGGAACAAATATACATTGGTGCGGACAGGGCTAACACCCGACATTATTGGGAAGTACTCCTTGGAATTAGAACCAAGGTGATAGATTAAATACTAGGAGTAGATAGATACAAGGATGGAATTACCGAGAACTCAAAAGTTAAGCTCTGAAATACTAACAAGGCATTGGATATGCTAAGTACCCTAGAACATGTAAATACGATGGACAGGCTTAGACGCTCAACATGGCTGTTAATAACTGGCACATTTCCCGCAGCCCAGAGGCGTTGGGGTGGATCAAATCCACTCTGCCCTTGCAGAATTTACATAATTTCGACGATTGGAGTAAAGTATCTTTAACAAAGATAGAATCAATGGACAGTACCCGAATATTCTTGTTTCGCTTGTTTCGTGAGTCGAGGAGATGGAGCAGCAACGGCGCTAGCCTATGCTAGATACCCGATGGGGACAGGTTGGTAGAAATTACGTTGTTTCTACGGATTTTACGTTGTCTACGTTGCCATCGATTTTTCGATGTAGAATAATTGGGCCATCGACGGTTAGATGTCGTATCGTCCGAAATACTACGGAGTGATGTAGACCTCAATGTGCCAACATCGCGGATGAGGCCCTGCAACGTCAACGTAATTAGGTCAATTCCTACTGCGCGATGCGACGTTTTATCGAAGACATCATATTGACGTAGAATGTGCACCATCGATACAACGTGCGTACACGTTGGCACCCGTCCCTCCACCTGCCAACGTCCTTTCGATACCGACACGACGTTGGCAGCACGCAGTCAATACCACAACGATAATCCGCAGTGGTTCTGCGTTGACTTTATGAGGTCACCGCAGCGCCGTTGTGCCGACGTCGACATTGCTCAGTGTACAATTCCACGTCGACACAACGATGCTGGCTTGTTGAACAACCAGTCCTACTCATGACTTTTGTATTGAACAAGGTTTCATACCTTCCGACACGGCCTTTGACAACCATGTCTGTGAGTTCTCTAGCAGTGCTCCTTCTGAAATCCTTCAGTACATCGATCATAAAATTCCCGCATATGTGCACAACTTGAACAAGAGCGCGCTTTCTTTTGAGCCGTAGACTCACGGGAAGTTTGGTTCCATCCATTAGGTCTAGAATGGGATCTAATTGATCCTCCACTTCATTCCATGGGAAAAACCTGCCATTATATGGCACTTGTGATAGTACTCCTGCCCTCCAAGGCTCATCTATGGCAAAACAGAAGTCAGTATAAGGTTAAATAAAACCACATTCATGACACAGTACTCATTGTAATTCAATATTACCAAGACATAAGATTGCATGACTACAAGCCCCAATATTGCTGGCATCCAAGGCAGTATCTGCAAACTCCAATCGTAATGACTCCTGTGTAGCCTGGTGGGAAAATTTAAGATCTGTTATCCATATTCTGTTCAGAGGCTTGAAATCGATCCCTAAAAGGTGACTGACTCACAAAATTAGAATCACCCTTCTCATACAGATCCATTTTAACCTTAGCTCTGTTTTGAACCAACGAAACAGTTTAACAGCAAATAGCACACAAGAAATGGGGCGAGTTGTGACTACTCTTCAACACAACATGACCTCTAATTATCACCAAAACCAACCCAAAACAACGTTTTATCGAAAACACACCAGAATATCAAGAATGTCGCTCTCGAAGTCAATAGTAAGGTCGGTTTGCTGATGCTGTGAAATAAAGACCGAATTCTTCACGATGTTGGCGTCGTCTGCTTTGCTTTGGGTCGGCGCTACGCTCCGCCACCGTTTTCCTTCTGTTCTTCTTACGGGGCAAACTGCTCATTTCTCGATGTCAATTTCGCACTTATGACCAGTAAACATCATTGAAACATTTTAATCCCAAAATTATAGTTGGTTTCCTGAAAAATACCCGCTAAACTTTGGATTCGGTTGTCCTGTCTTTTAAATAGATTGTACACGAGTGACGTCACACGACAGTGCCGCTTTCCCCTCGCCCCTCCCGCCTCCAGCTTTTCCGGTCGTCTGCTCGGTCTGCCCGTCCCTTGGTCGTCTGCTGTCACCTGTCACCTGCCTTGTCTTGTAGTCGTCGTCAAAAGGGTCAAAACATACGAAATTGACAATCGTAAGATCCGACCCATGCTGAAAAGGTAGTCCTATCTACTCTCGTACGCTGCGTCTATGGACCGGGGTCTTCCGGATACATTGGGCGCCATGTGCATAGGTTATGTGTAGTACTGTTAGCAGTGACGTGTGGTTAGTTTACAGAATGCAGTAATATTCAGTGCACCAAGAAACCGAAGCTACGCGGGCGCGGCGCGGGGCACGGAACGGCGTTTGCCATGGCAGTAAGTTACCTAAAATCAAATTGGTGAATCTCACTGGTTATTGGGGTTAAAGAACAGAACACATCTCATGCTAAATTGTCCTTTCATTCATCTCACACTCTCACATTCTCACACTCTCACACTCTCACACTCTCACACTCTCACAATCAATCTTTTAAATTATAATTTTGGTATGTCACTTAAATCTTCATTTTTTTAATATTTTCAACAATTTCCTCAATTTCATCCACATCCACCTCCATTTCTTCCTCCACCTCGTCCACCTCCATTCTCTCCTCCTCTTCTTCGATATCCATTACTTCTTCGGCTGTGAAATGAATGAAAATAGGTTACCTTAAGCAATGACTGATTTGTTGAATGTAATGTCACAGACTGAAATAATCCTACCGTTGCTTACAGAGCCAATCATTTGACTAAATATATCAGCAACCTCCTGAAAGCATTTAGTAATGCTAACCGATATGTTGATCATCAATCTGGAGGACACACAACGAAGAAGGTATGTATGGCTAATGAGTCGCAGGAATTATGGAGCTGGCCGATTAACGGCTGGCTTCTTCACAGTGAGACACAGATTCTCTTTTGCTAAATATAATTGGCATAACGTTCTTGATGTAATGCAATTGATCCTTATTCAGAAAAGCTTCCTTCATTAATTCATAGACAATCTGTGATACTGCAATTAATTTTTGATTGAGGTTCAGAAGACTCAATCTTATTGTCAATACCAGGGCATACCATGGCATACCATGCCTCTAGAGATAATTGTTTGAGCAGAAAGATACCTTTTCTAATTTTGTTTAAGATTTCTTCTATATGTTGTTGCCAAGATAAATAAATTACTCTCCAAATGTAAGCCTAAAAATTTTGTATTATTTGTCTGTTCTATCAATTGGTTATCGATTTGTATATTCAATTTTTTATCATTGCCTTTACCTGAGAATAGCATGGAATAAGTGTTAAACGTATTGACAATAAGATTTAGATATTTTAAGAAGTTAACAATTTTGTTCAAGATTGACTCTGCTTTCTCATTAGTAGTTTTTAAGTTCAGACCTGATATTATGAGATTTGCATCATTTGCATACTAAATGGGGAGACACGTAATATCCGAGACCTTCAGTATGTACTACTTTAGTTCATTTATATTAGAAACGTCTTTATTTTTTTCTCTCACAAAACCCAGGGGTCATTGGACAATGCTGAAATCTCTCTTCTGCTGTGTCATAATGTCTATTCTGCTCTAGTTGTATGTCACAAGTTAAATGACAATTTAAAGTTTAAAAGTATCAGAATTTTATTGGTATCTTAGAGACATCAACCAAAGGCGTCTGAGTAAACACAAAATTACCCTTACTTCTAATAAAATATAATTGGAATTTATTCATTTTAATTTGAGGCCCCTATTACTCTCTGCCACATCAACTAGTTTTAAAAACTAATTTCAAAGCTGTTGTGAAATTTTTCGAGAGCCCTATCCCAGCTACGTATAACTTCACCTTGGTCTCTCAAAATGTTCGTAATACATTAGTCCATAGAGCTTTGTCAGTACTTAATGAAATCGATGTCGCTTTTCGGAGGAACCGCCCTATCGCTCGCGCACACGGATGGGGAAAAGGTGTCTTCGGTCTCCAAGGCGGACCAAGCAGTAAGGCCTGTTTGGCTTGGGCCTCATAAGATACGCGAACCGCTATGGATAAAATGACTATGTCGTTACCGAAAAGGGATACTGATATTAGCAAATGGTGACAAAGCTGTATGGACGTACGAATATAAACACGACCATTGATAGGCTGAAGGTTGGGGTAGGTTGGGGTAGGAACACACTACAGATCGGAGCATACCCTGCCTCGCACCTGTTGACATGATGCAATACGTCTTGCAAATACGCTACTTGCACAGGTTTTACTTACTCAAAAACTTTATCCATTTTGCTACAGCTTCACAATACAATGCTGAACAAGTCCGTACAAGACAGTGGTAGCTCTCTGTAGCAGTGGTAGCTGTGTAGCAGCGGTAGCAGCAGGGTGGAGCGTGGGAACGGGGGATGCGAGAGAAGCGGGAACTTGCGCTTCTCCTGCCAACCTAAAGTCTCTAAAGGGGTCGTGATCCTCTCCAAGAGCCCGCGGTGCCCCAAGGGTGCCACCCGGAAGGTAGTCAGCCCTCACGGCATTCTGCCTGTAAATTGGCATAAAGCGGTAAACCGAAATCCTGCGTACGCGCGTGCTCGGCTGGTGGATTTATTTTTCACTGTCTTCAATTTTGCAGGGCTTGGGGGCTTGGAGGACTTCACCAAGGATTCGAAGGAGACGAAACACCAAAGTGTCAAGTAAAGAGAGCCAAGGCAGGGGGGGAAGGGGGGCGGCGGGGTGTCTTATCTTAGTTGTCATATGAGATGCAGTTCAGCAACGCGAAGGGGCTGGGGGGGGGGGGGGGGGGATGCGGTCGGTTGGTGGAAACAACACCGACAAAGTCAAGTTCTAACTCACTCTATCTCTCCCCGCCCCGTCTCCCAGGGGGTGGACGCTGGCTGCAACTCTCACTCACTCTCTCTCTCTCCCCCTCTCCCCCCCCCTTCCCATCTTCTCCCTTCTCCTTGCCACCCCCTCCCCTCCGCAAATGTTCCCATTCAGGCGTCTTTAAAATGATCTCCAAAAAGTCTGATATTTACTTCTATTCGTTCTCTATGAAGAGTAAATAAAGTAAGACAAGATAATTGCAAACTTTTTGATGTCTCATTATTTATTATTACTGTACTCATTTGGGATATAACAACAAAGTGAAAGTGTAACAAGTAACTCAAAAAATTTATCAGTCTGAACACATGTCTAAAGTCACGAACAGTCAACCCCAATAAAAGTAACTAAAATTTTCAACATGCTAAACTCTATAAGCAGATTGTAAGATCCGAATGACATATATAATAATCTCAAAAAACAAATTGTTGAGCATACTGCAGTTCCATTGGCCCGTATGCTACAAATTCCTCCTTCTAAACTGGAAAATTCCCAGATATGTTCAAGGTAAGTTAAGTAATTACCCTCTATAAAAAAAAAAAAAAAAGGGGGAGGTGCAGCAAAGATTGTGAATTATAGACCACTAACAATCACTTCAAGCCACACACCTGCAAACAAATAAAGATAACAATTCAAAAAAAAAATCAATAGGATCTATAAAAATTACATTCATAATAACACAAAGGATACAAACCTCTTGGTGGTGCCCAACCAATGTTGGCAAGAGCACCAACTCTGGAGGAATGTCCTTGGAGTTGTCCATTCTGCTGACAGCTGGCCTACAAAAAATAAATCTACAACCAATATGCCAACTCCTGTGGACTGCACAGTTAAATCCATACCTTTGTAAACAGAAAATATCAACCATGGCTAAACGGAAGCTGCAGTGTTTCCACACACACAAAAAAAAGAAAGAAAGATTACAGTTAGTGCTGAAATTGAAATCATGCACAGTAGCATAAACGAATTCTAAAACATACCTGAATGTTTGAGAGATCTCGTACAAGTGATGGTGTTGCAGCATCTTCATCACTACAGAAGGCGGAATCCATGCCAGCTGTAAAATCAATAATGGAAGATCCTGTATCAAAGCGCATACATTCGCATACATTGACAGCTTCATCATCATGTCCGTACTGTAAAAGATAAAAAAAATATTAATTGCGAGGCACTTCTCTTAATTGCAATTAGTATGTATGGAAGGTGAAATGTTTTTTCCCCTGTCAGGTCAGCTTCATCCATGGCTTAGGCGGAGCGAATCCTCGCGATGCGGTGTACTTGGCAATGCGTACACTATACACGGACAAGTATGCGTCCGGAAAGAGCATGAAGGGCATTCAACGGGCTGGGCAGCCGAAGCAAGATGCGTTCCTCGGCACCAAACCCTTCAAGGCAATCATATGTGAGTATCAGTATTATCGTGCACGCGGACAATGTTAATTGGTTTGGATTTCGATGTGGTTTTGTTCCGCACGGTTTTGTTCTTCCGCAAGCTCTGGTCCATCTGATAGTCTGATATATTTCTTGGTCTGATAGCTACGCCTGATAGCTTTTGTCTGAAAGTCTGACAGCTACGTCAGAAAACCTGATAGCCTTCGTAGCTGCGCCTGAAAACTACGGCTGATAGAAAAATAGTCTGATATCAGTATGATAGCATAAATTCGTCCTTTTTTCACAGGTCCTTAAAATCGAAAGTATTGGGAATATTCGATTCAAATTTAGCATCTCGCATTAACATACAATTTTACGAGGGCCATTTTAATTTCATCTAAATCCGACAACATTTTTCTGGTATCTCGAGAACGGGAGCAGATAGACCAAATCTGACCCCGGGTTCGGATCGGACTCGGTTTTGAACCTCTAAGGCGGCACTTTGTACGAATCAAAGGTGCCGAGTGCGGGAGGAACAAAGCATCAAAGTTTCATCAGAGCTATCAGAAGTTAGCTTTCAGACGCTTAGAGCGATCAGAGTAAGTTATCTTATCTGCTTGTTTAGTGCTGTGTGGCTGCGTGCTTTTATATCACGCTGGGACTAGGGCGGCAGGGACCGGAGCCGACTGTGAGCCCACATAATTTTTTTCCGTCTGTCTGATCACCCTCACATGCGCCCGCACGTGTCTGACGTTAAATTTTGTCTGTCCGTCCGTCTGAGGGTTGTCACTCTTGCCTTGTGATACTTGGATTCGGTTAGCGAGACGAAAACAATATTTTTGTGGCATTCATAGAAAGTTGTGCTTCGTGTTTATTTTCAGTTTTGCTTTTTTGTGGTTTACGAGTTATGACCCTGCAACGTATGGAAGTCCCTCAAATACTAGTAGCAGTCATAGACTGTAGGCTGAGCGTTAAGGCCCTCCGGGCGAACAATTTGTAATCTAAGAAAAGTCGAGGAAAATTAAACAAGGTAGGCGTACGCCAGACCGCGTCGGGGCGTAAGAGGCTTCGCTCACCGCGAACCACTCTTCCGCCCCTCCACGCCTGACGTACCTACCTTGGCCTGCCGGCGGCTGTCACCGGGCAAGTAGGACCCTGCGGGGCTAATCAGTCTGTACGGCGCCCTGGCGGTCTTAGGGCGCGGGGTTCGCTGCGCTTCCAACCTAACCGCTGGACGTACCTACTCCCACCGTATTTGGGATTCTCTGCCGTATTTAATTGTGCTCAAATCTAACCTTACCTACCCTACTCTAACCTAACCCACCGGCTCTTGCAGCAGCACCTGAGGTCCTTTTCGGCATTGTAATTGAAATCCTGAGTGTATTTTAAGCAGGGTCGGTTCCGCTCTTTAAGTTTTAAAAAACTGCTTTTGTAACAGTTTTTCTATTTGTTCTTCCTCCTGCCCAAGAAGGCCTTGTTTTGACGACTAGCACCTGCAGCAGCACCTGGGATCGATTTCGCCATCTTGACTTGGGTCTTTGGTTGATTTTAGAAGGGGTCGGTCGCCATGTTCAAGTTTGAAAATCGGCACGATTTAGAAGTTAGCCCTTCTGTTCCAGTTCTTGCACAAGAAGGCCCTGGTTTGTCAACCGGCACCTGCAGCAGCACCTGAGGTAGGATGCCCCCGAGGTGTGCTTCACTCCGGTATGCAAGGAGATGCAAGGAGATTGTGGTCCAAATTTGAGCCCTCTACGATGAACCGTTCTCGAGAAATCGCGCCGACAGACAGACACGCACACAGACAGACAGACAAAACATTTTTGAGCCAGTGGGGTAAGGGCTTCGCTATCGCTCAGCCAATTAAATATAAAATGAAATTGGGGATTATAAGAAGCACAGTTCGCCCCCATGGGAACAACCATGTTGAATCGATTTGGATACGACATCGATTTTAACGTGAAATCCACATTGATGATCGAGTCGATATCGAGCGAAACGGGGTCCCTCAGTCTATGTGGATGCTATGTGGATAGGGTGAGTTGCTCAATCCACCTACAATCCCTAAAAAATCGAAGTAACCGTAAGCATAAATCAAACAAAATATATGATTCCACTTCTATGACGAAAGTGTCTTAACAGTCTCTTCTTGAGCGGGAATTGAACCCGCTTCCTGCGGCCTCGAGAGTGCGCACGCTACCCCAGCACAGAAAAAACAAAAGCTCCAAAACGGGACTTTAGATGCTCCGTTTTGGAGCGGGACAGAATTGGAGCGTTTGGTGCTCCAAAACGGGGCGTTTCAGGTCCCGCCCCGCCGCCCGGGTGGGAGGGGACGATTCCGCGCTCCAAAACGGGGCGTTCCAGGTCCCACCCCGCTGCCCGGCTGGGAGGGGACGATTCCGCGCTCCGAAACGGGGCGTTTCATGTCCCGCGGCGGGGAGGGACGAAAACATGCTCTAAAACGGGGCGTTTCATGACCCGCCGTGGTCCAGGCCGCCGGAATGGGTGCGCACGCCTCGCACTGCCCGTGATCACCCGAGCGCCGAGAAGTGCTCCTGGCCCGCTCTACATCACAGCGTTGCGGGCTTGCCTAACCAACAGGCGCTTTGCTTAACGAGCACCAAAGCCGAAGCGTTATAAACATGGTGTATTTCATGCTCCCGAACTACTGGGTATTGTTTGTCGTATGCCGTCGCGTTTTCCGGCAGTTTCTGCTACTTATCTTGTACTTTCAAAGAAAGAAATCTCATTGCGTTCCTCCTGAGTCGTTTGCACAGTTCGTTTCGAAAATAACGACGTTCTTCGAGGTTATGATTTTTCACGCTTGCCAGTCTTTTGAAGAAACGCCGTTATTTCTGACTGACCTGGATCCTTTCTCACAATTTTGTGCTTTCTTGTCTTATTTTAACTTTCCCGCCCATGGTTATGAGTCTATAATTCTTCGGTTTGGTTCTTCTTTGTTTTGATTAATACCTTGCAGTTTGCAACAGTCTCTTTGAGCACTTCATTTTGTTATTATGCTTTCAAATTCCAGTTGAAGATCTGAATTAGCTTTTGAGACTTGTTAGCAGGATTTTTATCTCATAAATTCTTAGTGATTGCAGGTGATGACATCTGTCACTAGTCATCACCTTTACCTAAGGCATGTGTCAGCACTCGAGTCGGGGCAAATATCCAACAAGTGAGATTCATAGCTGGATTCCGTAGGAAATGAATTTTATGCTATGATTTTGAAGCTGCTGAACTGCACGTGAATGAATGTCACTAATTTTTCAACTGAACTATGTATGGGGTTTGTGTGTTGCTTAGGTCATATGGTAATATCATGTCATCAGACGTGAAGTTCAGTTTTGTTCATTCCAGTCAATCTCTTGTCTGCAACGCCGTCCCAAGTGTTACAGCCTGAACTCAATTTTACTTGGAAGAATCCCTAATCCCTTATCCCTAAAAGGTCACCTATCCCAGGAATTTAGTTTGTATGTTGATTAGGGCATAGATAAATGTCATGGCAACAAACGTCTATTCCTATTTGACTCCTACAATATCACCTTTTGCCTGCAACCCTGTACCAAGATAAAAAGGTCAAAAATTATTCTAAAATTTTGACTATTATTTGTACTCAGATTAAATATATTCTAAATAAAGTATATAAAAAGATGTGTTCAGTTCAATTGAATTTTCAAATATGAATTAAATTTAGCACATGCGGTACAAAAATATTGATATTTTTTCAAGAGTGTTGTTGCCAATATTGTAGAAGGAGAAGAGGATGAAATAAAGGACTTCGTATTGTATTAAATATTTCATTTCTCTATCACCTTATCACAGGATAGCACGTAGAGTACAAAAGCAAATTCTCAGCTGATCAAAATATTTACTTCACAAAAATAAATTGCCACTTGAAGAAAGCAAGGGTAATGTCAAAATACTTAGAAAACAAAAGTAAAAACAATTGTTGCATTAAGACAGCAAAGGTTTTGTCATAAGTATATAAAAGAGAGCAGGGGTCATTTCAGTCAGAAGTAAGACGGAATATTGGTTTGGATACTACAAATATCACGGACACCAAAATGGGACCATTTATATCAATCAGTGTATTTAAGAATGAAGAAGCCTGGCAAAATCTTGGAAAAGCTTGCATGAAACGCTTGCATGAAAAGCTTGCTCACATGAAAACAAATAGATCTGATTAATTTAATTTCTGCTTGTCTTTTTTTGACATATTGTCACCCATGATCCATCCTAATGTTAAGAAAACCAGGGGAAACTGCAATCATGAACTGGATGTCAAGGAAAAGAAAGGGAAATAAAATTAATAATCCGGTATGAACACTGGAAAGAAATAAGGCCTTCAACAGGCATGACAGATTGGATCGATCTCAAGATGACGAAAGCTTGTAACAAATTCACAGCATGGCTAAGTTTTGTTTTTCAATTTCTTTCAGAAAAATTCATGGTTCCAATGCAACAAAGATACAAGATACAAAAGATAACAAAAACACAAGATAAAGTGACAGTGTAACATAAGTTTAGTAAACTCTAAAAAAATTTAAGGCACATAAAATAAACTTATTGCTACCACATATGAGTAGATGTCTAAGTAAAATATAAACTAAACAAACTGAAAATTAATGACACCCAACTTGGAAGGGGGGGGCTGAAGACAGATCATAAGATTACTGAAATGGAATGTTACGCTTATGAAGTTTCAGAACAAATTTACTATTGTTTGTGATGGGGGGAGGGAGGGAGCTGAAGACAGATCATAAGAAAAGATTACTGAAAAGGAATGTTAAGCTTATGAAGTTTCAAAACAAATTTACTATTGTTTGTGAATGTGATTTTTTCAACATTTTGGGGTTTTAGCATTGCCAAGCTGATAATAATTAATGCTTGTTTGCACGGTGTGAGAAACTTAATATTCATAATATAATAGACAGCTAACAGCAAAATCAAGGCCTGCTCTGCATCTTGACTGGTGAACACAGGCTCTTGGTCAACATAGCAAAAGATGTCTGAACTTGATTCCAAACTCCCAATAACGAGTAAGCGAGGAGGTTCTCCAGACTTGGGAACAGTGAGCGCAATTGGTGTCCCTTCCTATAACAAACCGCAATGAACAGCCGAAGATTAATAAATGAAACTCAACAGACATGAAAATAAGGAAACTCATAGATTCATCACATAATAATTGCACTGTTTACACCTCAAAAGATAAGTGATATGATTAAAATGAAAAAGCTTACATCATAAACTTCCAGAACTTTTCTGATGGGCTGATCTTTGTTTTTGTTTGTGGTAGTTGTCTGAAGCATATGAATATTTTGCAATACTAAGAGTTTTGTAGCCTGCAACAGAAAGGCAATATGAGAGTACTTGTTACCTCAATGGTGAGAAAAATTGAATTATTCAGTTGACTACTTACCCCAGTCATATTGATCTTTAATATCACAATTGTGTTGGGAATTTAGCTCCGCTATTATGTTGGGTAGAGCAACTCTCCAGTTTTCCTTCATAGAGGAGATTGATATTGGTTTCTCTAGAACAGTCACAAACTCTTCAAGTAACTGAAAGAATAAACATTTTTTTAGTGTGACATCAAAATATTTTGAAAATGTTTTGATTGACTCATGAGCTGGAATGCCAAAAGAATATGCAGAGCTACTTACAAGTTCTGGTAACCCGAGAGCTGGGTACCTTCTCAAAATGACAGCAGCACTGAGCTTAGAAACTTCTTTTATCCTGTTGACGCGTGTTATGGCAAGGTAATTTCGGAAGGTTGCCACATTCCTAAAGCCACTGTTCCATTCCCTCTGCATTGCTTTCTGTGCTCCATCAGGAGTAAGCGATACAGACTCAGCAGTGGCCGAATTTGAGGGATCTGTCCTCCCTTTTGCTTTCACTTTAGATAGCCTTTTCTGAACTTTTATTTTGAGACCATCCTGTTAACATTCAAGTGCCTATGAGAATAAATTTTCTTGCACTAAAAATCAATACTTCAAAGCCAACTACTTACATGATTTGTAATTTTACTGAGAGCAGGGAAGCCTTCCAATAGTCTCCAAGATATTGCTGAAGATAGGTCTCGACCAGATAAATTTTTATTCCTCACCAAAACCACAATATCTTGTACGATTGTGGATACATGTGTATGGTTTAAGGTCCCCTCCTCTAGGGCTGTTTTGGTGGCATCAGTTAATGCAGGGAGAGGGATTTTAGACATATCAATTCTAGGCTAGAAAAATTCAAGAGAATTAATAAAATGATTTCAATATCCAGTAACAACTTTACCACTTCTCTAAAAAGGTAAAAATACCTACTTCTCGAGCAGAAAATTGTGGAGCTTCAAAGTTTCTAAAGCTAGCATTAACAACAACTTTCTGAAAAAGAAAATCATTTAATCAGTATACATACATTACCTAAGAGAGGAAAAACAAAGATAGAAATTTTAAGCTCACAGAAGGACCAGCTATTTGAGCACAAGATTGATACTGAGGGCAAGGAGCTCCTGTTGCAGCTGTAGCAGATGGTGGTGCTGAAGGTGTCGAGGTAAAACTTGATTGAGGATGATAGTCATAGTGGTGTGATGAGGGCACACAAGTCTCAGTCGAAGGTACAGACAACACTGGCTGTAAAAAGGAAAGCACCTTAAAATGTCATTCTATTCATTGGCAAGGAATGATCAATGAACAAAATTTCCGCCAAAATAATTTAAGAGCTTACCGCAACAGATCCCACCAAGGGTGTGTATCGGGATGAATCATACCCTGCACAGCCTGAATCATACCCCGAATACCCTGCAGTTGGAGCTGCAGCTGGCATGTTACAGTACGATCTACTGGAAGAGACTTGATAGTTTTCAGAATTTCTCTGAAATACACCTACAAAAGTGACAATTTTAAAAATTGTAATAATGATTACTGTTACGACACGGAGTACTAGAAAGCTGTAAAACACTCACTAATTATTTGATGGCTGCCTGGCAAACATTTGCACAACGTGCACTCTTCACTTACCCCATTACATCCATATTCCACACAATGGCAATTTTCATTCCGACAGGAGCCCCGGAGAATCTTTTGGCTGTCATACATCTCTGAACCCAGACATAAAAGAAAAGCCAAACTCAGTGAAATAATGGTAAATCACACTTCCAGCTAAAATCACAATCTGGTGCACAGGCATCAGCAGCCGAACACAAAACAAACAGTTCAGGAAAAATGCTGCACCAGAAACAAAAAGAGTGAACAAGAAAAGAAAAAGAGAGGAAAATTAGAAAAGAAATTGAATGGAAAAAGTACTCAGAGAAAACATAGTTACTTTCCCAAAATCATCAGAATGTCAAACAGGAGGTGAAGAATTAAGGAGTACCAAAGAAAACCTATGAAGATCAGAAAAAGATCAAATAAAATAACACAAATGTACAAAATTATGACTCGCTGGTGGCACAAGAAGATGGTATGGCTTAAAAGCTGTCTCCAATGCAGGTTTTAGAGCAAATGTATAAGACTCCACCTGCATCATAGCCATGAAGAACTCTCTGACCTATTACTTCTTCGACCTTACATACACAAATGGTATCTTTCACACACACTGCATAGGCACCAAGATGTAAATTGTAATAATCTGTTGACACATGCTGACATATTAACATTTCAGGGCTAGCCAATGTTTGCACAACTTACAGAAATACTGGGGTTCCAGTTCTATCGTTGAAGCCAACAGGAACAAAACAGTTTGCATTGGGTTTAAAAGTCATTCCAGAAATCGTCATCCACGTGGTCTGATGAACAAAATCTAGTCCAGGAAAAATAGGAGAGAGGTTTGATGACGGAACGGGGATTTGGGTGATGGGACCATAAACATTCTCTTTGGACAAGGACTTAGACCAGGTATAAGCCTGATGTAGTTGATGCCTGCTCGCAAGTGTCTCTTCAATGCTCTTGTAGTTCCCCATGTCCTGAACAAGTTTCTTGAACCACCGATGCTTAGCTTCACCACGCATGGCCCAAAAGGTAACTAACGGTCCAAACAGGAGGATGAGGGAAGGATAATGTACCATGTGATGGTGTTTCGGGGTCAGAGCCTTCCCATACAATTGTTGATAGTTGGTGAGATATTCATCAATGCAATCAGCCAAGTAGGGTAACATACACTTTTTGATGCTTGGAGAAAAAACTAGTCTCAAAATCTCAAGCAACAAAATAAAGTCTTTCCAATGTTCATCCTCTTCACTAACATACGAGCCTAAAACAAACGGCAGCACAACAGCTAGCTGCCACATTTGGCTCGCTGACTGTTTAAGATGGTTGTCATCATCCAGATGCTGTTCCTTAATAACTGCAGGTTTAGGAGCGGTGTACCCATACTTAAAGGACTGCAAACGGTCGTTTATCAAAAGCAGAGTGACATTGCTGTACGTGTTGATCACATGGGAAAGAAGTTGTTTTACTTCTCGAGGAAGAACACCATGCAAAACATCATGCATGATATCTGGTGGGTATCCCTTGGTAGTGGAGAAGGTTTCCAGTTGGGAAAGCACACAGTCTCTCTTGATACCATATTCTTTCATCAGCTGATCTTTGGCTTTTTTGCTTTTCGCACTGGAGATGGCAGTTAACTGGTCTTTTCTTTCTTCTTCAGTTCGGAGCAAGGTTGGTTCTTCTCTTGTCATTATCGCTCTTTCAGAATCTGTTACCATGCACCAGCGACAGAGGCGAAAGGCAGTGAAGCCCTCTTTAAACCCACCTATTGTGTGCAATCCTAGATTGTCTCCAATCACTGCAATTAGGGTGCCAAAAATTATCCTACCATCAGGGAGCTCGTAACCTTCCTCAAGGCTCCTCAAGGCATCACAGATGCTCTGCAAAGCCTGGTCAATTCCCAAACCATTAGCATTTTCTACTTTAACAAGCGAGGCTTTGACAATAGTTGCAAGCAAAATCAGATCCAAGTGGGAGCGGTGCTGAGCTGCTATGTTTTCCAAAAATATGTAGAGCATACCAAGTTTTAGCTTGCCTGTGTTTGCACCTAATGGGTCACATATTTCAAGGTCGTCATAATAAATTATGATTCGCAGAGCTTCAGGGTGTTCATTGATAATGGGATTTTCTTTGCAACTTTCACTTTTCAGAAAGGAGTCCATGATATAAGGGTCAGGATTACACTTATAAGCAGCTATCACTTCTTTAAATTCAGGATGACACATAAGACGTTCAATCACTTTTAGAAGAGGAACACTGCACGCGCTATCTTCATCAAGAACAAGCCTTTTCTTATTTCCTATGCCAACTTCTCTAAAAAATGATGTCACAGGAACCTTCTCAGTAGGAATAACTTTCAAATTTTTTGCAAAATATTTGTCTTGTAAATGTTTTGTTCTGACTTCCTGAAACACATTTGTAGGTTGCTGTTGAACATTAAAAGACTGCAAACTGCATCCACTTCCCATCATTTTTTCATTGGCTTTATCAGCGAATTCCTTCACAGCAGAATCAATCAGTTCTTCAGTGTGACTTAAAATAGCGTCCACCCCTTTCTGGGAGATACCACACCGAGCTTTCAACATTACAACAAATTTAGTTGCAGTATCTTTGAGTTGCGGACTGACATTGGATGGAGGTGCAGATGGCCCAGCATAAGCATAAGACGTACTTTCTGTAGATGTGTTTGGGTCTGGCTCACTGATTTCATGAAGATTGGGATTTTCTGAGCAGGTGCTATCACAATCACTACCATCACTGAAATGAAACACATCCCCTTCATCTTCAGGTGGTACAATAAAATATGTTGAGGTGTCCTGCGGGTCCTGAAAGGGAATAGCCTCTTGATGAGAGGGGCCTACTTCACTGGAGGATTCAATTAGCTCGTGATGGCTTGACTCTAGGGAGGTGCCTTGGTCCTGAGAGTACTGCTGACAGGGAATAGCATTTTGATGGGAGGAGCCTGCCTCACTGGTGGATTTAGTTAGTTGGTGATGGCTTGGCTCTAGCGACGACACCTTTTGAGGCACAACAGGAGCAGTAGCTGACACAGCGGGCTTTACATGATGCTCTCGGTACCAATGTGATCGAACCCCTTGCACACTGGTCAAAACCACGTCGCAGCCCTCAACCAAACATTGCAAATAGACATCCTTCTGGCTGGGGTGAAACTTCCGTAAATGTTTCACCCACTTCTCGGCACAGTCAAAGGATGTTTCGCCTTCACACAATTGGCATTCCAAGGGGCCACCAGACATTGTTCACGTTTCCCTGTTCCACAAAATTTTAAAAATAAACAAAACAGAACATGTGATAACCATTTTAAAACCAAATTATACGATCTCAGATGACAGCGCTAAAATACAAACAAATTTTTCCCAAAGCCTCAAAACATAACCTCAAATATGCAATGGACACATAACGTTAAAACAGAAAAACATGTCCACCTTAGCCTACTGGGAAGACCATATCTGAAGTTCGAGAACTAAATACAACATGTACGCGGTGGAATTAAATCAGAGAATAGCCAGTCACAAACTCGTCAGGGCTCACGAATGCCTGGCGACAGGAACAAAAACAACAGGCTGCAAGAGTTAGAGGAGTTGCCAAAGAATACAGAATTAAACACGTTCGCATTGATAACTAAAACTTACCTGCGCAAATAACGGCAGATTCAAATAATTTGCCTACGCCAGCCTAGGCTGGGGGACGCCACCAAAGACCAGTCAAGACGTAGGAGCGTAGGAAGGACGGGGACGCGACTGGGACGGGAGTGGGGGCTGGGTGAGACCAGCTAAACAAGCGCCTGTTGGTTAGGCAAGCCCGCAACGCTGTGATGTAGAGCGGGCCAGGAGCACTTCTCGGCGCTCGGGTGATCACGGGCAGTGCGAGGCGTGCGCACCCATTCCGGCGGCCTGGACCACGGCGGGTCATGAAACGCCCCGTTTTAGAGCATGTTTTCGTCCCTCCCCGCCGCGGGACATGAAACGCCCCGTTTCGGAGCGCGGAATCGTCCCCTCCCAGCCGGGCAGCGGGGTGGGACCTGGAACGCCCCGTTTTGGAGCGCGGAATCGTCCCCTCCCACCCGGGCGGCGGGGCGGGACCTGAAACGCCCCGTTTTGGAGCACCAAACGCTCCAATTCTGTCCCGCTCCAAAACGGAGCATCTAAAGTCCCGTTTTGGAGCTTTTGTTTTTTCTGTGAGGACCACCACTCCTACCTTGCTGGGTGAGAGCGAGGTGCCGCTCTTATGTGGTATAGCGCTCGGCCGGTTGGCAGCGAATGATACGTCGAATCGACGTCGATATTACATAGATTGAGTGCCGTTTGTTCTGGCGGCTCAGCTGCGTGAGCACGAGGTCGCTTTCACGTGGATGGGCCAAAGTTTGCTATTCCACGTAGAATCCACGTAAATTTGCAGCGATTCAAATATAGACCGTCGTCTATGTAGTTTCTACGTCGGTTTAGCGTGGATTAAACTATTTCCTTTATCGACGAATATTCCATGTTGATTTTTGGAGGATATAAAAATCCACATAAATTCTACGTCATCGCGACGTAGATTTAAGGTAGATACAATGCATCCACCTAATCCACGTAAGTTACGTGGATGAGACGTGGATGCTCTGTGGTTGTTCCCATGGGGGGCGGGGCCCGAATACAGTTTGCTAGGAAAACAGCAAGTGTCGACTTGTACAAATTATCTGAAACTTTATTCGGAATAGAACCGATGTCCCTCACTGTAAAAAATGTAATAAAATATAATTCAAGACAGCCACCGTAACAGACCTTAACCTAACACGTTCTAAGCTGTGTAAACGAGACATTAGGCGCCTGCAACAGCATGGGTAGGCCAGCCCGCACAGCAGACGAGCATGGTTCCTTTGAGATTGCCTAACCATCGGGCGCTAGCATGGAGGGATTATAGTTGTGATCGGCGGTGGCGGGAAAGGGAAATGGCCGATTCGACGCTAACGCGCTCTGCAATCTGGGCACGGAACTACGAGAACACGGCACTGCGCATGCGCGTGGCCGCACCTGGGCAGAACCAAATAACCGAATACAAGTGAATTTAAATATATTTCAACGCTGTCATGCCTGCCCTAGACGTTGAAAAATAGTTAGTACTCCTGTCATTCAATGTGAACTGAGAATAAATATTTTAAGATCATCGGAGTGAGGATCGCCGTCGAGTATACTTTAAAACCCTGACTCACTTGGGCATACCCCCAGGCCAGGACAGAAAAGAAGAAGAAAACTCACGTCCACTTCCCGTCACTGGTCAATGCCAATGGGCATCACAATTCATTACTGCGAGCTGGCGCATCAACATGTACCGTGTAAACCTAATCGAAAAAGTGTCAAGTACTAACTGGTGTCTCACGAAATCTCTTCATTGTTTCACTAAAACTCCTATTTTGGTTCCTCCTTTCTAACCTTGTCAACATGATGGTTTAACTTCAAGCACCTCAGGGGTTCTAGTTACTTTCACGCCGAGTAGGCGATGTTGACAACTGACCCTTTTCTAAACTGAGGTTCAATTATAGACTGCGTACATGAATGGTGTGCAGAAAAATTGGTTTTCCGTATAGATTTGCTATTGATGAACTCCATACTCCCAGTTTTTGAGCATGATAAACCAAACATACTGTTAGAGGCGTTTGATAATGGTCAGGGACGATGTCGTCGGATATCACGTTTTGTAATGTCTGGCTGACTCAGAGAGACAGCATTGCGGTTGCTGGAAGTAGCGATAAGTGCTATCAATGTGAACATTATGATCAAATGGTCCAACTCTTGTGGTCACGTCGTATTGACCATCAACCAACATCTGCGATAAATCTTTTGGTTCGTCATAGTCAATGTGTTGAATGATCATTTCTGTGTGTGTGATCATGTTTTTAACTCACTATTTAATCGTGTTCTCTAATTTAACATTAAGGCAATTTTGCACTGGCGTTTGTATTAGTTGATTGATCATAATTTTCAACTGTTTAAGATGAGTGTCTTCGCAAGGCTGAAGTCGAGGAAAGAAGAATTTGCTAGCAGGAAGCAAATTCAATTATTGGAAAGAGGAAAGAAGTATGAGTGCTACAAGTTTCTGCAGGAAAAGTTCGATTTCATGGACAAGAAAGGGAACTACCCCACCACACCAGTAGCTTGTTTTTATGATGGGAAGGCAAAGCACTACACGACCATGCCGAACCTTTACCATGATCTACCAGAAGAAGATGTAAACGAGCTGAATGCAGCCGTCGCAGAAAAAAAGCCCATTTGTTTTCTACGGTAAAGAGGGAGTAAGGAACGAAGTGGACTTGCTGCAGTATGGTGAAGGTACATCAACAACTTGATGCTCTTCTAAATTTGTTTTTGTCTATGAATCTAAATTGGTTGCATTTGCTTGCAGAAGTTGACGCTGAAAAACTGGCAACCTACTTGAAGAAAGAGCCCCAAACTCTAACGAAGAGAAGTGCCATTAATGATGAGGAGGCACGGCCCAGCAAGAGACACTCTTCCTCTTCATTCGATAGTTCATTTGAGAATTGAATTTTCAATTAATTTCTTGCATGGAGTTGGGTTACGATTAATGAACTTAATAAATGAGTGAAAATAATTGTTTTCCTTTAACACTGTATTTCTGCTTCATAAAATAACAGCCATGAAAACAATTTGCCGCTACGCTTTGCAATGATGACAACAGAACACTTCAATCTCACATGAAAGTATTTCACAATTTAGCTGCACCTGACAAATTTCAAGTATAAACTGCATAATTTGTTGAATGCATTGGTTTCACTACTTTGCTATAACATTCTTGTATAGAAAGAGTGGCATTAGATTTGCTCTGAACACGAACTGGATTTTAATTAAGACTAAACAGAAATTGAAAGCAATTGAGCCATTACAAGAAAAAGAAATGCATTAACTAACTGTAAGACCAACAACCTAAGCGCAACAATGAAAATACAACAAAAACTAACCAGCTTTTCCCT
Organism: Odontothrips loti; assembly: GCA_038380765.1. Classification (NCBI taxonomy): domain Eukaryota; kingdom Metazoa; phylum Arthropoda; class Insecta; order Thysanoptera; family Thripidae; genus Odontothrips; species Odontothrips loti. Next base: position 1,695,095 of record CM076247.1, on the reverse strand, counting down.
GCACCCACCCAAACTCCTTTGCTTACTGAGTCCACGCTAACCTTCACGTGGAGCTGCAATTTGTCTGTCCATGCATTTCTTAACAGCTGTTTGCTGTTCTGTGAAATTAACATTTGGAACCCCAGACTTGAGTGACATGTTCTGCTGACAAACTTTTTACTTTCAAATTTAATTTCAACAATTGTCCTTAATAGTTAATTCAATTGACTGTAGGTGAAACACCTCAAGTCACACACGCATCTTAGATCTATTCAGTCTTTAAAAAACTATAAGGTACAAATCAAATATGCACATCTTTCTAAATGTGGAATTAATTAAAAATAACTAGATACTTTGCAACAATTTTTCAATTTGATTTCTATAAATTAGATCCCGTTTGGATTTGATAGATTGTAAACGTTGATATGAAAAAGGGCTATGTACCGTAAAAACCCGAATATAGTCCCCCCCCCCTAGTTTTTGGGCAGCATTTTAAAAAAATGTTTTGAGGAGAAAGCTGTCTATAAATGAGACAGTTATCCTATCATGGCTGTTTTGTTTCTGTGAACTAGATTCTGATAACCTGAGCAATATAAGTGTGGTGTTATTAGGGAAAGGAGAAAATAATTGCTATAGTGAAAGAAAATAATGCTTTTAATGGGTGACATGAACCAGTGAATGAAAGGTTGACTAGTCAAGATAAGCATAAGTAATATGAGAATACATATTCAAAGTCAACATAAAAAATAAAATTTGCTTCCAGCAACATAAATATAACAATGCCAGTCAAGTAATAGTTGAAATGCTTAGAATTAAAAAAAATACTATTACACTTCGTGAAATACTGGTAGGCCCGAAGTGTCACAAAAATGGATTTAGATTCAATTATTATATTTCTTTAATTAGTTATTCGGAACTTTTATTTGGTTAGCTCTTACTTAATTTTCAATAACGGAGGAAACGTAGGTGATTTAAAGTTTCGAAGTTTTTTTGTTTTTTTTTAACAAGTTTTCACTTCAACCGAGACTTCAACATGCAGGTGATACAGACGGGAAGACACCGCGTTATACGGGAAATGTCATAGTGTACAGCGACTGAACACATTTTGTAAAACGGGAAATGTGAGGGGAATTTGTGGCGAGACTTCATTGTCGATAGGTTGGCTGGTCGCGGCGCGGCCCGCGGCCCCCTAGTTTTTACTGGCACTGACCGGTCGGCACATCGACAATGTTCCGCTCTGAGGCTTGTGCCTCTCGTTGCATACTCTAGGGTCCGAAGCGGTCACGACTCTTGAGTTGCCTCCTTTTAACCACGGCTCGACTCGGCTCGGCACATCAACAATAAGGGCTGTTTCACAAGAAAGGGAGAGGTCCGATTTTTAGCGTGGCAGGAAAAGGATGGATGATACTGACGCAGCCAGTTGACGAGCCGAGCACGCTAGCTCTGTCTTTTTCTTTCGCTATTGGATGGAGTGAGAAAGCTGAATTTGAACTCGGTTTTGAGACTGTCTGCTGCATTTCTGGAGTGTAAAATAACGTCCGACGCCTTTGTATGGGTACTATGCGAAAGTCAGGAAGGTCTGAAAAACTTCTCACAGAGACTTTCGGTTTTGGCGTAAGGGGCAATGTTGGAAATTAAAAAAAATAGTCCGATCTTGGGTGAAACTATAAGGTCACTCCGTGCCTAAAAATGAACACATTAAAATTTGCTAATAATAATAATAATAATAATAGTATAGCATGAGGTGAGGAACAACAAAGTGTGGAGTAAGGTACTGTCTAATAATCTATTCACTGTCTGACTCAGTAGTAGAGACATAGCGGGGCTACTGCGGCGCGGTAGCTACCCCCCCCCCCCCCCCCCCACCACACCCCCATCCTTGACTGGGGCAGTGTAAAGGCCACCACAGCTGCCCACCAACCTTCACCTCGGCCCCCGCGACCCCGCGACATGCGGCGCCCGACCAAGGGGTTACCCACTGAGGTAATCGTGTGTACACCTAGTCGGTAATCATGGGTAATCATGGGGCAATCGTGGTAATCGTGGTAATCTTGTGGTAATCGTGGTAATCTTGTGGTAATCGTGGTAATCTTGTGGTAATCGTGGTAATCTTGTAGTAATCGTGGTAATCTTGTAGTAATCGTGGTAATCAAGTGGTAATCTTGGTAATCTCGTAGTAATCACAACCGTGTGGGCGGGCGGCTAACGCCCGCAAGGTAGGCCACCGACCGGCCCCGCAGGACACCGGTGTGGCCTACCTTGCCCCTGCTCGGAGGGGTCTTCCCCGGGCACCCGAAGTGGCCCGAAGCAAGCCGAAGCGAGCTGACGCTAGCCGAAGCGACCGGAAGGCGTGTCGGGTCTGTGCGTCTTCCTGTGCGTTCGGCTCGGCTCGGCTGCACTGCAAACGCCGGTTTGGTGAACACTGGTTTGACCGTGAGTAATAGTTATATCTTTACTACTTTTCACTGTTAAGTTACTTCTGGCTCTAACTAGATCCCCGAAATTGTCCAAAATACCCGCGGGGCTTGTTAATATCTAAGACTTAAATTTGGGTACGAGAGCAAGATCTGCGTTTCAAAACAGCGGCACGCCGCGCCAGGTCACGCCGCCTCGCCTAACAAATAAGCCCATTTCTTTCTCACAATTTTCGTTTTAACATAGGAGAATCCCTATTCATAATCTTTGCAACACGTCTCATTGCTACATTCTCTTTCGTTTAACGGTTTAGAGGTTATTGCCTCCGTCAGGTAGGATGCATCTTGCACCTGCCCAGAGCCACTCAACAGAAGTCATTGTTCTTTATTTGCACACTGAGGGGACTAGATAGGGTGATAATGAATTGTGGAGTTATTTTCAGTATGTGTTTTTTGAGCAAGAAAGATTGATGTTATAGTATAAATGTTGTTGCATTTTATCTTTCAGAGCCATATCAATAATCACAGCAAGTCACCTCACACCACTTTGTCCACTTTGTCAAAGTCCTAGTGACTTGTTTACCACTTTGCTTCATCCAAAATTTTGTGTCTCAGGCCTTGTAGCTTGCAAAAATGACATCTCCACCTCCAGACGAGCCTCCAGACATTGGAAATGTAAGTCACAATATTTTTAGTGGATCAAATGAGTGGGCCTCAGTTATCCTACGTTTTATCAGACCTATCAATTTCAAATTTATCTTAAAATAGTAAAAAAAAAGCACATTTATTTTCTGAACTCCAGCTGTTGCCACTGTGGCAACATCGCAAGAAGTCTCGTGTAATGTTGTCACAGTGGCAGTAGGTGTTATAATAAGTTCTAAAAGTAGCGGATACAAAATAATGGTATCATTTTTGGGTGTGTGTTCAACATTCACCAATATGGGTATATTTGAGTGTACACTGCTAGGAAATGGTATGAGCTGCATGAAATATGTAAACATCTATTACTTCTGTTTTATGGCATTTAAAAGTCTTGCTCTAGTGCATGATGTTTAAAGATTTCATGCAGCTCAAACCGTTTCTTGGCAGTTTACACTCCAAGATACCCATAGTGGTGAATGTCTAACACACATACCATTATTTTGTATCTACTTCTTTTAGCCCTTATTATCATGGGAGGTTGGACAAATGAGGTGACCTAAAAAAGTATTTAAAAAATTGGACCACAAATTTATGGTGTTTCTAATTTTCTGTGTTTTCTCTTTTGCAGGCTGTTGGAGAAGAATTTTGGAATGTATTGGAGCAGCCCCCCATCTGTGTCAAAGTTGATCCTGCACTGAAAGAAATCCTGAAGTTGCAAGGCTACAACAGTTTGTCACTGTTCAAGAACTTTACATCTGATGATGTATCTAAAATTGAACAGTTCATGCAAAGTATTCTCCCTGACATTTTAAAGAAGAAATGTGAAAAGTTGATCTTAGATTATGACACAGAACTTGAAAAGTATTATGGTAATTTGTGGAAATTTTGTCCACAAAAGTATACTCTGTTTGGTGGCCACATAAAAACAATTGAAGCTATATCAAACCTGGCTTCTGAAGAACTATCTAAGCTTGCCAAAGTACAGAAATCAAGCGGCAGATCAGGTACATCAGCAAAACAGAAAGTATCCAAGAAAAAATCGCCTTCTGATGAAAACAGAGTGCTGGAATTGAAGAATAATCTTGACAAAGTCATGGGAACTTGGCTAGAAAAAAAAGTTTCTTCTGATGACTTAAAACTAATTTCAAAGGTTGTGAGCAACGATTTAGGATCGTATGTTGCTGAAGTTAAGTGCCCATTTAAGTTGTCAAATGGTGAATGTAAGTACTCTTGCACAATGCATTATAAAGATGCCAAGTGGAGCACATCTAATTTATACAGGCATATAGAGACACAGCATCTCGTGTCTGAATCCAAGAAAAAAGGTGCACGTGAGAAAAACAATACTTTGCTTGACATGTTTGCAAAGAAGAAAATTCCTAAACCATGCACTTCTTCTGCTTCTTCTTCAGCTACTGAAGAAAACACATCAGCAGAGCAAGTAGAGTGCAATGTTGAAATCCACCAAACTGACAACTCTGATTCAGATGAAATTTCTGGACCTAAAAGGAAGAGAAGCAGACCATCTATTGCAGACTCTGATAATGACCACGACTCCGAAATAGATGAAGCTCTTCATGGACTAGACGCAGAAAGGGGTAGTGCACTCGGTCAACATTTTCTGGTTCAGGGGAAGTAAGTACTGTGGCCAGCCCTTCCTCAAAACCTGCCAGAGACTGGTCACCATACAACCGCTGTGCTCGAAGAAAATCAAAACTCTCTGCTGCTGCCTCCACTTGTCAGAAGATTGACCAATATTTTCCCCTTATCTCCACAATGGAAAAAGTTTTGGCTGAAAAAGAAGAATTGAAAAAGCAATTAGTTGAGATGATGCGATTTAGCACAAACACTCGTGAAGAAATTGAAGGGAGCAATATCTTCAAACTAATGCTTGAATGTGCAAAGAAGAATGCTGGAAAGAAGAGAAAAGGTTGGGATTATTCTGATGTTATCAAAGAGTTCGGCACAGTTATTTATACGCTTGGTGGCCCTCTTCTATATTCTATTCTCTCTAGGAATTTTCCTCTGCCATCACTAACAACAACAAGAAGAACTCTCCACAGCAATGACACCATAATAGAAGGAGTATGGAGATTTTCTGAACTAAAATCATTTTTAATTCAGAGGAATTTTCCATTAGTCATTTGGGTTAGTGAAGATGGATCTAGAGTCAACGGGCGTATACAGTATGACAAAAAGACTAACCAGATTGTTGGATTTGTGCAGGAACTTGATGAAAATGGACTCCCTGTTGTTCAGAGCTTTCCTGCAACTTCTGCTCCAGTCATTAAGTCTTATTTTGATAATTGTATTGTTAGTAACAATACTTATGTTGTTATGGCACAGCCATTATGTCCCAAAGCACCAACGTTTTGTCTTGCATTGTGGGGAACGGACAATAGGTTTAAAAGCTCTGATGTTCTTGCAAGATGGCGTTGGATGGTTGACGCAGCAGGTAAAGAAGGCATAACTGTTGCTGGAGTGTCAGCTGATGGGGACAGCAAACTACTCAGCGCAATGTACAATTGCACATTTCAACCTGTCACCCATAATTGGTCCTGGTTTCATGCAGAACTGAAACCTAAATTCGTCACTATTCAAGATTCGATCCATCTTCTGGTAAAACTGCGCCAGAAGATAATTAAGCCTTCAGACATCATGCCAATGGGTAATGACAATTTGGCATCACGAGGACATCTGTTAGATTTGATATCATCTGTTTCCAAGGACCAGCACAAATTGACACTAACGACTATTAATGTAAAGGATAAAATGAATTTTAAAAGTGCTCAGAATTTATGTGCCAAAGAAGTGCCATCTCAACTACGGAGTCACATCCCTAACAGTGAGGGCACTGCTGTTTTCTTAGATATGATGAGGGAGACAGCAGCTGCTTTTCTTGATCCTAATTTAAGGCCATTGGAAAGGATCAACATGGCTTGGACGTGGATATTTTTTGTGAGGTTTTGGCGTCATTTCATCTTGTGCAACTCTGATTACACATTGGGCCACAACTTTATCACTACTAATGCTTTCACATGCATGGAACTCAGAGCTGCACAAACTTTTTCTTCCCGTGCTTTTCAGCAGCCAGGCATGTGAATCTTTCTTCAGACAGTGCAGGTCAATGACATCAATTGGTTCAACAGTAATAAATGCCAGTGTATTAGAAATCAATCATAAAGTCAAGAGAATTGATTACCTTTCTAACAGTTTTGAAAGCCTTAAAAATGATGTTTTTTTCCCCCGGCAGCACAAAAAGTTATATTCTATTGCAACTTCTGAAGAGAGGAATGACATTTTACCTGAAGACTTTGAAATTCAGCAAGAAGCTGCTGCTGCCTTGAAACGGGCTGTTCAGATTGCTCGAAAAGTGGGAATCTTAAAGAAAAGCACTAACATTTATCCTGTCTGTCCTCTTCCTTCTGTGTTACCAAGTGAACTGCCTGGCCTAGAAGATGATGAAGATGATGACAATGAAGATGGCAACGTTGAAGAAGAGGAAGAAAACCCTATTAGTGCAGAGATGATTGGAGAAATTGATGAATCGATGCAAGATGTCGAGGAAGACTTGCTGACTATCTCCACCGGAGCATTGGGAGTCCATTCCTATGACAACCTGGAAATATCTAGTGAAAGCCCATTTGTGCTTGTCGCAGATGGAAATGGAAAGCCGGCTATAATCAAGAAAACAACTCTAGTCTGGATGTACAGTAGTGGTGACACATCAATGAGCAGTGACCGTCTTCGAAGAGTGCAAACAGAGGCAGTTGTCCACAATTCGTCAAGATTGTTAGCTTCTCCATCTCCAACTCAACTCCCTCTTGTCGAAGAAGTCATTTCCATAGGAGACTGGTGTGCCTTTAAATCTGAAAACAAGAAAAACATCAGCATAGGCAGAATACTTGCATTTAGCTACCTCAGTGGACCAACTTGGCGCAGCCAGCAATATGTGGGTATTGAAGCCCCTGTGCATCCACCAACAACCACTAAATCTCGAGGAGTTGGCTGTTTGTGTACATGGTACACTTTGTTGAAAAGTAAGAAGCTGCTGGTCACATCCATGGAAGTTCATGGGTATTACAATATAGACAATTATATTTGTACCCTTCCAAGACCCATCATTAAAAACAACGATCTGTTCCTTACTTGCTCTGAAAGTGATATTTGTCAGTTTAAGCAGAGTTCTCGTAAAAAGATGTGATTTAGTTCTTTTCTAATCTCTAACAGGGTACGTATTTATCTATCCTTATTTTACTTAGTGATAAGTTTTATTCTTGTGACAGAATAATTTCAAATAGCATTGTTTGTTTTAGCTGTTTCCAATAGCTCAATTTATTTTGTAATATTGTTTGAAATGTGATGTAAATTCAAAGTTCTCCTAGCTTGGACAAGATTCAGTATTCTAATGTGATTGTACTCAGATAATCTTAAGAAAAGCAAACAGTTCCTACAATAGGTTTATAGGGGAGCCAGAAAGTCTGATCCTTAGTTTAAGTGTTTTACATTTGTTGTACTAACAATAAGTCTACTTATATTCGTATTAGGCTCACCAAATCTTATTGTTTTTTTCTTCAGAAGATATTAATACAAATGTTTTTTATGCAATTGTTTCCAAATATCCTTAATTCCAAGATACATTTAAAATCTTTTCCATGGTGATTAAGTGAGTTAAACTGTAATTTTACTTCCAGACTCTTTGTAGTGTTTTACCTAAGAAGTACAAAAGTAATCCTAGTCTTATGTGTATTATGGGGCATTCTTTTGCTAAATGTATTGCTCCTGACCATTGTAATACTTTGACATATCAGGATTTAAAAAATTCAAATACATTTCTTCAACCAATTTTTTATTTTTTTTTATTTAAATTTACTATACGAGTATTTCCCTACTGGAAACTATTGGTGACATAGATAAGTATTTACTACACTAGGATTTTGTTGAATTATTAGTAATTGTCTCCATTTCTAACTGCTTCACTTTAGATCCCCTAACTTTCAGCATATAACATTGAAAAACACAGCCTCCAAAATTTCAAAGCGGATGAAAAGACATATTTATAGATTAGTTCCTTACAGCACACTGATACTACAGTTAGTTACTTTACAAACGCTTTCCCTAGAAATCAGAGGCAAGTGAGACTTTTTAAGGCAAGCATAAATATAGTGTTTCCCACACAGACCGTCTTGGAAATATTGTAAAGCTATTTCTCATCAATACTTTCAGATCAAACAGAGGCACTGCTCATGAATACTCTCAAATTACCAAGAAGGTACTGCTCAACCAAACAATATAGTAATCTGGAAAGAAGCACCAGGAAAAAGAATGTTAGAAAGATAAAAACATAGAGAACAGCAATCCCATGAGAAACAAATATATATTTGTAAAGAATGAATAATGAACAAATTTAAGTTCAAGAATTGGAAATGAGCTGATTTTTGATAGTATAATTTGGTTTGTTTCCACCAACAAGCTATTCATTAACTTGGCTTGTCTTTCCTTATGTTTCTCTCTAGGTGGATTTCATTGGTGTCCTTCACTTATCTTTGGTAGAATAATGTTCTTATGATTGCAGTACATGCTCTCTAACTGAACTAAGTAATACCAGATCTCTCAGTAACATAACAGGCCATAATTTGCATTCACATTCAAACTAAGGAGCTTTTTGCTGTTCTGCTCGTACTGTGGCCTGCGACACAAAATTCTTTGCTCTAGCTAGAGATCTGTTACTACTTAGTTCAGTTTAAGTGCATGTACTGCAATCAAAATAAAATCATGCAACCAAAGCAAAGTGAATCAAACCAGTGAAATTGATCCAGAAATAAATACATGGAAAGACACTAGCCAGATTAATCATTCTTTGCAAAAACATATTAAAAGTATTTCTCATAGGAAAGAACAGCACTGATACAGAGACTAATCTCACCTGTTGTCGAAGAGAAAGATTAAAGCTGAGTCATATTACAAATAATTTTAGGCACTCTTCTGAAGCAGTAATGACTTAGCTGTGATAAAACTGATCTAAATATTTGTCTCACTTGTGGCATCACTTAAGACCCACCAGAAAACCAAGCTGAAGTAGAGAGATATGGAAAGAAAAACAAATGAAGACAGAGTAAAAAGGATCAATAATATGATGGAAAAGAAAGAATTAGGGTACTCCCACGATGTGTCCTTCACTTCACTCTACGTTTGGTGGCAGTTTCCTTGCTGTAAATTTCACCTCTCAGAGTACATATGAGCTCCAAATTTGGGTCATGCATGGAATGGAGCATACTTTAACTAATCCGCAATCCTCTTACAAAAAGGAACTAAAGGGTTCATATAATGAGGCATCTATCTTTCTAATTTAAACACTTTTAGCCTTTTCAGCAACAATTAATTTTTAATATGACATTAAATTATCTCTATTCAGTAATCTTATTCAGTATGCATGCAAAGAAATGGTTTTGGCGTGTGGAATACTCCTAGTAAAATATATAAGTGTCCAGAAGTGGAGTGAGGTGAGCATTGTGGGTGCACCCTTACACTGATCGGATCTCACCTTTAGTTATGAAGATGAAGATTAAATAAACCAATAAACCCAAATGTATAAAACCAAATATTATCACTATCAATTATGGGTGATCACTTCATCCAGTCATGACTCGACACTGAAAAAACTTTTTTCCAAACTGTCTGCCTCCAGATACTATTTAGATGGAGACAATCACCTCGACAATTCACTTTAGTCAAGGGCACAGCCTCTAAAATTTCAAAGAGGGGAAAAGAAATCAAATGTTTGTAGATAAGTTGTACACAGCACACTGATAGAATTACTTCAAAAAAGCTTTACCTAGAACTCAGAAGCAAGTCATGCATAAATGTGGTATTTCTCGCTCAGAGCTATTTGGGAAAATTGCAAAGCCATTCGTCTGAAAACAAGAACCACAGAAAACAAAAGTGAAAGAATAAAAACTGTGTATGGAATAATTTTAGACAACATTTCTTTCTCTGTAATTCACAGGCCTTTCTATTTCCCTTTTTTCAGACGTAGGATGCTTGTGGAATGTTCTCAGTTTTTACCCCATACTGAGAACAGATTCCGGATAGAAAGAAGTATGTCAGACTGAAAAGAAGAATACACTAAAACCTGGTAGTATGTATCATTTAAAAAAATAAAATAACAACACTTACACTGTACATTTTGAAGTGGGCCATGCATTTTCAATGTCATTGCACCAGTGCATTTCTTAAAATATGATGCAAAAGTACCGCAACATTTAGATTTGAATACTTTCACTGACAGCATTCAAGTCCACAATACTGCATTCTGCAACAGGCACATTAGCAAAAGAGAAGAAATCTCTGTAAAACTACAACAGCAACTAAAGTATGTGACAAATCAGACTTACTCAATGTTAGTTACTGTGTGGATACAAGCTGGGCTGATTGATTCTTTCCATCAGTGAGCAAGAGGGATGTGCTTCGGGCTAAAACAGAGTGAGCCCTCAAAGCTATGAACTGATTGACGACAAGGGTTTTCCAGCTCCCTGACAAAAATCTTACCGAATCCTATATTCTTTTCATTTTCTGGTACATACCAAAGTCTGAAAGGTACTCTGCTGGATACTTTCTAAGAATAAAGGAGAATGCCCCTCCTTAACAGACAATGCCCGTGATTTTGGGCAGCAAGCACAGATGGCTGCTTGCATGGCATTTCTCCCAGCGCAAGCCACAACGCTCTTTTAAAATGGATGTGACTGTGGACTGGAATTGTGAGTCTAGTGTTTGAACGCTAACATTTCACTTCTCGTAGCACTGGGGACCGTTGACCAAAAAAATGACAGTATAGGACATCTCCAAACAAACACCTGCACTTCTGATATTGCTGCAACACAAAACAAGTACGTTCTCTTCATCACTGTGAAAATCAAAGGAGCGAAAGGCAGAACTCTGCTAGCTTACCATTTGCAATCAAATTGATTGAAAATAAGATAATATGGAACATGTTGATTGTCTTTCATAACCTTTAGACATCAGCTGCTGTGTAGGCACGGATGTTGAAAACCTTGCATAACCTACAAACATCGAACAAAATAATTACTTCTTTTTTTTTTCACACAGCCATGTCTCAATGACCAAGCGTGATGCTAAAGGAGAATTACCTGTGAGCAACCATTATTTCTTTGAAAAAAGCAGGTTATCAGTAGATTTCACGACTGAATCAGTCATAAATGTAACAGGTTGCAATTCATAGCAGACGATCAGACATTCATAAGTACTGACTAGATGCACCAGAAAAACTGCAAACAGTCGACTTTGGCTCAAACCTGATCGTGAACGTGAAATTAAGACTAGTCTGCTAGGCATGGCTTTGTTTACCACTGACGAAACAACATGAACGCCCCCTGCTGTCCCCCTCCTCCGCTCACCTTCCCACTGTAGCCAACTCTCAACCCTTGGTTACCGACGTGAGTGACCCAATGAATGAATTATTTTACAGCTTGCATGGAAATCAATGTGTATGCGCTGACATGAAATAGAAAATCCACTTCTCATCACCAGGCTCATATGGTGGACTATGGTCGGCGAACACACCATTCGCAGAAGCTCTGTTTCCGGGTTTTCGGAGACGACCTGTTGACCGCGAACCATTCGAATGAAAGGGAGCACAGAGTTGTTATCCAAGAATTTTAGTAATCATTGTAATCACTGAGTAATCGTGGTAATCATTAGGTAATCATGGTAATCCTTAAGTAATCATGGTAATCCTTAAGTAATCATGGTAATCATTAGGTAATCAGGTAATCCTTTGGTAATCATGGTAATCCTTAGGTAATCATAGGAATCCTGGTAATCAAGGTAATTTTGGTAATCCCGAATCCTGTGTACGCTTAAAATGGGAGTGGGTAACCCCTTGCGCCCGACTGCCTCATTGGCGGCCTATCCACACGGCGCCGGTGTCACCCATCTCACTCCTGCCGTCGCATGGGTGGCCTACTCCCTAGGCTACTGCTAATGTTAAGGTCACCACATGCACTTACCGCACATGGCGCCGATCCAACTGGGCTGAATGTGGTACCCATGACGCTGATGGGCATTGTGGAGATGATGGTGGTGGTGGTGGTGTTATGGTGTGGAATAGTGCGGCCATCGGCGAGGTAGTGGTGTGTAGAGCCACAAAGAAAACTATTGCGATTCTGGGAATGGAGTGGTAGTAAAAATCACACCCCACTCACAAAATCACCAAAGTTTTTTTTTTTTTTTTTTTTGGCATTTTATTTCGATTGCGGAGAGTAGAAATATTTTTTTTGTTACATAAAGAATAACAGATAGAGAATATATAGTGAATACATCTTTTTTCTTATAATATATGGATATACAGAATATGGGTACATTTTATAATAGGTGATTACATGGATTACACTGGTTACATTACACAATAGCCATACTTCCAAATCTTATTTTTTTCATCCCGCTCCACCAGAGCACACGCCATTCCCAACTGCGTTAAATGTTTTCTTAATTGTTGTATGATATAGCGTACCTCTCGCAAACTTTCACAACAGTCTACCGAAAATTTCTTTTGCCCCTCAATGGAAAGCATTATGTGATTATATTCCTCATCAACAACTATAGCGGCCCATTTCGGCGTCATCTAAAGGTGGAAAGAAAACCAGACAGGTGTCACTACAATTTCTCCATACACGCGCCCTTTTTTCCTCCCCCACTACATCAGTACTTCTAACGCTTGGTCCACGATATCAAAAGTTGACCATTCTGGTACGATGATCGTAGTACTGAAGCCATTGTCGCAACCTGTCTGCATTTCTCAAAGCACAGGCCATGCTCGTCAACCCATGACATGGCTGAAGGCATGATACTCCAGACGTTGCCGTGCAATCGGGGTCCAAAGCACCAAATTCCTTTTCAATATTAAGAAATGTGCGACCACACAACTTTTCCAAAAAATGACATTTGTTTTCCCCCAGAGCATAGAGTGCAATTGATCGGCTAGTCAGCCTTTTTAACTGATCACCAAGCTCCGAGTATGGCAGGGCCCCTTCATCCCAACAAATTCCATGTTTCTCGCGGACTTGACTCTCATAGGTCCGCTTTGCTTGAGAATCAAGTGCCGACCACGGAATTGGAGGTTTTACAAGAATGTGTGCAGAACGACGCCCATCAACAGACACCAGAGCCAACTCCTTCACCACGGGGTCCCCACTACCCTCAAAACCGATGTAATCGACAACGAGTTTCATTTTGAAATGTGCCGTGTCCAGGCATTCCTATTGTATTTATAACATTTTTGACTCGATCTCCAATTGCAAGATTTCACTCCCCCTTTAAAAATGTTTCTATACAATTTTCTAACATTGGCATCAGGATTTGGGGACAAAAGACTCAGATATTGTCGCATGCTACAACCCAGTGCGCAGAAATATAGATATGTCGCCACATATTTTCCACAGGTTGACGCGTTTATCCCCTGAAGTGGAGTGGTGTTGTAAGTAAAGGTATGTGTGGAATCATTTGCTGCAATAAAGCCAGTCATATGCTCACCTCTTGGTGGCAGTCCAAATGCATCGAAAAACTGCAAACTGTTGTGCGTGAGAAAAAACCTACCCAATGTTCACCCCCACTCCCCGAGTAAGCTGTGTTACAAACAATCAGACCGGGTCTTGTAGTAACACACCCCTTTGGCAGGTGATCTAGCGAAAACACACCCACAAAAAGAGGTGCTGTAATTTTACAACGCCTCATTGCATTTTCAATTTGAAAGGTGGACAAGGTATCGTCTGCCGGATGTTTTGACCGAGCCATGTGAGGATTCTCTGTCTGCCTTTTCTACGCTTCCAAGAGTGTCTGTTCGAACCCATCGGAACTGTCCGAGAGAACGCCCAATACTTCCCAGCCCCACACACCCGAGTTCTCTTATATCACGTACCTCACATGGAATTCCTCCGACGAGGTTGGCCACGACCTCTAAATCGCCCCCACCAAAAGTATATGAAACAACAGAACCAAAACTATTTGCGAGCTGTATTATTTTTTTTCGAGCGCATAATGGGTGAAATACAACTGGACGGTCCCCACCACACACCGGGCTTATGAAGGCCACCTCTGCAACGAGACCATTCTTAAAGCCAATGGAGACAATGGCAAATTGACAATTCATACGGAGTCTGCTAAACGACTCCACGAGGTTTTCCATTTTAGAATGACACAAACACGTTTCGGAATTTATCAATTTCAAGGAGCACCCCTCCCAGAGACAATAGAACACAAAGGTTACTGAATCTGCCAATGCCAAGGGGAAATAACTTTGAATTTCGGTGTACATCCTGTCGAATTTCAGTGCATTTCAATGAATTTCGTGAATTTCAATGAATTTCAATGAATTTCAATGAATTATTTGAATTTCAATGAATTTCGTGAATTATAATGAATTTTGATGAATTTCAATGAATTTCGATGAATTTTAATAAATTTCTTTCCATTTCATGAATTATGTGAATTTCAATGAATTTCACGAATTTCAATGAACTTTACGAATTTCAATGAATTACAATGAGTTTCGATCAATTTCAATGAATTTCGATGGTTGCTGTATGCAATTCATTGAATTTCATTGTTTAATCGTGGATTATGAACTATCTGCGATGAGTCGTTAAGGACTCCGTTACGATATGACTAGCTGCCGAGGGGATGGTCACTCTCGAAGTTGGTGTACACGGTCACCGAAGGTTACTTTGAAGTTACAAAAAGTGGCCGAAGTGGCGCAAAGTGGCCGAAGTGAAGTTAGAGTGGAAGCAAAGTTACCGAAGTGAAGTTAGAGTGAACGCAAAGTGGCCAAAGTGAAGTCATAGTGATTGAAAAGTGAGCGAAGTGAGGTAAAAGTGACTAAAAGTGGCCTCCAAATCCGAAAATGTTGAAAAAGTTTTGGGGCCGACTCGCAAAAAGTTTCATTTTGGCATGAACAAAATGTGTGCCAAACCAGAAATCTGTCGGACAATATTTAGGGGTCGCGCAGGGGTCACGAAGTGCCCTTATGAGGGGAGAAAATCAATGTTTTTTGAAAATTCCCAAATAAATATCTAAGGTCAACATGGCCAAAGTAGGAACCTTAAGGACTAAAATTTCAAAGAAGACACTGTATCTCTTACGGTTTTTGAGATATCGGCGTTTAAAGTGCAAAAATCAAGCAAACCCTCGTTTTTCATGTTTTTGCTTGATTTCTCATCTGCGCCGATATCTCAAAAACCGTAAGAGATACAGTGTTTTCTTTGAAATTTTAGCCCTTTAGGGTCCTACTTTGGCCAGGTTGACCTTAGATATTTATTTGGGAATTTTCAAAAAACATTGATTTTCTCTCCTCGTAAGGGCACCTCGTGACCCCTGCGCGACCCCTAAATATTGTCCGACAGATTTCTGGTTTGGCACACATTTTGTTCATGCCAAAATGAAACTTTTTGCGAGTCGGCCCCAAAACTTTTTCAAAATTTTCGGATTTGGACCACCCTAGGCCGGAGTGAAAGTGAAAGTGAACAAAATCATTGGCATATGACAACGTAATATCGTGTTCGCACTAGGTTAACAGAAAAGAGAAGAGGTGGCCTGGCACAGCGAGTGAGAACGATGAGGACGGATGGACGGAGAACGCACAGAGTGGAGGAGGATGCGGGGAGGTTGAGGGAGGGAGGAGGTGGGGGAGTGCGCGCGCTCCGGCCCGCTCCGGCGGGGCCCGGCGTGGCCGGCGTGGCTTTGCCAACCCATGGTGCTATTCACGCTTTATTAGGGTCAACTGGAGGCCTTTAAACTTATTACTGTGTTCTTTTTCGGGCTTGGTTTTCGTTCTAATGGCGGTCAGAGTAAGAAACTTGACCTCTGCACCAAATTTGACGCTTGCTCATGTAAAATTCTCCACTAAAAACCTTCTCAATGCGCGAGTGCGCTCTAATCGTGAAAATATGTTTTTGCTTCTGCAGACCGTACTTTGCAAGATACTCACTTGAAATTTGCAAGGTTCCTGTATAACATGAATCCGAACATAATGCCGTTGAAATCGCGTTGAAATTTCAACCCGTTAAAATCTTAATACATCGGGCCCCAGGTCTCCACTGTATCCAGATGTCATTGCCCCCCGATTCCCTGCAGCCCGGTCCCTTTTCAATGCACCCCCAATCTTCCGCAGGCACAAGGCCAAAAGCCTTCCCGTTTCACCCGTCTCGTCCGCGTCTGTCTGTCTGCCTGTCTTTTTTTTTTTTTTTCATCCGCCGCCCAGCCCGCACGAGCATCGGTCTGTGTCCTCAAGGTCCCGGAGGGCGCCTCAAAGTTAGTCAACCTGCGGAGCTTTATCAGCTTGTAAGTAGGCAAAAAATGGTACTTTGCTCCTCCCTTGGGCCGCTCCTGAATCCGCGCCTGCGCGGCGCTGCGTCACCGTACCCACAGTGCCGCGAACGGGAGAGTGGCGCGCGCGCGCCCCTGCTAGTATATTCTTGCGTTTTGGCAATTAAAGCTTTACGATACGCAAGGTTACTGACGCAGCGCATGATCGGCGGCCCGAAACGGAAGCAGATGTAAAATTAATAATCCTTGTTACATGCTGGTCAAACAGGCCTATCTGATTTATACGCTTTCCAGAGGCGTAAAGTCAAAAATTTCACAATTTTTATGTGCTCGATGTATGTAAATAAAGCATCAAATTTAGCTCACTGTAACAGTTCTAAAAACTAGATCACTGTTGCATCTGAAACAATTTAGTCTAACTGATTTGCCACCCTTTTGGATAAAAACAGGCTTGAGGGCTTTTGATAAATTTCAATGAAAGTCATTGAATTTCATGAATATCAGTGTATTATTTGAATTTCAATGAATTTCGTGAATTATATTGAATTTTGTGAATTTCAATAAATTTCAGTGAATTTCAATGAAGTACAATGAATTTCGATGAAGTACAATGAATTTCGATGAAGTACAATGAATTTCAATGAATTACAATGAATTTCAATGAATTCCAAATAATTACTTGAATTTCAATGAATTACAATGAATTTCATGAATTTTGATGAATTTCAATGATTTTTTTTTAATTTTTTTGAATTTGAATTGCGGTGTACAAATTTTCTGGTAGTTATTTCCCCTTGGCCAATGCCGTCTTAAATGCGGCGGTTAGTCCAATGTTCCCAACCCTCTGAAGAGATGCGTGAGTCGAGTGTCCGGCGGATTCTCCGTCGGGAGTTAGGTCAATTCCGAAGAGGGCAAAGCCGAGTGGGAAATTTTCGTAGGTGATTAGACACGACTCACCCGAGCGCATGAGGCCCGTGGCCGCTAGCAGGGACTGGTAACCCGCTGCGTATTGTTTTGGATTTGAACTGAAATCAAATGGTCCAATGGGATGAGGCCGACCATTCACCTGGAAGGTTAAACCCTGAAGGTCGTAATGTTTAAAAATTAGAGGATTCGTAATCCTAGTACCACTCCGGGTACTATTGTCGCAGATTCCAACCACTACTACCGATGGAAGTGGACCACTTATGACGTTGTCCAACTGAATTGTTGTCATACCCTTCGCCACCGTCTCAGTCCGCACCTCCACATGTTGAAATGGTATTATCGCATTGTGCTCTTGAAACTCTCAGAAAAAAGTATTCTGAAATTAAGAGTTTTAGTTGTAATTTAAGAATATTATATTATTGATATACGGACAAGAATATTTAGTCTTGAAAGAAGTATATATAATACTTGAATATAATATACTTAATGTTAGTATATAATTCTTGTTTAAAGACTTGATGGCAAAGCTATTATATTCTGAACTATAGTATAATAGTTTTACCATGAGCACAAAGAGTGTGGTGCACTCGACTATAATATACTTAATGTTAGTATATGATTCTTGTTTAAAAACTGGATGGCAAACCAATTACATTCTTGACTAGAGAACCCTAGTTTTGCCTCAATACAAGGGTATTGCCACAGTAATTATCTGAATTATTATTACAGGTGGAGGAGGACCGAATTGATGCTAGAATAAAGCAATTATGAATACTAAAAATGAATGAGTTTTATTCATTTCTTCATGGGTTATAAGTGTTGCCAAATGGAGCCTATTACACATTACAATCCCACTGAAGTAACTGAACTAATACAGGTTGAAATATTATACAACAGAAACTTAATACAACATAAACTTAAGTACAAATGGAGCTTAATACACATTACAAAAGTGAGATCCTACTGAAACAGTTAAATATTTGCAGTAAACTTCTGTTATGATTCAACTTACTTAAAATGAACAAGAGACATAACTAGTTAAAATTTCAGCTGGAATCTGAATGACACTAAAGTTTTGCCCTGAAAAGAACGTAGAACTGTGGCTGCAAAAGTTTTCAGTCTTTTAACATTGACAAACAGCCACTCTCCACTTGACTCAACAGAGTAAGCATGGTAAAATTTCTCAAAAACAATGGTATGATAAAGTTTTAGTACAAAAAAAGCATCCGTACCATCAATAATAATACTATGAATTTGACCAAACAATGGGGAAGTATCATCCATCTCTGGAACAACAACAGAACCAATTTCATACCTCACACCATTGATTTTGAGAAATTTTACAGTAGTGACCGGACAAACTAAGAATGGTTCTGGTAACAAATCGGAAAAAGACATAAACCCACTTAAATTCTGAGCTCTAAAACGGTGGTCTTAGAATAATTAAATTTCGTAACCAGGCCACGGCCTGATAACAACCTACATGCTAATTTCAATTGCTGCCTTTTCATAATTGTATATGGTAGGTTTATTCTGCTGTGGCATGACTTAGCTCTGTCAGTTCCCTCCTTGTGCTTTGACTCAGTTCTGTAGCAAGAAACAGCATCAAGAGGCCCGATCGACTCCATCAACATAGGATAATGCAATAGAATATGGAACTTGGGCTTCAAAGGTTCCTTGTAAAGACGTAAATAGTCAGCATGATGATCACGGATCAAATTTGTAAGTCTTGGTAAATCATCTGTAAATACAACAGGTGCAGTAACAATATCTACTATTTCACGTGCTTTGAGGTACAAGTCCCATACTTCCATGTCTTCCTCACACACAAGGTGGCCAACCATAAGTCCAAAGTACCTGACTAGGCAACGAGACTCACTCGCAGACATTTTAAGTTTGTTCTTTTTTTTGTCAGTCAGATCATTCTCAGAGATAGCAGGAGGTTTGTTGCCATTATCATTACATCCATACATAAAACCTTGGATGAGATCATTTAAATACCTAATATCAAACCTTTTTTTCCCATAAAGGTACTTGACAATTTTGAACATAACATATCTCCACACTCCTTCATCCATATCATGCATGATATCAACATGTCTATTTACTGCAACTTTAAATGATTTTAGTTCATCAAATACACAAATGTCCTTGACACCAGTGCGGGTAGCATTCTGAAGTGCTACATCTCTGAGATGGCCTTCTTCCGTTCTCAACTTAGTTGGGTCAAGTACAGTTTGCCTTTTTGTTACTTTAATATGTTCAGAACATATACGACAAAAGCGGTTGGCACTGAATGACTCCACAAACCCTAAGATACCATTTGCACCCAAATTATCACCTTCCACTAATACCAATGAAAAGTACAAATGATAAACACCCTCACTTGTTACAATAGTTATGCCTTCCTCCTCTAAAAATTAACTCTGTCACAACTTTTCGGAAAGCTTTAGCATTGCCTTGATCACGATCAGATGAATGAAACAACACAGCTTGGAAAACATTTTCTAAAGTACCTGAAAACTGTGAAGGAAGACATGCAATTTGTTGTAATAATTTGGTGATAGGCTCTTGGATAATGAGGATGCAGAGTGATAACGAGGAGGAACGATGAAAGAACACAACTACACAGTACTGGGACTGGAGAGGAAGTAAGTTTTATTTCCGACTTGGCTGGCTGGAGCGCTGGAGTGCAGCACTGCATTGGTGCATGAGCAATTATGTACAGGCAGTGACTATGACAATTAGCCAATTACACTTAATTACAAAGTATGAGAAATTAACAGGCGGGACATTTGAATATTCACAGACAAGTGGAATATATATATATATATGTATGTACACAGAAAATGTCAGCAGGATTGTACTAAGTATTTACAATATTTACAACACTCCTCCTCAATCCGACGACATTTTTAGATATTCACAACAATTTTTATGCAATACATGGTGAAGAGGTTTGGTTAACACATCTGCAGGCATAATTTTTGAAGGCATGTGTACTAATTTAATGTCTCCACTTTCAATGCAGTCCCTGACAAATTGCTTCCGGACTCCCATATGCTTGGTTCTCACATTAAAATTTTTGGAGAAAGCCGTGTCAATTGCTCCCTGGTTGTCATTGTACATGGTTACTGTCTGCTCCCCACAGCCAAAAAGTTGTCCCACAAACTCACTCAGGTAAAGTGACTCCTTGGTGGCCTCTGTCACTGAGACATACTCGGCCTCACAAGTTGACAGTGCAGCTAATTTTTGTTTTTTGCTTTCCCAGGATATCAGATTTCCATCAAGGGTAAAACAATAGCCACTGTAAGACTTGTAATCTGTGTCATCGCCTGCCCAATCGGCATCTGCGTAACCAGTCAAACAGAAGGAAACATTTTTGCTCCTGTCATACTTCAAACCGAGCCTGCTTGTATCCTTAAGATATCTTAATACCCTTTTGGCCAGAGCAACATGCTCTCCAGTATAGCATGAGTTGAATTGACTGAGGTAACTTACAGTGTAAGATATGTCTGGTCTGGTGTTGATACTTAGATACAATAGACATCCTATAAGTTCCTGGTATGGAAAATCAATCTTCTGAATTTTCGCTGGGGGCTCTCTATTTTTGGCAAATACAGGCCTTCCTTCCATAGGTGTTTTGCAGCCATTACAATTCTCCATTCTAAATCGGGTCAGAATTGAGCCGATGTAATTCTCTTGATGGAGTAATAGAGTGCCCTTTTCCCAGTCTCTCTCAAGTTTCATGCCAAGGCAATTTTTAGCCTCGCCTAGATCCTTAATCTCAAATTCAGAATTAAGTGCCCTTACTAGGTTGTTTTTGTCCTCAACAGTGTTGTATATGACATAAAAATCGTCCACATAGAGGGCCAGCATGATTACCGAATCTTTTGTGATTTTGTGATAAACGCATGGCTCGTCAGGGAGATTTTTGAAACCCAGGTATTTGAGCACCTTGTCTATTTTTAGGTACCAACTTCTAGCCGCTTGCCGAAGACCGTAAACGGCCTTCCGAAGTTTACAGACTTTACCTTGAGACTGCTGCATTGAAAAACCCTCAGGCTGACACATATACACATCCTCAGATAAATCACCATACAGAAAGGCAGTTTTAACGTCCAAATGATCAATATGCAAATTGAAATTAACAGCAGTTGCAAACAAAATTCTCAGTGCAGTCCTTCTCACTACAGGGGCAAAAGTCTCATGGTAGTCTATCCCATATATTTGGGTGAACCCTTTGGCAACTAGTCTGGCTCTGTAAAGTGTGGTGCCATCCTGGTTTTCCTTCTTTCGGAAAACCCATCTGTTGTCCACTACCTTGGCTCCTGCTGGGAGTGGCACTAGGCGCCATACTGAGTTTTTCTCAAAAGAATCGAGCTCGTCCTGCATGGCCTCGAGCCAATTCCTTTTATCAGGACAGTTAATTGCTTCCTCAAAGGTATTTGGAAGGAAGAATGTGGTCGGGCCTGCCAGAAGAGCCATCTGTCCTTTGGCTTCACCTATTCCATAGGCTATGAAGTCAGGGAATTTCTTTGGGACTCTCTTTCTTTGAGGATGCTGTGGTGTTTCCACTCGAGACACTGAGTCAGAACTTTCTGTTCCAATTGTGCTGTGTGTCTCGGACTCTGAGCTCTGTTCATCTCCAGACACCCTCGAGATGCTTGTTGTGGAATATTCCTCCCAGTATGAGTTATTCTCACCTTGTATGTTTTGATTTTCAATTGGGCTGCGAAAGAATGTTGTGCCACCCGATAGCACTAATTCATGAGTCTCCTCCTGGACTAGGGGATTCTCTTGCTGAGCATGAAGGTTCTGAGCTCTAGCCGGGAAAACAGACTCATCGAACACAACGCTCACAGCTGTTGATATGATTTTTGAATCCAGATCAAGTACTTTGAAACCTTTCCTTTCATTATCTAACCCTATAAATACACAACTTCTGCTTCTGTCTCCCAGCTTTTTGCTTGTGCTTCCAGGTATATGTACATTTGCGAGGCAACCAAAAACCTTCAGGTTGCTGAGATCAGGTTTGAATCCTGTCCATGCATGTTTGGGTACCATATCTGTTACTGCTTTGGTTGGGGTGACATTTTTTATGTACACTGCCATGCTGAGTGCCTCAGCCCAATATGCGTTTGGAAGCCCTGCTTCTTTTAAGAGAGCTCTCACCTTTTCGCAGAGGGTTCTGTTTGCCCTTTCAGCTACCCCATTCTGTTCAGGTGTGTGTGCAACGGTTAGTTGTCTGACAATACCTTCCTGTTTAAAATAATTATCAAACGCATTACTGCAATATTCTCCCCCATTATCTGATCTTACTATTTTTATTTGCTTACCAGTATGTCTCTCAACCATGTTTTTATAGTTTATAAATTTCTCAAGTACTTCAGATTTAGATTTCAAGAAGGCAACCATGGTGTATCTTGTTTTATCGTCAATGAAGGTGACAAAATATCTATAATTTCCCCAGGAAGGTCCGTCTGTAATCTGGCACACATCTGAATGAATAATTTCCAGCAGGTCGTCAGCTCTCTTAGCACCAGTTTTCGGAAAAGTGACTCTAGTTTGTTTAGCTTTAAGGCAAGTACTACAATTGTCTGAAAAGTCTTGTTTATCAGGAATTCCATCTACTAAATTTTTACTGATCATGAGGTTAAGATTATCTCTGCCAAGATGAGCAAGTCTGCGATGCAAAATGTTATTTACTTTATGATGTACTGATGCCTTAAGGGCCATTCCCACTGGCTCAACTTCCAACTCTAGCTTGTAGGTGCCATTTTGCTCTGCTGTTCTGAGAAGAGGGTCACCAATGATATGTATGTTTTTGGATTCAAAGATTTCACATGTGTTGTTTCTAAACAAGGTGATGTAACCTGACTTTGAAATACTGTTTACTGATAGTAGGTTTGATGTTAAACCTGGCACGTAAGTCACATTGTCTATTCCCTCCAGACCAATGCTCTTACTGGCAATAATTTTTAGTGTGCCTGTTCCTTCAGTGTAAAGGGTTTGTCCTGCAGCACAGGTGATTGGCTCCCTTTTAATTGTAGTGAAATTGTGCAGGAAATCCCTATCACCGGTCATGGTTTTTGATGCAGCACTATCAATATACATTTCAGTAGTATTTTTATTTACATAATTTACAACATTAGTACCACCATCACCCCTGGCCATGTGCGCGACCCACTGGTCTGGACCCTTTGGTCCAGCACTTGCACTCTCACTGTTGCACACTCTGAACCTTTTGGCACTACCACTAGCACTTGCACTCGCACTTGCACTTGCACTTTCACTGGAGCCGCCATTTCTCTTGGCGAAACGGCAGTCCCTCTCGGCGTGGTTGGTCCTCCGGCAGTGGGGACACGCTGGGAAAGGACCCTTTCTGCACATGCTTGTCGCATGATTTGTCATGCGACAAATGGTGCAGTGGGTGTGGGTGGCTGTCGTCTGCTGGGTGTTGTTCTGCTGGGCGCGGTGTTGCCACGCCTGGCCGTGCTGGCTGCCCGGCCCGCGGTGTGGCTGGCCCACCGCCTTCCTCTTGTTGCCGCGCTGCTGCTGCCCTCTCGCGGAAGGCGGCTCCATGCGGCCGTGGTGCTGGTCCGACCCCGGGTTGGCGCCAAATTTGAACGCCCTTCCAGGCTTCTGGTTCTCCTGCTCCTCGACCCGCGCCTCCTTGAGGAGCTCTTCCACGACGACAGTGAATTGTAGGGTCGTGTCTCGGCCCGCGACTCCTCCGGGGATGGTGGTGGTGCAGGTCCGCTCGATTAGCTGCCGCAGCTGCCTCATCTCGGGCCGCATGTTGCGCAGCAGCAAGATGGCCGCCACCTCGTCCTCCATAGGCCTCCCGGTTGCCGCGATGCTGGACACGGTGTCCTTCACTGCCATAACATACTCGCGCAGGGAGGTGAAGCTGGCCTGCTTTGTCTCAAACAGGTTGGAGATCAGGTTGATGCGCCGGTGCACCCCCTTGTCCTCATACACAGAACACAGAATGTCCCATGCCTCCTTGGCATAGACGGTCTCTATCACATGAATCATTACGTCTCGATCAAGGGCGGTACAAATGCGCGCGTGCGCCCTCGAGTCTCTTCTCAGCTCCGGCGATGTGGGGTCCGCCCGGGCCTCATCGGTGGGAAGAGCGCTGAGGCAGCCCAGCAGCTCCTCCTGGATCAGGGTCAGTCGAATGGCGAATTTCCACGTTTTCCAGTTGTCGTATCCCTTCAGTTTCTCGATGGCCAGAGGCGGTGTGGCAATGGAGACGCCTACCGATGCTGCACCGCCGTCGGCACTCTCCTGACGACTCGTTTGCTGCCTCCTGGTGGCCATGGCGACGATCGTTGGCTGCACGCTTGGTTTTCTTAAGTCCCGATTTTATCACTTATATCACTCAACACAGAAATATCAAACTGAGCGCAGTGGTGACGGTGCTGGGCCCATAACCTGTTGTAATAATTTGGTGATAGGCTCTTGGATAATGAGGATGCAGAGTGATAACGAGGAGGAACGATGAAAGAACACAACTACACAGTACTGGGACTGGAGAGGAAGTAAGTTTTATTTCCGACTTGGCTGGCTGGAGCGCTGGAGTGCAGCACTGCATTGGTGCATGAGCAATTATGTACAGGCAGTGACTATGACAATTAGCCAATTACACTTAATTACAAAGTATGAGAAATTAACAGGCGGGACATTTGAATATTCACAGACAAGTGGAATATATATATATATATATATGTATGTACACAGAAAATGTCAGCAGGATTGTACTAAGTATTTACAATATTTACAACACAATTCTTATATATCCAGCACCCAGTTTATGAACAAGAGTATGGTATCCCAATTCTTTGTTAGTCTCATAGTCGTCAAAGTTGAATGTCAGTGGCAAAACTAATTGTCCCTCAAATAATGGTTTGATTCTATTTTGCCACAGTGATCCTTGAACTAGGTTCTCTATTTTCCCACAATCTTTGGTTGTTTCTAAGTAGCTCACATAATTCTGGATTTGATTCCAAACACCCGGCAATTCTAAGAAACCCTTCAAGACAAACCGAAATGGAACAAACTGACCCGTAAGAGCTATTGGCACAGGTATGGGGACACCCTTTTCATTTCTAAGTTCTACAGCATTGCCAATTACAAACTCTTCTGGTTTCACATACGCACCTGAGTTTTTAAATTCTTTAAACCTAAGGTGCTCAGTCTCAAACCCCTTAAACATATCTTGGCACGAGTCCAACATCAGAGATACATCATTTACCTCCACTGATGTGATGACTTTAGCCTCCTCTGCTCTAGAGAGTAAACCAACAATGTTATCTTTTAAAATCTTAAGGAAGCCACCACCCAACAGCCGCAAATGACTATCAATAATAAATTGAATCTGAGCATCTGTTAAATTGTAGACATAGAGATCAGCAATGAAGGAAATAACAGAGGATGCCAAAGCCTTATCAAAACTCAAACTATTCTCAGGAAAGGTTGCACCAGGTGCCACCTTCACATTATCAACAATTGGTTCAATGTGCTCACTCTCTATACTTCCTGCATTACCCTCTATATTTTGACTAGCATCTACATTGCTGTTAATAATAGTAGGAGGGGCAATTACCTTATGACTTTTAACATGTTTCATAAAACTATTGTAATTTGAATAGCTTCTACTGCAATTAGAAAAACAGCAAGTCAACGAACCATTATTTACAATGTCTGAGTGATAAAAGTTAAAATGGGCTAAAAATGCCTTGCCATCAGAAAACGCTGTGCGCTTCACACACTCCGAGCACAAAAACATGGTGAAAAAATAAAAACTATTACAAAACAACAGATTCTAAATACCAAGTAGATTCATGACTAGGTAATTATTTGCTTAGCTGCTGTTTGGTACATAGTAAAACATTTAGAAATCTTACAAAACAATATGATACAAGAACAATCATATGAAATTAAAAAAAAAAAAATCTAAATAGCAATGAGATTCATTACTGATTATTTGCTTGAGCTGCTTTATGGGCATCTAAGCCCTCCAGAAAGTCAGAAACTGTAGTTATGTGCTTATCACCAGGCAGCGAAATGTCATATAAAGCACTCTGCAGTAGCAGCCAGATATGTTCCGCTTCAGGTGGGTAACCACAATTCAGAGCAAAACAGGTCTTAAAACATCAAGAGCTGATGTGATGCTCGTCATTCTCCATGGCACTTCGTTGACGATGACATACGATGCTCTGGTGGAATTCTCACCTTCTCCTCCAACAGTTGCAATGTATGGCTGAATGGGGGCTCCGAACTGTAGGTACCTCTCCACCCGCTTCTTTTTAGCCTCCTGGAAGTCTGCAGCACCCTGCAATATAAAAGTTTCAGTTATGAGGCATATCACGTTGAATAAATAGTTTTTAAAAAATTTAAAATTTTCTTTTTTCATCTAAAGAAATGGATTAAAGATATGGAAATGAACTAACACTGGCTTAGGGACAAAGTGCAGCAGAAAGTACACTCATTATCTGATTGCCCAAGTGGTGCCATAGTGTTGGTAAATACAACAGATGGCAAATTTGAACAAATATATCCAGCCCGTTCTACCCTTCCCCTCCCACCCTCTCAATTCAGATGCATCATGAGACAGTCACCATTAGAAAATCAATTAAGCTGTTTGTACATATGACTTAAGACTAGCACTGATAATTACCCCCTCCCCCAGAACAGACTACTGCACAGCAAAACCAACCAAAACAGCCAGACACAGAATCCACTAAATGCACTTTGGAACCCATACTCACTGGAACATGTAGCATGAAGGCAGATCGTGCTTCGTCAGATGAGGGTTTCAGAGTTACTCTCCCAACCTTGACCCTTGATTTCAGCTTGCAGAGTACTGGCAGGACTTGCAAAACCACAAAATCCTTTTCAGCTACAATGAGATATTATATGAACTTAGTCAGCTGGTTAAGTATAGGCACCTACAGTATATCAAGTCTAACTGGAGTTAAACTTACCTTCATTGTCACCTGCAGTATCCATTGAGGCTTTAAATTTTTGAAATACTTTCTTGTCAGGGCAATTGGGGCGCTCAATAAGTTGATACTCCAATAATTTCTTAACATATGAAGAAAACATTAGCCAGTTGGCCATCAAATTGTTGCCCTGCCCTCGTAAGCTCTCATACTGATCCTTCATTACATCCGGAAGGATTTCAAAGTCATCCAGCACCTGACAGAATTATATTAATGTGAATTAGAAAATCACAACACGCACCAATGCACACAACTTGCAAGAAGAAACATTCCAGTTGAAATGAGCTAGGCAGTTTTAGAATGTTAAACCATTTGTCAACATAAACTGCTGGTGTCATCTTTTCATCCAGAAAGAGGCCTTTTAACCTTAGGTTGGCACACATCCGCCAATGCAGCTGGACTTGCTCAAGAGGTTCAAAATTCCGTTTCAACCACTCAACTGCATTATTCTCTTCATTAGTGCCAGTCACTAAAATTTAATTAGAGCACAATTAGGAGCACAATATAGGAAAAAAAATTGATCTCAAATTTCCATAAAATTTACCTGTGACAGAAGGCAACCTGCCCTCCTTACTGGATTTTTTACCTCGAGGGAGCGCTCCTTTGTTTCGAAGACAAGTCTTAGCATTTTTGACTCTGTCATACACCTTCCCTTTTGCACACCTCTGGGAAATGCTTTCAGTGTAGGGAGCAGCAAACCAAGTTGAGGCCTAGAGGAGAATCAAGTAAAAATTTTAGAGATGCTTATCATGCTCATAAAAAATATATTGAGCAGCACAGAAAATATTCACTACTGAAAAATACCTTTTCTGATGGGAACAATTTACATATCTTAACAGTTAGATTTTCATACTGTTGATGTGTTGGACTAAAATAAAAGAGAAGGAAGAAGTAAATAGATAAATACAATGAATCATTTGCAGTTAAAGCAATTCTAGAAAATTATGTTAATAACTTACAATTCTGTTTGTGTAAGGAGCCATGGCACAACTTTGTTCAGAATCAGCCCCCTGTCCGAATCGTCGAGCCTCTTATTATTATTTTGGAACCTCGTAAACACACAAGATGTAAACGTATCCTCATTAAGAAGCTTTGCAAGATCCTGGAATGAAAAACAAGAAATTTAAATTACTATGCACTGTGAAACATTGAAAGAAACACGAACAACATAAATTGAACTGTAACACTTACTAATTCAGCTATGCACTTGTCAGCTCTGAATTTGACCCTTCTCTGGCATCCAACCTGGCCAACATCAACTAACGGTTGAACATGAGTAGCTCCCAGCTCCTTAGACTGCTCGTCATCAGGACCTGAGTTAGAGCTGTTCACCTGTAAGACACAATAGGTTAAGTAGTGTCAGACAATACTTATTTGCAACACTCAAGACATACCCACAATTTATTCTGTAATATATGTGAAGAATGAAAGGTGACCCCCCCCCCTTTCCCTCTCTCTTCCACTCCATCTGTTCCTGTTCCCCCTCCCTCCATCTCTCTTCCCCCTCCCTCTCCTCTAGTTCCCCCCCCCCTCCCTTCCCATCTCTTATCCCTAACTCTGTCTTACCACCTCTAAAATACATGGCAACACTTGGAGATACCTATAGTTTTACTTTGAATATTAGGATAGGGTGAGGGGCGGGGGTACTTACAAATAATTGACCCTCCCACTGGGGAAAGTGAAGACGGCGGTGAGGTGGGGGCAGAGAGACAGAGTCAAAAGTTCAGCGGCAGAGATACACATGGAGGGGAGACAGAGTGACAGAGGCAAAGACAGAAGGAAAGGGGCAGGAGGTGAGAATGAGACAGAAGAGGTGGGGAGGGGGGATCAAGAGCTATACAGTTTACCTTCTTCGGGAGGATAAAAACAACAATATGCAATCGGGTTTTCTTTGCATAATTGTTGCAAAAAAAAGTTAAAAAGTTAAGAATCGTTTTGTTTGATTTCTAATATGTAAAAACAATTACAATAGAAACTTTGAGAAAGTAGCAAGAAAGAAAAAAATTATATATATACTTCAGCAAAAATCTTATGACACATAGAAGTCTCTAATATTGTCGTGAAAATTGAGAATGCCACTCTTTCAAAAATCAAGATTTTGATAAACATTTCTTTGCATTAACTCACCATTACATCTGTGTCGTCAGGATCTGACTCAGTATCACTCAGCTGCTGACTTCTACGTTTCCTCTGCACTCTTGGTCTTGGAGTTGTTTCAGGTGCAGCAGTGGACACAGGTGATACATTAAGCTGAGACTTTTCACCCTCAGAAGATGAACCACCAACATCCTGTTGATACAACCAAATACACTGATTACACACACACACAACCTCCCTAAAACTGATAGGAAAGGAAAAAACCTTAACAATTTCACTTACCATTGAGGTGCTTTTCAAAAACTTGTTGAGTTTCAGCTCGAAAGTCAATGGGACCCCTGGTGGGAATTCAGTTGGAGGAAACAAGTTCTGGATTTGCCGCCTCGTCAGCTCCAGGAAACCCACTCCATCAACCCCATTTTCTGGAAAGAAGGAACAGTAGCTATGAGCACTAATCAAAAACGGCCATAATAAAAAACAAAGGCGCCCTTTCGTTGTCCCAACTACATACAAGCCAGCCAGCCATCCACACAAATGACGGACGCAATAGCGTATTCCGCTGAACCCCAGAACGGAAGTAGGAAGAAGGCAAGGAGTACTAAAAGATGGGTGAGGGGGAGGTGGGACTGTGTCCGTTCCGTCCAACACGTCCCCCTCGCCCATCCTTTTGTACTTCTTGCCTTCTTCTCACTTCCGTTCTAGGGTTCAGCAGAATACCCTATAAAGGGGAGTCGCGCGGACCGGACAGTGGAAGCAAAACAAAAATAAAACGGCTGAACACTTGATAAGTTGGGCGATTAGCGAAGCCATACCCTAGTACTGCACAAACTTAAAACATCAAAATAGAACGAGGGGACTCTCTCGATAACCGCCCGAGTAGCAAACGGGCGGTCGTCCGGACGTCTCTACCCCCATGGAGCAAACCGAGAACCCGCAAGCAGCGCGACGGAGAAGGAACTAGGAGCCCAAACTTCGGTCGTATCGGCCAGACAAACGAAGAAACGGCACGAAGACACGGAGTACGCGGAGCAAAAAGAAGCGGGTGCTGACGAAGACCTTTGCGCCCCCCGCCAGGAGGGCGGGTGAGCCGGAAACCCTTTCCCTTACAGCGGTCTAGGACCCCGACGGAGTGGTGTCCACCTGGGGTTGTCCTTCATACGACACGGGCGCACCACGAAGCGGGCGAGACCACCCTGGCGGGAGTCACGACTCCGTCAGGCGTAACTTAGTCGAGAACGGGGGCTAACGCCCCCTCCAGTTGAGACGGAGAGCGTCTCTTGGACTGATACCAACCAACCAACCCCTTCCCCTCCCCCACGTCCGTTTGAGTCCGCTTTCAACCCCCCCCCCCCCCCCCCACGTCCGTTTCAGTCCGCTTTCACCCCCCCCCCCTTTACGTCCGTTTGAGTCCGCTTCCGACCTACCTCCCTCCCCACTCGACCACGCACGTACCTTGTGGACGGCCTCAAAGGCGGAACACGCGATCAAGTTTTTAAATAATGACTAAGAAAAGACTCAACAGAACTTGGAAACTGCCTCGCGATGTTAGGACAAAGTTGGATCCAGCAGGCATGCGACTAGACTCGCATCTTCACGTACTTACTTTGCAAATGTTCCTGAAACTGCCGAAGCCCCGTCAGCTCCAGCAGGTTCCTGAGTCCGTCCGATGTATCGTCTTCCTCTCCCCACATCTTGTTGATGCTCACCCCGAACCGCACCGGCACCGCACGAGTCGAGACGCGTCTGCCCTCGACGACCGACTGAGACTGACTGGCGTGGCGTGGCTGCGGGGACTGCGCGGAGAGCCAGACGAGCCGAGACGGGCGAAGCGGCGCGGCGGGCGAGCGAGCCGGCGCGGGCGAGGGGAGTGGTGGTGTGGTGGTGGCAAGGTGGCGAGACAGCATTGTTGCTGCCAACTGACGTCTCTCTCGCACTCATAGCCACAGCCAGTCCGACTCTGGCTAAAGGGTTATTCCCTGCGCGCTGAATAGATGAGGACATATCGCTTCGGCAGCGGGATAGAACTGTATATGGGCGCCGTTAAATTTCCCATTGGCGGCGGCGTTCAGGGAAATACTGCCCGGCGGCCAGTCGGCTTGTCCATGTCGGAATTTCACTTGTATTTGAGCGGGAAACAAGACGAGAATCTAGTGCTTCGTACATGTTAAGGGCATATTTAGATACAAAAATAAATCTGAACACGGCACACCAGGCGATCGGAAGTAGTAGGCTAGGTTGGCGAGCTGGCTCGCGTAGGAAATAGGAAAGTGAGAAGGAAAACGGCACGGAGATAAGGTGTCATAGGAATCCAAGCCGCGCCGTTGTATTTTCTTCGGCGGCGGCAGCGTGCCGTTCAAAGCCGGCGGCGTGGCGTACCGGCGCGGCGCCCGTCTCTAGATGCAACAACGATTTGGCCTAAATAGAATCCCGAAACAGAAGTCAGAAGTCGCAACGAAGAAGAACGCAGCACAATGTATCAGAAATCGAGTGATTTTTTTGAAGAGCGGGGTTCGGAAAACGCGAGTTTTCATACTTTGTCCACCGTTTTTCTCCGTTACGACTTCTCACTTCCGCTTTCGGCTTCTCCGGAGTACTATATTTAAAGTTTTCTGGGTCCCAACCTGCCGCCCAAGCGTTGGACCTCCTAAGCCTTTGTATATTCTTCATTTAATCAAACTTCACTTGTTTAAAGAATAGCGTATTCTAAAATTAACCATGTGTTTCAACCCAATCATATGTTTCGTTGAATAATACCATTTCTTATTTCAAGTATAAACCAGCGTTTCAACCAAGAAAGTTATACTTAAAACAAGAAAAAGTAGAGCAAAACTATTTCTATTCTTAATTTAAGAAAACATTTTTCTGAGAGAACACACGGGCGTGTGCGTTTAAGACAGCTGGATTTATGTGGCAAAGCTCAATTGTCAAGGAGGCGCTTATAAGGTTTACCGAGGCGTCATGAGTTGCTTTGCTCATCAACACTAAATTGTCTTGGTTTAGGTTTATTGTGATTTCCAAATCGAGACCATTTGGCAAAAACAGCTCCGTCTTGCCAAGATCGGTGTGCAGTCTACCAATGGTGCAAACATTTTTTCCCTCCTTGAAAAAATCATAACGCTTCTTAAAGCCCGTATTTGTGATTGAATCAGCCTTGAGACTGTCTCCATCGTCCAAGTAAAATCTGGCCGCGGCCAGGTGGCCCGCTGCATCTAGCTTATTCCCTGTCATTAACGATTCGATGTAGGCCCTCAGGGCATAATTTCTAGTGTTTCGCGTCACATATGTGTCATTAAGTTTTATGTCAATGCTGTCGATTATTGTCTGGTTAAAGTATGATATGATACCTGCTTCCGACGCAACCTCCGCTGCGGTGTTGTCAGACTTGGTTATACTGAAATCCAAGTCTAGGTACATGTGGCCCATAAACCTATAGTAATCCGTATTCTTGCCAAGATGTTTAAAAACAATTTGCTTTGACCCTTTGTGAATCGCATTGTGAGGTGCTAAAAGCTGTCTCTCATACCCCACCTGCGTTACCTGAACCTTATTCTTACGAAAGATGTCACCTTCGCCTGGGCCATGGGCTCAAACTGAGACGACGTTGCCATTGTGGTGGCAGTTCACTATTACACAGCCCGATATCCATGTGCACTCTTTATATACCCTCGAAAATGACGCCCTTTGTGCGAGCCACTCGCCGGCTCGTGCGCCTCTTTTTCTTAGGAGCTGGACGCTTCACCTTACTCCCCTTCCGCTTTTTGCGCTTACCACCACCACTCATCTTTTTTGTCAAAGCATCTCGACCCTCTGTTAGCCTACGTTTTGCTATATTCGTTAAATCACTCCCACTCTGCACACCTCCTGGAAGAGTGGCATCTGCCATAATCTTGGCGCCCGTGTTCAGCACCTCCCGCCCCAAAGCCCGACTCCCACTAGAAAACAGTGGTGAAACAAAGTTCCAAATTCCCTTCAAAGCATTCGTCACGACCCCACGACCCCTTTGCCCCCTCTGGAAACCTCCACGGTACACTGGACCAATCTGCTCCTCCACACTACTCCCCTCGCCCCGCCCTACCTGGCGCATGTAATATCGCGTGAATTCGTCCATTCCTTACTGATGAAAAAGTGGCGTCGGGAGCAACTAGCCTTACGACGACGAGCCTTTGCGGTAGTTGAAGTGGAGAACCATAATAACTGGCTCTGTTCCGGCCGTCAGGGGGTACCTAGCCCCAGTGCGTGTGGCGAACAGCGCGGACAAGCGTTCAATTCTCATCGCATCTACGGGAATTTAATAACGATCTGGAAATGTCTGACACGGAAAAAAATGAGTTTGCTATTTTACCGTTTTTTTTCGCCGCGGCAGCGAAATTTTTTCGGTGAAAATGAGCCTACAAGCAAGATTGCTGTAGCAGCAAACTTTTTCTGCTAACGTATTGTATGCTAGCATGACGAACATTTGTCGCCGAAACGACGAAGTGTTTGCTCTACCTAGCAACAAAGCAAGCGCTGAAACTGATATCGCTGGTTGTGATTTCGTAGGTATGGCGAACATTGTTCGCCGATGCGGGGAACTATGTTTGTTGAACCGAGCAACATGGCGCTCGCTAGAATGTGTGTATGTTCGCTGGTTAAGTGAACCGTGTTTGCTGCAACGAGCAACGTTCCGTTCGCCAAAATGTGTACGAATCCGTTGCTGCGATAGTCCTAGAGGAATGATCAGTTGTATTACGAAGCTAAAATAAAAATAAAAAATTATTTTGCACTGGGATGTTTTTTAAATTCTCTAAACAGCCATGTTCCCCACAGTCATACTTAGCAAACACAAGAGTCCTATGGACACATCTCAGATGCTGTCTTAAAGATTCAAGATGAGGCAAAACTTGTTTACAAATAAAACATGTTGCCATTTTGAAACAGATGTGACTAAGTCAACAATAGAACACAAACGAACAAAAATTTAAGAGAATACTGATAAAATAACAAATTACCTATGCAGGAAGTGCATATTTCAGTACCAGTGCCTTTCCAAAATATAAAAGAAGCAAACACTTAAAAAAATAAGCTACAGTAACATCACAGTACATAAACCAATCAGGTGTTTAAAACATCTAAAATATCTTTGTCATATCGACACTTAAACTTTTCATACTGAGAAACCAGTCATTCTACTTGGGGGAAACAGCTGTCCCAGCGTGTTTTAAACTTAAACACAGCTTGTTGTAGGAATAGCCAACGCTGCTCACTCTCTGGTGGGTACAAGGCATGCAAGGCATTTAGCACAAATAATGTCGAAGGACAACAAAATTTTCGCCATTACTGGAGCGAAAATCATACAATGGAAAAGGGTCTACTAAATCATCCTGAAAAATGCAAAGATGGGACTTACAGGCAGTAACTTCATACCCACCAACATGCGAGCACAAGCCAATAGTAGTAAGAGCATTGCAAATGAAGAGGGGCTTTCCCTGTACAATAAAAATATCTAAAAATTTTCCAAAGCGAAAAGGGTTAATTTCATCAGCCCTTACAACAAGGACCATAGAGGGTTCATAACGAGTCCCCTTATAGTCAACCCAATTAGCAGCCACAACTGAAGACTTCGATTTTACAACAGCAGGAAGATGTTTCTCAAAATCAAAGTACAAATAATGATCTTGAATATTAATTTCTTCAGAGGGTCCACAAGTGATTGCTGGAGACAAAGGGGACTTCATAACAAAACGAAAACATTGACTTAACTGATGCTTAATTGCACAGGATTTGGGAAGATTTCTACGAGATGTAATTGAATTAGCATAATTTCTGAAAAATCTGTGCTTACCCTCACCTCTCATGGAGGAGTAATGACAGAAAGGACCTAAATTAGTAAAAACAGTTCCATAATGAATAGTATAATGAAATTTAGGTGTGAGATGTTTGCCAGTAAGTTTCAAGTACAATTCATGATGTTCCTTGATAAGCACATCTAATTCAGGTTTCAAATCCGTTGGCAAAGAACGAGCTTGGAAAATTTCAGTAATATCCTTATGCATTCTATAAAGTCTCCAATAATCATCGTCTTCCGGAACCAAGTCACCAACAAACACACCAAATAAGCGAATAAAAGAATACATTTCAGTTGCAGTAAACTTAAACTTATTTTTGGGGTGAAAGTCATCCTTAATAAGGGAAGGCCTATCACTGCTATCAGCAGGTCCATAATCAAACATGGCCATTCTAGAATTCAATTTATCCAAGTTAAAAAAATTGAAATCAGTAAAATGCTTCAGCACAGGAATTAAAACATAATGGCTTACTCCTCCTGCCCAGTCATGCATTACATCTAAGGCCTTATTTTCAGTAACATAAAAAGAATGAACCTGATTAAAAACACATTCTTCCTTGATTCCAGTGTGAGTCACATTATTAATTTCTAGATCGGCTTCATAGTTAGCAACAGTCCGAAAGAGATCAATATCCTCCACAACCATTTGGCTTGTCAACTCTTTACGGGCTTTACATACAGTGCAGGGATAATTACATGTGAAACCCTCTGCAAACCCATTGATGCCATGCACACCTAAATTATCACCATTAACAGTAGGGGCGGTCGAGATAACACTTTTTGCGATATTTCAATGGGCCTTTGGCTCGATTTTGGCGATTTTGTGCGTAGATTCCGAAAATATTTTTTTTTTTTTTTGGACGACCCCTAGAGGGTCCGACCTGACCCCTATTTTTAGAGAAATGCGTAAATAAAGTGCAAAATAGGCAACCTGCAACACACGTGTTATCGCACATACATAGTGACCCTGGCCGGTCAAAAAAGTGAGTGGAGCATGGTAGAGGGGTTCAAACCAACCATGCCCCACTTACCTCGGACCATTGACCACCCAGCGCCACCTGAACAGCGACGATTTTACGTTATTTTTCGGCTCGCGTGCACAGCTCTTCGCTGATTTTTCGTGTAAGAAAATCACCCAGGGCTCACCACGTGGAGGTGGCTGTGCTTCGAGCCCCACCCCCACTCCCTCTCCCTCCCTTATTTTTCCCCCCTCCCCTTCCCCCCTGTTATCACCCCCAAAAAGACTCTAATTGGCCTTTTCCTTCTTGAGTGGCTTATAGACTTCTTTTTAGATGTGAATTTGCCTCCCATTTCTTCTCTTGCAGCAAATCTTGACCTAAGGAAGCCGTCTCTCGCATCAAACCCAGCAACACTCTTTGAGGCCTTGCTTACCTCCTGCACGATTCTTTCTACACTTTGTGTGTGACAGGGTAGCTGCAGCACGGACACGACGGAAGGTCCGTTTGGCTTGGACAGGTAAGTTTGGAGCTCCTCCGTTAGGAGGTTGCGCAAAAGTGGCGGCTCTGTTAAGCTCACAGCACTCCAGTCAATCATGTCGTAATAATTCTTGGCTTTGTACTTGATTGCAGGCACCTTGAAAGACCGAGGACCATCACCAGGACCATGTACTGACGTTTTTCTTGCTTTCAGAATTATCTTGATTCCTCATCTCCTGACATCGGGATCTTCATCGGTAACCATCCCAAGAAGAATGTTTTCATGATGCGCAAAAAATGCATTTGTTTGGATGACAGGATCGACCACTTCTCTGCAACTCTGTGGTAAGTAGGGAGTTAGCTCTATGTACTTGTGCAGATGTTTCGAACCTGAAGTCACAATGGGATCCATGCGGATCGTGAACCACATAACAACATACACTTTGATAATAAAGGTTACGAGAATCTTGAGTTCCTTTGAGGGCCGTTTCGTTCCTACATATACGCGCATGACACGGTTTCCAGTAGTAAGCCACCTAGAATGGTTGATAGGGCCTGGCTACACTAGGGTAAATACACTCTGAAAATTTTCAGAGTCCTTCCACTCTGAAAGTCTTTTACAACTCTGACCAAGAGACTCAAGAAATTCGCGCACCTCAGAGTTAAAATTTCAGAGTCACCAGAAGAGTTTCAGAGTTGTAAGTACGTCGGAGGAACTCTTAATGTTTCAGAGTGTGGTTGAATGTTTAAGTATGCCCATTTCGCCTTGTTGTAGCGACGTCACGATGACTCCCTAGGGGTTTTGAAACTGAGTTTGAGCCAAATTCGCCGTCATTTTTTTGCTACCACCCACGGTTCTTGAGATAGCAGAAAAAAGTTTTCCAAAATTCATGAAAATAAAATGGCCCTAGTAAATTTCTTCGTTAATGCTACATATCAAATGTCAGACAAAAATTCGAAAAACTTGACGATTTACAGCCTTGTCGTTTTTTACCTCACTCTGAAACTCAGGCTCAGCTCTGGGAGGGATTCTGGAACTCCAGCACAGACTCTGGATCTCTGGAAGTCACTCTGGAACTCTGAAAGGAAGTCTGCAACTCTAAAAGGAACTCTGCAACTCTGAAAGAAACTCTGCAACTCTAAAAGAAACTCTCCAACTCTGTAAGATAACTCTGCAACTCTAAGGAAATTCTGAAAATTCAGAGTGGATTTACCCTGTCTCTCGGCCAGACTGTCAGAGACGTGACCACTTACAATGGCCCGTGCCATTTCCAGCATGTATTTCTGGTTGCTGATCAACCCTTCCGCATCCACGTCAGGTAAGGAACACTTTATGGCCTTGAATTTGACGACAGGCAGACCAAGACAAGTCTCTAATGTCTGGCCTATTGGACCGGAGAAGCTATACGGACCTGTTGTGTGTCCATCCAGAAAAATGACGAGGTGCCGTAAAGGTAACTCATTAAAATGAAGCATACAAACTATTCTCTGTAGTGGCTTTCCTAATTGTCTTTCCAGAATCGCCATCACTCCTCCTCTCCATCCAGTATTCACAGGAGTGCCGTCGCCCCCAATAGCACAGAGCTCGGATGATGCAGGTTCAATGTAAGTATAGATAGCCGAAGCTTCTGCTGCAGCGCCCGTAGTGACCGTAAGGTGAGTTAAATATTCCCCGTCCGGTTGACGCAAAATAGTAAGATGATCCTCCTCTACAAATTGTCCTTTATCAGTTAGAGTATGTTTATCCTTTTTCGAATCAAAGTATAATGCTTTAGGAGGGTTTGTAATTAAATTAGTGTCAGCATGCTTTGTGAATGTACTGCGTGTGCTACGCCTGACACGAGCTATCTTTTTCCGATCAACGACCTCCCTAGTGCTTTCAGGTTTGACAATATCATAGTCTTCAAGAACTGCGGAAGACTATGCTGCAGCTGCGCCCGAAGGAATGCTGTACTGATCGGCCACCTTTGCAGTTTTTGAGAGCTTGGTGAGGTTTCTGTTTGTAACCCTTTCAGTCCTAACCTGCCGTAGAGGTGGCTCCCAATCGCTGATAGAAGACCCACCAGTGCTGGCGCTGTCATCGATCGAAACCAACACTGAACCTGCCACATACTTGGCCACCTCAGCTGCACTTTCAGCGCGCTCGTGTTCCCTTGCCCTTTTCCTAGCTAACCTTGACGATTCCTTTAGGTCAACTTGTCCTATGCAGCACACTCTCCACATTCGCGTACATTCGAATGCAATCTCCCACATTCACACTCACTTGTACACAATTTTAGGGAGTAGTGTGCCCCTTGGATGAAACTGAGTCCTGAAATAAAAATGCGACCCACCAGTTAACCAATAGAAAATAAAGTACGAAACTAAGCAGTGCAGAAACTTACTGCAGTTGATGGGTCTTCATCAAGAAGCGTGGCCTTATCCTTCTCTCCGGCCTTCCTTTTCTTTTGGTCATATTTGTCTTGCGTCAAACGCCTCCTTCCCGAAACCTTCGGCATGCTTTAAGGAAAAATACTAAAATTGATATGGTTAGGACAAACATAACAAAGAAGATTCACGATTTTTTTATGTAACATTAGACACAGTGACATGTAAATGGGGCAATATTACGGTTGCATGTCGTACGTAACATGCCAAACTTACCCCAATGCTTAGCTACGGTCCACTGTTCCACTAAAATTCCGAACCAGAAAGCTCCAAATTCGTGGCGTCCATGTCGGCGTCCTCCAGTCTTCCTCCTGTTTACATTCTGCTTCTGCTAGCGCGTTAAGTCATAAGGGATTCTGGAATTTCGTTACAGGATTCCCGTATGATGAGAGATCTCGTATGGTAAGGGATCCTGGGAGGTTTTACGGGATCCCGTAAAGCACAGGATCCCGGCCGCATGCGGGATCCTTTAACGAAATTTTACGATCCCGTATGCTCTTGCGGGATCCTGCATGCCGGTACAGGATCCTGCATGCTGGTACGGGATCCTGCATGCCAATACGGGATCCTGTGTACCGGTACGGAATCCTGCATGCTGGTACGGGATCCTGCATGCCAATTCAGTGGATCGCGTGCGATCTCTCGAAACCCTTTTAGTTCAGCTTGGCACATACACGGAGAGCCAGCTTGCTAATACATGTTAGCCAGCGAGGAAAATAAAATTAGCATGCTGTAGTTATCAACTCTGCTAATATAATTAGTACTGGTGCTAAGACATTAAGCTCGAGGTGCAAAACTGATTTAGTTCTTTCGTTTAGTGAGGTCTCGTCAACGGCGAAGTGCATCAGTCGCTGTTCAATGCCACACCGTAATCACAAGTTCAACGCATCGGTTTATTTTACGACCTAAACTTGAGAAAAAATACCCCCCCACTTTCCTTCAGCTAGTTTTTCGTGGTCGACGAGCAGAACTACTTTGCGTACTGCGGAAGCTTCTGATGCGCGTCGCGTCGCATCGCGCAGCGTCGTGTCCCCTTCCGCCGCCGGCCGTCGTTGGTAGTGTCCACCCGTCACCCGGTCGCCATTCCCACCTGTTGGAGAGCCAGTTTGTTTTCCGAACGGGAAGCGTCCTGCACGCTAGTACACAATCGTTGTAAGTATGGATGGCAATAGGCTTGCACGGACTCTCACCAATTGGGGCGTTTCGCAGCATTACATCGAGAAAATTCAAGGTGAGTCAATTGTGTTCCGCCAAACTAAGTGAGCCTAGGCCAGTGAGAGTGCAACCTGCTCTTTACATTTCCCCGTGTTAATTACTTCTAACAAAAAGCAGGTTCTGTTACTATAAACAAGGGTTGAAACAATGCTCTATACACGTTATTTCTCAGTTACTTGTTGCTTTTTTCTCTGGGAGGTAATCAGCATACATAACCTCAACTATTATTCACAAGCTACTGTGTATGATTCCTACGTCAGCGAAACGGAGGTTTAAGTGACACGGCGATTATTGTGCGTCTCTTTACATGTTGTTTTTGCAGGCCGCCACTCTCTTACGGCGTTTTCCCCCCCGTGTTGTGGTATTCAATCGAAGGTTCTTGCTGTGGGGACGCCATGCTTTCGATGTAGTTCTGGGATTTGACTTAATTTCGCTGTCTCTGATAAGTGCTGGGAAAAGTGCATAGATTACGCCCTTCGGACTCAAAACTAAAATTTCAAGTCTGCTTTAGACGTACTGCCGACTATGGCTTTTTGCTCAAGTAGTGGGTTTCCAGCTCAGGCTATTGTTTGGTTTGTGTTACTTTTGTTCCTTGCCTGAATTAGGTTTGTTCTTTTGCTTTCAGAACAACTGATAGAAGACCTCGACACGCTGATGCTCCTGAGTGACTCAGATATTGATTCAATCTTTGACAAGCTGGGTCCCAGAATGTTGTTTAAAGCTCGTCTTAGGGAAGCGAGAGAGGCGGTAAGTTTGGTCAGTTAGGTTGCTCCACTTGAGTAAACTTGCATTTGATTCTTAAATTCATTTCAGTCAAATGTTTGTTTAACTGTCGAGGAGCTTACCATTGTTGCGAAAGAAGTAATTGAAGAGACGTTAAAAGAGGCAAGTTATCGCGTGTATTCGTTTTCAAGTGTAATTTTAATATGTATTTTTTGTTGCTATTTGAAGGTATTGCACTAGTAACCTAGGTACATGATATCACCAAAGAACGTGAGGAAGTATCACGTTTGTTTGAGTATGATATTTCATTTCTTTCAGTGTGAATCTTAGGAAACCTGTCTGATTCACACTGACACAAGTGACATCATACCCAGATGGATGTAACACTTTGCCACATTCATTTCAATGTCTTGATTGCCAGTGTGTTTGTGGAATTTAATTATTTTGCCCAGCTTTCTGATTTGAGTTTAATATTACAGCCCTCGAGCCATCCAGAGTCGGAGAACACACCCAATGAAGCTGAGAATGGAACCGTGATTGTTGAAGAAAATGTGATGAATCAAGTAGATGAAACGAATGAAAAGCAGACAGAGAAGGTGGTAAGCGAGGGGAAGCAGTCTGCTGCCACAACATCAAACATGTCAGGAAGTATCCAGAGACCTCTGTCTTTGGGGAAAAGAGGGCATAATGCTTCATCTCAGCAATCTCAACAGGACTCGGTGAGAATGCTTTTAATTCAAGTTTTGTCAAATTGTTTTTGTGATACATTGTCATACTCAAAAAATGCCGATGTTATCATTAATGACTACCTGCAAGAGGATTTCTCCAAAACGTGAGTATTATATGCAATGTAAATTTTCACCATGTGCCACGGCATGTAAATGGGCCCGCAGTCACTCATGGGAGTAATGTGCAAGTGCAAGGTAAAGTAGTTTCAAATCCAAGTATTGTTAACCATACTGGGGGCATTCTAGATCCACCCACTGATAATCAAAATGATAATAATTGTGAGGATGTCAATGTCAAGCTGTTGCTTACCAGGCAGCAGGACATGTTGGTAGCTAAACTGTATTCAAACCCAGCATTTCCCAGGAATCTTGTTGACAAGTTGATAAAAGATTTTAGTGATTATCTTACTAGTCCTTTTTTTGATCATCTTAGGGGTGTTGTTATGACATCACTGGAACCAAACTTGTCAGTAGAAACTAAGAAAGAAATTGAGGAGATGTTTGATTTACTTATGAATCCATTTAGTCATTTACCATCTGAGCATAAGCGCTTCAAGTATTTTGAGTCCTCTGGGGATTTTATTAGACCTGTTACTTATAGGATTGACAGTAGAGAGGAGAGAGTGAGAACTGCAAATGGTGTAGGATTGGCAATGAAACCTGTGACCGGACAGTACATTCCCTTAAGACTTGTCTTAAAAAAGTTTTTTGAGCTTCCTGATGCTTTGTGTGATACTCTCTCCCATATGGAGTCTCTGAACAAAGAAAGCGATTGGATTACTAATATGGTTCAGTGTGAGG
The DNA here is from genome assembly GCA_038380765.1 of Odontothrips loti. Classification (NCBI taxonomy): domain Eukaryota; kingdom Metazoa; phylum Arthropoda; class Insecta; order Thysanoptera; family Thripidae; genus Odontothrips; species Odontothrips loti. The sequence continues at coordinate 1,652,534 of CM076247.1, read as the reverse complement.
TGTGGAAGAGAAAACGATCTCGGTATGCTCAGGATGATATTGTCATGCCTATTAATGTGTATTTTGATGAGTGTGAGCCAAATAGTGCCCTTGGCCCTCATTTAGAGCCTCTTGGATGCACTTATGTTCACATTCCTGTTCTGCCTCCTGAGTGCATTTCCAAGTTGGAGAACATATTTTTAGCACTTCTTATTGACGCAGATAATCGTGTAGTGTATGGTAATCGCAAAATTTTTAAGGTATTGGTTGATGAGTTATTGTATTTAGAGAAAAGTGGTATTGTTGTTGAAACTGTAGAATATGGTACAGTAAGAATTTATTTTGTTCTTGGTGTTGTGTTAGGTGACAACAAGGGATTAAATGGAATATGTGGCTATGTTGAGTCATTTTCAGCTAACCATTACTGTCGGATATGTCTGTGTCATAAAGTTATTGCTCAGAAATTGTGTGTAGAAAATTTGGAATATTTGAGGACTCCTGACAATTATGCCACTGATGTCGTTATGAATAATCCTTATGAAACAGGTATCAAGGAAAAGTGTGTTTTTGATGTCCTTGATTCATTTGAAATGCCAACTGATGTGTGTGTAGACGAGTTCCATGATCTGATAGAGGGGGTTGCTCACTATACAATGTTGCCAGTTCTGAATCATTTTCATGAGATGAACAACAGATTCCTTCCCACGTTGAACAGTCGGCTTTATTGTATAGATTTGGGGATTGATAGTGATAACAGGCCTCCTCTTATCAATGTAGACAGACTTAACACTAGAAGGGCCGGGCTTTTTGGCAACCCTAGAAGGGCCGCCGGGGTCATTTTGACCCCTATATGTTTTGCCGTGTTAAAAGCCGGGTTTTGATGTATTTTCGTGTTTAAATGATGAATAATGGTAAAAAATCAATCAAACATGGTGTTAAGAGAGTTGGGTTAGGTTAATCGGTGCACGAGAGCGTAAGATAGGCAACCCGCAATGCGTGAAATCCGATCTGCCGCCAGAACGACGACTTTTCATGTGGTGCTGCTTTCTCGCCATCCAGAGACGAATTATGGCCTGGTCAAATATATAACGGGCAAGATTCCAGTATATCTAGCTGAGGACAGCTCGAATTTACCCTCGTTTCAATTTTACCTGGCCAAACTCCCGAGGAACTCCTATCCCAGGACAGAGGCCAGAACGACGACTTTACGTATGTGGCTACTTCGTCGCTATCCAGAGACGAATCATGGCCTGGCAAAATAGATAACGGAAGTCCTAGCTGGGGGTAACTCAAACTCACTCTGGTTACAATTTCACTGGGCTAAACTCCCGAGAAACTTCTATCCGAAGACAAAGGCCAGTACGACGACTTGACGTATGTGGCTAATTTATCGCCATCCAGAGACGTATCATGGTCTAGTAAAATAGATAACGGACTAGATTCTAGTAGTTCTAGCTGAGGAGAACTCGAATCCACGCTGGTTCTAATTTTACCAGGCCAAACTCCCGAGAAACACGGCTCCGAAAACCATCTTCCGAAACCCAAAACGACCATCTTCTGTCTGTGGCGACTTTACCGCCTTCCAGAGACGTATCATGGCCTGGTAAAATAGATAACGGGCTAGAATCCGGTAGTCGTAGCTGAGGATAAATCGAATCTACCCTGGTTTTAATTTTACTAGGCCAGACTGCTTAGAAACGCCTGAGTCGTGACGGCTGAGATATTCAGTCGACACTCCGTTATGTCTGAGTCGTGGCGAAAAACCGTAAAGTGAAGTCAAAAGAAGGCGTTGCCATCTCATGATATGTCGTTGCCGAGGTCCAAATTAGTCTATAAATCCCTAGCTGAAAGATAGGATTGAAGAACACATTTTCTGGATAAGATTTCGATTTTTTGATCGGGCCGTGGGCCGACTGTTGATATTTGGCCTGGTAAAATAATTTTAGCGGCATTTCTCGGAAGGTCTGTCCAGTCAACCTTCACCGAAGCCCATTCGCCAAGGTCCTGTTTAGCAATGTGTCGAGAAGTGTTTTGTCGGCCACTGCCTACTTTCAGAGGAATGTATTCAGGATATTGCGGCATGAAGATCGTCCCAAACATGAGTACCAACGCTTGTAAAGTCAACTGTGAAATAAGCAACGTTCTGGCGCCAATGTGTGTCATAAACAGTGCAAAAAGCGGCCCTTCTAGGTAAAATGACGGCTAGCGCCCACAAAAATTGTCGAAAATAGATAAAATTTGGTGTGGTGGTGCTTTTCATGGTTTTAGGAAATGTCAAAAAAATTCAGATGCGTAGCGAAAGTCTGAAATATAAAAAATACACGAGAAAACTCGCTAAGGGTCATTTTGACCCCCCTCGGCCCTTCTAGTGTTAATTGTGAAAAGTTAAAAATGACTGGTTCAGAGATGTACACGTTTGTACGGCTGTTTGGCATTCTTGTACATGACATGGTACCAGAAAATGATGAATACTATAAGATGTATCTATTATTACATGATATTATATCTATTGTTCATGCCAAAGGTTTACCCAAAGATATTGATTTGATTCTTAAAGTTAAAGTCAAGGAGCACCATGAAAAATATATTGCATTGACCAAAGAAACGTTAAAACCCAAGCATCATTTTCTGACTCATTATGCTCGTTTGTTTTCTCTGTATGGCCCGTTCGGTTTACTTTCAACCATTCGGTTTGAAGCCAAACATCGAGTTTTATGTATGACTGCAGACACTTGTATGTCAAGAGTAAATCTGAGCAAAACTGTTGCAATCAAGCAGCAACTCGGCTTTTGCTTTAGAAGTATATGCAAATCTTCCATCAGGTCACTTATGGAAGTTGGTCCTGTGACTAGGATTAATCTTGGAGATTTGGAACATTATCCTGCATTCAGTCTGACATTACCTGATTCTGTTTTCAATGAGCCTGAACAAAATGTAACATCTTGGATAAATTTTAAGGGAACAAAGTATCAGTTGAAGCAAGTTTTACTTGTCAATGCAGATGACAGTGGACTGTTTATTTTTGCAGAGGTGAAGATGATCGTGGTTCTTGAAGAAAGACCATTGTTTTTGTGTTCTCCATTTGAAACCTTAGGGTATTTTAGCGCTGTCAGGGGCTATGAAGTTATTCCTAGAACGGGCCTGAATTGGTGTGCCATTGAGCAGGGAAGTCTTTTGGATCCCCACCCTCTGTGTGTGTACACTATGTCAAGTGGAGAAAAAGTGATTGTTCCTAAATATGTGCTGTGAATCCTGTCCTTCAGTACAATATTTGTTTTAATTGCCAGGTAGAAGTATAAGTATTTATCTGATTATAGTATCTAGTAAAGTTTCCACTGTAATGTGTTCAGTAAAATTGTGTGATCAATAATGTTCAATGCTATTGTGACAAATAAATATGTTGTTCCTTATCTCCATTTTTTTTTTTAATTTCTGGCACCCTATTAACAATTAAACCACCCCATAATTCAACAGTATGTAGTTGCAGTCATGCTAATGGATTAGCTGACGTTCTAAAATTCATTAGCTGTGTAGCTAATCTTGAGTGCCCATGCAGCTAACTGACCGCTGCTAATATTTTTAGCTGGACAGCGAAGGTATTATCTATCCCTCCAGAAGCAATTTTATTTAGCTCCACAGCTAATGTTTCGCTGTGCAGCTAATTTTTTTCTCCGTGTAAAAGCAAAGACAAAAAGAGACATTTTTTTAAGAAACTCTTTATGAATCGGTATAGAACCAAAATCTGCTTACAGCAGCATAGTGAAACATTTTAAAAACTAAGACTATAGGCACTTAACTTCAGGTAAAATGAAAAAGAACATCAACAAATATTTTTCAAAAATTACAGGAATATTAATTCCTGAATTAAAGAACAACATACATTACAATATTACATGGTATAAAAAACAGTTTCATTATCATTTCAAGCTCCAACACTCATCACTTTTTTTTCAAATCAAATATTTTTTCATCTACGCTGTTACTCCTTGTGCCGAGTCCATACCCCCCTTCCCGAAACCACTTTTGGGCATCACGCAGCGCATCATTGATCTTCTGAGAGAACCTTCCAAGTTCTCCAAGTTTCTCCAGAGGGACATTCTCTTCTTTGCTTATGCGTTGCTTAAGGATAGCTGCGAAAGTAATTTCAGTATAAAGGCACAATTTCTTGTTTAACAATAATTTAAAAAAAATAAATGATTTGATTAGCAAAGTGAAACTTACCTTCCAATGCACCCAATTTATCTTTGTCAAGTTTTGGCTTTGCTTTTCTTTCTTCTTCTTCTTTTACTATGGACCCTCTATTGGTTCCAAAGATAGAGGAACTTGCAAAAATTTTGGGGCTTAACATGGTAATCCCCAGTTCCTTAATGAACCTGACATCTTTTTTGGGTCCAGCAGGAATTTTCATAATAATATCTTTCATTTGGGGAGAAATTTCGTCCCATGGAGAGAATGTCTGAATCTTAGGCTCTTCATTGTTGCCCAAAGTTGCCTCACATAGTTCTTGTACTGAAATTTCTGGGGAAAGAAAAATTCACAATGTAGTTATTTTGTTATTGTCGTTCTTGGAAACAAGGTTACCCAGAGATGAGGATACTGACCATCTTCAGATTTGTCTTGCTCATGATCTGAATCAAAGAGGAACAGGTTGGAACCATCTTCTTTCTTATCGTCTTTATCTTGTGCTTCTATGTTGGCAGGGGCGTAAAAAGGGGGAGGGCGAAAAAGGGAAATACAAATTAAGATAAAGATTAAATTTAAAAAAAATCAAAAATTGGAGAGATCCATTTATTTTGGTTTTAATTAAAAACAGTAAAATGACACAGGTGTAACTGTTTGTTTGTAGTACTACCTACAAAAGAAGAACTGAGAACACCTGTCTATTTGGAAGGATGATGGCTATGGGATACTTTCAATGATGATAGAGGAGCACTCTGAATTACTTTGAGAGATTGTTCCTTCTTGTTTCATTGGCACTTGGCTGAGAAAAATAAAAAAGGTTACTATCAGAATGAATTATTCTTTGAAATTCCACTGCAGACAATAATTTTCCATACCTTCAAACTCATCAAATGCAATCTGCAGTCGCTCTTTCTCCTCCTCTAACTTAAGGATTTTCTCCCGATGTTTGAGATTTAAATCAGATATCCTTTTTATTCGCACTACTATGACCTGGCTGAGGGAAATATTTTAGGCTGAGAAAGGGCTCTTCCTGTTTATCATGGCTATGTAAGTGTACCCTCGTCTTGTAGATATAATTTTTACATTTGTTAAAAGTCGAAAGCAATAAATTAATGCTAATAATTTATTTACAGTGCACGTCGGTTTGCATCGCTTACTAAGTGTCGTCGGGCAATCTTTGCTAGTAGCTGTAGCCGCTCCCTCGATGCAATACCACCCACTGAGGATGCTACTCGTCCACACCTTTTGAGAGCGTCATTACAAGCGCAAGGCTGGCGTTAGCTCCTTGTGAAGCACCAAGCACTTCCCTCGCCGTCCAAATCGGGCTATGTACGTGGCGACGATGGATGGACACCTGTGTACCGCACCAATCCAATGGCAGCAGTTGCTTGCAAGGACATTATCGACAGATGCAGTCGTAAAGTTACGTGCCAAGGAAACTGCAGCTGTGTTTAGAAGACGCAAAAATGCACAGACTTGTGTTTCTGTGCTTGCGTCAATAATTTAATTTAGTCCAAGAGACTTGCCAAAGAAAAATAGTTTTATTCATTATGTAACATTGTTCCTTCCTTAGAAGAATGTTCATTGCATTCTAATTATTTATATTATAATTTCATATCATTAAAAGTGTATTGATATAGTTTATATTACATTTCCGCCAGTCTGTATATCGCTTTTGCCCATTAACGCACACGTCAACGCGCAAGCAAGCGACCGCACTTAATAAAAAAAGAAAGGCAATCAAAACAAGAAAGAGGACGTAGAACAGAGCAGCGCACAACAATCTTAAAAGAACATCCAAACAACTAAGAAGAGCAATACAACAACTCCACGAAGATCAAACCAACGAGAAGATGGAAAGTATAAACGATCACAAAAAACGCTGGATTACCCTACGAAAAAAGAATAACTACATCCTACCACAACAAAAACTAGTCACTTTGTGTTTCTAGCCCAACCCCTTTCTAACAAAGCCTAACTTCGAGCGTTGAAAAATAAGTGAAACTAAATCTCAAACATTTTCAAGCAATGAACACAATGATAGGGCACACAGGCAGTTCCACCACTTAGTGGTGAGATAAGAACACAACTGGCCTGGACTGAATGCTTGGTGCTGCCGTTGCATTGAATGAAAAGCAAATGTGTACTCTCCCCTTTCTCCAAGACAGAATCAGTTGCCCTTTGAGCGTTTATTTTTGATTGAGGTCTTATGCTTGGGCCTTTGCCAGTAATACATAATATTCTGTGAAGATGGTGATATTGTGCCTTTATTAATGAGGATTTGTAATCTTCACTGCAGACGTTTATGACTTTATTTCTGAGTTTGATTGCTGGCGAGAACAAATTACACTCAGCATCCTTTAAGTGAAGCAATAATCTTGAGTGTGGGCAAACAGATTAATTGCAACAAAGCCGTGGGTAAGGGGTGTCTGCACCTGAAGATTGCACTTTCTTGCGATGCCATGTATTGACATGTTCTGGTAAAGGTTGATAGGGTAGGTGGCTTTTGAACTGAAGTTTCCAAATATAGACAAGTAGTAAGTCTGCAATACAACTTTTTTTTTTCAATGGGCATTAATCCAATTAATCTTAATTTTCCCTTCATTTCAGTTGCTGTTGCCTGCCTCCTGGTTGTTCGTTCTTGCATTCATTTGGAGGATGCAACACATTGCAAATGCATTTCGAAACCTCTCTTTCAAGTTTTGAGAGCAAGTCTTAGAAACAGGCCACCAATGAGTTTGAGGAAAAGTTATTTAGTGAATTCCATTCAGCAAAGCAGATGACTTTTTTAAGTTTATCATTTGTAAGGAATGAATGAAACGGATAGGTGGTGGTGCTGCTACATGAAGCTGAAAGGTGCACCATTTATGGTGCTTCTACCACCTGACATAGTAGTGGATATTGTGTGTATTCAGAATGTGAGAAGGATGGATCACTGACCAGTTCGTATTATTGGGATGGTTAACAGTCTTTACTCTTACTCCCCATCCACCCACCTTGGAGCGGTTTAGAATGCACTAGTATGAATTGCCGAATTACAGCAGAGGTGTGCTCATCATGTAATTTGCTCAGTGTCACTCATTGTAACCGCATTCTAATAGTTCTCATGCTTTCATATCTTGAAACGGAGTCTTTTGAAATGCCCCATGGTTTACGGTTTGGATAAAGATAAGTCTAAGAAAAGACATCCTCATAACTCAGAAATGCAGAAAGGAATAAAATTACAAGTGAGGAAAATTTGAAACGGAGCGTGTTCAGGGAAAATGGCAGAAGGGAAGGGCAAGACAGATATCAATGACAGAGTTAATTCCTTTTATTCCTTATTCCGTTTTCTAATCAAAATCCAAGTCCTCTGGAAGACTTGCCTGTTGCACTTTAAACACTCTGTCACACTTGTCAACTCGCTTGCGGCATATTGGGCAGCTCAAGCTCCCTGGCGTCTCCATCGCCATAGACTTCATACAGTCGGAGCAGAACGGGTAATGTTTACAGCTGAACAGGTATAGCTCCTCCTTCTTGCAGATACAGATGGAGCAGATGTCCTTTATGGTCTTGAACTGCAGCTGCTGCTTCGGTGGCTGTGGCTGTTGTTGTGGCTGCGTAGGCAGCATGTCCCCAGGGTGGTAATCCCACGGTGCTACGAAGAGGACGAGGCAGCGAAAATTATATTTGAAAAGACAAGCTGGCCCGTCCCTTCCGTCAGGGGGACTAGGCCAGCTTAGCCTGCCGCCGGCGTTTGCGGGCGCCTTCGGCCCCCAGCCTCAAGTCTCCCTAGAGGTGCCCAAAAGCAGATGTATTTGTTACGATTAAAATCGTTAACCTAAGCCCGTCCCTGTGCGCGCCGCGACGGTAATGTTGTGCGCGCGGCGGCCAACCCTAACCTCAAAAAATTTTCATTAATCAAAAATGCGATACAAATCGAAAATTGTTGCCACCGCACGTGATTCTACGTTAGAAAAGTAGTGGATCCTCAAAATTTCAAGTTTTTCTATGAACGACAAGTCGGCGACCACACGTCCGCCCGAACGAACATGCGGCATCGGACTATAAGCCCGGCTCCTGCCGTTTCTAAAGAAACGTGTCGGGACGGGCTAAAAAGCTTCAAGATGAGCTTTAATAAATACCCACCTGGGACATTCCCCAAGAAGCCTGGCCACATTGCGGGTGCGGGTGCTGGTGGGCGAGCTGCGCTAGCGGCGGCAGCGGCAGCGCTGGCAGCGGCAGCCGCTGCTCCTGGAGCACCTGCCTCCAATGGGGGACGTTCTGTAATGGCAATTCATAACCTGAGCACAACCGTGCTGTATACGTGATCCACCGAGGTAGATCTGACGTCGGTACAGATCAATACTTTGGGAATCGAGCTCGGTGCACTTTTCGTAACCCATGTCAGGAAATGATGAATACTCACGATTGGGAAACATTGCACGCTGACGGTCACTAGGTAGGTCAAGGCGGTCCAAAGCGTCTCGGAGGGTGAGCGTCTAGTGGCAACTGATGCCTCAGCAGAGAAAATGGCGGATATATATAGAGTAAAATCAAATAAGAAAAACAGTACCTGACAGTCACCATCTCCGATTTTCATGAAATTTTTTAAGTAGGTTGTCCACCTTGAGGAACGGCCCAGAACCAAATTTTAGACCTTGGAATTTTTTTTGGCCGAGATATGGCGTTTGTAAGTTTTGGCGCTTCCTTAAAACGTTGTGAAAACCTCTCTTTGCAGGCAATTTGGGTATTTCTTATAACTCGGCCAATTTTCGTCCGATTCGAGTGCGGTTTCGTTTTTCTGGACCTGAAGGGACCAAGGAACACGTTCCAAGACCCTGATCGAGCATTCAGTCTTTTTTGCCACCCTCATTTTACGAATTTCACGAAAAACTTTGAAAAATGATAAAAGTGATAGTGAGTCGTTGTTTTACCGCATCTAGAGTGTAAATGGGACTATACGGTGCCTTTTTAGTCCAATCTGATTGTTACCGCCGATTAATTATTCAGGACCAGGCGCGGATCCAGGAGAGGCCCTAGGGAGGGGCAAAGTACCACTTTTTGCCTCCTTACAGCCGAAGGGGCTTCGCAGGTTGCCCACCTTTCAGGCGCCCTTAGGGCGCCAATAGGCCTGAGGGGGGCACTTTCCCCGTGCTCCCCCCCCCCCCCCTGGATCCGCGCCTGTTCAGGACGTTTGCAATATTGCCACTAGTTTTCGATGTCGGTTTTCGGGGGCTTAAAATTCTCTCAGTAATTTGACGATGTTTTGGGTGTGTCTGGGATTGGGAAGCTGTGACCTGTCCCACGGTACCAAATAGGTCTTGCCTACGTAAAAAGGTCCGCTCTTTCGAATAGTGACCTCAAATATGTTTTTGGACCAACCGTTTAGGCTCCAGAGGCCTCCGAAATAAATTTCAAAAATGGACCCTCTTTTTCGACTCCGGACATCATGAAACGCATTTGTGGATACCCTAGAGAGGGGCAAAAAAAAGCGAAGTCAAAAATGTCATTGAGCGAGATCGAATTCGGATGCTATAACAAAATACAAGATCTTTGTGACTTTCGAAATTTTTTTTCGATCACCGGAAGGGGTCGCGCAGGGCACCCGAATGGGGCATAACTGCCCCTTACAGCAGTCAAAATCAATGTTGCAGAAACATTTTGAAAATATTTTCTAAGGTCAATTTAACCAAAGTAGGGCCCTAAAGGGTTTAAATTTCAAGGAAAACGCTGTAACTCTTACGGTTTTTGAGATATCGGCGTTTTTAGTCCTAAATTTGCAGAAATCTAATTTTGATTTATTTTCGCACTTAAAACACTGGTATCTCAAAAACCGTAAGAGTTACAGCGTTTTCCTTGAAATTTAAGCCCTTTAGGGTCCTACTTTGGTCAAATTGACCTTAGAAAATATTTTCAAAATTTTTCTGCAACATTGATTTTGACTGCTGTAAGGGGCAGTTATGCCCCATTCGGGTGCCCTGCGCGACCCCTTCCGGTGATCGAAAAAAAATTTCGAAAGTCGCAAAGACCTTGTATTTTGTTATAGCATCCGAATTCGATCTCGCTCACAGACATTTTTGACTTCGCTTTTTTTTGCCCCTCTCTAGGATACCCCCTCAGCCCCCTTTTTTTTCACCCAAAACGGCCAACCACGGGACTTAGCCGTTATAGCAATTTGTGCACGTTTACGTTACCCCACAAAAAAGGATGAAATAGAATTTGTTTTTTTTTCTTTGATTCTGACAATCGGCATTAAAAGTGCAAAAATCGATTATTGCACTTTCAATGCCGATATCTCTGAAACCGTAAGAGATACGACGTTTCCCTTGAAATTTCAGACCTTGAGGGCCCTACTTTCGTCTATTTGAGTTGAGACAGTTTTTTCAAAAAACTTTGACAACATTAATTTTACAGCCTGTAGAGGGGCATTTAGGCCCCCAACCGAGGCGAGTCGGACCCCCTAAACGGCCTCCAAATTTTTTTACCTCTTTTCCTCGGAATCAGCATGAAAAATGGCCACGATTGAGGTAACGCGTACACCGAATTTCGAAAACAATGAAGTATGGCACACCCCACCGTATAATTGGGTAGGACAATAATTTTATTATAAACTTGGAGATTGATTTAAATAGATATATATAGCAATGAATTTATGATGCAGCGGTGCAAGTTACAACAGAAACGGTAAATCAGAACAATGCCAACGATAAACAGCACCCAAGGCTAATCACAATATTCGGTTACTGGACTAAGATCCAGATAAATAATTATTAATGCAGGAAAAATTAAGTCATAGAAACATAATTACCCAATATTCATAACAACGCAATTCCAGTACCATGTTCCATTAATGAATCACAAGTAAATTTGAGTGATTGTAAAACTAAGACATTTTTCATATGGATAAAGTGATGAAGCCACATTTAACACTAAATGCCACTAATTCAGGTAGTTACAAGCTAGGAAGTATAACGGTCTTTGTTGGTTTCTAAACATTTTACGATCTAAGGCTTAAACTGCACTTAAATCAGAAACCACCGACTGACAAATCATAGCAATGAAAGCCACGGTTAACTATGCTACCAAATAAACGGTGCAATAACATAATCATAGGTATATGCATACTAAAGCATTTCTCGCATCTAAGGCGAACACAAGTTGAAGAATTAAAAAGTCACATGAACGGCATCAGAATCAAAGTAGTCAAATATTCATGACCAAACCAACTAGACATAAATACCTAAACATATTTTCCTAACTGAGAGCAAGGTAAACATTCAAACACAACACAACACTGGGCCCAGAGTAATAAATAAATACATAAATAAATACATACAAGACTAACCATGGTGAAGTTCAGGGTGGATGATCGTGAAGTGGGGGCGCCTCCCCGAATCACACCACACAACACTAGGACTATCACAGCACTTAAAGGATACTTATAAATATAAATATAAATTAAATAACGCGACTAATCACTAAAGAGCACATCACAGCCTGGAAATCACATGACGCTAAAGCGTTCTTGGTGGCACATATCACAGCACAGAAACTTCCACTCGATGCACTCACTTCATGTCGAGGCCGATAGAGGATTCCAAGGAGGCCAGGTGTCTGGAGGTCCGCAGGCCAAAATAGGCTCAACAAACATAGTAGTTTGTCTACCGAAACACAAAACTCCGACAAACCGGAGGAATTTACAACTAAAAGAAACACCGGCACCGGACCGAGCCACGTACCCCATTACTCTAATGCGACTAAATCTCACGGAACCCTTGAAACACTGCTGGTACTGCGGAGCCCGCGGGGTGAGTGTACGGCGGAACACAGTTACACTTGCCTCCCCAGCAGACCCCGAAATACCATTACCCAAGTTTGCAAATGAAACCCTTTCGACGCAAAACGGTCAGAATATACACCTTCTGTGTACGGGTCCGGGGCTCGGCCCAGCCTAAAGAGACACAGAAAACAATAACATCTTAAAATCAAAATGAACGGGGTCAAAATAGGGGATTCCATACTGTCAGTCGGGATTTATAAAGTCAACCCAGACGGCCGCTACCCAGTGGGTTGCCTATCTGGATCCCGTTTCCCCGGCCTGTTACAGTGACAAGCCAGAACTTAATTTCTTCAGACCTGAAAAGACAAAAATTCATTACAGAATAAAACTGAAATCAATGATCAGACAAAATAAGTTCCAGTAAGCACTTGAGCAGTTAACAAAAAAATAAAACTGAAAAGTAAACAATTAGAGGATTCTACAAATTTAAGGATGTTTACAGGTAAAATTATAAGAAATGAATTCGGTTAAACATGTTAATGCAAATAGAGGAGGGACCTGAATCAAGTAAATCCCGTACTGCAGCAAGAAGTAGACTCAATTTCTTGTACTGAGCAGAATCATCTCAAAGCCCTTCAGTTTCTTGTTTTCTTATTCAAGATCTGCAACCTCCTGCATTAATTTCAACCGTCCCTGCTCTGACAGTTTGCAGCACTCCCTCAGACTCTCGATTTCTCTTCCTGCTTTCTTCAAATCTGCTTTTACGTTCTTCAGCTCATCTGCTAATTTAGAAGTGGTGTCCTCTGAGCCAGAATCTGTGAAATCTCCTTCATTATTGCTGTTGTCATCTTTATCACTTTTGGCTGAACCTTGAGATTCATTTTTATTCTGATCGATATTTTCAATTCTCCTCAAAATGTTCTCGACAGCTGGCACTCTATCGTCAAGGTTTAAGAGTAAACTTTCGACACCACCTTGCGAAGCAGGAGCAGAGGACTTTTTTGCTGGGGTCTCGGTTCTGGACTCTTCCTTCTTAGAAGATGGGGATTCGAACAGCCTTTTCTTCGCTAAATCATTTGATAAAGACAGCTATTCTTTGGTCCATGACCTGCTTACGCTTCTGTTCATTGCCAAACAAAGCCCAGGAAACAAAGATTATGACAGGACACAAACAGAGCTATCCCAACTAAGCAGTGCATTAAAATGACATGTCATTCATAGCGTATTCAACACAAAAACAGTGCAGTCTAAACTACACATGACTGAACAATGGAGCGTATTTGTTGTGCATCTTCAGTTGTGATCAGTTACAATATCCTGTCACCAGCCATACAATAAAACTTTTGGTAATAATACCTTTGTTGAAGATCAGATTAAATTTGTATATACTTTGTTAGGTTACAATTACTTAGATGTAACTTAGCACGTCTTCAAAACTCTTTTTGCTCCTTCTGTTCCGTTTACTCGACATTATTTTTGTGACGACTGTGAGGTGTATGTTGGCTGCAAGTTCCCAGAGGCTCAAAAGTTTGGACCGTGTCCTAAATGTCAGAAGCCCATTGATGTGAAATCACCGAGTTCCAAAAATTATTTTGTAATATTTTGTTTAAGGACTCAAATTGAAGACAAGTTAAAGCTGCCAGGAGTGAAAGCCAGGCGCCTCTCCCGCGCCGACCCCGTCACTAATGAGGGGGTCCCCTCCAGGACCTGGCGCCTTACCTTCGACCAGCCGGTCCTCCCCACCGAAAGATGAAAATGAAGCGGCTTTTAAATTTATTACAGAAAAAGTTTTTAGGACTTTAGAAGGATCTGAGAGAGACAAAGATGAACAACATTTGGGCATAGCCTCTGGTGGGGAAGGTAGAGTTAGCTCAAAAAGCGGCACAGAACAACCCAACTCTGATTTGCATCCGTTGACTCGGTGGACCTCTCAGTCGCCCTCCGGGTCCGTGCATATGCGCGCCCCGTCAAGCAATGTAAAACCTGCCACGCCTACGGCCACTCGGCAGAAAGGAGTCATCGCTCATCCCACTCCGCAATATCGGGAAGGACCCGGGGAAGGTAAGTCATATAGACCCATCACCCACTCATCAATCACTTTTAAACTGTTCGAGAGAATGCTTTAAGGCCCGGCTCGAGTGGTTGCTGGAAACACATAACCTTCTCGACCCGCATCAGTGCGGGTTCCGCAAGGGCATGGGGACGGCCGACGCCCTGGGCCACCTGGCCACGTTGGTCCACGCGACACTCGCAAAGGGCCAGTACTGCGCCGCCCTGTTCCTAGACGTATCCTCGGCATACAACAGGGTGCAGCCTGGCCCGCTAATCCGTAAGCTCACCGACGCAGGGGCGCCACCCCGCCTCACGAACATCCTCGCGGCCATCCTGTACGACCAGCGGCTCTATGCCACCCATCGCGGTCAAATAACAAGGCCTAGCCCAGGGGGTGGGTCACCTCCCCATCCTATACATAGCCGAGGGGTCCACAACTCTAATCTAACGTGTACACTGATTGTGTTGATTGTATTGAATTTTGCAGCTAATTTTCAGAAAATTCGAAATTTTATTTTATGAATAGCGTTCTTCGGACGTTTTTAGCCCTAGAAGGTAGCTGAAACCTACTTATACTGAAGTTTGGATGATTTTTGATGCTGGATTGTGTTTGATTGTCTCAAAATGTGTACACTGATTGTCTTGAGTTGCGGACCCCTCGTACATAGCAGACAAGGACACATGCCAAAACCTACCCCCGGGAACGGACGAGATCCAATACGCCGACGACACGGTCCTTCTAGCCCACGCCGACTCCCTCCAGGACGCCATCGCCGCCCTGCAGCGCGGAGCAGATGTGCTGGCCACCTGGCTGCGACAAGAGGGCGCAAGTCCTCCTGGACCATTTTCTCCAGGCGCAGCCTCCCAGAGGAGCCCCCGCCCTCGTGCTCGACGACGTGCCGGTCCCGTTCTCCCGGTCCATCAAATACCTCGGCATGCTCTTCACTCCCCGTCTCCAATGGAAGGACCAGATCAACGCCCTTAGTGGCCAAGTGGGCCCCGCGAATCCCTGGCAGGTGTCCGCTGGGGCTGCCATCCAGCCATAACGCTGAAGCTGTTCCGTCCCGTTCTGGAGTACGGGACCGGAATATTTCATCCCGCCAGTCAAAAGCAGCGCCAAGACCTGCAGAAGATTTGCAGCTCAGGCATCCGGGCAGCCCTGGGCCTGATGAAATCTACCCCTATCTCATCCCTCAATCGAGGCGGCCGAGTGGCCCCTCGAATGACGCTTTAGTTACCTGGCAGACCGCCTGCTCATCAGGTGGCGTAGCAGGCCACAACACGCGGCGTACGACACGCTCCAGGCTCTGCACCGCGATGGACGGCCGGTGCGCAGCCTCCGCGCCCGGCCCCCGCTCCTCCAGCGCCTCCTGCAGCTCCCCGACCTCCCCCCGCAAGCTCCTCACCCCTCCCACACATGGCCGTGCTACTGGATCCACCACAGCGACTGGACTTACCCAATCCCCACGTACCCCTTCTTTCCCCCCTCCCCCGTGACGGCGTCCGCCGAACCCGACGGGGCCCTGGGGGACGTCTTCACCGCCGTCCAGCCCGGGCTCCTCGCCAACACCTACATCCTGGCCACGGACAGCTCCGCCTCCTCCAGGGACGGGGTTGCCACGGTCGGTGCCGCGGTGCATCAGTGCTCGACGGGCAGAAGACAACTTCTCCGCCTCCCCCCGGAATCCCCTGTGTATACCGCCGAGCTGCTGGCTATTTAACACGCCCCAGAATACTGTGGGGAAATGAGAATCTCTAAGGTTGGCAGTAAAGCGCCGGTTTCGGCCGGCGCCCCCTGTCGCGATCTCCTTGACAACACTGTTCGACGCTCCCAGTTGGCAAATAAACCTCGGCTTGCACGGACGTGTCGCCTGTGATTCCCTGCCGTTTCCTCACAATACGTAGAATAGCGGCAGATTCAGAGGGCAGCCGTCCTCACGGACAGCCTGTCCGCCGTGGAGGCCCTCGCCACGCCGGCTCCCACAGCCGCCACCCCCGTGGAACTGGTCCGCGCCAGGCAAGCAGCGGTAGCGGTCCTCCGACGCGGCAGCCAGCTGTCCGTCATCTAGGCGCCCGCGCACAAGGGTATAGGCCCCAGCGAGGCAGCCGACCGCGCCGCAAATGAAGCCCACGGAGAGGGCGTCGCGGTGGAGTTCAAGCTACCCCCCCCCCCCCCCCCCCCTCCCCACCCACGGTCCCACGGTCCACTACGGCAGCCAGAGAAGAAGCCTCGCCGCACGCCATGCAGCCAGCTGCAACGCCGCGCCCACGGGTCGGCACCTGCACCGGCTGCAGCCCCCCCCCCCCCCCCTCTGTTGTGTGGCCGGTGCACCACGTTGTGTGAGCTCGGGTTGAGCGTAAGTCAGCACTGCCTCGCAATGAGTGCGATATATTTATAATTGATATTGGCAGCTGGGGTTCCAAACCGAGGGTCTAGGACGGATGCGTGAATGAGAAGCTAAAGTGCGATTGTACCCATAGATGTATATTCTTAGAAAACAGTTGAGGCAGTTATTTATACATGGCAATTTACCTTGAAAGCGGTTCAGAGGTATCATGTATAGTATAGTACTTCGAGGACGGACTAGCACGGAGTGGAGGAGTCAGGTGATCGGAGGTGGTGGGGGTCGCCTGGTGGACTCACCTCGGCTGGCCGGGACGAACCGGCGAAATGCGACTGCTTCGAACTGGGCTCCCCTGCTCCACTGCGGCGCTACCGCACTACTGCGACTACTGCCCTGGGGGCCAGTGGTCCCTTTTTAGCCCGTCCCGACACGTTTCTTTAGAAACGGCAGGAGCCGGGCTTATAGTCTGATGCCGCATGTTCGTTCGGGCGGACGTATGTTCGCCGACTTATCGTTCATAGAAAAACTTCAAATTTTGAGGATCAACTACTTTTTTAACGTACAATCACGTGCGGTGGCAACAATTTTCGATTTGTATCGCATTTTTGATTAATGAAAATTTGTCTGTTTTTGTTTTTTGAGGTTAGGGTTGACCGCCGCGCGCACACTATTACCATCGCGGCGCGCACAGGGACGGGCTCAGGTTAACGATTTTAATCGTAACACATACATCTGCTATCGGGCACTTCTAGGGAGACTTGAGGCGGGGAAGGCCTCGCAAACGCCGCCGGCAGGCCAAGCTGGCCAAGTCCCCCTGCCAAGGGCGGAAGGGACGGGCCAGCTTGTTATATAATCTAGCTAGGGATCGCCTCCCTGGTACGGGGTGCTAAATATAACTATCCCGGGAAGGAAGTGGACCGATAGACCTCTAAATGTGAGTCATCAAGTTGAGACAAACAGATTGAATAACTGGATGCTTGTCGGTAGGCAAGGGGTGCGTTTGGGAACGAGTGTGAGAAATGAGAACACAGCGGTTAAAGGGTAGGTTCACCCGTCACTCACCAAGCTAGGGCCGAAAGATGTTGCCGCGTCGGGGGCCTGCCTACGTCTCACGACTCGCGTCCGAGCCGAACGGCGCGAGCGTTTTGCACTAGCATCAGCATTTCCTCTTTTCCTATGCCTGCGGGCTGCGCCCTGACATGCCCCCCCCCCCTTTTGGAGATAAGCGTCCTCGCTTATTGCATGCAAAAACACAGCCTGTTTATCCTAACTTAAACCTGAGAAAATTAACCTAGAAACTGGCCGGTGCCTTAATGAATGATTAGTAGAACGCAGGATATCAGGTTCAATCATATAAAAGACCATAAACTTTAATGCCTAGAGAATTTCAGTCCTGTTAACCGCAGTTTGTCCCTAGAAATTCGATGGATTGTTAAGGTTACTTACAGGTTAGGGATGTGAGATGCGACTGTAGCAGTGCAGGTCCTCTGTCAGCGCGCCGAGGTCCTTGATGCTCGACGCTACTGCGGTGGCGCAGTCGTGGTTGTGGGAGTGTAGGCGTTGGTACGAGGAATTTATTCAGTGGAAACCAAAGTAACGTAAATGAACAAAAGTGTCGATACACTTCGATGCGGGAGGGGGCGGGGTGGGGGTGGGGCTCGTGTCGCGTCTCTCTCCCTACCGCCCTTTTCCCCCGCGCGAGGGACGAGGAGGAATCGGCGGAATCTGATTTCTGGTTTGTGACCTTACACTTCTGGTACCTGCGTCTCTGGAATGCCCTACTCTTATGAACCGCATCTGTCAAGATTTAAGCGCGGAAGTTAAGAAGCCGCTGCATAGGCCGGCTCGGCGAGGATGCGAGCTTAATGCACAGTATTTCGTATTTCTGTGGAGTTGACTTTGGGGTGGCCAATACGATGTTCCAGCAATAAAGTAGGTCGCAAGCTAGGGGTCGCGCCAATACTACGTGACCGGTTTACGGGGGAGGGGGTCAAAAAGTGGCCCGTGTTCGGCCGGCTAGCTGTTGCTTGGCCGGAGCGGGAGTGCGGTTCGGGAGGGGGGAGGGGTGTCCGGTGAGATGCCTACGGGCGAGCCGTTTCTTGTAACTTTCGTTACATCGTGAACCCAGCCCTCGCGTACGTACTGCGGTCGCCACCACCATCACTGTTGCCGCGGAGGCCATCGACGGCGCGGGCTGGGACGTGGCCCTCCCGCTAACCAGAGGCCGCCACCCGAGAACACCGGCGATCGCGGGCGGCTGCACCGAGGCCCTGAGGATGCGCCGGCGCACGGGTACGCCGAGGCCCCCGTCATGCCTGCGCATGGCAACGGATTTCGTGGCTATTCTGCAGACCGGGTGACACCGCTTCTGGCAGAGGGAGAGAGAGGAAGCGGAATCCCTACGCCGTCAGAGCCCACAAACGGCGCGTCCAATTTTCAGGCACGCAACCGCCGTGCACCCCGCGTGTCCAAACACCGGTGAGATGTCTCGGCCCCAGCTCCCACCCGGGCCCAGGGTTGCCAGACGCGGCTAGAATCCGCCACTTAGGCTAATAATGACCGTCACCTCGCGGACAAAATTTCGGGCCGGCGGAATTCCGCCAATTAGGCTCAAAATAAAACCCGCGAGGGCGGATTTTCGAAATCGGGTCAAATTGGGCGGAAATGAGACAGGTATTCAACAGTTGGCCAGAATGCTCCCGAAATTCGCCGCCTTAGCGCCACTAGCGGCAGAACTCCGTACTTCTACGCGAATAGTGGTCGTGGTCGATTGTAACGACATCTCTCGTAAAAAGGAGCAAGCTCGAAAACATTCCATACTCACTGCACCAGAGAATTTTTCTTTGGCTTTCCCCGTGTTGGCGTTAAGTGTGTTATGCGTGTGAATTTTGCTATCGACAATGGGGAAGCATGCGAAATACACGAAAAAGTACAATCAAGAATGGGAAAGCCTGCCGGAATTCAAACGTAAGTAAACCTAACCTAGATGAACACCGGTCCCGGCGATGATACATTTTGTCTTAACGCCTTTTTATGCCCTTCTCCTCGTTCGTTTGGCTCTCTAAGACATCAGAAACTCTGGTAAACCAGGGTCTTAAAGAGGCATGGTGTCAATTGTGTCATTGTGCTATAAGGCCGCACAAAACGGACCTGTCAACTCACGCCCAGTCAAGAAAACACAAACTAAAAGAGAGTGCCCTGCCTTCAGTTAAAGCCAACCGTCAAAGCACTCTTCTCACTCATGGTAAGTTTCATTCTATTATACATTAAATAGGAAAAATGGGCGTATTTTTTGAAGTATGCTCTTCTGTTAGGTTTCAAGGCAAAATCTACAGAATCCAAAGTTGTAGATATGAAATTGGCAGCCTTTATAGCATGCCATTCTAGCATCAAAACTGTTGACCATCTGGGAGAACTTTTGAATGACATTGGCAAAGGAAGCCTCCTTGAAGAGACCAAACTTCACAGAACAAAATGTTCCAAGATTATCATGAATGTCATAGCCCCAGAAATACTCAAGGAAGTGATAGAGGATATAGGTGATAGCTGGTATTCTTTAATAATTGATGAGTCTACTGATAATACTAGCATCAAGTCTATGGGAATCATGGTCAACTACTATAGTTTTAAAAAGAAAAGAATGGTGACTGAATTTCTAGGGTTAATTGAAACCCCCAGTGCCACCTCTGATGTGCTCTACAATGCTGTCAAAGACTTTCTTAAACAATTAGGACTCAAGCTGCATAGACTCCTTGCGTTGGGGACGGATGGCGGTCTGAATTTGTGTGGACCACACAATTCTGTCTTTGCCTACCTAAAGAAAAATGAATGTCCAAATTTACACCTGGTAAAGTGCGTGTGCCATGGCCTAGATAAGGCATCCAGCTATGCAAGCCGCGCGCTGCCTGCTTCTGTAGAGTTCATGCTGAGGGAATCCAGGAACTGGTTCTCTCACAGTGCGCTAAGGAAGGTGAATTATGAAGCATTGTACAAGGTACGTCGGTCGGTGCTTCCTCATGCGGTAACAAATTCATTTCGGCAGAAATAACAGTCGCTCTCTCTTTTTTCAGTCCCTGACAGATGGTTTGCTCCCCCGCAGCTGATTAAGATGGGGGCTACTCGCTGGCTGTCTTTCAATAGGGCAGTCAAGACGCACTCACTGCAGTATCAGCAACTGAAAATACATTTTCGGAGGATTGCTGATGCAGACAGATCCGACAGCGCTTGTCCTATGGCCCGCCAGTTGGCAGAGCTTCACGAAGATGGCTGTAATTTACTGTACATGGTCTTCCTGAGGCCCGTTCTCCACGAGCTTGCATCTATCAACGTCGTCTTTCAGCGAAGCAACGCTGACATCTCCAGGGTGTACGGGCCCCGGACATCCACGTTCTGGATGCACCGCGTCGAGGCCGTCTCTGTCTCCCGGACCTCCATGAACTCCAGCCCGCTCCAGACCAGCACTGACATAGCCGTTGGCACTCGGCGGCTGGCTCAGGCTCTCTCCTGTCGCACATCGGACTCTTTATGGAAGGAGGGATGGTGTATAAAGGGAACGGCGGCCATTACCCCGTGCCGATGACTCGCCGCGACTACTCCGTTTGTCAAACACTTGCTACCGACCGCACCGACTGGTACCATTGGCAACCGGTCCCTGTTCTGCCCCGCTCTCCGAGTACACTCGTGCTGCTCTGTACCGCTAGTCTCTTGCCTACGCCCCTGCATCCTTCACAATATCTTCCCCGTTTGCTTTCAGATGCCGCGAGCTAAGAAGTTTAAACGTTGTGGGCGTCCAGCACCCCCACCTATGGGCATGAACGCTTATCCCCACCCGCCCCCACCGGGATTCTACGGGCACCCGCCCACACCAGCACTCTATGGGCCTCCCCCACCGGGATACGGATACTACGCGCCTCCGCCCCCACCTCCCATGTACGGCGCAGGTGCGTATCAGGGGCCACAGCAGTGGCAGTGGGCACCGCCAGCACCAGAGGTTGTGCCATGTGTCACAGCACCCATGGATGTATCTTTGCAAAATATGAGAAATAGGTGCGTAGAGGTTCCGAAGTATGCAGTTCTTGGTTAAGTATACTTGATGCATCCCATGAAGTATCACAATTCCGTAACAAAAGATGAAAATTGGATGTGAAATTGATGATGAACAAGTCGAGGAAGAAATTCCTACTCTAGTTACTTGTGTGGAACACGAAACTAAACCGTTTAAGGACGCTGAGTATGATGCTAATCCAAAGAGTGTTATTCCGGAAGACCAACCATTGCCAAAAGGCTTGCAAAAGTTAGCAGATAGGTGCAAAGAGCTAAATATGGAGCAGAAAAAGGCTTTGGAAAGTCTTCTCAGGAAGCATTCAGATGTATTTGCAATGGACAATACCACATTTGGTAAATGTCCATGGTTAAAATTTAGAATAGATACTGGAGACCATCCTCCAATAAAACAGAATTTTAGACCAGTTCCTATACATTATAGGGAAGCTGTTAGGGAAACTATTCTTAAGTATTTGCAACAAGGCGCGATTGTGCCAAGCCAGTCAGCTTGGACTTCCCCCATTCTTTGTGTTATGAAGAAAACTGGAGCAGTCCGAGTCTGCATTGATTATAGAACTTGAAATGCTGTCACCAGAGTACCTGCTACACCTATTCCAAGGGTACAGGACCTGTTGCAGCACATGGGAGGAAAGAAACTGTATCATGCATTTGATTTGGCTCATGGCTATCATAACTTAGAAATTCACCCAGATGACCAGCCAAAAACGGCTATAATTTTACCAGAAGACTTGGGTTTGCCAAGTAGACAGTTTGAGTTCACTAGATTGAGTTTTGGGTTGTCAGCTGCACCTGGAGCATTCCAATGTGTCACTGACAGACTCATAACGCCAGCCAAGGAGCCTAACCCAGAAAATGATTTGGGTGATACAGTTTCAGTTTACCTGGATGATGTATGCATTGCAGGGGACAACTTTGAGGTCATGTTACAACGCTTAGAAGCATTGTTTAACTGTCGAGCTGCAAACAAACTAGCAGAACTCTTCATCTGAGACCATGTCCTGAGCGACGGAGATGTTCATTTTCTCTTTACTGTCGAAAACTGCCTCCACAATGGCTCTGCGGCGCCGTTTAACTGTAGTTGTCTTCAGACAATCAAGGATATATTCACGAGAGAAGTTCTCGGGATAATTTTCAGCCTTGGCCTTAAAATATTTGACAAGGCGCTTCTCCATTTCCTTCTCCCATTGTTGCCTGATTTGGTTGTACCACTCGTCACTCATTTTGTATGAGTAAATGTCCTAGACGAACTTGGTCTTTGACAAAGCAGCTCTAATTGGCGGAAAAGGCTTGTGCAGTTCGAAAGAAACAAGCGTGTCCAACTCTTTGAGGCACTCAACACCAACCGCCTCATTGGCGACAACGTTTTTATTCATGACGTAATCCTTTCCACTCCGCTGCTCAGTGCGCAATGTGTTATCACGGTTAGCTACACCTGGGGTGTGCCGTTCGGCCTGGAAGACTTCTTCGGGGTGCTTGCTTATCCCGCGCAGCTGTCGTGACTGACCGCCGAAGTTGGCGTCAATGCCGTGCTTCTGGGCCCACTCCTTGATGTCTTTGTAGAGCTTCGTAGCGGGCTCTCCGGACAGATCAACGAGGACGAACGACGCCGCGCCACCCCGCGCCTTCGGGATAACGTCCTCCGTAGTGCGGCGAAGCGTTTCAGCAGCCTCAATTCTCCCTTCTTGAGAATGAGGTCCGCGTTGCCGTACCGGCTCCTTGTCTTGTGCGTCCTGATACACACCTTGTAATGTCTAGGCATTGCCCCATGGGAACAACCACGTAGAATCCACCTCGCATCCACGTAACTTACGTGGATCAGGTGGATGGATTTTATCCACCCTGAATCCACCTCCCAAGTAAGTTGATATTTGTCTCGATTGCAAAATCGACGGTAAATCTACCTCGACTCTACGTCGATTGAGGACGAAGCGCAAACGACAACGATTCGACGTAGATTGGACGTGGACTTCCCACCGGGACATGCAGTTACGTGGCATCAATCTCGATGTCTAGCCTATTCAATTTTTTCAGCTCCTCAGGCATTCTTGTGTTACTAAATATTGCCATGTTACATTGGTATTTATGTCTGATATTCTCTTTAGCTACCCTAAGCAGTTCGACGACCTCACTCAATACACCGACATCCAAGGCTGTGCATTTTGCAACCAAGAAGTTCTCTCCGCGAAAAGTCCTGACAGGCTCCAATCGTAAGTGCTCTGTCCTCGAAGAAACTATTAGGAAAGCCCCTCCCCCTTGCCTCTTTAAAAGAAAACTCTTTTGTAACTTGCTAGTCATCACAACAGTATCAGTGCAGCTCTCAATTCTATCTTTTGTTCATTGTCAATTTTTTTAAATTAACTCTTCCTTGATATTTACTTTGAATTTTGTATGTCTGATTTTTAATAATTTATTGATGAATCTATTGATCAGTAACATTTCAATTCATCAAGATATTTTCGTAGATCAAATCTGATTTGAGACTGAAGATGAAGAACACGTGAAGCCCAACAAAATTTGGCTTATTACATCTGTGTCAGGGTCCACTCACACTATAATGAAGATACTGTTCAGGCCTCTTGTTGATACTTTCATGCTCAAGTTTACATCCATAGGTGTACATTTTGAAGATGACCCTTTTCAAAATTTCATGCTCATTTCGAATTTGGTCTCTGAGAAACTGTTTTCAGTTCTGAATACTATTTGTTGTTTCTGCCCAGCTGTCACCCATTACGTGTTCATGCGTAAGATGCAGGATCTTAGGCGAATTTTGAATGGGATGCAAATATCCATTAATAAATTATACCAATGTGTATGTCCAATCGTTGAGTCTACCCAAGACAATGAGGAGGGCCGAGGGATTCCTGCCCTTCCTGTGGATTCTTTCGAGGCAATGGTTGTTTGGGAAGATTACCTAAAGGATCACGACAATTCACTGAATGTGGTAAGTAGTGTTATGTCGTTGAATCATTCCATCCCTTGATTCTTACATTGTCTTGGCTCTCATTATGGTTTTGTTTTCCAGGTGCGATTGCTCTCTGAAAGGTGTCTGAACACCTGTCTAAGGGATTCAGTGTATTCTATGCTGAAGTTCCTGATGTCCAACAGGCTGGCAAGCTCCTACAACTATCGAGGAAAGAACAAAAAAGGTGCAAAGTTCCAGAAGAAGAGTTTTTTTAGTAACTACATCCTGTACTGTTCTTTCTGGTAAGTGTCTTTTATTTTTAAAATGAAATTTTGGTGAGAGGCTTTGGAAAGTAATATGAATTTAGCAACTTAAATCCTTTTATTTAATTTGGAATTCTTCAATTGAAAGGGTAATTTCATGCTGCAATCAGTGATGGCAGACTAATTTGCATTTAATTCAGCAATGGCTAAAAATGAGTGGTTTTTCCATTTTGTTTGGTCCTCCTGTTTTATGTCATGCAGTAAAGATCAGATTGTCGGTTTTGGACACACTAAACAAATTTGAGTTTGTTTTTTTTCTGGTGTATTTTCGATTTTGTCCATTTTCAGACTTAGTGCATGCATTTTCAGGGTGATGATTAGTCTTTATGACAAGAGAATTGGGTTTCCTCTCAGAAATGACTGTACTTTAAGTGTTATTTGATGTGCTGAGAATTGAATTTTTCAATTTTGAGTCTGTCTGCTCATATCAAATTTTCTTGGTGAAGATTTGCTCTGGCAGTGCTGTCATCAGTTTTGACCCTTTCCTCTTTTATTTCCAGCTGCTCTGAAATCGTTCAAGGACTCTGTAAAGAAGAAGGGTTCTGATCTACACTATTCCACAGGACCAGCCGAAGTTGGCAACGCCATCAGCTTGTGGCTAAAAGATGCACCTAAGCGCTTCTTAATTGACCTGAGGGCTACAAGGAAGGTGCCTGCTTCGGCAACAAATTTGCCAGACGACTTGTTCCTTAGCCCTCCTCCAGAGTCTGGTGATACTGAGTCCGAGCATGAAGAGGCTTGATTCATGCTTAATTCATTATTTCATACTTCGAATACTGTGCATTTTACTTTATTTTATCAATGCTGTTTGTGATTCTTAATCTTAAGAAGTTGACTTGTATTAATCAAAGCAACATGCTGTTTGTGATTCTTAATCTTAAGAAGTTGACTTGTATTAATCAAAGCAATATGCTGTTTGTTATTTTTAATCTTAAGAAGTTGACTTGTATTAATCAAAGCAATATGCTGTTTGTTATTCTTAATCTTAAGAAGTTGACTTGTATTAATCAAAGCAATATGCTGTTTGTGATTCTTAATCTTAAGAAGTTGACTTCTATGAATCGAAGCAAAAATATTGAGTTATTTTTGCATTTATTTTGACCAAACGCATTTTGTGCATACTGTTCATTTTACTTCACTTTTGATAATTAAAACAATTTGTTCCAATGAACGCCATGTCCGCATTTCGCCAACCTCAAATGTATTGTGCTCTGTTAACCAGCTATTGAGCAATGGGTATCGTCAATTTCAGGTGGATTGTAGTTCTGCGTGTAATCCACGCCACACGCCACATCCACGTTCACAGTACACGCCTCACCTGAAATCGATGCACTGGTATCGTGGATCAGAGGTGGATTGTAGGTCTGCGTGTGATCCACGCCACATCCACGTTCATATTACACGCCTCACCTGAAATCGATGCACTGGTATCGTGGATCAAAGGTGGACTGTATAACTCCACGTGTAATCGATGAGTATCTTACATCGATTTCGATCGCGACGGTCTCGTCGACCATCAACTCGACATCGAGCTGAGGTTGACCCGCGATTCGAGGTGGATGGAACGTGGATGGTTAAACTCACGGCACTCTCATCATCTACGTTGTTGCACCGTGGATAATTCGTGGATAAGGAGACTCGCTTTATCCACGTCCTGTCCACCTCGAATCGCGGGTCAATCTGAGCTCGATGTCGAGTCGACCATCCACGTTGATTTCACGTGAAGATCCACGGTACATCCACGTTGCATCCACGTGGTTGTTCCCATGGGGTGACTCCATGGGCGTCGCCGCACGCACCTCCGGCAACGTCATATACGTCGCCACTCCGCCGCGTTCCGACCAGGTAGGCCAGATGGCGGACGACCTTGTTCCACTCGCTCCTAGTGGTGTGGTCGTAGCGGCCGTTTGGCCCCTTCACGAATAAGGCCGTCTCTTCCAGTGATTCCTTGTCCAGCTCCACGAGGCAGTTGTTCACCTCCGTGCGCACGTTCGGGTCAGTGAAGAACGGAGCGAAACTGCAACGCATGAGAGAGGGAGGGTAACTCGAGTCGGCCGCTGCTGGCCGCTGCTCGCCGGTGGAGTTCAAATCAACGAGAGATTCCGCATGACGGTTTCTGGTTCGTTTCCATTCGTAAACCAGCCAAAAACTGTTATTTCGAGGTGAAATAATCGCAGTTTCGTTATGAGAAATGCATCGCCGAAGTACCCCCTTTTGATTTCAGTGAAAACCAGCAGAATCACGAAACAGTGCTGGCAAGGAGCCCGGAAGAGTTTTGCGCAAGGTTAAGAGAGAGAGAGAGAGAGAGAGAGAGAGAGAGAGAGAGAGAGAGAGAGAGAGAGAGAGAGAGAGAGAGAGAGGGGGGGGGGGATAGAAGTGTACTCGCTATGGACGCGCACAGTGTCCTTCGACTCGTCGCCGCGCTCCACAACTCGCTGCTTGCACCCCTTCCTCTTCCAGACCAGCCAGCACTGGCGTGCCACCTTCTCGAAGTCCTTCTCGCCGTGAGGGTGGGAAGCTGCGGAAACAAAGGAAAAATCGTGTGAGATATCATGTCACTTCGTGGAACAACGTTTGCATTATGGCAGGCTACGGTGGCACTTACCGTCGTTGGTAAATTTCCCGTTGTCTGCTTTGTTGCCGGGGAGACACCACGTCATCAATGAGTTTATTATGTTGCGATAATTGTCTTCCCCGTTGCCCTTGTAGTTCTTGCTGGCCTTGATGTTGTTCAGGATCATTTAATGGGCTGCTGGCGGACGGGAGATGTCCCAGCCGTCATCTTTTTTCTCTTCCTCGGGGATCTGCTGCTCCACGTTCCCCCACCAACTTCATGACGTACCCCTGAACTGTCTTCAGTGTCTTCTACAAAAAATAAACGTACGAAAATAAACATGACGTAACCTGTTTTTCAGCTACTTCGGACAATGCGAGGGACTTGCAACACACACATCGTCCACGACGCCAATCATGTTGGACATCAGGAAGGACTCCATCTCCGCCCATCCCCGCAAATATTACCTATCAAACCGGATATTTGAACCCGACCTTCAATAACCTAACCTTACGGGGTGAAGGGCCGCTATTTGCTGCCCAGCCGATAACACAGGCGGTCATTTAACTCCCATAAACGTTCGTATCTTGCACCGTTCGCCCCATTCCAGTCCCTGTTCAAGAAGGGTCTGTCCTGCTAAACGACACCTGCAGCAGCACCTGGTCTCGCACTTCGTACATTTCAGGGTTCAGAGGGCGTCAGTTCCCAAGTTGAAATTTGTATCACTCACCGCTCCGCGCTTCACCCATTCTAGCCCCGCCCAAGAAGGCCCTGTTCTGCCCAACGACCCCTGCAGCAAGCACTTGAGCCCTCGGTTTTGGCAAAGGGCAGTCGGCAGTGCAGGCATCGAATATTCATAATATCTAACTGGATTTTCATTCTGATTCCTGATCTGATTCTGCTTAAAGTCAAAGAATTGGCATCTTACATGATATACAATTAACCAAAACAACGTTAGCATTTTCAGTTGAGATTTAGTAAAAGGTTTTGGATCAAGTTAGTCTAAATTGATGTATGGGAGGAATTCCCACTGTCTACATACGACTTAAAATATTGTGGCTACTTACAAATAAAAGCAATACACTTGACGGTGAATAGATTCCAGTTACAAACAGGAGGAGCCACAGGATGCCAAACCGCACTCGATGATGAATAATTAAGTGCTGACATGGAAATATTCAAACAAGTGTGAGTGGGGCTGTACTCAATAGCCGGAATAGAAAGGGGAATTTAAATGAAATAATTGAAAACTTGTAGCAGACACATTTCGGTCATGACAGGACACATTTGCAAAACAAAACAAAAGAAAAAGAAGAAACAGAAGAGTGTTTCACACTATAACTAAACAGATGATACTGTCAACTAAACATAGTCGTTGGTAGCATGACCTCACCGTCGGGAAATGTCCAGCATGTACAGCGTGTTTAACACTTGTCATCATGTGAAACAAGAATGAATTTTTAATTAAATGGATAAAGATCCGCAAACAGAATACAGATAAAAACTCTTCTTGAGAGCTTACCTTGTGCACTTAAGAAAGTTGAGGTCTCTCCTTGTCTAGTCTTTTACAACCAAGCAGAAGACACAGCCGGCAGATGAGACTGCAACACACCAAACAGACAAATTTGTAATCATCGACACTGGTTTCCATATATTCTTTAGCGACATAGTATCCAATCCATGTTTACTCGCCGTGTTGTTTCGACCTAATGTTCACTTTGCAATAGTAGAGTAACACCTTTCCCCCACATTTTATTGAAGGGTATACAGCAGAGCAGGAATTAACTTGATTTCAAAAGGGAGATGAAATGAAGCGAACACCCAATGCCAAATCTCTACACACTATACTATCATCGTGAACCCTGCGAGCCAATTAACCTCTCAGCCACACATCGTAAACACATGTCGATTTTTTCCCTAGAGAAGGACACAGCACTGACACCTTTCAGAAGTCACAAACTAGCTTTGGAAGCGCAGTGTGCCTTACATTACAGGCAGCCAACGAATATTTTCTTTAAAATTACATTCCGGCAATCCAAAACGAAACCAAGATCAAACATGAACAAACAGGAAGGGGACCGGGCGGGGCCGGGGGGTGAAAGAAGGCAGAGGTCGTCACAACATGAGCACAGTTGATAAATTACTAACTCGCAACACACCTTTGATCAAAGTAGACTCCATCGGAAAAAGGGAAATTTCTTAAAAATAACTTCTTCAAGATGACGCGGGTTGAGAAAAAAGCTGGTCGATACAACCGAGGCGAGACGCCTGGCCGTGCCGAGCTGAGCTCAGCCCAGCTGAGCCGCACAGTGGTACCAGTGCGCGGCTTTGAAATTGAATCATTACTATATATTTTAAATTCCGTTTATCGAAAAATTGGCTGCAGTGTTCTCCAATAAATATCGATTTGTAATCTGGAAGGTGAACTTTATCTGTGTACTAATTTCGGTTCAGATCTCTTTGCCTCCCAGAAAATATCAATTAAGCAACATGACAAAGTTGACAAGTCTCCTGTGAAGAGGATGAAAGAGGCCCGAAAGAGAAGAGCAGAAACCCTAGGGCAAACAGGTTTTCTTGAACTCTTCAAGTTTTTGTTGATTGAAGGATTGTGACTTTATCAAGTAAATTACTCACCAAATTAAGTATCAAAAGAATCGTGTTATTTTAGCTTCTTTCAAATATTTTTCTCTGTGGAGAGTTTGGATGGGAATCTGTGATATATTGAACCGTAAATCTTCATTGTTCTTGAAAAATACCTTGTTAGGACCTTACTATTGAATCTCCTCTTTTGCTGTAATTTTTTTCTCATCAGTTTCTCTAGTTTATATTAATTTTGTACCACCATATAATTAATTCAATCACTTTCAAGGTTTTTTCATTTCTCAGGTATTGAGTACCTTTCCTTTTTGGTGGCTGTGCTTAACGGCTCTGTAGAAAGTTATCAAATTTTTGTTTGATTTTTTTCCCCCTAAGAAAGTGCATCTGTTGTAATTTGTTTTCGTCATTGTTGAAATAAAATACTGTGACTTTATAGCGTATGTACTGTTTTAGGTCTTGTGATACACATGAGTCCGGCAGTTCAGCTTCTGAGAGGCAGGATTAATCAACTGAATCTGATGCACATCAAGATATCGTTGATGCTTATCACTCTCATGATAAAGCTGCAACTGTTGGGAACACTACACCAACTAAAACATCTTTCGAGGAGGAAACTCAGATTCTCCATTTTCAGCCTTCTGAAGGAATACTCCACTCCACACATTCACAGGCATCAGAAGCTTTCAAACAGTCGAAAAAAATTGCTGAAAAATTAATGCCAGAGTCTAGTCTGTGAGGATCATGCTTCCTGCGATACAGCGGGTTCTTCTATGTTTGCCTAAACTTAAGTTTATTTTGAAGTTTTCAGCAATATCTGTGCTATTTTCCATTCCATCCAGAGATTGCAGCAATTACTTCAGAAGCACAGTACAAGTGTTAGCAAGAGTATTGGAAGGCTTACTTCATTTTCCAAGAAAGAAAGAAATTTTGAAAAACATTCCAAAATGTTTGGGGAAATATTGGAAAACCCGCATTATTTTAGACTGTGCAGAAGTCCCAGACAAGTGTAACTGTCTTAACCCTTTTGCACCCGATGTTGTACTAGTACAACAGTTCGTAAATAAGGCCGTGGTGGCAGCACCGTCACACTGTATGGGATGACTATGTGCTCGATTCGAAAGGAAGGACATATTCTTAATTCTAGGGGCAAATAGATTATTTCCTACCCTCTGAAAGGTCGGTTATAGACTATAACTTTTAACACTGTTCAACAAAACTGTGAGAGGTTTTCCAAAATCGCTCTCCGGAAGGAAATACTTGCCGGATAACCGTGGTATACAATTGAAACCGTAGATGATGGTTCATAATACAGTCTCTACCAATCCCGTTAAAATATCGTCAAAATTGCCACCGCCTGACGATCTGGAACACTAATGTTGTACTGGTACAACATCGGGCTGATCTCGTCCCCTCTTTTAGTTGTTTGACGAAATTCTGTTTCTTGGAAGTGCTGTGAAGCTGTTCTTGCATGTCATTGTCATTTTTAGTCGAAAGTAATGTTTTTCTGCTGAAACAATTTCGTTTATTATCAAAACTCCTCGATTATGAATGCCGAACAAGGTCGTTTTTTATCGCGATTGGATGCTGTATATTTCTCAACATTTCGTGCCAAAACCTACAGTTAGACATCGATTCATGCCTGCAGTGGCTTGTTCTACGGCTCTGAACCGATTTCGGCCGATATCATGTGATTTTATGAGTCTTCTGCCCAAAAACTGAACGTTGTACAGGTACAACACCGGGTTTTTCGGACCAGTACCAGTGTTTTCCAGCGGTTTCGGGGACCCTTTTACTGTGTCACCTGCGAACTTTTTGATACTTCCGCCCTAGTTTCTTATCATTGGTGGAATGAACGGGCGGATTGCTACCGATGTGTCCCTTCTTTCCTTGGCTATATTTTCCGCGAACGAATTCGTCTGGCGAGTTTTGACGGCATTTGCTGCACTGCTTCCGTCGTAGAGACACAGCTGAATCTTGTACTTGGAGTCACAATACAACCAGTGCACCTGTGGCTTTTGTCAAGTACTAATTATCACCCAGACTATTGCTCCTTTGCGTTTCGCTACCGAAAACGTGACGTTGTACAGGTACAACATCGGGTCGAACGATGGGCTCGTGTTGCCAATCTGCGTTTACATGACACAGACCGGTTTCTGGAGGAATCACTTATCAAATGTTATCACAAGATTTATCTTTTATCTTTTCCGTACGACGCGCGTGGATGCGTTCGCGAGTTACGGCGCGATAGCGCCGTGGAACTAGGCAGCCCAATGCGCACGAGGGCAAGCGTGTTGCCTATCCCCTCGCCAGAGTCCGCATCTCCGAGGAATCAGTACACCGTGTGCGTGCGTGCCCGTGTGTTCTTTCACGCTTGCCCTTTTCTCCATGGTGTATGCCGCGCGTGTGTTTGTGTGAGCGTTTTTGCGTCCGCGCTGGCCTGTGCCAACCCCGGCCGTCTTTCAGACTCCTACCTGTTCGCACCACGAGAGGCGGCATGAGAGAAGGGTGTTCTAGGCGTTCGAATGATACTTCAAACGTTACGTATTACGCAGTGATGCTTCCTGTGTCCAGCCTACATTTATTTGGCGGGGTTGAGGGAGAAAAGTGATTTGTCCGCCGCGCGTCGTTTTGAGCCGGTACAGCTTTGACTCCAGGGCGTCCTATTCGCATGGAGGCGGCGAGAGCGAACGAGAGAGGAGGGGGGAGACGTCGCACGGCAACGGCAACGGTTACCACACCCGACGCTGCGAAGCTCTGCAAGAATCTGACTTGGCAACTGTGGTTAGTTGACGGCTTTATATTTACCTGCGAGATGGACAAATGTAATACTCTGTTATATAACTGTAATTTTTGTTATCGGTATTTGTTCACTGTGTTCAGTACGGCGTTTGACGAGAAAAGATTGGACGCTACGTGGTTTGACGGCGCTTTTCATGTAGCGTCAGCCTCCCAGCGTATTCCCCCGTGGACACCGGCACCGGTGCTCAAAGGTAATTATTGGTGGGACACATATCGTGATTTCCCTCTTGATTTTGTTTGAGGGTATTGTGATTTTGCTCTTGATTTTGTCCGGGAGAGCGACGTGCTGAAGTTCTGTGTTGTGTCTTTAGTAGTGGCTAGGTAGTGGCTGAGGAAGCCTGATAGGAAGCCGTCGCATTGTTTGAAATTCAGAGTAAGTTGCTTGAACTGTATTTTCGGGACGTCCCTTTGAGCCGTAACTCTCGAGACTTCGTTTTTCTCTCGCTTCACGTATTTTGATGACTGTTCTGGAGTTTATGTGCCGTTCATGTTCTTCATTTGTTGGTTATGTTCGGCCTAGTAGGACCTGTGGTACCAAAATACGTGTATCCTTACTTTCTCACTGGATATATCCTCTATGGATATGGTAAATCGAACAATCAATGTCAATGTTTTGTTCTTGTACTTGGGGTAATTTTTTTTTCAAGAACGTAGTGTTGATTTTTGAGTAATGGGAAGTTTCAGTGGTAAAGACGTATGTTATCATGCTGAGAATGTCTTGCTGTCCAGTCAATTAGGCACCTTTAATTCCTTTTGTTCCAGATACATCATGAAGAGGGGAATCAAGTGT
The DNA here is from genome assembly GCA_038380765.1 of Odontothrips loti. Lineage (NCBI taxonomy): Eukaryota > Metazoa > Arthropoda > Insecta > Thysanoptera > Thripidae > Odontothrips > Odontothrips loti. The sequence continues at coordinate 1,619,184 of CM076247.1, read as the reverse complement.
GGGCGGTTTTATGGTGCCGAGGAGTGTTACAGTAGTCATTCCTCTACCTCTGGAGATGACTACTGCACAACTGTTATTCCGCCTTCAGACCCTGAGGGGTCGTCATCTGATGGTATGTTCAATAGTTCAGTTTTTCCTTCTCCTGATGGTCTTGTAAAGTCCTTAAAGTTATCATGTGGGATTTTTAATCCATTTACATTCTGACAGTCCATATTTAATGGGCTGGCTCTTGCCTATGGGAATAGATGAAGAAACAAGTATTTGCTTATTTATTTTTAGAGTGCAGCCTTATTGTATCTAGAGGGGGTATGTGGTCGTATTTGCAGTCAGTACTGAACTCTATGGTGTAGCTTAGTATTCATTTCAGTTGAAATATTCTTTGAGGGATTCTGGACCAACTATGGCAAATAACGAGAATTCAGTGAATGTAAATTTAACTGTGTCAACATATCATGCTTCTCAGTGAAGAATAGTCAGTGTGGTTTAAAGAAACGGTCTGAGAAGGGTACCAATGCTGAAATTTAGTTGCACTGCACAGAATACATAATCTTCTCAAACCATGATTGTCAACAGCATTCCCCGTTCCTTGCTGTGAACCATGGTGTGAGCACGATCATTCAGTTATATTGACACTAACCAAGTCCTTATTATTTCCTGTAATGTGTTTGGAATTGGGTATAAAATATTAAAACTAAAACGTCTACTTATATAGATCATGGAATTTAGTTCAGAGAACATGTCAGGCTGCATACTACTTTTCTTAAGCGGAGTATGTAATAAATATTCTTGAGACAGAATTCAAATCAAGTCAATATCATGTGAGGAATCTACTATTGGAAATGGACTTGTTTCTCGATCCATTACATTAGGCAAGTTATTTATAAAAGTTGCAGACCAAGCAAGTGCTTTCAGTAATCTTTTTTTACCCCTTTTAATTTATTGCAGAAATTTGTTCCGACAATGATGTTCCCCTTCCAATGCATCTACCTATGTCAAGTAAGCACGTTGCTGCGATGCACAGATTTTAAAGACTCTGGTATTGCTTGTGTCAATTGCAATGAATGTTATTCTGTTGCAGATGGTGCTATTCAAGAAGCTGCCACAGAGGAGAGAGAGGTTATAGCTGAGAAAGAGCTTGTAACAGCCACAGTGGGGAGTGTTCAGGAGACAGTTACTGAGGAAGATCTTCCGGTGTCAAGTAAGTGCACTCCTTCAGTGTTGCAATGGATAGATTAAAATTGCTTTGTTTATAGCGTGCACCGATTACAGTGAGTGACATTTAGTTTTAGCAGTTGCCCCCGAAGCTCCCACCGAGCAAGTAGCACCCTCAGCTGACAATGGGGATAGTGAACCCATCGAGGAGGACGATGAAGAAAATATTCCTCTAAATAGACTGGTGTCAAGTAAGTGCATTGCTGCAATGAATATATCTCAACTCATTTGTTTTTGTTGCCATCAATGTTCTGTGATTTTTTTTTTTATTTTATTTTTTTTTTGAACAGAAGTTCTTTCAAGTGTTCCAAAAGTGGTCTCTGTGGAGAAAACTGCATCAGCAGTGAACAAAACAAAGAAGACAAAACAAAAGAAAACAAAACAAGACACTTCCAATCAGACCAGGGTTGCAGCTAAAAGAAAACCAGATGCTTCTAAGCCGTCAACTTCAAAATCTGGTAATGGATTGTTATTGTGTAGGCTTGGGTTTAGTGTTTGATTCTTTGTAACTCTTTATTTTATATTTCATAGGATCAACTGCTAACAGTAAGCGACATGTCAAAAAAGCACCTTCAGAGAAAAGTGTTCCAATAAAAGTCCCTGACGAGAGAAATGCATCTGCTGTGAACCAAGTAAAGAACAAGACTGGAGTGAAAACAAAACAGGATGCTTTCAAGCCATTATCATCCAAATCTGGTAATGCAATGTTATTGAGTGGACTTTTCTTTTGTCTCTGATTTCTTCTAATTTTCAATTTTATTATCTAAAGGGTCACTGCTTCCTAAAAGGAAACAACATGGTAGTACCCTTGGTAAGTCAATTTTCTGATCTTCCAAGAGTTTTGTTTTCTGTTCCTGATCTGTTTTCTTGCAATTATATTTGAGATACTCTTTTTAGATTAAAATTTCATGCTTTCAGGTGTCAAAAGGAGCATTTTGGGTAAAGCACCCAGACAGCCACAAACCTTGGATCAATTTGATTCGGATGAGGATGTTATACCTCTAAACCAACTGATTGTGACAAAAGAAGTTGTTGCTGAAGCGGGTAAGTTTCGTATTTGCCACACTCTCCTTTCTATGTTCAGCTCATACTCCACTCATATTTGACTTTGCCTACATAATTGCATATGGCCAGCTTGTTTGGAAATGTAAGCAATTTTGTTTTGACTTTCTCCCCAGACAAGAAAGATTTAGTCCCGTCAACTCCTACAATCAGCAATAGGTCTCCATTACGCATTCCTGATGTTTTGTGCAGTAATGTAAACCCACCAACCCCTGTAGAATCCAGCTGTAGGTCTTCAAGGGCTGATTTTTGGCTCGACCAAGACAAAGAGAATTCAGCAACCTCTGTTGCTGAAGTGTCAGGCTCAACATCTCTAGTCTGTCCTGATCACAAGCGTACTCTCAGTGACATTACCAATAGGGTAATAAGATTAGATATTCCTTACACAGCTCTGTAGTACTCCTTGCTTCATCATTGTTGTATAGAAGTGTAAGCCAGCCTCTTGTGATCTAGACTGCTCTCTCCTTTGTTCTCAGGATGAGGTTCCCAGTAAGAGAGCTAAGATAATCACCTCAACTCCTGTTTCCCTCAAAACGGCCCCAAGAGTTGAATTTGCCATCAGTGACATAAATAATAATGTAAATAGAACTCATATTTGATATTTCATATTCATTATTGCAGTTTTGTGGACTTTATCCAACTTGAATTTTATAAGATGTGAGTATGGTTATGATTCTGATTGGTTCTCATTTGTGCTTTGCAGGATGATGACTATGATCATGTAATTGATGAATGGGGCATGGGAAGTGAAACATGTTCTGCGCCTTCAAAGATTAGCATTGTCCAGGCGGCTACATCTCCTGGTTTCTGCTCTCCATCTGCTGTAAGGTTTAAACTTCAATAATATAGTTTTGACTGTACCAGCTACATGTGTCTCACTGGTTTGTATTTGTATATTTTAGGATTACAACCATTCTGAATTGAGTACAGGAGGCACAACATATTCTGCTTCCAGAAAGACGGTGACTAGCCAGTTTTCCAAATCTCCAAATTGCCCCTCTCCAGCTGCTGTAAGTTTTGGACTTGTGAATTTTATTCTATTCATGTGTTGTAGTTACTAACAATTTTTTTCTCAATTTCAGGCTGGAAGATACTCTTTAAGAGCAAGAGGAGCAAAAAATTATGCAGACAGCACTGATGTGCTTGGTGAATCTAGTGAAGAAGAATGGGAGCTGGATTATCCACGATTTGAACCAGCCAAGAAATGCAAGAATTCAACACAGGACACTGAGAATAATGGTTGTTCAGATCTTGACTCCGATGCTGATTCAGTGATTGGCGGAGCAATTACTATTTCAAATAAAGACAAGCGCAAGAAGAATAATAATAATTCAGACAATGAATTTGAAGAGCAAATTTTAATGGAAGATGTTGATGAATGGATTGAAAGAGACTTGGCTGAAGTACTGAGGGAACCTGTAGTGCTGCCTGATATTGGAGATGAACTAGGCGAGCCAATTGAATATTTTCATCACTTCTTTGACCAGTCAATTTTGGAGCATCTAACTGATTGCACCAATAAATACACCACCTTCATGAGTGACGGACGCAAGTCGATTCAGTTGGATGTTGATGAACTGAAACGATTCTTGGGTGTATGGATTTACATGGGTATTGTAAACATTGGCTGCACACGAGATTACTGGTCTTCTGATATGTATGTCCCACAAGTAGCTCCAGTTATGTCACGTGATCGATTCCAAGCCATCCGTTCTGCTTTACATTGCTATGATAAATCGGAAGAAGACTCTCTGGATCAGAATGACCGATTCAGAAAAGTGAGACCTCTCCTTAGCCATATCAGGATGAAGTGCTTGGCCATTCCTCAAGAAAGAGAATTATCTATAGATGAAGTAATGGTTCCTTATACAGGAAAGTACGCTGGAACTTTGCGTCAGTACATACCCAGTAAACCACACAAACATGGTCTTAAACTTTTTGCTTTGGCTGGAGCATCTGGTTTTATTTATGATTTCTTCCCATATCAAGGAAATTCAACATTTGCTGAAGGTGACTTTAATGTGGTTGAGGCAGAGATGAACAAAACCTCGAAGACAGTCCTGAAACTTGTTCACAGTATTGATCACCCGGAAGTTTCCACCCTTTACTTTGACAATTGGTTTTCTAGTGTCGCTTTGCTCCAATATCTGAAGTCTGAGTATGACTTAGTTGTCACGTGCACAATTTGTGCCAATAGAATTGACAATTGTCCCCTGATTGCAACTGCTGATATGAAAAAGAAACCGAGAGGGTCATTTGATTACCGAGTGAAGGGTGATGTTTTAGTGGTGAAGTGGCGTGATAATGATGTAGTCTGTGTGGCATCAACGATGGCAGGCGTTGAGCCTACTGGTATAGCTTTGAGGTATGACAGGGAGTCTAAAGAATTTTCTGACGTGCCCATTCCTAGGTGCATTGAATTTTATAATAAGTTCATGGGAGGTGTTGACCTGAACGACATGCTTGTTCAACTGAATAGGCTGCCCACCAAGTCAAAGAGATGGTATTTCGCAATGATTGGGTACATGGTCGACTTGAGCCTCTGCAATGCATGGATTTTGTATAAGCGGCATGCTGCCCAGTTGAAGCAAGACAACCCAAACAAGAGTATCCCCAAGCCGCTGCCTTCAAAAGATTTCCGGCTGTCAGTGAGTAAGGCATTGAGGAACTCCAATGTTCAGACACCACTCACTACACCCAGAATAAAGAAGATCATTCAAAATCCGAGGAGTGCAAGACCTGACAGTGGAAGTCGCTTTGATCAGTTGAGCCATTGGCCTCATTTTACAGGTTCTCAGGGACGGTGTAAATATTGTGTACATGGCTACACAACTGTTGAATGCTGCAAGTGTAAAATCAGATTGTGCTTCACTTCGACTAGAAATTGTTTTCACAAGTTCCATAATGGCTAGAAAACTTATGTGATTGACATGTCTCAATGGGAACCTAGCATAACTGGAGTTTGCTGGAGTTCATCAGCTAGTCAAACTGTGGTAAAATTCGCTTATTCACTTGCAATAAATTTATGCATACACGGACAATTTTTTAATGTCCTGGTTTGCTACACTGTTGATGTTCTTGCTGTTCTAGGAATTTGTGATAACATTGAATTTTCACTCCGTCCTCTAATTCAGGATAAGTGGGTCTATACTATACAACATGGGAGTTATGAAATAAATTTGTGATATGTACCAAAAGACTTATTTTAATGTGGGATTTTAATGCCTGTGTGGTAAACTAAGTGAAAAAATTTCTTATTACATAAGAATGCATATGCATGGTATTTTTGTACATGTTATACCAAAATGTTTTTAGTTTTATTGAAAGACTTTCAATTTGTCATTCAAGTGATATTTGTAGTGCAAACTCTAGCATAGCAAATAGGTTTGTGATATAGTTTCTAGCCCATGCAGTCTGTTCGCTTGTACCAAAGTACAAAAGCTGTAGCATTTTCAATCTCTGTGGTGTTTGAAATTTAGTTCCATTTCCGATGCTCTTATCATTTTGTGATACCTGTATCTAGTATAAAAATGAATTGTTTGAAGCATGGAAAGTAAAATAGTATTTTTACAGTAGTGTAGAAAAAAGTGATTTGATGAAATTTTGCTGTGTTGATTTATTGGCATTATGTACATGCCAGATTACTTTTTGATTTGATGTAATTTTTTAGCCAATGTTGTCTGTTTGCTTATACCAAAGTAGGAAAGCGGTGGCAATTCTGATCTCCTTTGTATTGGGAACATCGTTCCATTTCCGACGCTCTTCTCATTTTGTGATACCTATATCTAGCATAAAAATGAAATGTTTGGAGCATGGAAAGTGAATTGGTATTTTTACAGTAGTGTAGAAAAAAGTAATTTCATGAAATTTTGTTATGCCACATTACTGTTAGAGTTGATGCAATTTTCTAAGACTGTTTCCATTTTACAAGAATACTTGATATATGAAATATTTGATGTCCGATTTATATGGCAAAATGTCAGTATGTCCTCTGGGTAACTGAGCGATATAGGGTTTATTCAGAGCACGACTGTGTAATGTCCATCTTTCTCAAACATTATGTTATGTATTTATTTAAACAAAATAAACTATAAATGAATTGAAACATGATAAATTAAATTATTTCTAAAGCATTACTGTGGCCAGTCCTCTTCACTCGATGATTCCTGGAAATGAAAAAAAAAGTAAAACAGGATTCCACGGAACATGGAAAATAGGATCAGTGCGGGAAGGAAACTAAGGTACACCCAGGTTCATCATTTCCTCTCAGAGTATTTAAACCCGTGACGGTCACCATGTACAACAGTTACGGCTCAGCTCAAATTCATTAGTCGTGTAGAGCCTTCGTGAAGTGGTCTCGGGTTCAAATACTAGCTTTTCTTGCCCGTTCCTATTTTTAACCCCCACTGATGGTCTGTGGTGCATTCACTTACCTCCGGTTGCATCAACAGCTCGATTATCCGGTCCAGCTTCCTGTCAAGTCTTGCGGTGTCCGCTTTGGACGCCCTCTGCTCCTTCTTTATGTCGTCCAGCTCGCTCGGACCTCCTTTAGCTCCTTCCTCATACTCTTCTTCTTCGGCACGCAAAACCTAGCACAGGAGAAAGGCACATAAGAGAATGTCAAGCGACGCTGGAACAATTCTAGAGTAAAGCGATCAGAGCAGGGCGACCCACAGCAGGGAGCAGGGGCCAAAGAAACCAACTCCATAACGACGACATTCCCACAGTGAAAAGTCCCTAACAACACCGTTTGCGAAGCTAGTGACTTTAGTGGCGGTGTAGTGCCGTTATACAAGCGAAACGCAAATCAGCAACCAGAAATACCCAGAGAGTTGCATGAGAATTGCGGCCTCTGCCCCATGGGCCCATTAGCACTCACCACCTAAGGGAGGCGCTCGACGATGTTGGCAAGGGCGGCGGCGGCGGAGGCGGCGGCGGAGGAGGCGGCGGCGATGCTCCGGGTGGGGGCGAGGGTTGGGGTGGGGGCGGCGGTAGAGGCGGCGACGGCGGCGGCGATGCTCCGGGCGGCGGCGGCGGCGGCGGCGGAGGTGGTGGTGGTAGTGGTGGCGGCGGCGGCGGGGGTGGTGGTGGTGGCGGTGGTGGCCGGGTTGGCAGGGGCTCAGCCGGCGGAGGCAGCTCGGTTCTCGTGGTTATCATCCGTTTTATTAGACGCACAAATGTCGCGACTGACCCCCGGACTCGGTAGAGCATGGGTCGCGTGGAGACATCCAACAAAGAGCACCGCGGAGGCCCCGCCGGCCCCGCCCTCCGCGGTGCTCGGGGCTCGTATTGTCGTCAGTGTGCGGGCCTGCTGTGGGCCGTCCGACCTTTTCACTCCTTCCCCTCCAACACTCGGTAGCGTAGGGTGCGCACGGGTTGACAAACAGGCACGCGCACGCGCACGCGACGCGCGATGCGGCGGGGCGCATACGACACGCACGCTCGGAGATGAGGACTCTGGCGAGGGGATAGGCAACACGCTTGGCCTCGTGTGCATTGGGCTGCCTAGTTCCACGGCGCTATCGCGCCGTAACTCGCGAACGCATCCACGCGCGTCGTACGGAAAAGATAAAAGAGATCTTGTGATAACCTTTGATAAGTGATTCCTCCAGAAACCGGTCTGTGTCATGTAAACGCAGATTGGCAACACGAGCCCATCGTTCGACCCGATGTTGTACCTGTACAACGTCACGTTTTCGGTAGCGAAACGCAAAGGAGCCATAGTCTGGGTGATAATTAGTACTTGACAAAAGCCACAGGTGCACTTGGTTGTATCGTGACTCGAAGTACAAGATTCAGCTGTGTCTCTACGACGGAAGCAGTGCAGCAAATGCCGTCAAAACTCACCAGACGAATTCGTTCGCGGAAAATATAGTCACGGAAAGAAGGGACACATCGGTAGCAATCCGCCCGTTCATTCCACTAATGATAAGAAACGAGGGCGGAAGTATCAAAAAGCTCGCAGGTGACACGGTAAAAGGGTCCCCGAAACCGCTGGAAAACACTGGTACTGGTCCGAAAAACCCGGTGTTGTACCTGTACAACGTTCAGTTTTTGGGCAGAAGACTAATAAAATAACATGATATCGGCCGAAATCGGTTCAGAGCCGTAGAACAAGCCACTGCAGGCATGCATCGATGTCTAACTGTAGGTTTTGGCACGAAATGTTGAGAAATGTACAGCATCCAATCGCGATAAAAAACGACCTTGTTCGGCATTCATAATCGAGGAGTTTTGATAATAAACGAAATTGTTTCAGCAGAAAAACATTACTTTCGACTAAAAATGACAATGACATGCAAGAACAGCTTCACAGCACTTCCGGAAACAGAATTTCGTCAAACAACTTAAACAGGGGGCGAGTTCAGCCCGATGTTGTACCAGTACAACATTCAGATGAAAGGCTTATCACAGCCATGTCTTTGAGAAATATGAACTTCTGAGACTTGAACACAATGGATTGTAGTGTTCATAATAAGCGACAAAGCTGAAAAGCCTACTTTTATGAGTATCGCCGTTTACTGGTCGCAAATTAAAAATGTAGTCGGAAATTTACGCCAAAAAATGACATTTTCGTACTAAATAGGCCGATTGAATGTAAAAGGCGTGTTTTCCGATCAACGACTTGCCTTTCTACATAAAATTTGACATGGCCGGACCTTGCCGACCTTTCTAGGACGATTTTGAATTTTTCTTCAGCTGTGGCACGTTAAGCCTGATGTTGTACTCGTACAACATACCGTAAAAACGAAGCGGGCACCCGCCCACCCACAAAACATGTGAAAACCTTAAAAAGGGGACCTACATAAGTGATAAATACCAAATTTCACTTTTTTTTAACATGGGGCAGGTCCTGGGTTTAAAAGGGTTAAGGAGAGGATTATGACCTTTCCTCATTACAAAGGCAGACACAATTAAGTTCTGTGTTGGCGTATCCCCTGGTGCAATGATCACATTCTTTACGGTGGCCCCACAATGAGATCCATCACACCCATCACGACAGTCGCGTCAGTCCCGTCACGTCCATCCCCACCAATGAAAAATCATTAAATGCACATCCAAGTTAGGCAATCTCAGTGTGTCCGAGGGAGAGAGAGTCCTCGCTTTATTTCAGTTGGTCCGAGGCCCGAGTCCCAAGACGGAACTTTCCGACTTGACATATAGATGGCGCGTCGGTCGCTTGAGGTGACATAAACCTGATTTCTCTCGATATTCTCTTTGTCCAATAACTCAAGACTGCATTCTGTCATGCGGAGTTTACGCGGTTGCGTGAGAACCGCCAGCAGCGTATTCGGCGCCACAGGAAAAAGTTCCGAAGGGGTGCTGCAGGTGGGGGTGAACCGCTTAACTTCCAGGGAGATGACTTCCATGGCTTGGCTGGACGATGTCGGCCGAGACCAAGGGCAGCAGCATGAGGGCAACCTGGTCCACTGCGTTCTGCTCCTGCCGCCGTCAGCCGGCTCATTGCCGGCCCGAACGTCGCGCCAGCCCAGGTGAGTATCCCGATGCGGGGGTCGCCGTTGGGTGCCATCGCAGGGGTCGACTCCACTAAGCGGCCGCAGTCGGAGGTCGCGAGCGAGGAGGCCGCCAAATCGCTTCATCCAAGAGTGGCACGTGCGGCGGAACCTCGACGTCTCCCTGGACTGAAGGGCCTCGGGGTCGTCGGCCGGCTCCGCGGGGTCTATGGCTCGCTCCCAACGGCGGCGGCAACGCCAGGTAGGGCTGGGCGGTATTTCAATATATTGACCTCAATATCAATATTTTAAAATATTGACCTCTCAATATTGCGATTTTGAAATGGTCAATATCAATATTCGATATTGGATATTGAAAATCAATATCCAATATTTGGATATTGAGTATTGAAAATCAATCTTTGGATATTGAATATTGACATTTCATTCATTGTAGGAGGGGAGGGGTCTCTTGAGAGCAGAGGACGCGCGGGTGGGAGTGGGACGCGACGGGTGTGAGTGTGAATGTGAACCGCGAAGACCGCGAACGCGAACCTTTCGCTGTCATTGATGTTTGCATAGATCTGTCTCTAGTCTCTCTTCCGCCGGTCCGTCTTTCTCAAACCGCAGCTTTTTTGCGGCGCGGGGGCAACACATTATGCACTATTATTCACAGGCTTATAACGAAACAACATAGCAGAACTTGTCATATGATCTGTTTTATATTGGTTCTGCAAAATGTGTGCTTCTGAGAGATGCCGTTTCTAATAAAAGTCTGTTTCATAAGCGCTGTGTTTCAATGCTTCAGTATTTTAATAGTTCGATATTTCAATATTTCAATTTTTCAATATTTCAATATTTCGATATTTCAATATTTCAATTTTTCAATATTTCGATATTTCAATATTTCAATATTTCAATATTTCAATTTTTCAATATTTCAATACAGGATATTGATATTGACACATTTTCAATATTTTAAAATATTGGGTATTGATATTGAGATGAAAATACCGCCCAGCCCTAACGCCAGGGTCCAAGCGAGGGGGTAACGACTTCAGGGTTCCGACAGACAGTCGTTGAGTAATCCGGGTAATCCAGGGTAATCCGAGGTAATCTAGGGTAATCCGAGGTAATCTAGGGTAATCCGAGTAATACAGGGCAATCCACGTAATCCGGGGTAATCCAGGGTGATTCGGAGTAATCCGAGGTATTCCGGGCCAGGGAATCCGGTATAAGTCGGGGTAATCCGAGGTAATACGTGGTTATCCGAGGTATTCCGGGTAATCCGGGGTAATCCGATGTAATCCCGGGTAATTTGAGCGGGTAATCCGAGGTAATCCGTAATCCGACAGACACGATTTTAGGAATCGTTACCCCCTCGGGTCCAAGAGATGGCGGTGGACCGAGGTCTCGAGACCATCGCGTAGGAGCAGGAGGCACCACCAAACCCACCCGATGCACTCGTAGAAGGCGAGCAGGAACCTCGACTGCCAGGGCAAGGGCTTGTGTCGGCAAGTCGCGGCCCACCTCGCTCTGTCGGAGGACAAGGAAGGCAGCATCAATCTCGTGGAGGGCACGGACTGCTGTCCCCTCGGCTGTCCCCTTACAGACCAGGCGCGCAGCGAGGCCAGGGTGGTGGGGGTCGTGCTAACCACCGGGGCCAGGGGGAAGCACACTTCCAAGTCCAAGAGGAACTTGTCGACGACCCAACCCAACGGGGGGGAAATGAAGGTCTGACTCGTCGTCAGAGGGCCGAGGTGGGTGTACAGTGTGCGAGAGTGGCTTGATCCTGTGGAAGCTGCTGCCCTGAGTCATCCCAATAACATTTTTACTCTACTTTTAGGAGAGAGACCGAGAGCGACGGCGGCTGCAGCTGGAACGGGAGCGACGGAGGGAAGGCCTGCGGGACAACATCAGGATCCAGATGGAGGAGCAGCGCTGGCAACGGGCTGCTGGACCTGTAGCCGACGAGGGAGCAGACGTGGCCCTCCTTCGTCAGTTCCTGGTGGAGAAAGAACTGGACTGTGTTGGTCATTTCGGCCAGACTGTGGCCGGCATGCTACGGCTACTCCCAACCCATATCCGTGGTGAAGTGATGCTGAGCATGTTGCAGCAGCTCTCTGATGCAATGCAGCAGTGTGGTGGGGAGGGCTTGGGCCCTAATTAGTTTTGTGTTCTCTTGTATTGATATACATATTTTAGATACAGTAATTTACGAACTTTTTGTTGGGAGAGAGACTGATATTTTCCAAAGCAAGTTTATTTGTAATAATGTTTTAGTTGCATTAGTTTAGTGAGGAGGGCTTGGACCCCAATAATTTCCTTTTATCAATCATTGTACTCTTGCATTGATAGAGATGTTTTATTTACAGTAATTTACAAGCCTTTTTTTTTTAATTACTAATAACTTTCACTAATAGCTCATTAACAATATTGGACAAGTTGAGTCGAAAACAATGATGTCAGCGTCAGTCTGCTCAAAGGAGCTGCTGACTTTCTGAACCCCCGATAATACAGTCCTCAGAAATCGTGGTAGAGTAGAGCGGTGCAAGAGCCTTTGCCTTCCTATCGCCTTGCGGATCTATGAGAAAATAAAGCACTCGGTGGGGGGGGGGGGGGGCAAATGAGATAATATGAGAACGTTTTTTTAAAAGATATTTGTTGTTGACTTACTCGAGGTCCTTCCCCTGATTTCAAGGTAAAATACCCTTTCAGCTCATACCACTGGTCTAAGATTATGTCAGAGCATGGCACCCACACGAGCCTCCGAGTCTTGCACCGTCCAACTAGCTTCTTTGGCTTTTTGCCGTTGCTTGCCTAGAGGTGGAAGTAACATTTACAAATGGCGGAAATGTTATGAGCACTTCACTTACCACATAATTATCACAGTACTCATCCCATCTCTTGGGACTGTGTGAAAACCAATTTGTGGTGTCTTTCAGCAAGTCTGATAATTCCTCTCGCAGTTTTTCATACGCGTGCTCCGCGCATTTGTCAATCGAGTGACAGACACATTTGAAAAGGATGAGATGAGGTACACGCTCTTTGAGATGAGTATAAAATGAATTGTGCAAGCCGCACATGTTGGGGGCGCCATCAACTCCAACGGCTTGCAATCCCTTCAATGGCAATTAGATAAATTCCAAAAATTCTATGGTAGCACGTGCCAATGCTAGGCCAGTACACTCCGTTACTTGGATGAGGCCCAAAAAGTCTGTGACCATTTTCCCTCTCTATTTGCTAAAGTACCTCACACAGGCTCCCATAAACTTGGATACAGAGTTGTCTGTGATTTCGTCTACTAGAAGTGAATACGGGGAATCACCGATATCCTGAATCAACTCGTCCAGGAACGCAGGAGCAATGACGTTCTCTATGAGTTTGGAACACTTGGTCCGCTGGCACTTCATATTTTCAAGAGCACTACCTTTCCGCAACTCATTTAGAATCTCACCTAGATGGTCAATTGATTTAACACAAGTATGTGCTGGAATGAATACAGCCAACTTCATTTCGGAAAATTTCACTTTATCCGTCACTTTAATAGCACCTGAAATTGAAAATTTATAGTGAATACCCGTAACGAAAACATAAAACCATATTGAAATTAATCAGAGTTTGGACAAAATTTACCATAGTTGTGGAGGGAAGGCTGCGTCTTCCGGTCAAACTTCTTTGCATATGCGAGGTGTTTCCCCGTTGTAGCATGCTTTAGCAAGTCACCGTGATGTGCCCTCAAAGGTGCTTTACACACGTCGCAATAGGCCTCTGGCTGACCATTTAAAACATTTTCCTCACTGTTCGGTACGATCCAATCTAAATACGATAGAAAATGGTCAGGGTCACAGGGCGATACGAAATTACGACCGTGAACTTGTATTTTATCCCACAAAAAAAAAAAAAAAAACCGTTACAGCGGATAGGTTATGTCATGAGGAATACTAACCTTTCACAGCAGCGTCCTTCTCCCATGACTTCGAATACTTCTTTAAATACTTTCCGTATTTGCCCATTTCGATCGCGGGGTATGACCTCCACTGAAGATTGAAAATGAAGCGGTAATGGCGCCAACACACACTCTGCCTTCTTGAAATCGAGCTGACTTGCCGACACGAATAAAACCAACAAAACACGAACGGAACCCTACAGGAGGGGAGGAGGACGAGGAAGGGGAATCGATTCGGAGCTACCAATTCTTCAATTATAACAATAACGGGCAACATTTGAAAAATCATCCCTGGCGCAAGAAATAGCCCACTTTGCGAATTTGTCTCATAGAAAATAGCCCAATTCGCGACTTGTCGCAAATGGCATTTTTTGGTCGCAAAAGGGCTACCAAAAATAGCCCAATTTGCGATATATCACACGATCTGGCAACACTGCCGAGCCGAGACGCCTGGCCGTGCCGAGCTGAGCTCAGCCCAGCTGAGCCGCACAGTGGTACCAGTTGCACGGCATTGAAATTGATTCATTGCAACATATTTCAAACTCCACTAATCAAACCACTGGCTCGTCATATTGTCCCCCAGTAAAAATCGAATCATAATCTATGAGTTGAGCCCGGTCTGTTGCGCGGTGTTTCTGAAAAGTGTGTGAGAGACAGACAGAATGACAAACACATGACGATGTTCGTCGCGTGGTCTGTTGAGGAACAAGGGCTCGCTACGCTCGTCAATAAAACAAGTACTGACACCGAGTATCGTCCGGTTTGGACACGTTTAGATACGCTAAGGAAAGGCAGTGGACACATTTCGACCCACATGAAGGCCGCCAGCATCGCTGCAGGCGGTTGCTACTGTGTCGCCAGCCCCTGGGCGGACGAACCGCAGCATGTATACGCCGCAGTTGACGTTACTGTGGTTCCACGTACGACATATATGATAACTCTCAGCCAACAGTATCGAGGACATCGTGTGGCTGATTGGAAAAGTTCCCGCAGTCCAAGAACGTCAAGAACCTTTCCAAGAGTTCTTTTCTGCCTCCACTAAAGTTCAAGACCGACATGGAACACACCGACAGGTCGCAAACAATCGGGTACCAATGAGCATCACGGAGAAGAGGAAACAGGGTTTCAGACAGGATATGATCACTCCTTGCAGGCTACTGGTGGCATATTCGAAGTTCCTCGGATCGCGGTTGAAAATAACTTCAGTGACATTCAATAAAGACACGAAGATTTCAGAGCAGCCATGCGATTTCCTAAGAACGTACAAGCTCGCGTTGACCAGAGATGTTTGTAACCAACCACTGTTCAGGACAGCCATCAGCTCCTGCACGTTCCGGTTTCGGCTGCCGACGGAATCGTCTATGGCGTGCCCCGGGCTCTTGTCGCCGGCACCCTGCTCGGATGCTGCAGCGATGTGGGCCTTTTTAATTGGCCACAAAAGTTGTCCAATATGCCGTGGGGTTGCGGGCGATTGAGGCTGATGTCCCATTTCGTCATCGTACCGTCCCTTACCGTCCGATTGCAGTTGAGTGGCGAGGAGGGGCAAATGAGACATCGGCCCTTCTCCCTGTGTAAATTTGAGGGGGGGGGGCAGCGTTTGGAAATGCAGCTGCCACTCCGGCAGTGTTGGGATTCGTCGATGGCTTGCATCAATTAGCTGTGAATTCAGTGCCGAAATTAGTATTGTATTCATACATGTGTAGGTAAAACAAACGGAATCCAGTTTTCCACGTCCAGCAGAGTGGTTGGCTGGTGTTCCGCTATCCGTAGGTTTGATACGCCTTGTTCATGGCTTTTCTCCTGCCTGTACATAAGACAACATACACATACTTTATCACTTTTAGGACATTACAACTGGTTTTCTCATCTTCCACTTTGGTTTTCGTTAAAGGGATGCCCAGCTGTAGCGGCGTCTCGTACCAATTAATGGGCGACTTTTTAGACCGTCCCGACACGTTTCTTTAGAAACGGCAGAGCAGGTCTTATAGTCTGATGCCGGATGTTCGTTTCGTTAGGACGTATGTACGCTGACTTATCGTTCACAGAAAATCTTCAAATTTGGAGGATAAACTCCTTTTTTGACGTAGGATCACGTGCGGTGGCAACAGTTTTCGATTTGTATCGCATTTTAGAGTAATGAAAATATTTCTGTTTTGTGAGGTTAGGGTTGGCCGCCGCGCGCTCACCATTACAATCGCGGCGTGCACAGGGACGGGCCCCGGTTAACGATTTCAATCGTAACAAATACGTGTGCTATCAGGCACTTTAAGGGAGACCTGAGGCGGGGGTCCCAAGCCCCTGCAAACGCCGCCGGTTTGCCAAGCTGGCCAGGTGTCGGGGTAGCGCAGAGGAACTGGATCCGAGGTTTGACGGAGGGAGTGGCTGCCATGTAGGACCCGTTAGGGGACAACCACGCGATTTTAATATGTTAATTGGCGGTTATACACAGAGTGATGGGAAACTGGTTACAAGGTGGGGAACCATGTCGACATTATTCCTCCTTTAGTTATTCCATCGCTATGTCGTGAGTGAAACAGCATACGAAAAATCATGGGTACAGACCGACAGCTAGCAGCGTATTCCGGAGAAGAGCCGAACCAGAACTAAGAAGTTACGAAGTATAAAAAAACCAGATCCAGTATGAGGGGAACCGCAGCCAAGAGTATCGCCGCCACGCCTTCCGCGCGGCCCCCGGAAGTAGTTCCTGAGGCCGCGTTGTTGGTATGCTGCGCTGTGACCCTACCAAATGGTGGTGACATATCGTCAGCGAGAGCTAAGCCTCCAAATTTTTGACGTCGGCTCGTGGCTCACGACGTGGCGGAGATACTCTTTGCTGCGGTTACCCTCATATTGGATCCGCTTATGTGATTCTTCGTAATATCTTGTTTCTGGTTCAGCCGTTCCCCGGAATACACTATTCCGCCGCATTGAGTCCTGAGCCGCATCGAGTCCAACAGCAGGCGAATTATATGTTTATGGAGGAACCATTATATAGTATGGTTTATTGTATGTAAAATCCAGAGGAAAAACAGGATGAATGTTGACTTTTCAGCTATAACGGGGAGGAACCGTTGCACCAGGTGACGTCACCGGAAACGACAGGACAGTCGGAGCGCCGGCGTGACCCATTTGACGGCGCCACCGCTCCACTTCAGTGGTTTCGAGTGACGTCACGAATAGGGTCGGAAGTTCTTTTTTCACATGGCCACCTGGCGGCTGCTAAGTGGGAGCCTTGCGGGGCGAACCACGCGATATCAATATAAATAATAATGGTAACTCTGGATGATAAAGAAAGTGGCACAAGGCCCATTTGACGGTGCCAATCGCTTCACTTCAATGTGGTTTCCAGAGACGTGTTACGAACTGGTTCGGAAGTTCTTTCTGGACTTTAATAACTTGACAACTGGTATTTCCCATTTTTCCTTCGGCCGGTTTGTTTCGCTAGTACGAAGTTTCGTCTCGACCATTGCGGCACCAGTTTGTCCAATTTCCATAAATCTTGTAAATGTGATACTACGTCTTGGCAACGAAGCTGCTTCTTCGCACATCGTAGTGGCTAGCGCACACCTACCTAGGCCCGCTCATGGTTGGCTCTGGTGCGTGGGCGGACTTCTGTGCCGTTACACTTCTTTGCAGCCGCATCCTCTCTTGTCTGACTTCTAATGTTGTTTCCTTTATCTCGCTTGATTTGCTTTTGCAAAGGAAGTTCCCCTACCCTCTATCTATTGTTAGAGAGGGGCAAAAAAAAGCGAAGTCAAAAATGTCAGTGAGCGAGATCGAATTCGGATGCTATAACAAAATACAAGATTTTTGCGACTTTCGAAATTTTTTTTCGATCACCGGAAGGGGTCGCGCACTGCACCCGAATGGGGCATAACTGCCCCTTACAGCAGTCAAAATCAATGTTGCAGAAAAATTTTGAAAATATTTTCTAAGGTCAATTTGACCAAAGTAGGGTCCTAAAGGACTTAAATTTCAAGGAAAACGCTGTAACTCTTACGGTTGTGAGTAACAAGTAGCTCCAAAAAATGGGAAAATGTGTGGATTAAACCAGAACTTACACCTATTAGTTTTGACCCAAGTTTTCTGATGAATTCCTTCATCTCCCTCTGAAGGGTCAAATCGTCCTTCCAGTTTTCTCTGACCAGTTTTGGCAAATCTTTGAAATTGGATGTTCGAAGGCCAGGCCTTACCAGGTCCCTGGCAGCCTCTACAATTTGTTTGGCCTTTATGTGAGTCTTCTTGTGCTTAAGCTTTAGGTGTCTGATGAAATTGTAGTCTTTGGTCTGTTCCATTTGACAAATGGGGCACATTTTCTTTGGCATAAATTTAGGGTTATCTGAAAAAGAGAGTTTTTTTGTTTTAATTGCAAAAAAATAAGCAGTTGCCTTGTTCATCACTTGCAGGATGCAGAAGAGGATAACAATTAATCGCTCCTAACGTCATTGTGTTCCACATGCAAAACTACCTGTCCTACGTGGGTCCCTCTTTCTGCCTCGTTTCGAGGGTTCCTTTAAGAATAAAGTTGAGAGCCAAATGCGACGAAACAAAGTTGAACTTTTGAGTCAAAGGACTGAATCCTGGAAGAAAAAAGAAGAGTAGAAGTTTTATACATTGCAGGTTTACACCTAACGGCCTTAGCATGTGTCAATAGGATTACCTGGGTTGTCAACCATTGCCTCCAAACTTTGTGGTGAGGCATTACTCAGGTACTCTAAGCTTTCATTAAATCTTTTTTTTGTTTCCTCAGCATCAAAATACTTAAAGTAGTTGTTGAGATCTGGCATATTTTTTCCGAATTCAATCTTTTTCTTCGAAAGGTCTTCAAGGGCTACGTCTGTTTGTTTTAACAGTTTCTTGTTTATGATACTCCTTGACTCTTTAAACTTCAAAAGATAAAATTCTCTCTGAAACAAGCATGCTACATGATATAATTCAATCAAAAAACTGGTCAAATCCTACACGTGACTTCAGCCACTACCGGTCTTAATCACTTGCTGAAGCAGTAGATTATTCATGGCAGAAATAGCTTTAAATGGCTGGTAAATAAATAAAAATGCCTGCGAATGCCTACAGACATATATAAATGGCCTGACATGGGCGTTAAGTGGCTTTAAATAGCTGTAAATAGATTGAATATCATGAATCGCTATAAATATATTAATGACTGTACATACACAAATGGTCCTTAAATGGCTAGAAATGACTGTAAATTGATTTAATGTAATTAATGGAATTTAATTGGAGAAAATGGATATAAATTGCCTCAAATGAACGTTAAATGGATATGAATGGCCTGAAATGAAGGTTAAATTGATGAAAATGGCCTCAAATTTATAATATGTAACCACTTACCATTTGAAGCTCTTCTGGCCACTTCTCTTTGGCCTCGTATAACCCTCTATGATTGAGTCGTAGAGCCACCTGACAGTTACCATGTATGTCCTAATTGTGCTTGGACCGGCGCACTTGTCCTTTTCTATGATTTTCATGTATGTTAACACTTTCTCTACGTCGGTTGCTACAAGCCACATATCCTCTTCTTTTTCCTGGTCTTCTTCTTCGTCGTCGGCCGGTGTGTGGAATTGCCTGACGTAGCCAAACACACGTTTCACATGAAGCTTACCCTTCTTCACGATGTGTTCCTGGCTGTCAGTTGCATTTCTCTTGGCCATCTCGTAATACTTTACGAGGACGTTGTCGTCTGACAGCTCAGGCAATTTTAGCTCTTTCATTTTTCTTTTTGAAGAGGTCTCAACCTAGGGAGAGAAGGAAAAAACATGTGTTTGTACATCTTCAATAAAATTTGGTGATGCACTTGTTTTCGGCATGATTCATGAAAGAACAAAAACCAGATGCATAATCGTTTGTTAGTCTTACGCGTGACATTCATTGTAAGGTTATTTCAAATGTGAACTTGCACTCTTAAAATCATAACGACGAACCTGCTCCTCATCAAGCTGGAGTGAGTCGTCCTCCTCTTCTCCTTCAACACCTTTATTTGCCTCATCTTGTGTTTTTTTTTCGGCCGGTTCACTGTCATTGGAAACTTCCGCACTGCTGTTTTCTGCCAGGTTGTGCTGTGGAAGCGAAATTTGCGTCAGAGCGTTGGCGAAAGTCATGGAATGAGTTCATTGAGCGCAAGAAACTTAAAACATGCGTACCGATGGTATATTGATGCTTCCCCCAAAAGCGTCCTTGAAGAAGGACAGCATTTCTTTTTTTTTTTTGCTATCAAGATATGCCTGCCGCATGAAGTCCGGCATTTTGTCAAAGTTGCCATATCGTATCCCACTAGGAAGACCAGATGCGACGCTCAGGGCCCGTTTTAAAGGTGGCCCTGAAAGCTTGTGCTTCCTCCTGCAATGGCGCGACAGATTTACCCCACCGACGTAGGTGCACTTGGGGCAAAACCTCATTCTGTGCCTTCCTTTCTCGGTTTCACCTAGTGTTTTCCGCCCGCGTGGCACGTGGTCTTGTTTGCTCTAAAATCAGAATCTAAGGTTAGTCATTTTCCTGTTGCAAAATGACTGAAACGCTATAAAAGACAAGGAGGCGTACTTTCTTCTTCGGTGGTTCATCCTCATCCGAAAAGTCAAATGGATCTTTTTGATGGTTGCCATCAGATGCGGAGTCCTTCTCTTCTTCCTGTTAAAAAAAATGTCATGTTCAAGAGAGATCACTCGTGCTTTCGTTACATAGGAGTGTCCCACAAGGAGTACTAACCTCAGATGGGCACCAGTCGGGGTCATTGCGACCTGTGGCTGGCCCTTGACCAAGCTCAGTTTTCTGAAAACACAAATGAAATATTTCAGGACTATCAAAACAGAAAAAGTGATATGAATATGGTACAGACGGACACAGAATACAAGACTAACAGGGAACTTTGAACGAAATTCACCTTTTGGGGTGGTTCAGTAGAACTGGATATGCTTTCCTGTGCTCCGATGTTTTCTGCAGACCTTTTCCCACTTGTTGTCATTTCTTGGATGCAGCTTTCAACAAGAGAGTTCTAGAACAACATATTTTTTTGGAAAGTGTAACATAACTCCTCACCACGTCAACAAAATGGGCAAAGTAATATGATCATGTACAAGAACAGAAAACAAAACTAAACCTTCAGGAAATTCACCTCGTTTGGCTAGTTCAATTTTTCAATCACAGAGAAGTCTACAACGCCATTAATTGGAGGGTCCTCAAAAATGTCCATTGGGATTTTCAGAGACGCCGAGATGCCATGCTCTCTGCGCATGAAGAAAAATATAAACATATCTTACATACAAGCCATTTGACAAGCTCTCCAAAATACACCTGTGAGATAAGTGAAACACTTGGAAAAAAACCAAAAACGTGTTTTAATTTTATTTAAAAATCTAAAACTGAGAACCACGCTGTGGTGTTTTACTCTATTTTCAGTTCTACAGCAGGGCAAACAGATGATTTTCCAAGGCCTGTTTTCGAAAAAGTTGCTTTAAAAAAAAGCCAGGGACCAAGAAAAAAAATTAAGTTTGATTACATTTTGAACAAAGAAAAAATTCTAACACATTTACTATTCTGACATTCTTTGACAAGTGATATCACTGATTTGGGATTTCCGAGCCTCTACACTTACGGATGTCCTGGGCACAGTTTCGCCCTCTTGCCGTACGGCACCCAAGATTGCATCCCAAAGTTTACGGCCTCGCCGATGCTGAAACCTAAAAAAAAGTATATAACACGAGTCACAAATTAAATGCATAGGCTCTTAACACTTGTTTACGCTCTAAAATACTCACCTGAGCTAAAGCCCCAGTGGTAGACGCTTGGGCCTAGCACAACAAATTGTCCTTCACGTTGTATAAGCTGTAAACAACGTCTTATTACCTCAAGTACTATGAGAATGATAAAATTAGTTTTGACGGATGGAAAAAACGTTTACTCACGCGTGTAATGGGGATCCCTTGCAGTCTTTTCGAGGCAGGGTTGGCAAAGCCAACTTTATGCCTATGCAAAGCATTGTATTGATTAAAGAAACAGATCAGGGTTCTGAAGTTGAAACCCTTTCGTTGCTTCACTATCGTGCCTCCTAGTTTGAATGATGAATTTACTGAATTCGAAGTCAACTAGTCAATAACTTCAGTCCAACAAGATGAGCTGCAGCAGCCACCTAACAGACACTAAAGTTTACGATCTTGTCTTCACTGTCCAACAGTTACTCACCTCATTAGTTCCAAAATCGTCAAGTCCATCAGTAAAACTGACTGCTTCCTCCTGTTTCACATGTTAAAACAGTTAAAATCAGTTGTAGGTCAAATAATTAAAATTTATGAAAGTGGCCAAAGTCACTGCAGGACAATAACTGGAAGTGAACCAGCAAACTTACTTCATTTGAATATTCTGCTACAACCATCGCTGTTAAGGGAGTCATCGACATTGGAGATCCAACACTCTGCAGAGGCCATAAGAAAACATTACAACATAGGCATTTAAATCCCATCGCCAAACAATATTTAGTATCAGACACCTTACATTTTCAGCGGCTGGATCCACAATAATTTCAACATTTGGAGCGGGGCTCCCCTGCAACCTCTGCATATCTGGCTTCAGCATTGGTCGCATCTGTCCCTTAGGCACAGCTGGTATGCGCCTGGGAGTCTCCTGCAGCAACACGCAAAGAAATTGCTTGTAGTCTCATTTCTAACACTACTATAAATAAAAGTGGAAAAAATAAACAAACCTGGACTACTGGGGGAGGGCAAGAGACTGCTTGTGATGATTTTGCCAGCTCCATTTCTTTGCAATGCAAAAACAAACTCAATTCTTGCATTTTGACAATTTGCCTACGGGCTTCTGCAAGCTCTTCTCTCGTTTTTGCAAGCACCTCTTTCAAGCTCTTGTTCTCCGCTTCAAGGTCGATTCCTTCTGCAGAGTTTAGTGCCTCTTTTGATGGCGTGCACTCTAAATCTAAATTCATCACGCGGTCTACCCTCTTCCTACCCTCTTCAGTAGCCACCCTCTTCACCCTGGTGTCTCTGGGTTTGTGTGCTGGGGTCTACACATGCATTAAGAGGCATTATTAAAAGAACCACAAATAGTAGTAAAACACTTTGTAAAGAGCAAGGGTACTTACTGTCTTTCTTTTAAGTGGCGCTTTGGTCCACTTCTGTCTCGTTCGAGTCTCTGGATCCCCACTTATTTTCTTGAGCAAATCCTCAAGAGTCCCTGGAATGAGGATTAAAGTTTAAATAAGGCTGATACCAATTATCATGAGTGGTAAGGCAAATTTAAGTCAAGAGAAAATAATTACCGATAACATAATCCACAATTTCACCCTTATACCAGCCAGCCAAGTTCTGCTCCTTTTCCACTAATTTTACTAGCTGACCAAAGTCCCTGATCTTCCCCTCCTTTCGCAGCAGGCTTTCCGGAGTTTCAGTATCAATACTACTCCAGAAGATATCATAACATGTCCTTAACCTAGTGCCGGCTCTTAGCTCCGGCTCCACCTCACCCGTATGCCTAAAATGTGCGATGGGCACATCTTCAATACCCCCATCAAGAAATTTAACACGCGCCCAGATTTCGGAACCTACGCTCTCACATATTTCTAAATTAAACCTACAAATGAAAAAAAATACAACAAATTCAGCTAATTTTACACTTCACCACACTCACAACAAACAACACGGTTTGAAAAAGTTAGGCTAAGCGTAAACACGGCTGGGACTGGCGTCTGTAGTGTCTGATCGACAGGACAGCAGACGGCAGAAAGGGACGTTGCACGGCAGGTCTCACGGCAGGAAGGCAGAGCTTCATGTGTATGAGAAATTAAGCACTTGAATATTGTATGTAATATTTATTATAACTGTTGTAAATGACATGGTGAAATATGTGAAATAATTATTACACCGTTTTATGCTAGTTTTGCATCATACCGTGTCGTGAACTTTTATTATTAATTTAATAAATATTATCTGCTGCTTGATTTTTCATACCGTATGCTGGACGACAGAACGAGAGAAAACCCTGGCCGGTTGAATTGGGCCGGCCCCCGGCGTCCAACCCTTTCCTTCTTCGGACGTAAAGAAATCGCCACAAAATACATGTTAATCATCTTGACATCGATTTCGGACGTTTTCAAAGTTTCTAAACTTAAGACCGAGTCGTAAGGAGCGGTGACGTGTGAACACAGTTCCTCAGTTCCTCTCGAAGAACGAGAAGAAAACCATCTGGGAGGTCTGCGCAAACGAAGTTGTTGGTGTTTACATTTCTATCTGCTCATTTTTTAAGTTTGTGATTTTTGATCAGGTGTGAAAACTGAAGATGGATGGTGAAAGATTCCATCCTTATGAGAGAGACGGCGGCCGTGCCGCTTACAGAGGTTGGCTTTATCAAGATAATGCGGAACCCCCGAGAGCTACTCAGCACCGGTACAGAAGAAGGGGCATGAGAAAGAGAAACCATCCAATCAATGCAGAAATTGGCGATGTCAACAGAAATATGAGAGGCGTCCATGAAGTAGTGGCTGCCGACAACGCAAATAGGGGTGAAGGAGCTCATGAGGTTGGTCCATTTGCATGCTTGCCATTGAGTAAACGAATGCCTGTTAGGTTAAGAGGCCCCTTGTCCCTGTCAGTGCAGTACTTTGTATCACTGTTATCAAAATTTAGTGTGATTCCTTAAACTTCCATATTGTGGGCATGAGGAGAGCGATTCTAAAATAGGACGGTGTGCAAAATCTTTTCCATCTTCTTTGAGTTAAGTTGTAACATCGTCCCAAAAAATACTGCTGGAACCTGAGAAATTTTGGAAACATTGGGCTAATGTAAATGTGTGAAGTGTGGAATGCTTTTACTACATGAGTTGTTAGTGAGAGGCTTACATCCAACTATGAGTGTTGCTATCTCTCAATAATTTCATTCCTGTCAGAAAGTAAATTGCAGAATACCTCATCCCAAGCCTACTGTCACTTCTAAGGTAATTAAATACAACAGCCTCATCATCTATGAAATAAAATATATTTCTTTCAGGCGCAAGAAGAAATCCAGAATCTTCATCCCAATTTAGATGGCAGCGACCACAACAATTCTGGTTCATCTGATGGGGACAGTGAAAATGAAGGTGGAAGCTACATCGCAGATCGTAATTCTGAGGTTGGTTTGATATCCAAGATTTTGATAACGTACTTCGTGCACACAGATTTTGAATGCTTGTCTTCATAAAAGCATGTGTTTTCTAGGGTGGTGTGTCAGATGCTGGATCGGATCTGGATTCTGATGAAGAAAATGTTCATCCTCGTGATCAACCAGAAGAAGATCCTGATAGAGATAATGAAGGTGGCAATCAGCAGAGGCCTCCCCGAAGGCCAGAATTAGATGTGCCAATTTTCCCCCCATTGACTGGCACTAAATATGAGTGTCTTCTTGTGATAATGAGTTTCAGTTTTAGGCACGGATTGACGCAAGTGGCCATAGAGGATCTGTGTAAGTTAGTGAATACAATATTTGGTGGTGATCATTTGCCAACAAGTGATTTTATGTTCAAGCAAATCTTTGGAAAGTCTGATTATGTGTACCACTTTTACTGCACCAATTGTTTGTCATACTTGACTGAATTCCGAAGTACAGATAAAATAACCGGGGTTCAGGCTTGTCAGGTTTGCAACACCATCTGCACTTACAGTAATATAAATCAAGGTAGCTTTTATATTACATTTCCAGTGAAAGATCAGCTAAGAATGGTCCTTGAGAATACTGATAATGTCATGGAGTATTTAAACCATAGGTGGGAAAGAGATGTTGAAGACAATGTCATTTCAGATGTGTACGATGGCAGCGTTTACAAAGAGTTATCTAAAGAGGGAGGCATCTTGCATTCTCGCCATAATTTGAGCATCACATTTAATACAGATGGAGCTTCAGTCTTTGATTCTACTAAAAATACTTTGTGGCCAATACACTTGTGTATTAATGAGTTTCCTCCTTCTGTGAGATTTGATCAGGCCAATACTATGTTGGCTGGAATTTGGTTTGGAAAGTGTGATCCTAAAATGCCATTATTTTTGTCAGGGTTTGTTCATGACATGCAGCACTTACGTGAGAGAGGCTTTTCATGGAACTCACCACAAGGCCAAGTAATTGACAGTAAAGTAGTTTTGCTGAATTGTGTCACAGATTCTAAAGCTCGGCCACTAGTGCAGGGTGTGAAAATGCACAATGGTTATTATGGCTGTGGACATTGTCTACACCCAGGTGTCATGAATGATGGAAGTAACCAGGCAAAATATCCAGTGAACAATGATTTAGGTTTAATGAGAGATTACGGCTTTAATTACACTATATTAACAAACGATCCAGTAACTAAAGAAAGGAAATTTTTCATTGTAGAAGATAGGACCAATGAATCGATCAGGGCTGATATGGAGTTGGCAGAAGGAAATAGAAATGCAGTGGGTGAGGGTGATGTCAATGGCGTAAAAGAAAGGAGTATATTATGGCCTTTTCAGGACTTTGACCTATCATTTGGCTTTCCTATAGACTACATGCATGCAGTCCTACTTGGTGTCATCAGGCATACTACTGGGTTGTGGTTTGACTCCACAAGTAATGGACAACCATATTACATAGGCGGTGTGCGACAGAAAGATCAGGTGAATGCTAGACTTTTAAACATCAAGCCCCCAGTGACAATATCTAGGCGCCCCAGAACCTTAGATGAAAGAGTTCACTGGAAAGCGAATGAGTGGAGAAGCTGGTTACTCTATTACAGTTTACCGTGTCTGCAGTCAGTTTTACCTAAACGATATCTGGCTCATCATTGTCTTTTGGTTTCAGCTATTCATATCCTATTGCGGAAAAATATTTCAAAACAAAACTTAGAGCAAGCATGCCTATATCTTGGAAAACACTGTATTGACTTCAAAATTTTGTATGCTGGGCCTCTCATGCATTTTAATGTCCATCTCCTTCTTCACTTGGGAAAATGTGTGGCTATGTATGGCCCTATGTTTTGCTTTAGTGCGTTCTCCTTTGAAAGTGCAAATGGATATTTGATACGATTAGTCAAAGGATCTCGAGGTGTCTTATCTCAAATTGCTAAAAAGTACAATAGTTGCAAAATTATGTCTTACTCAGTAGAGCTGTACAATGTAAGTTTGACTACAATGCGTTACTGTGAGGACTTGATAAGCTATAGCTCCTCTAAGTTTGCTCAGAAACGTGGAAATTGTTCAGTTCTTGGTCGTTCAATAGTGGTTGCTCTGACAGAAGAGGAACGTGCTGTCACGCTGGCCAGTGGACATAATGTTACACCAGAAACATTTCAAAGAGCAGTAATAAATGGTGTTATGTATCATACCAAGTATTACATTAGAAGGGGTGAAAAATCTGACAGCACCCATGTTCAGCTGTATGGTAACAATAAAATATTTGCCTTACAAAGAATTCTACATTTTCGACACTTCAGGGGTGGGGGGAATCCAAGATATTTGGCCTTGGTACGAGAGGTAAAAGTACATTTTAATCAGTCAATCGTAAAGCATCCCCATGGTGCCCATGCAGAGCACATCAAACAATGCTCTTTAAATGTGTACGGGGACCTTAAAATGGTGGCTTTAAATGATGTAAGCAATCTTGTGATCATAATGGACTGCAATGATGCCACTAATGTTGCAAAATTTCCAAATCATCATGAAAAAGACTAGGAGGGGGGGGAATGTCCCACTTTTTGCCTACTTATTGGGCAGGATATCTCGAGAACGGTTTGACACACATGGTTCAAGTATGAACTACACACCTCTCTCATCACACTGAGGTGAACCTCAACTGTTTGGGGGGGGGATGTCCAGCTTTTTGCCTACTTAATAAGGCAGGATACCTCGAGAACGGTTTGATGCAGATGGTTCAAGTATGAACTACACACACCTCTCATCACACTAGGGTGACCCTTTGAAACTGTTGGACGCTGTTATCCAATTTGTTGTGGAAAATTTGAACAAGGAATTGTAAAATAAATTATGAACTAGTGGATTTACCATTTTCTTATCTGAAGAAAATTTATAAATGCACCCATAGGGTTGTGTTACCTTTCTTAATGTACCTAAGGCACACTTAGTGATGTATCTCTGTATCCTTTGTTTTAATAAATAAAGAATATCTGATTGAATATTTGATTTTGTTTTTTTCCCCATGAATTTCTCTAGTCCCCACTTCTCAAACAGAAACACATCAAACAAGTTTCACCTCCATAAAATTTGCGTCAAAAAATCAGGATACAGGAAAATTAAGAAAGCGTTCTGCTTTAGGATCAACGTTAGTCCCAACCATTAACATATAGACCAATAAAAGTTCACGAACTTCAATTTAAATGAGGACCAAAGGAAACGGTATATCTGAGAAATATTTTTGTGGATCTTTGTTTTTTAATTTCTTTGTGAGTTTTCTCGCTTATAACCTGAAATCACATATATTATAAATAAGTTTTTTAAAAGTTGAGAAATCAGAAGAAATTATTTTAAGCAGGGACCAGATCAAGTTTAAAACGTTTGAAGGAAATCTGAGATAGCTCATTTTCAATTCCTGCTGACCTGGGGGTGCCCAAGCAGGGCCACCGTTACATGAACATGGGATCCAGCCTGTCTGGGCATGTGGGCGGACGACTGTTCATCTGCACTACACAACCAGCCCGCCTGACCATGCCTCAGCCATGATAAGCAGACGCCTGTGGTCACCAAACAAGATGACCAGCCTGTCTGACCATGCATGAGCAGACGCCTGGGGTCATCAAACAGCATGAACAGCCCGTCTGACCATGCATGAGCAGACGCCTGTGGTCATCAGCTAACATGACCATCCTGCCCATGATCACCTGCCCATATGACCATTCCTGACCATGTTCATACTTCGACCAGGGCATGGAATCCGTGGTAGTGAGGAAACAAAGAGGACCGTATAAGAAGTGGAAGTTCGAAGGGGAAAACATGCCCAGGAGTACACGGCACTACTCCCGCCTCACTTCTATGGCGTCTACCGCTTCGGTCGAAGCTGGGCGCCTCTCACGTGCTAGTGCTACCTGTAAAGGGGGGGATTAGCTGATGCGTGGTTACCTGGTTACCTTTCCTCTTGCCGCGGTAGCCAGCGCTTCCCAGAATCCGCTGTGGTGCAGAATCTCTGCCAGCCCCCTACCACTGTCCAGGCGAAGTTCTGAGAGCGATTTTTTAACATTGTAAAATCTCTGAATTTCGGCTATTGTCCTCTGAGTATTCTGAAGTCTATTTGTAATACGGCTCACAAGGCCCACCTAACCACAATCGTTTTTCTCTTAATTTTTCGTAACTAAGTCTGAATTGACATAGTTTTTCAACAGGTTACAAGGATTTAAGTTCTGCACTTCCGGACTACTCCATTGCGATAAACCCATTTGTTTAGAACTTTGAGCCACAAATTTAAAAGAGCACTGGCCGTGTTCAGCTCAGGCCTTTTTGCACCGTTTTCGAGTTATCGACAAAACATCTCTTCATATTTTACTGCAGTTTGACCGTTGAAACTACCAGACCGTTTCGCCACCTCTAATACTCGTCGTAATAGACTCCGCGATTTTTTGGAATCTTTTTCTTCTGAATAACTACTAGAAAATCAATACGCCTCTTAATATTTTCACACTTTTTCGGCCACGGCAAGTCTAGCGGTCCGTTTGGGAACATTGGCGCGCTGCGCTCGCCAACTGACCCCCCAAGGGGACGATCTGCCACGCCTCCTTCCCACCCCAGTGGTAAGGGGGAGCACAACAAGGCCACGGTGAATGCGAAATTGAGACATTTTCATCGATAATGATGTGTTCTGGATACAGGTAACGGCTTGCGTGCTGAAAAATTGCGTGCGGCCCTTTCAATATTTGACGCATGGTCGTCCGCATGGGAACATCCACATGGGTGCAACCAGGTGCAACGTCCAACGTGGATGCAACGTGAATAGTCACGTGAAATCCACGTCGATAATCGACTCGGTGTCGAGCGAAAAGTGAGGTGCGAGACTACGTGGATGGGACGTGCGACGTGCATGCCGAACCGCGCCGGTTCCTTCTGTCACCCATGGGGCGTTGATGTGGCGAGTTGCCCTATCCACGCTCTTTCCACGTATATGGTATGCGAATAGGGTGAGTTGCACAATCCACCAACAATCCCTCAAACATCGACGTGCCTGTGAATTCACACAGATTAAAGGTAGAGCTTGCTTATGACACTGGTTTTTGTGTGAAGATATGTGGATTCCTGAATATTTTTTCTAAAGAGGGTGTTCCCTTTTGGTTTCTTTTGTACATCTTGACCAAAAGAATAAAACAAAATGACAATGGAACATAAAATACTCAAAAAAGAAAGAACTTTGAACACAATGGAGAAGTGATAATGACTATGTGCTATAGAGACATAAAGGAGACAGCTAAGAAACCACCATCAATTCACAATTCGCTATACTTTTTGACAAAATCTTTAAATCTGATGAGGCTCCCCTTAACTATTGCGGCCTTCTTGATCAGTGCTGGTACTGTAACCTCTGCATGTTTTTTATGCTATCAGCTAAAACCACAACACAGTGCCTCTCCACAGTTTGACCATTTTCAATATCTCAAGTTCTGACACCTTGTCAAATTCTCGTATCTTGTCACTCCACATGAATCTTAGGAGCTTGTTTTCTTTATTTTGATTATAGATGCGCTGTTATTTATTGTGGATCAATTTTGCTGCAACATTTACTTCTTGAAATTTTTTCTGGTTCCACTTGCTTTGCTGTTGTCAATTAAATTTTTATATTGTTTTCATAGATCCTGTTCTTTCTTGGCTTGTCCACGGTATCTCTGTATGTTTTAAACAAGTGGTCGTCCAAGCTGTGAACCATGTTCTCCAGGGTAACAGGTGTTTTAGAGACTTTTTCTACTTTTAATGACTGTTGCTGTGGTTCTTTATCCGGCATAGGCATATCAAGAAAGGAAGCACCATCCTCTGTGTTCAAAAGCGCAGAGAGATCAGATTCTCATGTTCTTTGGGACGGTGGTGTCACCCTTTCAATATGTAGCTGAGGAGCATGTTCAGCGGTGTCTTCACCTTCGGACTGCTCTGCAGTTTCTTCATGATGAACTTCAACAATAAATATTTGCACTTATGTTGTAAACGATGACCTCATCAGAGAGTCATTGCACTGATCAATAACAATTGGCGGGGACTCTCCACAGAATGAAGTTGAAGATCCCAGAGTTCCCTTTTCGTGTTGTTTGGGAATTACTAAAGGTTCCATGTCGGAGTCTGAATCAGTTTCATGGGATACTGAAGTTACCTTTTCAAGTTAATTGGTCGATTCTCGCGAAACGGGCCATTTTGGACGAACAATACTTTTGAAAAATAAAAGTTGTCTTTTGTCACGAAACGTCAAGAAATCGCATTTTGAGACGATTCCGGGCGCTATATACGTCTGGGCAAGCTCAAATGTAATTTCCCTACTAATTTAATAAAAAAAGCCGCGGAGTTCACAATTTTTTAAAATGAATTACCATGAAATGAATGTTGATTGGAAACGCGATGATACGGGGTGATACTTTCTCCAGGGCGACAGTCGGACATCTTGAGACAACTTTTACGCTTGCAGCGATATTTTTAGGATGCACCATTAACACTGCAGACGCGACACGATAGTCTCAAGCAATTATCGTACTCTCCAGTTTTCGTTATTAAATGCCACCGTGTCTCGGTATGGTGCAGATATTAAATGTTTCCATTGCCGACATTTGTATACTAATGGTTCATGGAAGTGGGGAGATCTAGATTTTTCCATATGCAATCATTTCCGTGCAGCACCGATCGCCCAGTCAGGAAATAGACGTCTATCAGATTTTCTAGACCATCTCATACGTATCTACAATGTCTATGTTGATCTACATCTACAGTTAGTGGTGGATAGACATCTTTTTATCGTCTTTGCATTGTCTGTTATGTCTACGTCCACTGGTAGATTTCAATTCGACATTGAAAGATCTGCTGGGATCTATGCTAAATCTTTAGATATCTATTAGACGTCTAGTAGATTTAGATTGCATTAGACCAAAATTTGTTGGAAAATCATGTGTCAGAAATGTGTTTTGAAAGCCAGACATCAACATATCAAAAGATGACGGTGACCAATTTTTGACTCTAACACTTGGTCCCTGCGGGACTTAGAAACATTTCCGACGCTGGCTGGGACGCTTCCGTTGTAGATAGAGGAGGCCACGACGACCCTCCGGCACTCAGAGAAGCTCACAGCGTAGTAGGTAGAGGGACAGAGCAGCAAGTAGAAGGTTCCTGGTTCTAATACTGAAATTTTCTTTTCATGTAATGATATTTCTTTGATTGTTTTTCGTTGTATGATATTGGAAATGGAAAATTATTGACTTCTGTAGTCGAAACATTTCTCAACCTGGTATCTTCTTTTGGTCTAAATGATCTAGACTTATAGATGTCTAACATAAGGGGAAAAAATGACCACTTAGACGTGTAGTTGACATAGACGTTAGACGTCTATGAGACCAACAGAAATCAAGGAAAAGACGTCTATGAGACACCTTTTAGGCGTCTTTTTCGTCAGTGGGCGATTGTGAACTCCGTGGATTTTGAAAAAGTTGGTGAAAACGACTATGAGCCCATGCGGAGCGACTGAGGTAATTGTTGGGTTGAGTCTGTGGCCTAGTAAATCTTCCCTGAGTATGCAGCTTCTAGTCGAGATACAACTCGAAAAGGTTGTCAGTACCAGTTCCCACGAACACAGTCCTTGTTAAGATCAACCCAGAACATAGGAACACAATGGAGTTCACATTTTGACCATTTACCACGTTGTGGACCCACGATCGTAGGAGGAAGGTTCAATTTTGAGTTGAAACCATTCAGAGGCAGTACAAAGACACCAGTTGGTAAAGAAATAGCCAAGAAATTCGCAAACATAAACTAACGGGGGCCCGAGGAACGCAAATGGCCCGTATTCGAAGAATCACCCTATTATGAACTTTATTTTTTTGGCTCATCGGATTCTGAACTTGAACTTATTACCTGACTTAGCCCAGCTTTACCCAATTTCTTGCTCTCTCTACGTCTCCTTCGTTTCTCTCTCTGCTCCTCCCTTTCCCGGTGACGGTCTGATTTTGAACCTTTTATCTTCATGTTCACTGTGCATAAGAACGAAAAATTAGAGTTCAATTAACCAAATGATGTGTAAAGATAAATGACGGCTGAAGTCGAATGAATTTTAGTGCAGTTCCATTCGCCTAACCTCACCTTCAGTGATCTTAAGTAGGATACCCTAACCTGAACAGCTTAACCCTTAAAATCGTGCGATCACCCAACATCCTGCAACCACACTGAGGGGCGCTTAACGTTTCGGACCGTAAAATATCCGGAGGACCCTCCGAACATGTTCCAACTACAGGGAGTGCTAGTTGACTTTGTAAAAAATCTGAGATGGTGTTCCTTAATGTTGCAGTCAGTTGTTTTGAAACTCTGTGTATATGAAATGTAAATTTGATATGTCTTTTACGCCGGGTTTTCACCGGAGAGCTTGTCTCAGGGCGGCGGGCTGTTTTACATCCAGTCTTAACCTGGAAACTCAGTGGCTCCCAGTCGTTCCGGCACCAAGCCTTCGCAGCTGGGGCGCTCACACCTGACCATTAAAGAGGTCAGTCCTATACCACGTTAAGGACGGCACATTTAATGCGTGCTCCGAGCAACTGTGTGCACCCGCCTCTGCCAACTACACAGAAAGCAGCGAGCCCCAAGCATCAAACAAGACCTACCACACGGGAGCGATAGCTAAAGTTCGCAGATAGGCACATACAGGCGTGCGAAGGGTACGTAAAAGTGACTGCGTAGAGGCGCTGCGAAGGGTATATCAAAGTGGGTGAACAGCTCCGCGGACGGTGTTGCGCTCCAACCAAAAGGATCAAATTGGTTGGGTCGGTTGATCTCCTGTTCTAACACATATATGTGATTCAAAGGCTTGAGATGTGGCCTTCTTCACCGTGGCCTTGTTGCGCTCCCCCTTGCACGATTTAAGTGGGGGTCCATTCACATGGGAAAGTTCGTATCTCGCACCGTCCTATCAAAATATGAGCAGAAATCGATTCGTGCGTCATTATCGGAACTGCGTTGTTAATTATTTTATAAAATCTAAGACCAGTTTTATAAATTACCCTGGAAACTATTTTGTCCCTATTTTGTGGAAATCATTGAATACATCTGGAATTTTCAAAATCCATCCTGAAAGGGGAAACTCATCTGGAAAGCAAAAAATCCAGATGGAAATTGTCAAAAATCCATCTGGAATGTAAAGCTGGGTATGCAGTTAAATTCATTAGACGATCGGACAAAACACCCCTCTTGCGCAGTACGATACGCTAGGGAGCGTCCTTAAATTACGTAAGGGGTTTTGGGGGAGGGGGGGTCTAGCAAATCTTATGTTGCCCTTACGTGGGGGGGGGGGGGGGGGTCAACGGCAAACATTACGTAAGATTTATTATGGGCGCAAATGCATCCGTCCAAACGCGTCTCCGCGCGCTAAGCATTGAACACATCTCTTCTGTACAGGAGTGGCTGAGAAGCCCTTGGGCTAAGGCTCTATAAATTTTAACGGCCAAGAATTTTCGTTTCTCTTTTATAACTTGTTATTTTATAACATTTATTTATTTATTTATTTTTTATTTTTGGACTGGACAGTACAAATAATTAAACCAGTTGTACCTTTAATTCAGTCTGCTTCATTAAATACCTAACTCTCAACATTTCTCCTATACTGGTAAGCAAAAAATAACAAAAAACACTCAAATTCATTTATTTACGGTTTTTTTTTCAATTTTGGGCAAATTTGGCAAAATCGTACGTAAGGAGGGGGGGAGGGGTCTCGAAATCTTACAGAGCCTTATATGGGGGGAGGGGGGGGTTAAAAACACCCCAAAACGCCCTTACGTAATTTAAGGACGCTCCCCTACGATCTTCTCGTAACCTCACATATACCTACGCTAGATTACCACATACAATACTGTGGATAAGTTTGCTACATTACAAAGAGTTCGTAATATATTGATGGCTTACCTCTTGCCGCAGGACGAGGCGACCCCCATAAAAATTATAGGCTGGCGGGACTGCGAGTGAATCTGCTGCTGCCTTTTTCGGCGAACGAGTCGACGCCCTCTCCGGCTGGTGGTATCGAACCGCGACCCGAAAGGGGTGCGGGCGAGATGTGCTCCGGTCACAGCCTGCCTCGCAGATGTGTCGGCAGTCAAATCACGAGCACGAAAAGGGG
The DNA here is from genome assembly GCA_038380765.1 of Odontothrips loti. Classification (NCBI taxonomy): domain Eukaryota; kingdom Metazoa; phylum Arthropoda; class Insecta; order Thysanoptera; family Thripidae; genus Odontothrips; species Odontothrips loti. The sequence goes on along the minus strand of CM076247.1, from coordinate 1,584,214 downwards.
CATCCCGTAAGGTAAGGTGAGGCTCATCGGTTTTGAAGTCGAAGAAGTAGAGTGGGTATTCTCCAACATAAAAACCCGAATTAAAGCACGATGTACGCTACAGAAGGATACTTGGCAGAATAACTTGAGCTTAAGCCAGCTTAATGAGAAATCATTGTGTCAAGAATCTCAGCAACATCTGAATCAAGAAATCTCGTTAAACGGATGCCTGATTTAAGTATACGTATGCTAGATTCAAGTCAAGCATTTGTCTTTGATGTACTGATTCTTGTCTTCATTCCATTTTAGTCAATATTGAAAATTGAAAAACCCCACACCTGAATTTTAACTCGCCAAATTTCATTTCTGGCGACATCTGAAATGCTCTACCACTGGCCCACGGCCAACGCAGGCCCACGCTATACTCGCTCTGCAACAAGCTCTAACCTTCACTGAAGCATCCACGGGCGCTGCCGCAGAACTCCAGATAAGTGTGTCCTAAGGTTGTGGTGATGGTCTTCACCAGGGAGGGGGTAGGGAGGCTGCCCAGGGACAGGTGACGACGACCGGTGTAAACTGGAGCTCCCACGGCAGGGATGAAGACCCGCGCAACAGGCGGTGAAGGGTCTTCGGTGGCCCCAAGACCTACCTCATGTCGAGCACACCTCGGCGCTGACCCGGCGCCCGTACAGCGTGACGAAGAAGGAACTAGGAGCTAAAGCTTCGGCGGTATCGGCCAGACCAACGAAGAAAAGTCGCGAGGAGAAGCGCGAAGACACGGAGGACGCGGGGCAAAAAGAAGCGGGTGCCGACGAAGACCTATACACCCCCCGCCAGAAGGGCGGTTGAGCCGGTTGACAAATTAACTATTAACCCTTTTACCAACGCTTGTCGGCCCTATTCACCTTGCCCCACTTCCCTCCTTCCTCCCCTCCGGCCGATGAACCCGAGTACGGGAGCGCTGTCTGTGGTTGTTTCGACGACGCGGGCGCAACAAATAGCGGGGGAGGCCACTCTGTCGGGAGTCACGACCCCGGCAGAGTACTGTTAGTCGAGAGCAGGGTTGGGAACGTTACTTTCAAATCGTAACGCGTTATCGTTACCGTTACCCAAGAACTCGAGTAACGTAACGCGTTACCGTTACCGGTTTTCGAAATATCACATCACACGTGTTGATTTGTCTTCAATTGTAATTTATGAAGCGTAGTGATATAAAGGTAACACTATCAAGATTGGGCAAAATTATAAGGTCTTCAAACAAGCTCGAGCGGGCCAGTGAGCTCTTGGCGTAGTGTTGCGGTGTAGCCAGGCCAGGCGAAGGGGCGCTGCTGTCCGGCAGCTAGGCGCAGCGAGACGCCGGAACGGGCTACCTCGGAAAGCGAAAGAGGTTGACACTTTCGGGCGCGAAAGAGGGCGTGAATGACATGCTATGCTTACCCGTAAATTTACGCGATTTAAATATTCTTGTAATGGTAACGCGTTACGATCGTTACAGGGGGCCGGTAACGTAACGCGTTATCGTTACCGTTACAGTAACGATAACGTCGTAACGTCGGTACTCCTTAAAATAACGTTCCCAACCCTGGTCGAAAGTCACGGGCGCTCGCCCGTTCAGCGAGGCCGGAAGCGGCTTTATGCTCACTACCAACCAACCAACTGAACATCCATTAGACCCATTCTAGTGAGCGAAAACGGCTCAAATCTGGAGAAAACGGGGACATGCGTTTTACTAACAGTGCACCACTTGCGCAAAAAAAAAAAAAAAAAAAAAAATGGTCGCACCGAAATTTATGGGCGCCGTCTGGTTTTCATCCCTTCCTTCAACCAATGAAATCGGCGTCTCGTTTTTGAAAATAGAGTGAAAATTGGCTGAGTTGATTTGAAGCCTGGGGATCTCTTAGACGTCTTCTGGCATTTTGGACTTATGCTGCTCTTGAGGCGGTGTTTAAAATCACTTCTCAGCCACAAGAAAAAATATGCAGAGTCTTTTTTTTAAACTAATTTCAGAATCCGAGGAGCGGCAGTAAATACAAAAACCTTAATTTTTTTTTGGGCCACCCTACGCGGGGGCCTAATTGCCCCTCTACAGAACACTCCAGGGAGATGTCGGAGTTCGACTCGCTGTAATTAATTTATTAAATTAAATTATATATATATATATATATATATATATATATATATATATATATATATATATATATATATATATATATATATATATATATATATATATATATATATATATATATAGTCGATCCTTGATTTTTGTCCCGGTTTCGCTCCCCGATTTTTGTCCAGCAGTAACAGTCATCCCCACCACCTTGGCCCCGCGTCGGGTAGGGCTGCCTGGACCAGGCCCGGCTAGCCTGGGGATTAAGAGGCTTAAGCCGCTCTGGCGGGATGCATTTTTAAACTCGGATTTGCGCTCAAATATTGAACAATATATCTATCCCAAAGCATAAGGACTGAAAACCAGACCGTGTGAAACAAAACGGCATCTCGGAATTCAAATTTTGATCTGAGATAAGGCCATGCTTAAACACAAAATTTGGCACATCTCAGATCAAAATTCGAATTTCGATATGCCGTTTTTTTTTCACACGGCTTGGTTTTTAGTCCTCTATGCACTCGGTTGAACAGATTGATTGTTCAATATTAGAGCGCAAATTTATGTTTGAAAATGCATCCCGCCCGAGCGGCGTAAGCCTCTGAATCCCCCTCCCGGCAGGGCCAGTCCCTCGGCCCAGCCGGGCCGGGTCCTGGCCAGGTCCCGGCAGGTCAGCGCTACTTGATTGTTGTCCGCAGCTCCTCCCGGTGGAGTGGACAAAAATATATGAGGTTTCAAAGTTACGTGTTTGCGGTGACGACGGTAAATGACGATAGGGTGGTCAAAGACGGTGCATTCCAGGGTCCAAAGGCACTTTAGAGTGAATGTCAGCCCAGCACTTCGACACGAAAGATTTTATCTTGACGTAAACGATGGTTGCGAATTACCGTCGGCCGATGCGGTTGTCGACGCAATTCCAAAAAATGACGGAAGCTGGCGTTGCGTTGTGTCTCAGAAATGATTTCGCTAGCCAAAGATTTATTGCGAAGAGAATCGTCGTGAGTTACGATTTTATTTGTTAATAGCCACTGGAAAACCAAAACGCCTCTGAACATTTTCCCACTTTTGCATACGCGGCTGGTCTACTGCACAGGAGCAGCAGGACCACCGACCGATCGCCGAGATGCCACAGACCCGAAGTGTTCTCAGCGCAGAGCTGCATTGGTGGCGACAGAACGTCACACCGACCCACAACTGCCGTTTGGCCCGCAAATTGTATCTCACCCTTCGATCCAGCCGAGTGAGTAGTCCCCAGCGGTTACTGATCGGAAAGTTGGGAAATTACAACTAACTGCGGCGTTAAAAAATCCGGAATACATCTACGACGTTTTGATCGTTTTTAGTAGCTGGGGGGGGGGGGGTATCATTTCAGACACATTTTCGAATCTGATATCGGCGCATGTCGGGATGGTTGCGTAAGGACAATATGGGGGGGGGGGGGCGACTTACACTGACAACAACATAGTTCTGGCGAATCAGGTTCTGCAGCAGGTTTTTTTTTCCCGAAGACATGGCTGGTATACTCTTAGGGAGACACAACTGTAGATGGGGCAAAATGCCCAAACTGAAAGAAAAACAAATTAGGTTCGGACGTCAATGCAATCATGTGCTTCATGTACCAAGCGTACTGAATAGATCTCACCTTGAGCTTATAAATCTATTGCATCCAGCGCAGAGGCCGCTGCGTCTCGATTTCGTCTTGATCAGGCCCGTCAACGCGGGGTAGCCCTGTATTGGATCATTTTCCGTAGGAATGGCAAAAAGATTCTCGAACTCCTTCTGGCCAGGCTTTTACTCTGTCAGCATCAGTTGCTTGAGAGGAAGTGGAAATTCTTGGATGTTAACTGTGCAAATCCCGTACAATGGCCATGTCTTCCTTACTTAGATCCTGGCGCCAGGCCATGAAACCGACTTGGGCAAGGAATACTCCTAATAGTAATTCCAGAAACTGCTCTTGGGCTGCCGTGCAGTCAGGCAACAGTGCAACCGACAGATCCGCCAACTCATCGAAGGTATCGATGCACAGTGGACGGAATCCGCGGGCCAGAATTCTAACCGCGTTTGACCAAATGGCGCCTGCTTACTGATCAGAGGAACCTTTGCGGAAGGCAGCGCCTTCAGGGTCACCGGGTCAACCCATACGGCCCTTGGCGGCTGTGGTAGCTTCTGTAACAACCAAGAATAAGTATTGGTCACGCAGCGCATGGGGTGCATAGAGTGCATGGGACTTACACTGTATTCAGCTGCTGGGACACACGACACCAATGTGGCTTCTCATCATACAAAATGCACTTAAGCGTTGCCCTCATCTTCACGTCTACATTTTCGACATACGTTCTAGCCAAAATTAGTGACACTGCCCCAGCAGTTTCCTCAGTCATTTCAACGGGCGGCGGGGCCTGGGGAACAGTGCCTGTCCCCAATATGTGTGTCTGGCCTCTGCAAAGAAAATCGACAGAGTCAATACAAACGTTCGGAAACCACTCAGGAAACAAGCCCTGAAAGTCTTCGAGAAATCTATTTGATCATAGATGTATCTCCTTAGCTGATCATCAATTTCTTCGGCTGTGAGGGGCGGTGCTGGAACCCGTACCTCGGGCACGTCCTAAAATTCAGAGGGATGAGTTAAGAGAAAACGCTGCAATGGAGCCATGCACAACACAAAATCACACAACTTACATCCTGATCCAAGACGCACTCCTCAGTTGGTTCCTCAGGTGGATGAACATTGGGGGTGGCCTGCGCGGTGGCCTGTGGGCTCCCAAGCGAGGGGGCAACAACTCAGTAAAAATGTGTACACAGATTTCAGGATTTCGTCGGATTACAGCCCGTGGTTTTCGTTAATTTTAGAATTTTATTGCTTTTCTGGCTATTTCAGCCTATGTAGGTGCTATTTTTCGGCATGAAGTCCAAGTCCAACTTTAAATTCGCAATTTTTATCAATTTCTTTTTAAAACTTTCTAGAATTTTGTACACATGATTACGCTAGTGATTCGCCTCTCGCTCCCAAGGTCCATGAAGATTGAGTCTGTGCCCCGTCCAGGACTCTGGGAAGACGACTGAGAAGAGGACTCACGGGTGACGTTCTTTCTGAAGAAGCTCTCAAAGACATTCGCTCCGACACAACTCCAAAGAAAGAAGAATAAAATAAAGAAATTAATAAATAAAGGACATGCACCGCAAAAATAAAATCACTAATTCACTAATGATACATACATTGGTCTGTCAACAGCCATTGCCGTTGAGGGGCCGGGTTCGGGTTCAGGTTCATCCTCTGTTCGGTCTGCCGCGACCTGAAATTCAGAGGGATGTGTTAAAAGAAAACGCTGCCATGGAGCCATGCAAATCACTAAATCACACAACTTACATCCTGTTCCATTACTGGCTGAGCTCTCTTCAGACTGGACAGATTCACAGCCATGGTTTTTGTGGCTAGCATCTCCTGGCTGTCATGTCTGTTTGTCAAGGCCTGTGCCAGTTCATTCACAGCATTCATGTAGACACGAACGGAACCAAATTTTAGAACATTGTTCGGAATGGCCTTTTCACACGGTTGAGTTTCCCGTTTGCTACAAAAAATAACAATGGATTAGTAAGGTGGAACCTCCCCTGCTTGAACTTTCCAGAGAGCTATGGTCGCCCCATTTGACTTACCACAGATTCCGAATTGCACAGTACAAGTGCACTATATCTAGTGCACTCGGCGTCAGCAGGAGATCCTGAGACCTCACTTGTTGAACATATTCTGGGATCATTTCTACCGTCTCCTCTGTTATAGTCACACCGGACTTCCTTAGCGAAGTAGTCCAGGTCCGGAAAACTTCGCGCGACCATGGCGTCCATGAGGCCACTGCGTACAATATCCCAACAATCAAACTTACACTAGATAAACATAATTCTACATTCCCGCCGAAGAAGTCTCTACTCACACAGCTGTTTGGCTTCGTCGAACTGCATCGACGGCAACATGACGACGGACGAAGGACAATTAACACTAAGCACAAAGATGAACACACTGAACTAGTTCAATGCGACTGTATCGCTGCAGCTAAAATTGAACTCTGTAATATAGAACTCAGTGTAATAGGAATCTATAGGTCACGTTCTTCTGAATGCAACTTTACAAAGAAAAATAGGGTAGAAATGTTTCGCACTAAAATCCGTAACATTATACTTGATCTTGCAAGAGAGAAAACAATTGTAGCAGGAGACTTTAATGTTGATATCTTACACCGTACCTTACTGTACAGGATATGAATGAGGTCATGTAGTTTTTCACCATGATAAAAGCTGCATCCAGGCAAGGTAAATGTAACGAATCCTGTACTGATAATGTATATATGTTTTCTGAGTGTCAGGGTTATGAGTAGAAAAAGTTATGACTGTCGGGAGCGACTTTATTTACTTCATTAATTTTATTATTTGCTTTATTAATTTCATTTATTTATTATATTTATTTCAGTTGTTAACAAAATACCCTTTTCATATTTGTTTACTTTAATTCCCAAAAATAAGAAGATCAACTAGTTTAGGCATTCACAGTGTTTTAGGAAATATTCATGCATGCAATTTCCAGAGCAGAGTCGTTCCCATCAGGTACAAGGTCCCATCAGGTACAATTCCCATCAGCTACAATTCCCATCAGATATAACGCAGTTTTTAATTTCTTCTTATTCATTGAAATCCCATCAGTACAAATCCCATAAGATATAAAAGTATTTAAAATGTATTTTATTGATATTTTTTTCAAAAATTCGGGCCACCATATCAATATCCGCCCTGCATGCCGGGCATGTGCTTCCGGGCGTGTCCTTAAGTCGATCGGCGCATGTACCGCACAAGATCTTGTGCCAGCATGGAAAAGAAACGTGCGCGCGCACATTCGTGAGGCATACACTACAGTCATCTAGAAATGAGACGCGACATTGGCCCTCGTAGTTTTGAAATCGTGCCGAGAAAACTTACTTGTAACCGACGTAGATGAGGCGGAAGGAGGTAAGGGTTGAGTAGCGGCAGCGGTTGCAGCTGCTGCAGCAGCCCTGGTCGGCATCTCCAATTGCAACATCTTGCAATTGCGGGTCGGGAGGATGGGAGTGGTCAGCTGCGTTAAGGACAAGCTCGCCTCTCACCAACTTGCCGCGCATATTGCACCCGGTGCATTTCAGGTAGACAGTGCCCCTACTGGTCGAGCGACCCCCCCCCCCCCTTCCCCTTCCCTCCCTGCGCGCAGTCACTGCGCGGACGTACCGTTTTTGAGACGTTTTACCTGTTGTACCCGATGGGATTTCACCTATACCTGATGGGATTTATACCCAATGGGAATTTTACATTATGGGACGGTATAATCAATTATTAAATTTCGATTATATCTGATGGGAATTTTACTTGATGAGGATCCCCCCCCCCCCCCCCTATACCTTACATGGGGCTGAATAACCCTCCAAAATCAACACAATAAGCCACGCAATAATTATAAATCATTTTCCATTAATTAACGAATAATAAGAGAAAGTTGGGATCATCCGGCGGAGGGCTCAAAGTTGGCGACCCCTCTTGATCTCATGCTCTGGAACTGTATGGCACGGTAAAGCGAATAAACACGATGGGGTTATGAAAAAGAAGGGGAGGAGGGACGGCTAACAGTACATAGCGCGGTAAATACAATAATTCCAAATACTTCATTATTCGTATACGTTGTTTCTGTGTTCCAATTGAGAGTCTTCCTGAAATGCACGTTTTGCCTTTGTTTTTAGGTGTCGCTGTGTGCCAGTCTTGTGGCCGAGGTGTTGGCCCTGTCAGATGTCCTGTCAGCAGAATCACTGGAGCGCACTTTGGTGCCGCTCACCATCGTCCTAGGCGTGTACTCCAGCATGTTTGCCCAGGTCACCACACTCTCAAAACCGTTTGCTTAGTAAAACAAATACGCTTAGTCCAAGGAAATGCCTATGCAAGCATCGTACTATTGAATCGAAACCAGTTCATGCCTGTTTCCAGTTTCGTTAGGGTGCGCAAGAGGCAACTCATGTACTACCGAATATCTTAATTTAACGTGCATTTTGCTGTAGTTTAAACATAAGTTTCTGAGTGCTTGCATGAATATAACTGGCACACGTTCAGTTTGGCTTGTTTCCAGCAAGCACCCAGAGAAAGCAAACATTTAGCACTGGCTAAGGATGTTCAGCGTCTACATAACCCAGAAGTCTTGTTAGCAATCACAGCAATTTTCTCTGTAAGGTGCGGAAGAGTCATGGTTTTTTCCTGTGGATTCAGGTACTGCTTTTACGTCGTCATCAGCTCTTGCATGAATGTTTCACAAACCTTATTGTGGCTGCCTTCTGGACTGAAAGTCACGGCGATGAGAAGATCCAGGTGAGAATTTCCAAGGCATGAATCCGTGTCAAATGTATTTAAGTGATGTTTATTTGTCGAGTCTGCTTCATAGGCGATAATGCGCTTCAATTTTACAACGACATTGTATTCAAAATGTTCTAGTAATGAATATTGCCCTTCAAAAATCGACGGTATCCTACAGCTTTGCGACGGCACGGAGAAAATATAGTGGTCGCAGCAAATTTTTGATTTGTTTTCCAGACAAGCAGTAATTTTTTATTGGAAGAACTTATTTGATAGTTGAACCAACGAAAAGTCAGTTGCTTCAACGAAAAGTTACCGGCTCAAACGAAAAGGTTAGTTGCGGAAGCAAAAATGTAGTTTTTCTCCGGCAAAGCACCTGTTTGTTGGTGCAACGAATTTTTCGTTTGGTGCAAATAGTTCCCCAAACAAAATTTCAGTTTTTAGAACGAAATTTAGTGCTTGTCTGGCAAACAACTAAAACATAAATTGCGATGACTTAGCTTTTTTTTTTTACGTGGATGGCCAAAGGTCGCGCGTTTTGCCAACACCGCGCGCTGCGCTATAGCGTTCACTCATATTTTTGCTGATTAAATTTGAACGGAACCAAATTTCGATAATCCGGCTTACTACGCCATAGTGAGTCTATCTATAGCAAAAGTAACAGCGAGCACAAAATACACGATGTGGTGTTCCACGCTAGCGATGGTGGAAAGGACATGTTATTCTCGCTTGCGTAGAAGGTTTGACTGCACAGCAGTGAAGCCAGATTTTTGTATTTCGGTCTAGGTTAGCTGCAATCTGCCGCTAATGATGTAAGGCGGCGTGCACATATTACGTCATCACTATAGGGGGAGGGGGGTTCGAACAGAAAATGACGGCCGATGATGAGGGGGGGGGGGGAGGGGGAGTCCGCAAGAGGCCAAAAATTGTTGACGTAATATGTGCACGCCGCCTAAGTCGATTTCTCGAATAAGCTCGTTGTTACCGAGGTTACGCTGATATGACCACAACTACACTCTCAAAAATGAATACTTGATGCAAGCATCCATGTGCTAAATTCAAACACCCAACGGATCTTCTTGATTCAAGCTTAGTCGTTATTCTTACCGAAGATGTTAGTTTCAAGCATATTATGTTATTTGGCGGACAATTTGCGGTCTAAACATAAAAAAAGCATTGGATCAAGCATGTTCTGCTTCACTCAAGCTTTCATTTTTGAGAGTGTAGTGGTGCACTCGAGAAAGCCAAAAATAGACGAACATATTTCCACAGTAAAAGGACACCCTTCTTTTGGTAAGATCTTTATGGGAGTTCAACATGCACTCTCATAAATGAATGCTTGATTCAAAGCGATTTTGATGCGAATATTGTATTCTTGTGGGATTTTGTTGATTTAAGAATCATCTGCGTACATCAACCGTCTGTATGCTTGGTACCAGCATATGATGCTTGAGGCACGTATTGTATTCTTGGGACAAGCATATAGTATCCCTCAATCAAGCATAGTATCCCTCAATCAAGCATAATATGCTTCAATCAAGCATAATATGCGCGTGGGATTATTGGCGTTTCAAGCATGAAATATGCTTGACTTTAAGCATTTTGTGCTTAAATCGTGCATTCATTTTTGAGAGTGTGCATGATCCTTTGGAAAAAAAGGGTTTTCTTTTGCCGTGTCTCTGGCAGTGTATTAAAGTGCTGACGTGCCATTGCAGGAACAAATGCGCGCAACCGCAACTCGTAGCCGCCGTATGTTCATTTTCTACCAAACGTTTGGATTGTCCACGGCCGTCCTGCTGGTCAACTTTGTGGGTGCCGACGCACCCCGTTGGGTGGCCAGCGATAGGGCTCAGCGGCTCGCCGCTCACATGGCGCACGTCCTACCTTCCGCAGACGCTGCACTGACACTTCTTCACTGGTTCAACACGCTGGCACAGGTCGATATCCACTTTAGTACATTTTGGAACCTTACAGTTTCACCCAAGATCGGCCCATTTAAAAAAAAATAAAATCCAATATTGCCTCTTGCGTCAAAACCGAAAGTCGTTGGTAGAAATTTTCCAGACCTTCCTGGCTTTCGCTTGGTACCCACACCAGAGCGCTAGACGTGATTTGAGACACCAAAAATGCAGCAAACAGTACCGAAACCTAGTTCAAATTCAGCTTCATCCAATAGCGAAATAAAAAGACAGAGATAGCGTGCTCGGCTCGTCAACTGGCTGGTTCAGTATCATCTATCCTACTTCCACCACGCAAAAAAATCGGACCTCTTCATTTCTTGTGAAACAGCCCACATTGTTGATGTGCCGAGCCGAGTCGAGCCCCGGCTAAAAGGGAGGCAACTCTCGAGTCCCGACCGGTGCGGACCCTAGAGGCACAAGAGGCATAACCCGTTTGAGCGGAACATTGTCGATATGCCGCCGGTTGGTGCCACTGAGAACCAGGGGGTTGCGGGCCGCGGCGCGACCACCCAACCTATCGATAATGTAGTCTCGCCACGATTTCCCTCACATTTCCCGTTTACATAATGTGTTCAGTCGCTGTAGACTACGACAATTCGGCATTTCCCGTGTAGCACGGTGTCGGCCAACGCGCCACCCGTCTATTCTCACTTGCATTCTAGAGCAAAAACTTGTTTTAAAAAAAACAACTTTGAAACTTCAAATCACATACGTTTCCTCGATACTTGAAAATTAACCAAGAGCTAACCAATTAAAATTCCGATTTACAAAGATAAAGAAATCTAAAAGTTGCACCAAATCCAATTTTGTGCCACTTCGGGCCTACCATTATTTGAGGAAGCGTAACAGTATCTTTTTTACTGGGCTGTAACTACTTTAAAAATGTAGGGCCAACTTGAGGGTCATCCTTAAAATACGTGAGCTCATTCTGACCCAATGCAGACTAGGGATTTAAAGGCCGGTAATATTACCGGTAAGATTCGGTAAGTTACTGTTACTTACGGTAATTTTACCCGACCTCGAAAAAAGTGGTATTTTTCGGCAATATTCAGACGTGCAAATTATCTGTGCTTGCTGTTCCAAGTAGTGAAAAGTGTATCTTCTTGGTTCTTACCATCACTGCAAAGCTTGAACCTACTCTAAAACGCATCCTTCAAGATTATTTTTGTATGTTCAAGCAATTATCTAACTTCTAGCTTGAAGACAGCCGTGGCCATATACAATCCGTAATTCTGACACAAACTCATATTTCGAGTGATGAAAGGTATGAAGTGTTATAGCACATCAAGCATTGCGAGGATTGACTACTGTTACGGAGAAAAACGTAGAAAAAAAACAATATTTTAACAAATACCCGTTTTAAATCAATCTTTCTCATTATTACCAGAAATACCCGTAACTTACCAATCTTTCCGTATTTTACCGTAAGATTGAATCTTACCGGTATTTTTAAATCCCTAATGCAGACCGTAAGGATTCACTTTGTCGACCAGGCATAACTCTAGAAAATGAATCAATCCAAGAAAGCTTTGTATCAAGAATCATTATCAAGAATCGCAGCTATACTGCTTGATTCAAGCACGACATGCTTGATCCAAGCATCCATAGGCTAGATTTAAGCATCCGTATTTAACGGGCGTTATTGATTCCAGCTTTGTCATTATTCTTACCGAAGATGCTTGTTTCCAGCATATTATGTTTGGCAGACAATTTGCGAATTGAGCATAAAAATGCATGGGATCAAGCATATTATGCTTGACTCAATCGTCTATTTTTGGGAGTTCAGTGCCGAACTACTTTTTCCTCCACGCCGATCTATCGTTAGTAAGGGTTTTACTCCTGTTTACACGGGTAGTTAAGAGCTATATAAAGTTAAGCTCCGATTTCGAAAGAGGAGCTGAAAGAGGACCCGAGAGCGGAGCCGAGGGAGAAGCCGAGGCCGAAGGAAGGCGGCCGGCCGTTAATTTGAATCAAAACACTACATTGTACTGGCCAATTCAAAACATTCATTCCCGGTATTCCGGGATCCCGTTATCCTTCAAATAATTCTTTTGATGGAAGAAGAGGAGGATGAATACGAGCAATTAACCAATGATAACGGTTGCTCGTATTGCCGTTCAGGAGAAAATGGACATGGAGAAGGGGATCCTAAAGGCTAAGTTAACTTCACTTACTGTTAACCAGCGAATGGCATTATCATCACTGTTTCTTTCAGAGAATATTGGTGAAACTTGGTTTTACTTTACCGCGAATATTGACGAATACCACTCTCTTGGAGAACCGTGTTTTGCAATGCATTTCCGGATGTCGAGAACTGTATTTGGGGCAAGTGTCTTTTGCACAAACTCATAGAACAACTTCTCTTGGTTCCAAATTGACTTTCAAATTTCTCTTGGTTTTTAGGATCTGGTGCGCACCGCATCATCATTTGTAGTGCTGGCGATACTCAGCCAGATTCAGCAAAATACCGCGAATCGTGTTACAAATGTGAAACTTGGCATACTTGTTTCTTGAGGTGTTAAGAAAGATTTGATCCGCTTTCCTTTTTAATTTTGGCATCAGGGTTCACTTCTTGAACATTTTTAACAAAATGGCGGCCAAAATTCGAAATATCGCAATATGTGCCTATATATACGATGTGAGTGTCGTTTTCGTATAATTTGAGGGCGCTCCGTCTATTGGCGAGGTTCCCCCACTCGTCAGGCACCACGTTGTGCCCCAAATCCGCCATTTTGAAAAAATTGCGGCGTATTTTGCGCACTTTGTTATTTACCGATACGGAGGCGTGTTTGGTGTCGTTCCGTAGTAAATTGGGATCACTGAAACTGTTTCGTAACTTAGAAAATTGTTTTGACGACATTGAACGGCTGAATGGGTATCAGATGTTCAATTTCGGTTCAAACTTTCCGTAAACGCGTGCTGGGCGTTGTTTCCTAGTAATTCGAGGTCACTGAATTCATTTCTTAACTTGAAAAATTGTTACGACGACATTGAACGGGTGAATGGGTACCAGAACATGTTCAATTTATGTGCGAACTTTCCGTAAATGCGTGCTTGGAGCCTTTTCCGCGGTTTGAGAGCTTTCAGAAAATGGTTCTGAGCGCATAATCTTTTTTCGGTCACTTTTGGTCGGGTAATGTATTTCTTCGGTGAGCTGGGGTGATGGTCTGCGCCAGCAAGACCTCCCTCGAAAAGGTATTTAAAATCCTTAAATGTACAATTTTTAGCAACGGTAAATATTTCGTTCCCGCTTACGCACGTTCATATTGTCAGGAATAATCCCCAAAAATTGGTCCAATTATTTGCACAATTCTCTCAACAAGTCAGAGCTTTTTGAGTTTTTAGCGGAAAGGCTGGTCTCATCATTCCAAGGCCCTTTATTTGTGACTAATATTAGTAAGGAATTTGCTCCTTCTAAGCCTTCTGGCACTGCTTTACCGGGGGCAAGCTGTGCTCACCAGGAAGAAGCCGACGGATGCACGTCCGTGACATGGTAGACAATGGTGCAAAAAAAGTTCTTCTCTCCTGTTCAGATACCGGTGTTCTTGTTCTTGGAATTTCCTTCTGCCCGTCTCTGTAACAAAAACGTCTGAGTGAACTTTGGTTTAGATTTGGTGTTTAATCGAAACAACGTTTCATTCCTGCACATCTTGCAAGTAAAAAACTCGGTAATATGAAGACCTATACATTCTCTAAATTTTACATCTCCTTGTCTTCATTTGAGTGATGCTCACATCTCTTGTCGACTTCCCTATTAACAGGTCCTCTGAAGGCAGAAGCTCTGAGGGTTTTCCAGTGGATGTGTGGGGTTTTAGTGGATGTGATTCGGTGTCATATATGTCATCCGTGGGGAAACCCTGAACGTGGAATGCGTGGGCAAATGACACCAGTGACTTATTCACAAAAGCATTTGTTGAACTAAGCAGGCCACAACACAACTGCTGGACGCCCTGGAAAAGTACACAATAAGATTGTACAGGGGAGACAACTCTTGTGTCGATATTGATAAGGCCGGGGAAAACCTGTCCTGCAGTGGCGATCGGTCACTTACCATGATACCAGCAACCAAAGCTGCCCTTGTAGAACATATCAAGAGAGCTGTTTAAAGCCGGCCATATCTGGGGCACCTGCGATGGAGTAGACACCAAATCACCATGCTTCAAAAGCTGGGGCTGAAGCTGCCAAAATGGCAAGGAACGTCTGTTGTGAACTGGACCGGTGCGGATGTGCTCAGACTGCAGCACAAAGAGGTGCATTTGCAGGAAGTACGGATTTGTCAGCTGTAAAGCCTGCATAAAATGCAAAGGAGACTGTTCAAACATAAGGTAATAATATGAGTTCAATAATGACACGCAACTCCATGATCATACTTACCATCTTTCACTGACCTCTTTGCAGACTCAGTACTGAAAACAGCCATAAGAATCCAGATGACCCAGGATGTATGTTATAGAGAGTTACCAATTGAACGTGTATTATTTCACCTGTGTTTTTTTTAAATTTACACAATGAATTGTCTGGCTTCGAGTTACCATATGTAATTTGTGTACTACATGCGTACATTTAATGTAAGGCGGAGTTGTGTATTTTTTTTTACATTATATTTTTTTTAACACTATGTTCACTTTTCACATTAAACACGTTTCTGTCCTGGCTTTCTGTATTGGCTTGTATTTTTAACATTCTGTTATGATGCATATTTTATGTTAAAAAGACGAAAGTGAATAGAGATTGAAGGCCTGGGAATATTTCCGGAAATTTTGGAAATATACTACTAACTTCCCTTTTCGTATTGAAAGCTCTATATGCTTTACCATCATTAACATACACATCATGATCAATTTTTTCTTCCATTCTTGCTACGAACTTTGCTGAGAACCACGCCAGCCGCGGATAGACGCAACGGCACACGAGAACAACGACAAAGAAAAACTTAGTTATTTTAACCTCACAGTCACCCGCTCGCAGCCTTCTCGAATCTCGCTCGCCTTCGTTCGGCTCGGCTGCCTTCGGCCAACTTCGTCACCCCCATCAGCCTCGGCTCCTCGCTCGGGTACTCTTTCACCTCCTCTTTCGAAATTGGAGCTTAACTTTATATAGGTAAGGTAAGGTACCAACCATAAAGGAGGTCGGCAATGAGGAAAATAAAGGTCAGCACTATGCTAGGTCCTAAAATGGAATTACACTCAGGCAGCCCCCCCCCCCCCCCCCCGCTGGGACTTCTGTGTTTACAAACGTAGATCTTGCTTTAGATCAAAGTGTGCATTTTTAAAAGCGTATCGCACTCTCTTAACAAGCATGGCTTCCGTCCGCCACGAGGGGGGGGGGGGGTACTGACTAGGAGTATTCTGTGCACACGCCTGCGATATACATACATATATATATATATATGAATACCATTGAATATGTACTTCAAATGTATGAATAGCTACGAATTTCAATGAATATCGAAAATACCTCAATGCTTTAGAATTTTCGTGAGTATATATATATATATATATATATATATATATATATATATATATATATAAGAAGAACATCAGCGGAAACACAACGCGGGTATCATGAGGGTTACCGTAACAGAGAGTATCTCCGCCACGGCGTCAGCCACGAGCCAACGTCAAAAATTTGGAGGCTTAGCTCTCGCTGACGATATGTCACGACCATTTTGTAGGGCCAGACTGTGCCGGAGTTACCCCGCGCGGCCCGGGGACGTGCATCCTCAGGTCGCCCTCAGCCTCCAAATTTTTGACGTTGGCTCGTTGCTGACGCCGTGGCGGAGATACTCTCTGCTGCGGTAACCCTCATGATACCCGCGTTGTGTTTCCGCTGATATTCTTCTTGACTTCTTCTTTATTCCCAGTTTGGACCTTCTCCGTATCAAACGTAAGTAAACAGACGTTAGCAGTCCATTGTTTGCCGTTTCATGGCACTTCCTTGGAGAGGCGCCGTCAAAACGAGGAGCGCTCTTAAAAACGCGCCGCTGAAACAAGGAGCTTCCTTGAAAGGGCACCTCAAAACAAGGTAGGCTCTTGAAAGTGGACCGAAACGAGTCAAAACAACGGCGCGGCCTTGAAAATCGGTCACATTTTCAAGGGACTTCCTTGAAGCGTTCCACGCCGCCTTGTTTTACGTCAACTGTCCTTGTTTTCCAAGGGTCTGCGCTAACCGTGAGGTTGTACTCATACACTCTTCACATCCATAACACCATCTCCTGTCTGCTAAGAACGATGTTGGTGCATACTGCGTCTGTCACTTAAGTTGTTCAGGTCTTTCAACAAAGATGTTCAGGTCGGCATATATTTTACGAACATTACCGCATTATTCACCAATATTAACTTGCGTATTTACACAATTTCTGCCCCCAACCTTTTGAAGCAGCTAAATTCAGGTCATTAAATGTCACTTATTACGCTGAACTAGAGACGACACACATATGTTGGTTCTTTCACAGGCCTTTGGATCCCTCTGCTGCCTGTTGGCTTACTACACGGTGGTTCCACTGGTTTTAGCCCTGCAGTCTTCCTGTGCTGATCTTCATCTCGCCGTGGGACGCAACGAACAGGTCGTAGATCATAGCCGCACTTGGGTTCAAGGAACTATAACAGGAAATAGCACAGAAAATATAATTGAAAGAGGCATTTTTTTTGTGTGCGTGGTGCTATGAAAAGTTTATCAAGAAATTCATAGACAACTTGAGATTTCTTCTACCTCGCGTCCTATCGTTCGCGGTTGCACACTAACTCCGACAAAAATAAAATAAAAAATGACTTTTATCACTATGAGGGACATATTAAAATGCAAAGCGTGTATGTACCCGACCTCTGGACGCTCGACTCGACGTAATCAATCTTTCCAAGAAGCACCGGAGATGCTCGATTAAAGAATCGGTTGAAAAAAGTCTTACCTCTACACTTGACCCAAGTGTCAGTAGGAGAGCACATAATTCGCATGGAATGTAGCAGAGGGATAAGATAATAAGAAACACGAATATGCCAGGCCGGAGGATTGCAAATTGCACATACAGATTTGTGGGATTTTGAACACATGTTTTTATCAGTGTTCCTTTTATTTTCATCTAGACTTTAACGTCCAAATGCCTTTTTCTGTTGCAGTCGGGGCCTAGCTCGGAGAAGTCAGCCGCTCTGCAGAGCTTAGTACTGAAGTGCAGCCTTCTAGCCGATGAAGCTCTGGCGGATCTTCTGCCCCACGTTCTGGTCGCTGGGGTGGCCATGCCACTCGTCAGTACGCTTAAGGTGCACAATAACTGGGGCTTGCAACACAGTAGGGATCGCGTGAAGCGATGCTGGCCGCCTGCATGTGATTCGAAATGTGTTCACCGCCTTTCCTTAGAGTGTCCAAAGCAGACGAAACACAGTTGCAGTGCTTGTTTTATTTTTAAATATAGTACTAATGCGGGGGACCAGGCTATTTGCTAACGCCAGGAAATGCACATACGTTCTAAAAAAATGGGGGCACAGTTTGCGATTTTGTTAATGTTGCTTTCTTCTTGGAAGACGATCCAGTATGTTTTTAACACAAAAGCAGAACGTTGTACGCTGACACTTTTAAAGCATGCTATGTGTCACAGTTCATCCTAATTAGGCCAGGCCTTTAGATTCTGAAAAGGAAATGAAGTAGAAATGGACTGGAATTGGAACAAATAGAAAATAACGGGTGTTGCCAGCATCGCTTCACCAGGCATCACAACGTTGCCATCCCCTCAGAATAATTAGACTGTTTGACATTTTAGTTAAGAGGTTGAGACTCTAGTAGGACCGAATCAGTAGCGGATCCAGGAGCGGCTTCAGGGGGAGGCAATGTCATGCTTTTTGCCTACTTACAGGCGGAAAAGTTACGCCGGTTGCCTACATTTCCGGCGCCCTTCTGAGGCCCGGGGGGGGGGGGGGGGGGCGACGCCCCCATCGCCCCTCCCCTGTATCCGCGCCTGGACCGAATTCGCAAACCTGTTCTGCATGCCTCTGCTTCTATTTGAACAATTGGGGAGACTTATGTCCCTGAATTTTTCCGGTAAAATAACGGTAAGGGCAAAATAGCGGTAATATTCCAGAAATATTTCGGAAAAAATGCAGGGGTACGTTCATTGCTATAATTTTTTTCAACCCCTAAAACCTACTCCCGTGTGGGGGTGGTCAAAATGAAGGGAGGGGGTGGGGGTGGGATTGCCCTTTCAAAAATTCGAGCGTCAGCGTATCAAGAGCAACAAAAGGCCTACGCTCTAAAAAAATTCCTCAATCCGACAACGTAAATGGTGTTTCAGGGACCTTTTTTTTATTTTTCGAAAATTTCGATCCCTTGGCGCTCAAACAATGACGCATGCCGAAGGGGTTGATATTGAAAAATGGCACTTTAGAACCTTCAAGAACATACATGTGGGCAACGTCATGCCAAATTTGACGTTCCTAGCTGGGAAAACTTGGTCTCAGCGGATGCTGAAAAAATGCGGTGCTAATTTTGTTGACGGGTGTGTAAAAGAGCCTAATGTATCAATCGTTTATTGCGTTTTCAACCAAAAATGCTCTTCGTCGAAGTAAAACTTTTTATGAAATATGCCCAATTCCGTTGTGGCACTGATGAATGTGTTTTTTCACTGTGTTCTAAACGAATGTTGGAAATAAGCCGCGTATCTGCCACGTTCCTCTCGGGGCAACCGCCAGCCCTCCGGAGTGCTCATTCCCGTCGCCCCTTACCTTCTTACTCTCCCCACCACACCAGAGGGCGCCAAGCGATTCGACTTTGAGTGTGCAAGGTGCAAGAGTTCAGGCGCGTTCAACAATTGATCACAAACGCAGTTCTGAACAAATTTTTCCGAGTCGGGCTCCGAGTTGGTCGACACTTTCGTGACAAAACGTGCAGTGCTTCCCACCGCAATTTCCCAAGTTCTCGTGCGCCGGTTCGAAGAAGGGGCTGGCATGGCATTACAGGAGGGATCGCCTGAAGCGATGCTGGCCGACAGCCGGGTCCCTCACTTCGAGCAGTCATTGTACAAACCCCAAAAATTCAAAATAAAATTCAAAACCAATTCAAAAATTCAAAAAATTCATAAAGTCGCCCAGTTAAAAATTGATCATCGATTCGACATCGTTTCGATGTCGAAGCGCATGGTCAACACAACCCTCGAAATCGATCGGAATATGTCAGATTTCGACTTCGAAATCGAATTCGAAATCTAAGTCGACTTCGATGCCGAAATGGATGTCAAAATCGATATTGAAATATCAATCGATATAAAATTCACCGACCTCGTTCGGCACAGCAATTTATACCTCAGTTAAGTGCAGTTTAGTGGACAGCAATTTCTTTAAAAAGGTGAAGTTTAAAAACGGGGTTTCTTGACCTGAAATGGTTTATGCTGATAAAAGTGCCACGCGCCATGCGTTTTTGGATCTGAAAGGGCCATTGTTAGAATCACACTTCTTAACGTAACGACGTGAGATATAGTGACTGTAAGCTCAGAGTAAGTCCCATGGTGTACTAAACGTATGTTGCTAGATTCGTAGGCGCGGAAAAATACGTCCGTTTAAATTGTGAGAGGAGGGGAGTCTTTCAAAAGGATTTCCATTCCTTTTAACGTCGAAATGTTTTTTTAGGCCGAAAATGCCTCATGACTTGAAAATTTGTCATTCAAATGTCGTGGCTGTACGAGATGCGACGCACAGCTCTGGAATGTTAATTTCACCAAAGTCGAACCAGCCTCGAAATTCAGCTGAAATACTGAGTCGATGGGTCTCCGATTCCATCGACATCGAAACGATGATAAATTTTTGACTGGGTCACAAAAGTCACGAAAAGTCAAGAACAGTCACGAAAGTTCAGGGAAATTCAAGGGAAAAGTCATAAAAAGTCTCGAAAATTCAAGGAAAAGTCGCAAAAGTCACGCCAGTCAGTGAGAAATCACGAAATTCACAACAGTTATCCATTTTACCTAAACTCAAAATTGTAAAAAATCTACTTAGACTTAAAATGTTTTGTCATGAAGTCTCTAAAGTTCGTCGGAATGTCACGAAAAAGTCCCAAAAATGTCAAAATTCACCACGATAGTCATAGAAATTCAAAGAAGTCACAAGTCAACGAGTATATATTTTTAAAAACAGTGAATTTTAAAATCGGATTTTTTTGACCATATAGGGTTTGATGCTAAGTGCAGGCGCCAGACACATCGAAAAAATGCGACGCGCCATCGTTTCCAGGCGTTCTTGGAACTGAAAGGTCCTTTGTTTGAATCTCACTTCTTAACAATGGCTTGCAGGGGTACACGCCGTAGCGTCTTAAGGGTTGTAGTCGTTGAGATACCGACTTCCCAGTCTGACATCTTTTTCTTAAAGGTTGGAACCTTACAAAATCGGCTTCCGCGCCTTCCTACCCCTATCAGGAAAAAAAAACATGAAGATATCGTTAAACCTGTCAAATTTTTCATTTTTTTCGGATTTTAGGGACTTTAGGGGTTGATCTGAGTCGCGGCGTTCATTATCGAAACCCCAGAGTCCATCGCTACCGCTGCCGATCAATTTTGGAACCGTTCCACCCCTAACTAAAAAACTACCCCCCACCCCTAAGGGATGGTCGGAGAGGGTTGAAATGCGAGATTTGGCAGCTTCAGGCACCCATAATGCCACACTGACTGTAATTTTCCCAATTTTCGCCCTTCAAATGGGTTTTAATGAACCTCTTCACGGCGTTTTTCGACCTTGCCACACTTAAGGGGTGGCTGTAGCCGAAGGCGGTGGTTCCTGAACTTGGCGCCTCGGGAGACTCGAGACCAGTGTTGAGGGCAGGTCTGTACCAAATTTCAAGGTTCTAACTTGAAAAACTTAGAAATGGTGACGCCAACAAAAAGTGGGGCGCCAATTTTGTTGAGCAGTGTAGTTTTGTATCTGTTACTATCTCGGTGTAGTAAAATCAACGACGCGTCTAGTAGTTTTGTCCGGTAGAACCTACTGTCTGGTAAATAAAACTTGTCTACCAGAGCTGGCGCTATCGGCGCTCCCAGAAGAAGAGGCGCGCGTGTCCACCCATGCACCCAGTGGGTTCGTGGTCTCGTAGTAGCGTTCGCGCTTCCACAACCGCACGACCTGGGTTCAAATCCCAGATGTTTAAAATCTGATAAGCGACTTTCAGGTGTGTTTATGTCACAGGTTACAAGGGCAAATTGAAATTTTGACCCTCTTTTTCATTTTAATTTCCAATTAGAGACTAGTTAGCATAGTTTCAAGTACCAGATGTGTAGTATCAATTACCAGACAGAGTCCAACTACACTGTATGGCGCAGTTTACAAAACATCTGGTTGGTTCCTGTGTTACTACACTGTGTGGTAAAGTTAACTACATTTTTTGTAAACTTTAACCAGGCATTTTTTTCAGTGCAGATAACAAAAAACGGGCGGTGCAGTCATCACCTCCAAAATTGTCGGGCGGTATTATTAGAGCATTCTTTTGAGTCCAGACACCTGGGCCACGTAGGACAAAAGTTCTAGATTTAGGTTTTATGCCACGTTTTGAAAAATACCCGGTTTTTCGAGGTTGGGGTCACTGAGGTAATTCCGAACCCATGGATTAAAAAAGTACACAAGGTGCCCGCGTTACCTTTGAAGCTTGATCTATCGAATGGTATTCTCCGGAAGTCTCTGCGACCTCTGGATCAGGGTCCAGGCCAAAACGTTTGAAACAATGTGACTTTTCAAAAAAATTAAAAAATAAAGAAAATTAAAATAAGTTCAGAAATGGATTTGTTCGATGATCTCGCACGGTATTCGCGCTAATTCACCACAACCGATAAATGTCATGGACATGCGTTAATTTCGCAGATATTATTTTAAAAATAACAAAAAACATGAGATGCGAAAGCGTTGTGGCCAAGGTGACAGTATCACCATCACCCAGTCTCGTCGCGTTTACGTGCAACAGCGAAAACAAAACAATTTGCAGTCTCGCTTGGTCCAATTAGTGGGGCATAAGTTTACAATAGTAATACATTTTCGCCATTATTTGACATTAGGGGCATTGAATTTGAGCCTGCCCCTGTATGGGGCGCCCGGAATCGACCAGAAAATATGATTGCTTACAATTAATGACACTTTTATTTTTCGAAAGAAAACAGAAATGGTTGAAAGTGACCCATACTTCGTTGGCTACTTAGTTGGCCCACCCAGAAAAGGGAAGGGCAGACTGCAAGATGCATCAGAAGACTGGGCGTGGACACAAAGGTGTGAAAATATTAAGAGGCGTTTTAGTTTTCCGGTAGGTAGTCGTTAGAAAAAAAAATGAATAAAATTGCGGAGTCCCTACGCCGAGTTCCAGAGGGGGGGGGGGGGGGGAAATTACCTTGTACTCAAAAGACGACGGCTATCATGGGTGTAGCCGATTTAGCATTGCAGTAAAATTTAAAGGATTACATATTTGAACCGTAGCTCGAACACGGTACGAATTAGGGGAAAGCGGACGAAAACTCCACCATACGAATGTTAACCAAAACGTGTCTGAACATTTCCGCACTTCTGCATTCGCCGACAGTCTGATGCAGAAGGCGTTTGCTGGGAGAGTTCAAACACGGTCGGATCTTGGCTATTGTTGATTCTTTGTAATGTTTTTGTTTTCCTTACCTGCTTTCACAGGTGCTGGTAAGTGGTAGCGCTATCGACGTGTTCTCGCTGGGCGTCGCTGCCCCAATTCTGGTCGTGTTCGTGCCGCTGTGTGAGGTGGGCGACCGTGTGGCCGCGTCCCGGCGGGGCGTGATGGCGCGCTCCTACCGCGGGCCCTGGCTGGATGAGGCGCCCCAGCAGCGGCGTCTGCGCCACAGCATCATGTCGGCCGCCGCGGGCATAGGCGCCCTGCCCAGGGTCAAAGGCATCGGCAAGCTCGACAGGCGAGCCTGTGGGAAGGCGCTCAAGTCGTGGTTCAGCTTCCTACAAATGCTGCTCAACCTGCGAGGCTGACTGCTGATGTGGCGCAGGGCGCAGGCCCTCGGACAACAGAGAGGCGCCTTTTCTCGGAATCACCTAGCAGCTGTGCAGAGGACTAGTTGTGTTCAGTTTATTTGCCAGTTGATTGCATACAAAAATAAATTGGTAACTGGCTGACCGAACTAAATCCCACCTCCAAACACCATAGCTCCGGTCGGGCCTAAAACGGGATCCAGCGCAGCCCCCCGCGAGACGATCCGGATACAGTGTGGAGCTCACATAGGACGGTAATTAGCATTGGCACATCAGTGTTGATAACTAATAGAATCAATTACAAAGAACAGCAACTGGAGGTCAACCCGTAGCTTACTTACACTATGTTGGTAACCACTAATGGTGACTAGGAAAGTTAAAAGACTTTCAGAGACGAATCACAAATTCTTCATGAAGCCATAGACACAATGCAAGACCAATCAACACCAACTACAAAATATAGTCTAGAAACAATTGTGGATTATTACAATGGGGAAACCTTCCCAACATCCATTAAAAATCACAAAAACCTTGACAAAATTGAAATTTAAGTTACTCCAGCTACCTCCAGAGGAACACTGTGTCAAACTTCTCCCGAATTTACATTCGTACGAAACCTAGGATCTGCTACCAGAGAGTTTCTGTGCTGCTGCACCCTTTCATGCAAGTAGTCGCAGGCCATGGTTGTGCTCGCCGTGACAAACTCTAGAGGCATTGAGGCCTTGTTCAGTACGGCATTCACATTGCAGGCTGGATTAGACCTTACAAGCAAACAGCACAGAAATGTCCTTCCTCCAGATGCCCCCAGTCGGTGGTAGGTGTCATTCACATGGTACCATTGGGACCCTACTCGCAACCCAGGTGAAAGCACAGCCACATTAAAAGTACAGCTTCTCAGTCTGAAACAACTCAACAGGCAAGTACAATTGAACACACAAAAAAAATGACATTCAGGTAACAAGTATACATTACATATAGATCATTGCCTCCAGATCTATACCGCCTACATAAGCATAGTGAGAGTCTAATGCAGATGTAATTAAAATTAACTTCAGGGTCTTATTTGTTTTTTCTGATTCTCCTCTTAGGGCCCCCCACCCCATACTGCCGACTTTACCCGCTAGGAGCGCTTGAGCCGGCCACCGGCTCCTTCATCCGCCTGGCAGGCCAGCGCTGCGCGGGCCGGATGGGTTGCCTACCCATCAGGTCCATTCCAGGAGGGGGAGGGGGGGGAGTCGCCCCTCTCGCACCTCACTTCCGGCGCCCTTGATTGCACGAGTTGTTGGACAGGTCATGCGCTCGAAGAGTGCCATCATCTGGTCCGCGCAATTGTCATATGCTTGCTTCACCTTCTCCTTCGAGTACAGAGAATAGATTTCTTTTTTTAGCAGATGATACATATCATCACCCACAGTCTTAAAAGAAACAATAATTCAAATATAATGTATCGGCGGCTAGTACTCTCATGCAGAGGCAGGCGAGCACGCAGAAGTATTGTACTGCACAGGGGGGGGGCGGGGGGGGGGGGGGGGCGTTCCGCCGTGCCGTCGTTGTCTGTTGCCTATCGCCCATTGATGCGGTCATGGGCCACACGGAAAATAAAAGTTAGCTATGGGGGCTAATACTTAGCATCTACAGCTCATTTCGATCACTGAAATAGGGAAAGCCGATTCCTTAGCCTCTACTGCGAATAGTATTAGGTGCAGCAGGATAGCAGTGACAGCGAGGGAAATTAGCACCCTGTGCAAACGCTATTGCAGAGACGCAAGGTGGAGGTGTTCTGTACAGCGAAAAAATTCGCAGCTGGTGCTAACTTCACTCAACGCTACTCCGAACTTCTGGGGTGTTGTTGCAAATGCATTAGCTACCACAGCAGCATTTTAAAATGATACCCAGCCCCCCCTCCCCCTTCTCCTTTTCTTTCTCTGTCCGTAGGGTCCTTCTCACTCGCTTCAGTGTAATAAAGAACTACTAATTTGAATGAAATATGTTATATTTTATTTTTTTTACAGAATACACAATACTATTAAAAAATATTGCAGAAAGTTTCATGACAATTTTTAAAAAAACTGTTCAAAATAACAAAAGTAATTTGGGATCAGAATTCACAAAAACCTTTTGACACTTTTTGAAAGCCCTGTTTCAATTATAGTGAGAGGATGGTAGTCCACAAGGTTTTCCTGTTTTACACAAAACCATCTCTTCGAATATTCAGGGAAGCGCTCAACCTGGTAGCCTCTTACCTCTGAATAATATCCTAAAGATGTTAATGGTGAACAGATAAAGAACATATCACCTTTATGAGGTAAAATGATTTCTATTTCTGAGAAAACAGGGCATCCATTTTCAGTTGTGAAGCCGGTTACAACTACATCCTTCAAAGTATATTTGGTACCCTTATACTTGACCCAACGGGGGCAAAACACCAAAGAACTTTCTTCGAGGTCGACAGGCAACGAGCGTTTGAAACTTTTGAAGAATCCATGCTTACTTAAGTTAGTAGTCTGACCAGGACCATGTATTGGACTTGGAATAATGCTTGCTTTGCACATAAATCTGTAGCACAAAAGGAGCTGATGCTTAGTAGCAACAGCCAAGGGAAGGTTCTTTCGACATACACAAACATTAGAAATGGTCTTGAGAACTTTGTGTTTTGCCTCCAACCTAATAGTAGAGAATAGTCCAACAGGACCAAACAAATTACAAAGTCTGGCATAATGAGTAAGGAAGTGATGTTTTGGTTTCAAACTCTCGCCTGTTAGATGTACATATAAACGATCGAGTTCCTTAACTAAAATTCCTAAAATCACAGGACATTCCTTTGAGATCATTTTAGCATGGCAAATACTGACTACATCATGTAATAATAAGTACATGTGATAATATGAGTCATTGAGCGGGACTAAATCAACTACAAAAACTCCAAATAATCTCACAAAAGTTAGCATCTAAGCTCCTGTCATTTTAAGCGTTGACTTCGTTTTCAGTCTTTCAATATCTATTGAAGGAGGACGGTTGTCATTGTCAAGTCCTAAGCCCGCCATATACAGTCTTTGATTCAAGGATTCTACAAAGTTGGGAATTATTTTGTGAAAATGTAAACTAACAGGGACCATCACATAATGAGAGACTCCTTCATCTAAGTCATGAAATACATCTACAGAGATATCAGTGGGCGTTTCAAAAGACGGTATCTCATCAAAGACACAAGACTCCTTAATGCCAGTCTGAGGCATATTGTTAACTTTCACATCATCTAAATAATTTTCTCTTGTACGCAATAGTCTCGAGTCTTCTTCGTATAAGTGGCCATAATCTTCTTTAGGCACATGACACATTCGGCACATAAAGTTTGCTCCAAAGCCCTCTGCAAAGCCACAAATACAATTGAGTCCCAAGTTGTCACCCAGCAAAAGTCCAATCACAAAGAAGATTTGCAATGGACCTATGTCAGTATCGACCCATACACCTTCTTTCTCCAATGTCTGAAATTCTTTAATTAAAGGTCTGAAAACAGCCTTGTTTCCATAACTTACTCTATCTTCTGTGTTGAAGAGTAGCGCAAGGAGAATATTTTCAACTCTTGACTGACATTCTGGAGGAAGGGAGGGTAAAAGCAAATATCCACCACCTAATTTATCACAATGTGGACCAAGAGGGTTATTCGGTTCATAATCGTCATAATATGGATGAACAGGGAACACAATTGCATCTGGATTAAATTTAGCTCTTTTCCTTCGCCACTCTGGTGGCTGAAAAAAGCTCATTAACATTTCATGCCCCACCACAGAACTTACATAATCTAATGACATACATAAGACTTCAGGTAACTCCATAAATTTCTTTAGTACAGCTCCTAAAGGCACAAATTGACCTTGAACACTCCTCATGACTAGTTTTACTCCATCTTTGGTTTTGACTCTCTCAGCTCGTTTGTGGATGTCATATGCTTGCGGCAGGATGTAGCATCCACTATTTTTGAAAAATTCAAAGCGCAAATGCTCTGTTTTGAGATGCTGGAAAGGATCAGTAAATAGATCAAAAGCACACTGAATCTCATATTTGAATTCAATAGGAATTAGGCTGAGAACAAATTCTTGAAGGAAAGTGACATATTTTCCTGAGAATAAAGAAGTCAAAGATTCAATGAGTACATCCACAAAGTTCCTTGGGAGTCCCGGCAGACTAGTAAATTTAGCAATGAAATTAGATACAGTCTCTTGTAAATATTTCTTAAATTGCCCTTGAGTGAAATTAAATATCACTGGCTTAGCTTCATCAACAAGTTCTTCAGGAGTAGGATCAAAATCAGTTTGAACATTGTCGTGGGGAACTACATTATTCTGAACAGAATCACGGAGTGGTAGCTTACAAAAATTTAAAAGATGCTTTCTGTAAGAGTTCCAAGAGTCAAACTTACGATGGTAGCAGGTATCATTTTTACAAGTAAAAGTAGCAACATTGGGATGACAATATTTGTAATGAACGTTTAAAGAATGTAGGTTTGATATTAGGGACTTACATTGACAGCATGGAACTAAAGACATTACGTAGAAATATATCACAAAAATTGAATTAAAATAGTTATAAAACAAACATATTAAATTAAGCCAAAAGCTTTAAATTCAAGAGAAGTACATCAACCTATGAAAACACGTCAGAAAATATTTGAGAAAAAAAGCACATACAAACAGTGAATATTTTGGCTTTTAAAACTAATCTAAATTTCCCTTGGACCTCTAATAACATCAAGAACTTTTTGGTCTTTCAAGTTTTTTTTCTGCTTAGCACTTCCTTTCTCAGGGATTTCATAGATAGCACGATGAAGAAACATGTACTCTCGGACACACTCCTTGTTGTATTCGGCATCCAATGCATGGCTTGCTTTGAAGGCTAAGTCGAAGGCTTTCATATGGTTCTCAATTTCGTAAGTGATGTTGTTGACGACCAGGTACGACGCAGTTATATTATCTTCATCTTGCCCCACGCAAACTGCGAGAGGAGCCATAGGTATACCAAAGTCAGCGTACTTCTTCCTGCGTGCATCCACTGATAGCTGGAGGTCCTTTGAGTCCTGTATGAACAAATAATAGTTAAAAAAAAAAAGAAACACAGGTCTTACAATACAAGGCGTCTTTAACTTCAAGTGTAATACATGAAGAGAAAGAAACTTGACTAAAAGCTAGAAAAACAGAGGTTGCCCCATCCCACATTCCTATTCAGGAATCCACTTTTACACCCATAAGTCATCGCAATCCTCACTTTCATCGTCGGAGTCATCCACCCCGTTGAAATAATTCACAAGCGGACGAACTCTCTTTCATGTGTTTAATGAAGAAAATGTAAAAATTAGAATAAGCTTTAATAGAGAAAGCGAGAGAGAGATAGGAGAGAGAGAGAGAGAGAGAGAGAGAGAGAGAGAGAGAGAGATTTGATTTGATTTATTTCAAATAAAAGGTACAAAAAGTCTAAAAAGTTCTACGAGAGTACCAATGTGCCAGTTAATACTAATAACATTATTCAGTTCAAGAATTCTTACAACTCAAAGTGCTTAGACATAATAAAACGTAAGAATTACAGTGATACATACAAATATAGATGACGCAAGTAGCGTAAAATAAATAAGGAACCAGGGAAAGCTCAGGTAGATACATGGGTAACAATTACAAAGCGAGAAGATATTCTCTTAGTTTAATTTTAAAGGTATTGATGCTCTTGGCATTAAGTACATTATCCGGAAGACTATTCCATAGCACGGGTGCGGCTATCCAGAAAGCGCCCCTTCCCTTTTCAGTGCGATGTTGCGGGATCCTTAAGTGCAACTCGCTCTCTCTGACAACACGGGTTCGAACATTACAGACAAATTGAAGTTTAATTGTGAGATAGGAGGGCATCATATAGTGAAGGATCTTATAAAGAAGAGTAACAGAGGCATAAAAGAATCTGCGCTCAATGTTTAGCCAGTAAAGATCAT
Source organism: Odontothrips loti (assembly GCA_038380765.1). NCBI lineage: Eukaryota > Metazoa > Arthropoda > Insecta > Thysanoptera > Thripidae > Odontothrips > Odontothrips loti. Next base: position 1,554,886 of record CM076247.1, on the reverse strand, counting down.
TAATATAGCCAGAAATATGGCAGTCCCTCCGAAGATCGTAAATAAGCCTGGCGCATGCGTTCTGGACTCTTTGGAGTTTGATACAGGATTCCACAAGCATGTGGGAACAGAGAACATTACCATAATCCAAAAACAGGAAAAACTAGTGCCTCAACAAGTCTCTTTCCAACAACCATGGGTAAAATATCAGCATGCTTTTTTATACCATGAATAGCAGCATAAGCCTTCTGACAGACAGATAGAACATGGGTTTCCAAAGTAAGGTGTTTATCAACTTAAATGCCAAGGTTCTTCACAGAGTCGGAGTAGGACACCTCTGTACCATTTACAACTACCGAAGGAATATTAGCCAATTTCTTCAGGATCTTACTGTTACCGATGAGAATGGCTTGGGTTTTAGTAGCATTAATTTGAAGATTATGGCACCGAGCATAAGTAACAAGCTTAGATGCTTCCTCGTTAATAGTACATACAGCCTCATCAAGATCATATGGTTCAAAGGCGACATAATTCTGTAGATCATCGGCGAACAGATGATGGTTGGAGTTCGTAAATACATGATCAATATCATTGACATACAGAGAATATAGCAGGGGACCAAGGACCGAGCCTTGGGGAACCCCGAATAGAAGTGGAATAAAAGCAGAAATGTCACCTCCATTAACAACACGCTGGGATCTCCCACAGAGATACGATCTAAACCACTCGATGACAGGACCAGAAAAACCAAGAACTCTTAGTTTGGCTAAAAGAAGGCCATGATGCACAGAAGGAAAGGCATTACTAAAGTTGTAAAGGACTAAGCATTTTATAAGAGTATCGAATCTTCGCATTTCGTATTTCACTCTTGGTTTTATTCTTAAGTTTCTTAAATTGTTCCCGAATAAGTTAATCTTTACAGTATTTTATTTTTTCATACATCAAATCTCTTTCTTTTATCAGGAGCTTAATATCATCAGACAACCATGGGGCAGGTCTGTGTTTAATACTAACAGTGATGCAGGGAGCGTGCTTATCAAACAGTTCGTTGATTTGCTTATTAAAGAAGTCTATCTTAGAATTAATTTCTTAAAGAGGGAACATATTATGCCAAGGGGCATCGGCCACATCCTTTCTGAACTCAACCAGGTTAAAGTTCTTAAAGCTACGAAACTTAGATAAGCAAGGCTTAAACTTGGGCACGTCAAAAGAAAAGACAGCTGCGAGGAGATCATGACTAGAAAGGCCTATTGTAGGATACTGGTCATAGGAAGTCAGTCGTTCATGGGAAGATGACACAATCATGTCTAGACACGAATGGCAGTCATTAACATGGAAAGTAGGAGAATACGGAACACGCTGGAGGTTATAAAGGTCTAGAAAATCATGAACCGAATTACTATCTCGAATAGCACAGGGTTAAGAGCTTCCGAAGTGGGCATTAACGTCCCCAGCTACTATATGGTATTTGTAGTAATACCTAAAGATATGAAATCATCAGCAAACTCTTCAAAGTAGCCGACCTTAGGAGGTCTATATATGCAGGCGAAAATAATCTTTGTAATCCGCCAGGGAAATTTCCAGTATCACATAATCAGGGTTTTTGATCAAAGGAGAGGGCGCTGACACGGACAACAGTTTACATTAATGACAGCTCTTAACGTAAATAGCGACACCACCGCCCCTGGCGGAGGATCGTTTCGCAACAAAAACATTATAATTCTTAAGGTTAATAATATCATATTTATCGTTATAAAACGTTTCGCTAACAGCAAATATATCAAGATCAGAGTTATCTAATAGTAATTGGAAAGCTTCGACATGGCTACGATAGGTTAGAGATTCTGCATTCAGGTGGGCCACTTTAAGTTTATGAGGAAATGTTCCACATATGTTCCTTAGAGCGTTACTGGTGTCACGGTTAGTATTATTAAAAAATAAACCCTCAACATCAGACATCATAATACTCAGTGTAGAAAAGTATGACTAGTACTAACAAATGGCCCGAGAAACAATGAGAGTAGAATATAGTTAATGACATAACGACGACAGGTGTCGGTCAGACCTAACCTGAGTCTTTTCGCCATTCTCAGACCTTTTCACAAACAGCTTCCCATTATAAAACCAAACAGCATGGATCTGGTTTTCCCTTTTCATAATACGCGCTCGATTGAAAATCTTGCGCATTTCTGGTGACAGAGACTCATTAACAAAAACTGTATTTTCTGAGTTGGACCCCTGCGTAAAGAACAAGATGTGCTTGACCCTGAGGTCCCGCTTGACCTTCCGCGTCCGCAGGAACTCGGTCTTCTGGGTCTTGCGGGCGAAGCGTAGGATGATGCCCCGGGAGGCCGCCGACGGATTCCCTATCCGGTGGGCAACCTCTACGTTGGCCTCCGACAAGGGGTACGCCAGCGAGTTTCCGAGGCAACTGAGGATTTCTGTCAAGTTTTCCCCTTTCCTGAACGGGACACCGTGAACCTCGACATCATCAACGCGCGAATACTGCTCCGTCGCAATGAGCCGCACCTCGAGGTTGCGGACACGGTCACGGAGAGCACCGTTCTCCCCGCGCAGGGCGGCGACTTCCGCCTGCAGCGCCGCCGTGGCGGCAACGGCCTCTTCCACCTTCTGGTGGCAGGCTTCGAGCGGGGACCCCAGGTTGGTCTCCATGTCCCGGATTATACCAGCTTGTTGCCTGGTCTGTGCGCTCAGCTGCTCGAGTTTCGCCATGACATCGCGCAGCGACGGTTCGGCATCACTCCCGCTTTCGGCGCAGCAGACGACGCAAACCCACTCACCGGCCGCCGCGGCCCCTCCGGCGCATGACACATGCGCTCGGTTGTCGCACTTTTGGCACTTGGCGCCTAATGACCCTGACTTCAGGGTCCGATCGCAGACTTTGCAGACCACCATGGTGGAGGCGGTCGAGGCGCAGCCGGACACAAACAACCGCTTGTTGACAGGTCGCACGGGAGGGGCGGGGCGGGCGGCGCGGCACGGGTCACAGCGGGCCTTTTTCACTTGCGTCTCATTAAAAACAATGTTCAATGTCACTGACGTGTCCGCATATCACATTCGCACTATGTCACTGAGCACTTTGTATGCCAGCGCCGGGCCGGGCCGGGCGTGACGTGACGTGGCGCGTGGAGCGGAGCGGCGAGACGACCGCACCGGACGGCTGACTGAACTGAGAGAGACGGGGGGGGGGGGGGGGGGGGAGGAGGTGCCCTTCTCCCTCTCTCTTTCTCTCTCCCTCTCACTCCCGCTGTGCTGCCTGAACCTCTCTTTCTAGAAATACGACGTAATTTACTAACCATCGTCGGCTCCTGAGGCATCTTCAATGCTGCCGCTGGTCGAGGCATCTTTAGGACCTTCGCTGTCTGCTGAGACAGCTCGAAGAACGTCGCTGGCTTCTAAGACATCTTGGACGCTATTCGTTTTGGCCTGGTCAGCGCCGGTCTGTTGAATTTGTATGAAAACTTGGCAAAACTTTTCCGTTCCTTGAGCCTTGGTTGGTCGTTAAGCGTGTCAGGGTAGGGATCAAACTACTGCTAACTACAAGAACAGTTGGTTAGTTAGTTACAGAAGAAATGTTATATTCCGTTAAATACAGAAAAAAGGGGGGGGGGTCCATTTCTAACACGGATAACTAATTTTTTTTTAAAAGAAAAGGAATTAACCTAAAGCAGCACGTCTAATGCAAACAACTGAGCACTGAACACTAAACACTGCAGAATCTAAGTTGAACGTTAAGTACCTGCACTACACTGCACTATTTACACTATTTACACTAGTTACACTAGTCGCTGAAACTAATCAGGTCCGTCTCGGAGGACACTGTCAGGGAGAGGGTGCCCGATCCCGATCCACGCAGGGTGTCAGACTCGGAGTTCCCAAGCAGGTCCTCCTCCAGCCGACCCGTCAGTCCGGAGGAGGGGGTGGGCGACGGGGGCGGAGCCACCCGGCGCGGAGACAGGTCGACTGGTGGTTGAGGGGCGGGGGCCTGCCGTCCCCTGGCTGCCACAGCTTGTGCCCGAATTAACAATGAACACAAACATGAGTTAAAACACAAACATTAACATGAGTTAAAAGACAAACATTAACATGAGTTAAAACACAATCACAAAATCAAATACAAAACTAAATTGCTCTGTTGAGCTCATTATGATGTACTTCTCTAAGTACACCCTGAACAGAAATCAAATATCTGTTGGGACCCAATATTTTGGCCAATATTCCCCTGGCTGCCACAGCTCGTGCCCGCCGGATCCGGTTTTCGAGCTGCCGTCGAACCTTGCGGCCACCTCGCCGACGGGGAAGAGGGCAGGCCTCGGCACGATGCCCAGGGGTCCTGCAGCGGAGACACCAGGAGGCACCGCCTCCTCCCGGAGATCCGGAGCACAGTAGAGGTGGGTGGCCGTCCGGTCAGGGGTCCCTCACTCCCTTGAAAGGTGTACACAGGAGTATTTGAGAGTATGAGTATGCACGAGTATCAAGGAGTTTTGAGAGTATTAGTGAGTTAGTCAGGAGTATGTGAGTATTTTATGAGTATGTGGGAGTGTGCTTGAGTATTTCATGAGTATAAGGGAGTATGCGCGAGTATCAAGGAGTTTTGAGAGTATGCGTGAGTATCAAGGAGTTTTGAGAGTATTAGGAGTTTGTCAGGAGTGTGTGAGTATTTTATGAGTATGTAGGAGTGTGCATGAGTATTTCATGAGTAAAAGGGAGTATGCGTGAGTGTTTTATGAGTGTGTGGGAGTATGCATGAGCATCTTATGAGAATGTAGGAAAAATGTTGAAAAAAACATAAATAGTGACGACGACGCCGAGACTCAGGGTTGGCCAGCTCGCTCGACACGCGTGTGTGCCCAAGTCGCGGTTGCCTACCCATCAGGCGCCAATGCGAACGTGAAAACGATTGTGGAGTGTATAGTTCTTGTCCAGAAACTAACACACATGAGTGTATTGCAATAGGTTGTTTTTTTCAACATTGTGTCCCGTTTCGTCCATTGGATCCACATTTCAGACTTAATTCGAAAGTCAGGTTAGCTTACAGGCAAGTTAATTTTAAAAGCAACATAATTTTTTTCCGGCTATGTACCTGCAGTCCATACTGAATGAAGTGTGAACCATATAATCTGCAAGAGTACAATTGTTTACTTTAAGCAGCTCTTACCCCTGCAAGCTATTTATTGGTAACTATTCAAGACAAAATTGTTGCATGTACTACAATAATCTCCCCCATTGTAGGATGTAATTATTTTTATCAACTTTACAGTGTATCTCTCTACCATGCTTTTGTGATGTCTAAACTTTTCTAAAACTGCATCTTCTAAATTCAAAAATCCTACAGTAGTGTACCTTATTTTATTGTCAATGAAAGTGAAAAAATATCTTTAATTATTCCAGAAAGCACCATCAGTGATTTGACACACATCTGTATGGATTATTTTTAGCAAATCATCAGCTCTCAGGGCACCAATCCTTTTGAAAGTTACTCTTCTTTCTTCCAATTTCAAGCCAATTTCACAATTTTCAGATAAATCCTGTTTATCAGGAGAGTGTGCACATTGCATATCACATACAACAGCCACAAGAAGAATGTTGGTGGCACACTTATGAAAACACAGGAAAGTACTTCAGGAGTGCCGCGAGCGAATGAGTAAAAGAGTATCTCGAATTTTCGAGGAGTATTTCATGAGTATGTAGGAGTATGTGTGAGTTTCTGCGAGTTTTTCGGGAGTATGCGTGAGTTTCTGGACTATGGAGGAGTTTTGAGGAGTGTGTGTGAGTTTCTGCGAGTTTTAACGGAGTATGTGTGAGTTTCTGCGAGTTTTGACGGAGTATGTGTGAGTTTCTGCGAGTTTTGCGGGAGTATGCTGGAGTTTCGGGAGTATGGAGGAGTTTTATGGAGTATGTGGGAGTTTTTAGGAGTATAAAATCAGGTGTACACGGAGTTTTTGAGTGAGGGACCCCTTGGTCTCGAGTTTCACCGAGATCTTCGGCCCAGTGAAGTGGGGCCGGCGATTAGGGCCCGGGGTCGGCGTTGGCACGGGGGCCTCCGGGGGCTGCGGCTGGGGCGCGGCTGCGGTCACCCTCTGCTGCAGACGCTCCAGCACCGTCCTGTCCGGCAGGACCGCCCGGTCGAGCTGCACTTCTTGGAGCACAGCAGCGTGCGGCGCAAGGAAAGGGGACCACTCCATGGCTGGCCGATGTGTCTGTAGGGCAGCTCCAAGTAAGACTGGGGTGTGTCTGTTGGACAGCTCTAAGCACGACTGAGGCTCGAGGGCCGATGCCGCTGTCCCTTGGCTAGACGCATTGTTGCGACCCGAGACGCGTTATCACCAAGGCGGAGGAACGCGGCGGGGCGTTGTCCCGCGCGAGGGGAAGGGTCAAAGGGTGGACGGATGCCTTCGCGCGCAGAGTAGCGCTGGGCCGCCTGGGCGTGGTCGCCCGGCGGGCCCGCGCGGCTCGGGGCTGCGCTGCTGAGTGCACTACTTGCGCGTGGAATGGGTGGCCTACCCTTACGGCGCTACCGGTCCTCGGGAGGGGAAGCGAGGAAAGTGAGCCAGAATTCGCGTACGGGGCAGTCCGGGTTGGAGTAGGGGGTAATGTTTTGCACGTTGACCACCCTTTTCTTTCCGGTGCCCACTTGCTGAATTCTCACAAGCAGGTCATTTATTCTGTCCAGTATTAAGTAGGGTCCCTCCCACTTTTTAGACAGCTTGGGGTTCTGACTTCGGTGTCGGGTCGGCCGGTACAGCCACACCATGTCCCCAGCGCGGCCCGGGAAAATGGCCGTGTGGAGATCATTGTTCTCTTTTAATTTAAGAGAGGCTTCCTCTCGGCGAACCTGGACCTGCTCGTGGACCTGCACTGTTATTGGCAAGGGCATTTCTAGGTGGATTACACCCTACCGAACAGGCCTTTACACCCTTACAGCTGTTTTTTTTCCGCAGAGGGGTGTAAGAGGTACTGAGTACACCATAATTTACACCCTCACGGTGTGCGTTTTCCCGAAAAAGGCGTTAAAACGTGCTAACACCCGACGTGGCGTATAAATTGATCTCCTTGAGGGTGTAAAATTACACCTCTACTGGTATGTTCCCAGAGGTGACAAATACTACACCCTTCAGGGTAGTAAAAGGCGCCTTTAGGGCCACACACGTATTACACCCTCCCAGGTGTTACTTAAAACCCTTAGAGATACACTTCTTACACCCATCGGGGTGGCAATGAAGGTCCCCTAGGTGAGGGCAAACAACACCCTTGGAATGCACTTCTTACGCCCTCCAAGGTGGCAATAGAGGCCCTATATGTGAGGGCGACCAACAGCCCTAGAGATTCACTTTTCATACCCTTCGGGGTGGCAATAGAGGCCCTGTAGGTGAGGGCAAACAACACCCTTAGAGATGCACTTCTTACGCCCTCCAATGTGGTAATAGAGGCCCCGTATGTGAGGGCGACCAACACCCTTAGAGGTTATTGGATAAGAGCTGCTCTCGAAAGCGGATAATGTGCCGATCGTTGCCTTATTACAGCTGGAGAGTTGCGCGGGCATGATCCAAATTTTCTAACGGCGACACACAGCGCCTTCGAGTGCTAGGGTAGACCAGCCCGCGGAACACACGTGCATGCTGCAGTCGTGTGGTTGTCTACCGAGCGGGCGTTTCGACTTTTTTTTTTTCTTTCGATCCCCAAAATCGGAACTTAGTTGCTGGAACGTGATTCTGTCCCATAAGTTTTTCGCAGATAAGTCAATAACCGAATGCATGCGAGATATTCGCAACTAGTTTCTCTCGTAATCAGAAATAAGGAACAACTTTTATTTCATGCTTTTCTGTCAGAATCACCACTCTCGTCTCGAAGCGTTACTGCGAAACTCGCTCCAGCGTCTTCATCCCGTTTTCTTTATTTTTTCTTTTTTTTTAAGTCTTTCTTTTAAGGGGTTACGGGGTGGGAGGTACGGGGGGGGGGGGGAATGCTTTTTAACAAATATCAAATATGACCTACTTTGGAGGCCTCTGGAGCCCAGACGGCTGGACCAAAAAGTTTGATAGATTTCACATTTCTTCTCTAACAAGTCCCATTTGGTACTCTGAAAATTTGGTCATTTAAAAAAAAATGCACATTGAGAAATCGGAAACTGAACAGATACACTATTTGATGCATTTTGGCAGTTCTTTGGGATGGTTGTAACATTTTCTGAGCCCCTCAATGAAAAGCATGTAGCTAGTTTAAAAGTTGATTTGGGAGTGAACTGAGGAAGTAGTCCCAAATATTATTGTTCAGATATTGAATGCAGTAAGTACTATGGGAGCATCTGTGCTTACACATAATTTACCACTGAACATCATTTGATATTTGTGAACGTTAGGTTTCTTCTACACCTTAATTTATTATTTACTTGTAGCATGTAACATGAAAGCACCTAATCTTTCATCAGGCAGACATTACCTACCAAACAAATAGTCTATTATTTTTGAGTATGAGATTTTTATTTTCAGGTTTCTCCCACATTTTCCCCAAATACAAATACTTCTTGAGCAGTTTAAATGCAAAACAAAGCTATAGATAAGCAATATAAAAATGAAAGAAAAGCACAGAAATCAGTAGCAGACATGAATGGATATAAGGAATAGACAGATATTTGCGCTTAGGATGTAAAATATGTTGCTTTTCATTAATTTCTTCACAAGAAATTGAAAAGATAAATAAATAAATAAAGATTTACTTTATGTTCACAAACCCTCAGTATTTATGTTCACTGGCTCACCACATCATAATTAGAATATATCACCAGATGTCAAGGTATTGAACAGTGCATTACAATTCATTAGTATTATGGAATTATGAAAAAATCATTCAGTACTGTTGTATCGAGCATTAAATTGTAAACAAAACCTTTAACCTGATCTGGTAGGTACCATGCGGGGCGCCATCTTGGATGCATCCATTCCCTACCTGACAACAATAACCAGTCGACTGGCCCATTCTCTGCTCCTTATACACACTACAATACCCCTTCCCTTTAATTCACTTCTTCCTGATGTTCCTCTGCATTTCCTTTAAAAGCAGCCGCTCGCCCTTGGAGCGGTGCACTCTGACTCAGACCTGCCTGAATTTAGGTTTCAGCAGGGTCCTGTTCACCGCCGAGGAAGAGCTTGATTGAAACATTGATGGTGAAATCTGGAACAATGTCTGCGTCATTGCCCTCTGGATCATTCTCATAGACTATATCACCAGTGCCGACTCGGTGCCAAAGAGTTGTCCCCTTCTCCAGAGCTTTATCTGTTTCTATCTTGCCAACTATGTCGTGAAGCAGAATCATGTACTTTTCTCTGAGTGCAATGGGGTTAGCTGGTTTCTGGTATGAGGTGCTCGATGTGAGTCTCTCCTTGTAGTAATCCTTCAAGGTTTTTGTCCATTTTACACTCTGTTTTCCAGAGAAGGCTGTGTTCGGCATTACTTCTTGGATGGTGCTTCCTAAGAGCTGGGTCTGCATAGCAGTGGCCATTTTCGCCCAATACTTGAACTTAGGCAGTGTAAACAACACTGCAGTGCCCTCTTCGCCTAGCCCTTTAAGCTTATCACCGAACTGTTTCCTTGTGTCCCAGATGCCAAAATCGGTTATCTGTGAGAGGACGTTCAGATTATCTGTGTATGTCCCAAAAATGGCATAGAAGCAGATTTGGGCCGCTTGTCCTGCTGTCATGCTGGTATGCATTGTGTAGGATTCCTTGCATATCTTGTTATGGTAGGAGGCAAAGAGACCACGACCGGTGTTATTGAACTTTTTAGGCATTGTCTCATCAAACACAAATTCCTCATTAGCGACTGGAGGAGTGCCTGCATATGTCATAATTCTCTTTCCTAAGGCTACCATTAGGAAACAAGGTGCAACGTAAGCCCTGTGGATTTGTTTGGTAGTAGACAACAGAATGATATCACATACCAATTGAACTAGGGCTTTACTTTGGGCAACTCCTGTGTCTGCAAGACATCGCACAAACATGTCCTTATCTGGCAAGGTACCAAGGCATTGTGTTAATGCATCCTTCCATTTTTGTCCATATTTGGTTTCGTTGCCTTTCTCCATTGCCATGATCATAAGAGTAGCTGGACCTAGTGACTGGGCTACAGCTGGCTTCACATGAGGTGGGTACGATGAGCCTTCCATGAGGACATGATGGGATTGTTCCAAACCGTAGTCCCCTGCAGAGACGTATGATATTTCTTCTGCGGTCTTCCCGACCCGTACTTTAGAATGCCCTACTCTGATTTCCTTCAGGCGATTCTTGAAATTCTGAGTGAAAGTAAAGATAGCACTAGCTATACTGATCCAGTTATCCTCCGTGTTTTGAGTATACTTTTTGTATACAAGCCCAAGATTTGTGGCGCGTGTTTTCACAATCTTACACACTTCTTCCAGGGTCTTCGTGAAGATTTGTCCGTTCCACTTGAACGTCGCTTCCTTCCCGGTGAGCGATTCGGCCGTCTTCGTCCCATTCCCAATCTGCCTAAGCATAGAGTGTGCCGAGTAGAAAATACTTTGAATTTGGCAACTCCAATTTACATCTTGAACTACTGCGCCTGGAGCTTGAGGATTGAAAAGTCCAGAAATATCCACCATGCATTCAAACCAAAATCGGTATGTGAGCGTCTTTATATCAGTTGCTAAGAGGACTCTTTTCCTCTTGGGATCAGATACTTCTTGACTCTTGTTGCTCACGTTGACTCTCTTCCTTTTGATTCCTTGTCCTCGGGCTGTCATGATTCTTATTTCCTCTGTAGTCAAAGGCTATGAATGAGTTGTTTCTGATGAGGAGGCCGCGCACAACAAGGAGCGGCAGCAGGACCACAGCTACGACGAGTGTTGCGGCCGGTTCGTCGCTATGGCTCCGACGACAACGCGGAGGACGCCGATGGCGACATGGAGGTTGACGAGCACGTCAAGGATAACGCCATGGACGCCGACGACGGCGACGAGGACTTCCGTGGTTTCGCACCGCAGCCACAACAGCAGCACGGCCAGCAACCGGACCCCAGGAACCATCCAGTGAGGGTCCACGTCGTAGAGGGGCCGCCACCAGACCAGTGGAACCAAATGGCAGCACTGACAGTCATCACAAAAGTCAAGTATCATGAAAAACCAACACCAGAGGAAGTGGAAGTGGCACTACTCCTGTTAAGAGACTGGCTAGAAGCTAGTAAAATAACAGAGTGGTGTTTGCCACTATTTTCTTGTGGTTTGGACAGGCTACATCAATCGGACTTGATCGAGATGCTTCATAGAGTATTTAAAGACTCTAATATGAAAGCATACATGTACCATTTCACACCATCAGAAGCAGTATATCACTGGAAAACTTGTGCGCCTGGATGTAATTTATGCACTGTGGAAGATAGGCAGTGTATAACACTAAACTTGGAAGAAGTTACCTTGAACTGGACGACAATAATTCCCGATGGAATTCCTTCTTTCCATATGATCAGAGATCAACGCCTAGATGAGGAAATTATGCCCATAGTCATTGCAGTCCAAGAAGGAAAACGGCCACCACTCCAAGATGTGGTAGGTTATGGACCATGGACACGAACTCTCTGGCATCAGTTTGACTCACTCAAAATTGAGGGTCAGTTACTGTGGAGGCGTTTTGAACACCCCAGTGGCATAGCTGAAAAGGAGAGACTTCAGTTAATATTGCCAGCCAAACATGTGAAAGCAACAGTGCAGTCATACCACAGTCAGCTGGGATCTGCAAATCATTTTGGAGTCACCAAAACGCTTAATTACCTGAAGCGATTTTTCTGGTGGCCTGGTATGCAGAGTGACGTCGCAGAAGTCATTTCTCAGTGTGAGAGATGCCGACGTGGGAATGGTCCAAACCAGAAGACCAAAGTTCCCTTGAAGCTGTACAGAGAAGGCTTACTTCATGGCCGCTGGCATGTTGATGTCGCTGGACCCCTGTACAAAACACAAGAGGGTTATCAGTGGGTACTGGTAGCGGTCGAGGCTTTCTCTGGCTGGCCAGTGGTTTCACCAATGAAGACACAAACAGCAGACGAAATTGCCAAAACACTGGTCAGAGGTGTGTTTTCCGTGTTTGGATCTCCATTATCGGTCCTTACAGATAAAGGCAAACCTGTGGAGTGCCAGCTGATAAGAGAAGTAATGGAACTCTATCATATCCGCAAATATCGGACAACAGCTCAACACCCATCTGCCAATGGCAAAGCCGAGCGCTGGATTCGAACTTTAAAGGACAAGCTACGAATTCTTATGAAGAATGCCAAAGAAGATTGGCTAGATTACTTGCCTTTCATTGCACAGGCGTATCGAAACTTACCCAATCCAGTCCATGGTTTCTCGCCATATGAGGTTATGTTCGGCGCTCCGATGCGAACTCCACTCACTTTGACGAGGGAGTCGCCGCCGAAACTGCCGGACATCAGTGATTTCCCGTACCAATCGCGGAGAAATCTCATGGAGGTCCATGAACAAGTCCGCAGGATGTCTCATGAAGCTGCAAATAAAATGAAACAGCGATATGATCTCACTGCGAGCTTGGCGCCTTTTAGGCCTGGAGACAAGGTTTTCCTGTACGACAGAGCTCGGAAAACAGGAGAAATGGGAAAACTCAGGCGGAAATGGCTAGGTCCATTTACCGTGATTGACATAATAAATGACTGCAATGCCCGGATTCGAGAAGACAGAAATCCGTTAAATCTTCAACTCGTCCATCTCGACCGCCTCGCTCCGTTCCCGCTCAACGCAGATGTGCGTGCAACAGGCGGTGACGTCACAGACGGCGATACCCCGGGCGCTTGGCTCAACTATGTGGGGGTCGTCCCTACTCTGTGACCACTGCTCCGGCAACACCGCTCCAGGTGGCTGGCGCCAGGGGTGCCAGGGAAGGCCCGCTCGCAGGGGGCCGCAACGCGCTGGCGCCTATGCCAAAGGGTGCATTGTTGGGCCCAAAGGCAGCAAAGGGTTACAAGGCAGCGAGTATCGGTTGTGAGCTGGAGCCAGACAGACGCTGTGCATTAAGTGAAAGTTATTTTGGAGTTTGCTAGTCCGGTAAAAAGGGAGAACGATGAAACCTGAAGTCAAAGAAGGAGTTAAGAAGCAGATGAGAGCCCTAGGAGGGAGCTTCCGGATTCCGAAGAAAATGGTGGTGAAAACCAAGACCAAAACCCCGCCTGCAAGGGCATGGAGTCGGCACGGGAAGCAATGCAGGCCCGTCAGGAGAAGCTAATGAAGGCGAAAGAAGTAGCAGAAGTTTGGAGAGAGAAGTTCGGCGCATCACAAAAGACACCAGAGAAGAAAGTTTACAACAAGCTAAGGCAAGCCGAGCAGGAGCGACGAAGAAACCAAGCGCCACAGGTCGACCTGAGTCTGGAGGCTGAAATCCAGGAGCTGGAGGGGACACTCCAGGCAGTCGAAGCAGACATCCCCAGACCAACTTGGGAGATGGTGATGGAAGAGGAAGATGGGAAACAAAGCGAGCAACTGACAAAGTCTTCGTCTCCGAAAAAGGAGGAAGCAGTCACTCAGCAAAAAACGGGCTGGTTGGACTGGACGGCGATCCAGAGGGCTGTGGACAACATGCCGCCGAGTTTTCACTCAAAAAACTTACAGATTTTTAAGTTGCATGAGCGAGACTTAGATGACTATGTTGACCTAGAGATGCCTCGAGAGGAAGCTATGGAAATAGAAAATGGCAACCTTCAGCTAGTCCAACCTGTTATGGCAATTCAACAAGAAGTTCCTACAGCCCAACAAGAAGTTCCAGTAGTCCAACTGGACAGACCAGCGCAGCCAGCAGCGAAAACAAGATGTAGTAAATGTGGGGGCCGAGGACATATCAAGAAAGAGTGCAGTTTCCTTAGTAAGATGGAGAAGAAGCGAGTGGCAAAAGAACTTAACATTGACTTACGGGTGCGCACTCCAAAGAAGCCCCGAGGGCAGCAGTCTACTCCATCCAGCATGACAGTGGAGTCAATAGTTAGGGAAATGGCTCCGCCACCCCCTCTGCTTGCAGCACTGGAATGAATGAGGAGTGAATGGTTATTGTAAGCTATATAAATTATTCTATTTAGTATCACCGGTAAATTTTGTAAAATCTTGTAAAAAGAAAATTGATATTTAAGTGATTTCTAAGTCCTAGTTACTATAACCTCAAGTTTGGAAACTTACCCAATTGTTGATTGTTGATTCAAAATTCTTCTTGAATTATAATGTTCTTGTTGTGCAAAAACCACTGTGTTATCGTTCCCTAATCATTCTCCATACTCCTATCTTTTAAAATAAATTGAAATTAATGCTGCTAGAGAGTGTCTCGTTAACCTGTCAGAAATGGCTGTGTTGAGAGCTCTACACAAACCAACATAGGAATCGACCTGTTCAGGGACAAGTCCTGAGCTGTGTCCCATGTTGACACCACACATTACTCTAGGGAGCACCAATTAACTTAAAAATAAAACTTGCAATTTTCACTGGTGTTTACAAAGCAGCCATTTTGAGCAAAGTGGAATGACTAAGTGAATCAAAAGCCGCGCAGAGACCGGTACCACTTGAATCAAACGAACGGACGCGGGAGTAAAACAAAATATGAATGGGGAATGATCATACAGTGTAGAGTCCAATGAGCAGTAATGACAATAGAGACACATGAGATCCAAGAGAGAAAGACTGAGTGTGCAAGGGAACAAATGCTTGTAACAGGGAGTTTGACCTCAGTAGGTGACAGACCAGTAAGCTAGCCAGTTGAACCAGAGTTATCATGGAGAGTTTGACTTTAAGTGCAGTTTTGGCATGTTCTGTTTTGGTAGTAGCCTATCTATTTTTGAGGAGGAAGAGAGTACAAGTGGTGTATATAGAAGGAAATATTGGAGCTGGAAAATCAAAAATTTTGAGAAAACTAAGTGACCAAAAGAAGTATCAAGTACGAGAGGAGCCTGTGGACAAATGGGTGAATCTAGATGGAATTAATTTGTTGAATCAAGTGAGCAAGCAGCCTGAAAAATGTGCTTTTATGTTTCAAATTTACGCTCTGGTAACTGTATGGGAGCAAAGCATGAGTAAAGTCTCAGGCACATTAATCATGAAAAGGTCAGTCCACAGTGTGGAAAAACTATTCTCAGAAGTACTAATCAAGAACGACCACTTACAACAACAGCAGTTAAGGGTGCTTCAGGCGGTGTCAAGGATACTAAGGGTTTTCTCAAAGGGACAGGAGCATTTTATTTACTTAAGGCTCCCAGCACAGGAGGCTTTTAAAAGGGCCTATGGGCGTGGCCGCCAGGAGGAGAATTCACTAAAACAAGAATACTTCGACCAACTACATCATAGAATGGACGAGTGGTTGCTGCAGGAGGAGAGCCTTCCTGTGACCATCGTCAACGCCAACCAGTCCAAGGAGGCCGTCTACAGGGACGTGCTAAGGACACTGAAACAACTTGGACTATGAGTTAAGTATACTGGGTAAAGCCAGAAAACACTGGCTATAGGTTTCAGACAAGCAGTTTAGTTTCGGTGCCATTAGTTAGGTTTTAGCTAGTCAGGCTGGCGCCAAGGCGATCCGTAATCCAGAGTAGACGGATGAGGCATGCCCCTCCTAAGGAGTGGGTGTGGAAGCTGTAGGAGTGGATTTTGTTGTGGTGTTGTTTGTGTGTTGCAGGTCAACGGAGCGACGTGGTGACTAACTTGAGATTTCTGGGTTCTACCTTCAGGCGAGAGGGAGTACCCTGGGACGGCATCCACACACCCGTGGAATGTACCCTGGGGGAAGTAACTCGAGGCCTACGTTGGGACGCCCATTCTTTATTTTTCCTTTTTGTTTACGTGTGAGGTCCTAGTCAAGGGATGGACAACCCTGAGGCTAACCACTGTCGGGGGACCTCGCATGTTTTTCAGTACAAGTCAGAAGTAACAGTTAAAGTCAAGTCAGCACTGGAAGAAAATTTCACAATTTAATGTTAAAAACGAAAACTTTTGCAAGCAGAGGCTAGAATTGTTAACTTAAAGGAAGTTTTCGTTTTTCTTTTAGGAGGGAGTAGTGTTGTATCGAGCATTAAATTGTAAACTAAACCTTTAACCTGATCTGGTAGCTACCATGCGGGGCGCCATCTTGGATGCATCCATTCCCTACCTGACAACAATAACCAGTCGACTGGCCCATTCTCTGCTCCTTATACACACTACAATACCCCTTCCCTTTAATTCACTTCTTCCTGATGTTCCTCTGCATTTCCTTTATAAGCAGCCGCTCGCCCTTGGAGCGGTGCACTCTGACTCAGACCTGCCTGAATAAAGCCACACTGCCCAACTGAGCCTTTGTCATTTCCTGCCCTGCCCAATACAACAGTACTAAGTGCCGCATATTAAACAACCAGTGTGTAAAACATTATGCATAAGCGAGGCTCATTCTATATGTATATAATATAATCAGACAGCCATTTAAAACCTAACCTAACCACAGTCCAACTTCACGTTTTAATTTAAGTGCTAAACCCTCAGTATTCGCATTTGCCTGTCCTGTGGTTGCAATCCAAAACAACTCTTGCTCGTATAAACGTCTTGGATTTACCATCTACTGCACCCTGCGAGAAGAGAAATCAAAAAACGTTTTTCAAACACAACATACAGTGACAAAGGTACTAGACAACGATGCGTCCTAAGAACAAAGCGCGATCTCCTTGCGCGACGCTCAACAAAGCGCGAAGGGTTTTTGGGTCGCATCAACAAGGTCCGATGTCTCATCGGGCTCCTCCTCGCCCCTCGCCTGTGTTCGTATGGTGAGGGGCGAGGAGGAGCCCGATGAGACATCGGACCTTGTTGACGCGACTCTAAAACACTTCGCGCTTTGTTGAGCGTCGCGCAAGGAGATCGCGCTTTGTTCTTAGGACGCATCGACAACATCTGCTAGCACACCTACCTTCAGAGATCTCACTATTTCACCAATTCTGTCCACATCCTCCACATTTAGTGGTACATTATCATCAGTTACTCCAAAGTCAATAATCCAGGATGCAGCCACTCCTTTTCTTGTTTTGTGCTTTTCGCACGCCCACATGGTTTTCACAATTACTGGCATTTCAAGATTTTTGCAGTACTAGGGTTTCGAGGGTCGGAAATTTTTCCGGAAAAATTCGAAAAAAATCCGCTTTTTTTCGAAAAAAAAAATTCATATTTTTCCTGCAAAAATGGAAATATTGGAAAAATTGGGGGAGTGCGAGGATACATGACGTTTATGACTTGGCCGGAGTTCGGAACGTGGAAAGGAGAACATGAAGGAATTTTTTAAAGCTTCGCGCGCATTTTACTGGAGGGGAGGCGGTAGTCTCGCGAGAGATTGGTTGCTCAGGTCCACATCAATATAAATAAATAAAAATGGATAAAAAATGAAGCATAAAGCCATCCCATGTCTGGAAATACCGAGCTACCAGTGAAATTTCGCGTATCGTATTAACGGTATCCCGTACGAAACGGAATCCCTTTCGTAATGAAACGGGATACCTGGAACACCGTATGTGACAGAGAATCCCGTTAATCCGGGCGCGAAATTCCACTGGTACACCGAAATACGGTTTCAGTGTCCAGAATACCGTAAGAGTTTACGATATACGTGTTTGACTTCAACACTTTTGTGCTTCCTTCAACTTCTGTAAATGCTTGCCAGAGCAAAGAAAAACTTCCCACAGGTTTGAAACGGAGTTCGATCCAAATCTGCAATCCGTTCTGCGCTCGCTCCAGCCGTATTCGAGATGCCAGGAAAAATTTGTCTGATTTGGACGTGATTAAATGGCCCTAGTAATTTTTAGCGTCGAAGCCACACTGCTAGCCCGAGTGCTCCAAATGGGCACAGCGGGTCTATAATATCCGAGATCCCGGCGGACGCGTAGATACTGACCGGAGGGTGTTGACTTAGTGCTGTGCTTTCGAACGGCCAGAGAGGGTCGGGTTTGCCTTTTTAGGGGCGCCCCCCCGAGAGCAGGCAAGTAATTTTTGTAGGAAAAGTAAAATAAAACGAGCAAGTATCGAACCCGTGCCGCCCGACCCATTCGAGAGACGAGTGGCGACGCCGCAGCCGCTTGCGCTACGGCGGGTGGTGGGCGATTGGGACCTGAAGCTGCCTAGTAGGCAGTCGGACGGAGAAGACTTGCAGCAGCGTGTTTGACGTGCAGACGTTGGCAACACTACTCTCGTGGGGGCGCTCTCTGTCTCTCTCGCACACACGACGAAGGCGCGCCATTTGAGTGTACCCCCACTGATACTGACGCAGGGATGCTCCACTATTGCAGCGACCAGCCCCAGCCGAGCCGGGCGGCGCGTCGCGTCGTGGGGGAACCCGATGGCTACAATAGTAGAGCATGCCTGCGTCAATATCTACGCGTCCGCTGGGGTCTCCAATGTTATAGACCCGCTGCGCCAATTTGGAGCACTCGGGCTAGCAGTGCACACCTAAAATTTGAAGCAGAAATTCATGAGACTTTAATTTTTACAGCACTGTCAATGTACCGGTACTTTGACGATACGGTATTTCCTGAGCGTTGAAAGCGAATACTAGAAGATAATGGTTTACGGTCGTTGCGGAATACTGAAATATTATAAAATACCGTATGGCATACCGAATCCCGAAAGAGCCAACGGGAATACCGTGTCGTGTTACCGGATCCCGTCTTACATACGGGATCCGGCCAAATCTTAGCGAATCCTCCAACCCGTCAAATAGTAGAATCCCCTAAAACTTCAACGGATCCAATAAGATTTACCGGATCCCATAATTCTTTTGACATTTCTGGACATGGTCCCCCTTTTTTTCATTCTGTAACTTTGTTTCTATCACCTGTAATAGTCCGCTATTGATTGAAATATGTAAATAGAGACCTGGCAAACAATGACGAAACGCCTGGAAACCAGATCTTAATTAATACTTTGCTCGTAGTACCTATAATGCAACAAAAAACTAACTTTTCCAATTTTTCCATCATTTTTATTTTTCCGGAAAAGAAAGAACCCTATGCAGTACTCGTTCAAATCCTACAAGAAACATGATATTCAAATACGGGTTACAGACACACAAACACAAAACGGCAAGGTTAGGCTCTCCGTATTCTCACCTGTCTAAGTTTTCCGAAGGTTACCTCTCGTCCTTTTCCAACCTTGCATGTGCAAGGCAAATTCGGTAAAACGTAGGGCAAGGCCATTGCGTGCAGAACGTCTGCTAATGCAACTACTCAAACCGATTATTTCGCTGTGAAGTCAAAGTCGTATGCAAACTACGCACCAAGTCCTTCTTGCCTTCTTTTTGTTTTTATGCTTCTGCTCCTGCACTCAACAACGTCGAATTTCGCAGTGAACACGCGATTCGAAATATTGCACTTGATTTCTATTTAAACCCTGTGCTACTGTATTATAAACATGAAGACTGACGTACTTAATTTAATTCTTTAGTTTCACTTCCGTCATCTACAAGATTCGTACTTATTTCGGAATCACGGTAAAAAGTGTGTCGCTTTGTGTTGGCAACGCATCGACGAGTCATTCAACCCTTTTGCCGTTTGTTTCTCTGACGTCTTACATAACCTGCTAGCGCCCGGCGCCTCTGACCACGATCTCTACCCAGTCTTTGGAATTTGGTCCTTGGTGACGCGAACACGTTTTCGGTGGCTCTGGCCACTGGACCAGCGCACACCTGTCTATATTTCATGTTAGTAAGAACAAGAATGGATACGCCCGTGTTTTAACTGAATTTTAACTAATCTGTTCTAATATTCTATATTTTTCACAGATCGTATCACTGTACATTTCCGTACAAGCCAAGCCACGCTACAAACTCATCGAGAAACTTAAACACTGATAGTGGCAGGGCTGTTAACGTTAATTTTTTAAACTAACGCGTTAACGTTGACGTTACTGCAGAGGTCGTTAACGTCAACGGCGTTAACGTTACAGGTCGGCGTAAAAGTAACGCGTTAACGCTAATTAACGTATTAACGCCGTTAACGTTAATTTGCGTTTTATGGCCTCTCTGGCGCTGAAAGTGAGAGGAGATTGACTATCACTCAAATTACAACTTAATACTTGAATTTAGGATAAATAAGTTATTCCTTACAGTTTGAAATTCAGTGAAACTCACGATATCTCTACAGGGGTGGAGGAGTCGGACAATTGTTGTGTGTACTGGACTTTTTACAAAACGTCTGTGTACCAGACAGTGAAAGTCAGGCAAGATTAGCATATAATGAGTTGAGTTTTATTTGAACTGTCAAGTCAACAAAATTAAATAAACAGAAAACAGTGAACAATTGGTAAAAATTTATACCAAATATTTTAAATAATCAAAGTATAAATAAACATTATTGGTAAAACAAAAATACCACAAATTACTATGAAGACCAGAATCTCCGGTTGACCCGCAGGAGCACCTCGCTTCCCATAGTGGCGTCCCCCAGGCCGTTGCGGAGGGCGGTGAATGACCTCCCTGCGTCAGAGAAGAGCCGCTCCACCGGGCCGCTGGATGGAAGGGCGGTGTTGTAACGCAGAAACATCCAAGCTAGGCGGGGGTACTCCCGGCGACCGTTGGGCCCCAGCGCGTAGCACGCTTGTATTGAGTCCGCTCGCGTGACCCTGGTGAGATACCGCTCCAACTCCTCCTGCGGAGACTCTGCGGTCGTTTCAGTTGTGCTCGGAGCCACCAGCGGAGCGAAGCCAAAGAAGCTGTCCTCCACGGATGGGGCTGGCGGAGGGTCATCTGCAGCCTCGGCCAGCGCGCCTAGTGGTGTACCCGGGTACTACTTCGCGCCTGAGTCACGAGCGGCATTTAATAATGAATTAACGTTATCGCCGTTAACGCGTTAAAGCACTTGTTAACGTTAACTTCGTTAACGTTAATGAAAACTACGAATGTAACGCGTTACCGTTAATCGTTAAAAAAAACCGTTAACGTTAGTTAACGCCGTTAATCGTTAATTAACGTTAACAGCCCTGGATAGTGGTCATCACTTAAGTGTAAGTGATTTTGTGAAACGAGTACTAGTTTCATAACATTCAATGGTACTCTATGTGAACTTATTTTCTCATTTTCTTTTTAAAGGCGTTCGGAGGTGAGAAGGAAATAGCAGAGCTCAAGCACAAAGCAGGTCGCAGTATGTCAAGTTCTGTGATTTGCACTTTGTCCAAGCTCCTGCATGATATGGCGTACGAGGTTTGCTTTGGTCACATCAAGTTCCATTAATGTTGTCTGAGTTGTCTGATGTCGTGGTTTGTCAGTCCAGTCCAAACACCTGCATGATGTGGCGTACGAGGTTTGCTTTGGTCACATCAAGCGCCATTAATATTTTGGAGATTCTGGTAAGGTTAGTGCTGTGCTGTTAGGTCTGTTATTCGGCAACTGTGCTCAGACAGCATGCCATCTATTCCACTGCTCAGGTATCCTTTTGAAAAACACCCCTGTTGGAGGGCACCTTCTGATTGCATACCTTCTGTGCTGAGTTGTTTGACGTTGTGGTTTGTTAGTCCAGTCCAACTCCTACATGATATGGCGTACGAGGTTTGCTTTGGTCACATCAAGTGATCCCAGGCCCCGGCGGGCGTCGTCCGCCCGCTCAAGTGCCCTAGGCCGTGCCCTGGAGCGACTCATAACACGTCCGCTCTCCTTCACTCCCCACACGGAACTCTCCTCCTCCTCTCCTCTGAAATAAAATGCAGAGTACCGGCCGGCCATCTTACTCTTCTTCTTACGACTCAAAAACGAAGGACTCTCCTTGAAGCTATATACAATTAAGAGCCGAGAGCGAGATCTGTCGTGGTGTGTCAGTCCAGTCTAAACTCCTGCAGGATGTGGCGTACGAGGTTTGCTTTGTTCACATCAGGTGCCATTAATATTTTGGCAATTCTGGTGAGTTTGCTGGTATATGCTCTCAGACAGCATGCCATCTGTTCCACTGCTCAGGTATCCTCCTGAAAAATATTTAGTGCGGAAACAGTTTTGCAGGTAAAGTGAGCCCAAAGTAGCCCAAGCATGCAGGTGTGAAGGTGGTGCCTACTGGTTCCTACTTTAGACAGAGTTTGCTGAGTATGAATTATTTAGCAAACGGTGGTAGGCATAATCTTGACACCCGAGTGTTTGGGCTCCTTTTTGGCTGCTTTACTAGCAAATCTGGTTTGAATTTGTTGAAACTCCTGCTCAATTTGGCAAACAACGTTTACCTAGGACACATTCATAAATAACTCTGCCAAAAGGCATTGTTGTATCCTGGTCTTACAAAAGCTGCACTGTTTTTGTGTCCACAAGCTGGGAACCACCCTCTGATCACATACGTTCTATGCTGAGTTTTTTGTTGTCGTGGTTTGTCTGTGTAGTCCGAACTCTAGCATGATGTAGCTTACGCGGTTTACTTAAGACACAGCCTATAGCATTGTAAGCTGCAATATGTTTGTGTAATGCTTGCTGCTGAGATATTCTCTGCAATGCTGGTGCTGAGAAGGGTGTTATACACGTATTTTACTTGGTTCTATTAACTATTGTTTCTTGTTTTGTCTCTAGGTATGTAGCCTATCCTTTTTTCTTTTTTCCCCCAATTGTATTTTCTTTGCATTGCAGATCCATGTTTCCACTTTACTTTTCATACCCCCCACCCCCAATCATTGTTTACACGGAAAAAGTCTATGGACTATTCTGCACATCCATAGGCCTATGGACAAAATTGTCACTCCAGCTATGGACGAAAATCTGATTTGTCTACAGATGGTTACAATATTGTACGTCTAGAGTCACAAATATTGTCACTGGCCTATGGACGTGCAGAATCGTCCATAACTCATGGACAAAAATGTCCATAGACTTTTTCCGTGTAAATAAATGAAAGTTTTTGGTGTCACTATGCACTTACTTTATTTACCCATGCAGTCCCAACACTTAAACCAATTGGCCTTCAATTGTGTTTGTTTCTTGTTTGCAAAGCCGAAAGCCCACTGAGCTTTTTGGTAACACCTCCAAAACCACATGTCTACAAATCTTGGAACTAATCCTTAATTATTGAACTTACTAAATCAGAGTTTTCAACCACTAAACGTGAACATGTCAAACACTGGCTTTATCACTGCACTGAGTTCAAACAAAATTGAGGTATGATGGAGTATGTTGGTGAAACAATTCAATTTGCAACACGCAGTGGTAATGGTTCACAAGAAGTACTGGCTGAACTGTTTGTAGCCAAAATTGTATTCCCAGATGAATCTTAAGACACAAAGTCATTTGCATTGTCAATGTAAATAAAACATATTTACATAGAGTTTATTAAAAAGTGATATGTTCAAGAATGATCAAAATTATAGTTAAGAAAGGCACACTAATGACCTCTGCATTACACTGACAATTGACAAAACACTCCATGAAGTGAGACAATAATACAAAGTAGCTGTCCTTAGTTAATTGAAAGAAAAGCAAGTCACTCAAATTGACATAAAACACTCAGAAATATCCAGAAAGTAAAAAATTTATAAAGTTATAAAAAATATACAACGTACAAATTGTAATTTAATCAATACTGTAAAAGGCCGGAACAGACTAATGACATTTACTAACATATATAATAAGTTTACTCTTGACATGAGAAGCACTTGCTCCTGTTTATTCTAATACGGTACGTGAAGCCTGCCTCCGACCTTTTGAGGTAGACCCACCCATCATCAAAAGGCACCTTGATTGGCTGAGCTAACTTAAACTTCAAATTTAACTTAAATTTAAACCTTGCTTGAACTTCAACTGCGAAGCCGTTGGCATAGGGACTTGCCGTGCACACGGACTTGGCCGATCACGGCCGGTTCTGCCAACGTTAGTTGAATAATAATAACCACAGGTTTCACTGTCGTAGCTTGTCTTTTGACTATCTTGAGCGCAATGCTTACATTTAAAACATGAAAAGAATGTCTGTGTTTTAAATTTGATGATTTACCGGGCGTTTGACACAAATTTGACGCTGACGAAAGCAGTGGATTTTGTTGTCGTGTGGTTGGCAAGCCGTTTTCGCCCTGATAGCTTTGTCCTTTTTTAGCCTATTGCTTGTATTCACCGTCTTTATTCGGGCGTGTGAGGTATGAAAAATTGTGTGAGACTGACAATGATAAATCTGGCAAGTGTGCGTTTGGGATTTTGTTTTTTGTTTTTTGACGTGAACTGTGAACCTGTAAACCGTCGTGGACGAAGAGCCGGCCGGCCGGGGACATTGGATTTTCAGTTATGGTTAGTGTATGTTGCTGAGAACTGCGTTAACGTCTATTTTATCATTGGAATTGCTGATTGTGATTGTGGTTCTAGGAACTTGAGCAATCGGGCCTGTCCAGTCTGTCGCGGAAAAGGAAGTATCCGGATAGAAAATGTTGTGTGCATAGCTGTACCAATAACGATTCTAATAATCATATGCACACTTTTCCATCACTGAAATCTGATGGAAGCAATGTTGGAAGGTGAGGTTAAGCCGTTATAGCAATGATGTTTGTATTTTTTTCTGAGTAAATTTCTTTTTGTGCCGACTTAAATGATGATAGTGCATGCCAGTTCTGTTTCCAGCCACTTGATTTGGGTGGAGAAGTCTGGAAACTGTTCGTTGCTGTGTGTATCACCTGAGAACTTGAATCGTAAATACTTCATATGTGGAGCACACTTTGATGACGAGCAGCATGTTTCCCCACAGAAGAGGCAAAAACTAAGAAAGAATGCCGTTCCGTCATTATTGTGCTTACATCCATTATCATCATCTGAAATGACTACTTACAAATCCCGTTTTTTCCCGCAATTATTGGTTAGTCTGTTCTACTATAGTGAACATAATGTGTCATAGGTTGGATGTTGTGTAAAATTTTGTGGTTATTTCTTGTCTGCAGGTTATGAGTAAGGAACATAATGTAAATTTAGAGAAGTGCAGACAGAATTTGGAAGATGGTGTGATCAATAATGAACATGGGACAATTACTACTTGCAATTGTGATGATCGGGAAGTAACAACTGTACATAACAAATGTCATACACCAGTATCGGTAAAACATATACTTCTATCTGATACAAATGTGGCTATTGGTATTTGAATCTTTGTCTGACGGGTCTTGCACTTTGTGCTGTGTTTGTTGTTTCTTACAGGTAGTGAGTAATGAGCATGATGCTAACCCTGGTACATCTATAAGCTTAGACAACTGTATACTGAATTTGGAAGATAGTGTGAGTCATGACCATATTTGTACAACCAATGCTTTGTCCCATGAGAAAGTTCAGAATGAAAAGTTAGGAAATGGAAGTGACTGTTCATCTGTTATTAGCGATATTGAAAATTATGACCGTGGAGTAAGTTTGATATAGATGGTGTGTCATGTGCGTTTCATTGGTATAGAATTATAATTTGTTTTCCTATTTCAGGATGTGAAGGAATCCTTGAAAGTGCAGGGGATGGACTGTGGGAGTCAGAACCGTGACTGTATGAAAAGAGTCGATATTACTGAAGTGATTGCTGGAGAAGTTGTCATTGAAACAAGTAGTTCTGTGACAAGTGTTGTCAATCAGAGAATATCGAGAAGATGTTGTGTTGTGGGATGTTCTAACAATAATACATCAGAGACCATGTCTTCATTTCCAAGAGTTCTACGATTAAATTCTGGTAAACATGTTGTTGATGAAGTTTGGATGCATAGGTATGTAGCTTGACATTTCACAAATTTTTGTTGCTTTAGTTTAACAGCTATTGCAGTGTTGAAATTTTACAATTGGCAGGTGCCAACAATGGATGAGATTTTGTGGCAATGACAAAATATTTTCTAAAGATGTGGCTATTTTTCATAAGCACTTTTACATATGTGCTGCTCATTTTTGAACCAATGATTATCATGTAATGAATGGAAGAAAATATTTAAATAAAATTGCAGTCCCATCTCTGCACCCTGCGCCAGAGCTGCTGCCTGACCTTATGATTGTAGCCTTTAGTCAATCTAGGAGGGTAGGAAATGGTATGCATCAATACAATTTGTTTTTATCTATTGGTTTACATGTGTTTCATGCATCTAAGCCACAGGTGTTTTATTTTGTTTTAGAATCAGGAACAACAAATGATCCTGGTGGAGTACCTGAAATTGATATGGTTTTGAGAGAAGATGATTTGGATAAATATTCAGACTTGAAGTGTGCTAAAAGCAGACACTGTGCAAAGAGATTTGAAAATTTGATGAAGTCATTTTCATTGAAGGTTTGTTCTGTTTGTAAAGAAAAATACCTGTACTATCCTGGAATGAAACAAGCACATCGAATTGTACAATGCTGCAAGAAATTTTCTGCAGATAACAATATGGATCCTGGTGAAGTACCTGACATATTAAAAGATCTTACATTTATTGAGGAGCTGCTCATTGCACGAATTCATCCTGTCCTTAGTGTCTTTAAGCTGAAAGGTCTACAGTATGGATACCGTGGAAATGTTATTAATTTCAGTCAAGATGTCAGTGATTTTGCAAGCCAACTCCCTCATCGTATAGATGATTTGAATTCTATTATAACTGTCAAGTTCAGCAATCTAAGGAATGAAACAACAGATTTTCGAGTGAGAGCTGGCAAAGTGAAAGCAGCTTTGTTGTGGTTGAAAACAAATAATGAGTATTATCAAAACATTGAGATATCTGATGAAAACCTTCAATTGTTTCCTGAAGATGAGAATGTGTCCGACAGACTTGCCAGCATTTCTTTGTCTGATGAATGTGAAGAAGACAAAACTGGAGATGATACTTCTGAAGAAGAGGAGTCAAGTGATGATAGTGATTGTGAAATGGCCAAAGTGAACTCATCTGGTGTACCTTTGTCGTGTCTTCCCAATCAGAATGATCAGATCAATTCTGTGTTGAATTGGCCACATATGAGTAAAGATCCAGTGAGTGAGTCTACACCAGGCTTTATTGTTTGTGCATTTCCGACTCTTTTCCCCTATGGGAATTGTGATTTGAAGGACCACCGTGAGAGGACAGTTCAACTGCATGATTATTTTAAACATTTTCTGTGCTATGGTGATGATCGCTTTGCTACACATAAAACCTTTCGTTTCTTTGCTTTTAATTTATGGATGAGACATACTGCATTAACAAAGGGCAATGTATTTGTCAATAAGGATCACGAAATATCCAAAATGAATGTTGAAGAATTGAAAGAACACATTCAATCTCATCCCAATGTTATGAAAAAACTTATGGTTATGGGGTCAAATATACGTGGATCCAAATCCTACTGGTAAAGCCGATGTTGTGAGCTACGTGACATGGTCGAGCAGCTTGGGCTTCCAACAATATTTTTGACGATGAGTGCTGCTGATTTATACTGGCCAGATTTGTTCCGGCTGTTAACTGGCAAAGATGTGTCTCAAATCAGAATGAAAGAAAGGAGAAGGCTTCTTCAAGAGAACCCTTTGATAGTTGACATGTTTTTTTCAGTTCAGACTTGAGTGTTACATTGAGAATGTAAGAATGTTGCCTTTGCATTTTCTTGGTACTGAAATGAACTAGGTGACTAACAAATGCTTTCTGTAATTTGCAGGTATTGGAACAAAAATTCGGTGTTATAGATTATTGGTACCGCATTCAGTATCAGCACAGGTAATAGTAGGTTTTGGTATTATTTTTACTTGCTTACTGTTTTACATTATTGACAATAGATAACTTTTATCTTGCGGAGGGAGTCCACATGTTCACGGTCTTTTCTAGTTGAAAGATGCTCCTGATGTAAGCAAGTACAATGAAGCTAATGAAGAGAAAAAGAGGATAGCTAAATTTTTTGATGACTTGGTGTCTGCTGTTAATCCAGAACAAGATTGTTCAGATTCTGATAAACATCCTTGCGAAATACTGTTTGAGGATGTCCAAAATGTAGAGACTGATCTAGCTCAACTGTTGAAGAAAGTTCAGAGGCACACTTGTTCACGGGCTTATTGCAAACGCTTTGATAAGAAAACACAGCAGACTATTTGCAGGTTTCATTTTCCAATGGATCTGAAGTCATGTTCAGAATTACATTTGAATGAGGATACTTGTGAAATGGAATATACTCCAGAAAGAAACGATAGGCAATTGAACAAATTTAATCCATTTATAATTGCTACTTGGAGGGCAAATATTGACATAGCTCCCGTTTTATCAAAAAATGCTGTGATAAATTATCTCACAAAGTATGTTTCTAAAAGTGAAGTCGGATCCACAACATTGAAGGAAATTTGTGCTAGTGTCTGTGACAGTTTAAATGGCAGTGACAAAGCAAAACGAGCCATTCAAAGGATTTTAATTAAGAACTGTGTTGAGAGGGATGTGTCGGCGCAGGAAGTGTGTCATATTCTTACTGGTACTAAACTATTTTCTGCCGGTGGCCGTAAGTTTGTCGTCCCTTACACAAATCAAAGTAATTAGGTCCCTTTAGCAGTTGATGAGACAAGCAATGATACTGCAGAAGATGGTGCAGGTAATTCGTCAGATCATTCTTCTGGTAATTGTTTGAATAATACTATGTCAGCTAAATCTAATGGAATGACTTTCATGGAAAAGTATGCATGTCGACCTTCACACATGAAACCATTGTCAATGTGGGATATTGCTAAGTTTTACAATGTTAACAGTTGGGCAAGATGTCAGAGGCCTAATATTGTAAGAGTTTTTCCTCGACTGAAGCTAAGCAGCGATGAAAAAAAAAATGAAGAATTTTACAGACAAAAAGTTTTACTACATGTCAAATGGGATCAAGAGGAGGATCTTCGGAGGGATGGAGAAACATGGAAAGAAGCCTTTGTCAGGCATGGAGTTGCTGAGCAGCATTTGTCTGGGCTAACAGTAGATTTTGTGGCAAGTTGTGATAAACCTGATGATGAAGAAGATCATGACTTAATTCATCGAGATGAAAACAGTGAAGATTGGATGATAGCATCAAGATTGTGTTCTAGAGGTGGCGTTGATAGTGTTGAGCGTGGCAGGAGGGAAGTTGACATTAAGCATGACTGGCATTCAAATATTTCAAAATATGAATGTTATGGTGACTTTAAATTTTTAAGGGAGTTCATTGAAAATGCCAAGAAGCAAGACACAGGAACTGAAGCAGTGTCTGAAGTTCCAAATGTTACTTTCACAGAACAGCAAAGAGCTGTTAAGGAATGCATGGAAAGGCAAATTGTAGTTCTACGTGAGGGACTCTGTAATCAAAAGAGTTTTGGTGCAAGGAAAAGCTGGTTAGTTTTTGTTGTTGTTGTTTTTCATTGTTGCGATTGGGTTGTTGGTCTTAGAGTGAGTTAACGCATTTATTTTTATTTTTCAGGAACAGGTAAAAGTTTGTTGATAAAATTTTTAGTTGATAAATTGTCAAAAGAATTTGGAGTGGGTACTTATCTGTTGATGGGTCCAACTGGAGTTTCTGCCATCAACATCGGAGGTTCCACTATTCATTCTACATTAAGCATCAATCCCAAGAATATGAATTTCACGGAACTGAATGGGGAAGCAGCACGCAAATTTTGTAATAGAATGGAAAACGTTAAATTTATCATCATTGATGAGTATTCCATGATTTCTTGTTCATTATTAGGATTGATAGACAAAAGGTTGCGTGAGGGAACTGGCATTAATGAGCCCTTTGGAAATACATTTGTTTATCGCTTTGGTGACTACAAACAGTTACCCCCTGTTACTCCACCTCCCTTGTATGGAGGGGAGTGCAAAAGTGACATTGCTAAGCATGGTAGAAATGTCTTTAACTCTTTTCAAGAATATTTTGTCTTAAGTAAAGTGCACCGTCAGAGTGATGAAGAATTTTTGAATATACTAGATAGAATAAGTAATGGTGAGACCACAATGGCTGATTATGAAGTTCTGAAAAGAAGGTTCATTACCAATGTTAATCGTGACACTGAAAGGAAATTTGACAATGCTATACGATTGTTTGCAAACAAGGATGCTGTTAAGCTGTACAATGATTCAAAGTTACTCAATATGAGTGATGAAAACGGTAATCTTGTTCCAATTGCTCGTGTGCCGGCACAACATCATGGAAAGGGATCAAGTCAAGGAGCTGAAGATGATGCTAGTGGATTAGCGTCAGTTTTGTATCTTGGCTTTGGAATACGAATCATGCTGAGAACCAATCTGTGGGTCAAGAAGGGATTGGTGAATGGTAGCATGGGTTCTGTTGTTGTTGATTTGCTATATGAAGAGGGGAAAACATCACCACAAGATGCACCTGAAATAATCATAGTTAAGTTTGACAACTACAAAGGGCCGGGTATTGGACCTGACAACTTGGTGCCATTGGTTTCAGTTACTCGGTCTTGGACAAATAGGAAAACTGGCGAAAGATGCTCAAGGAATCAGTTTCCCATAGTTGTATGCTATGGGTGCTCAATCCATAAAAGTCAAGGACTTGCTCTTGAACGGGTAATGTTTGGGTCTTAAAATTTAGTGTTTTTAGAAATAAAGTGTTTTCCTAATTTATTTATTTTTAATTTTTTTTGGTTGACAGGCTGTCATTGACATTGGAAAAAGAGAGCACTCACTTGGTACTACGTATGTTAGGATTTCTAGAGTCAAGAGCCTTGAAGTCGTTTTATTACAACCTTTTCCATTGCAGCGGTTATTGTCTGTCAAAACTAGAGTAGAAATGAAGTGGAGAAGGGATTTTGAAAAGACACTGTTAACCCACCCATGTAAATAAAAACTTGTTAAAAATTGGTCAAATGTTTTAATTGTAAATTTACACCAATACATCATGTTTCTTGGAAAAATGGTTCTGCAGGTGATACAAAGCAAATTGTCAAGTACTTCGATGACTTGGTTAGGTTTATTTTGGAAATTGTTCAGTACTTGACAGATGTGTTATTTGAGGATAACACTGATGTGGACCTGGACTCAAGTGAACTTTTGAACAAGTAATAAAGACACAGGCACGGTTAATACGGGAGTTGACAGGAAATTCAAGGTGTGCCGTTCTAGGCTTGTGGAAGTTCATCTTAGTTCGTGAATTAAACATTTGGTGTGATTGTCTGGTGCAAATCTTAATTTTTAAGTGATCATTTTTCATGACTATGTAGGCATCAAAGTCTGCTAAATACTGAATTGCCTCACTGAGGAAGTTGTGAAATGGCAGTGTTATCAGTGAATGAAACAGGAATTGGTTAAAGGATACATCGAAGTTCTAGAATTTTGTTTAATGAAAATAAACTTAACCACAACTGTGAGAAACAAAACAAAATATATAACATTGGAACCATGCTGGGTCCGGTGATGGAAACTTAGTTTTCGTCAGAAGATTTTGGTGAGTCATGTTGGCCCTTGGATGTTGATGGAGCATCAACTTGAGGATGTGCAGTTTTGAGCTTCTTGGAAGGTGGGCTTGGTTCTTTCTCTTGCTGGATAAACTTTACCAGTCGTGCTCTGTCAATTGCTAAAAAGTAAGAAAGCAAATAATTAAAGATCAGACCATAAATTTAGTTTAAGTTGACTTGAAAAACAAAACTTACGTTCTCCTGATGCTTGAATAAGCACATCATTCCTTGCCCCATCCTTCCCATACACAACAAAGAACGGAGGACGCTTTGCAGCAATCTCAGCATTCATTTCATCCACCTGCTCCTTCGATAAATCGTTGTAAACATTTGGCATAATCACATAGTTCTTAAGATAGTCCTCTCTGGTGAAATAGGCCCACAGATTGGTTGGCTTGAGTCCTGTACGGGTTGCAGTATTTCGAACATGGACATATAGGAATGGGAACGAGAGACGAACGGGAGGGCAAACTGGTTAAAGGTGTGGAATTTCAACCTTGAACATAAAAACCGAACCCTGCTGAAACAACCCCCTGACCTAAGTTACAGTGCCAAAATTGACCCTCAGTGCTGCTGCAGGTGGTAGGCAAAACACTAGAAGTTACCAGAAGTTACTGGAACGGAATGGTAACCTGCTAAGAGGTGCAGTGTTTCAAACTGGAACATGAGAACCGTCCCTGCTTAAACAATCCCAGGAACCCAGCCGACCTTTGGTGCTGTTGCAGGTGCCGGTGGGCAAAACAGGTCCATTTTGGGCTTGAACTGGAACGGGACCAACTGGTGAGCGATACGTACTTCTTTTACAGCGTGGACCCCGTTAACAATGGCGCCAGGAACCCAGAGACAATGCCAAAATTGAATTCACGTGCTGCTGCAGGTTACGGTGGGCAAAACAACAGTTTTTTTCTCGTTCCTTGTCCTGCCAATGGACTGCTTGAAATCATAAACACTACCAAATGCAGTACCGAAGGGAGAAACAGCAGGGCGTAGCCCTACACGGGGGTCTGGGGGCGGAGCCCCCAGCGAGCAAAGCGAGTCAAGTACCTATAACGCTTTGTTTGGTGCATACAATATGTATGTTTCAAACACCTCAACAAATTTTAAGAAACTAATTGTTTCTTACCAATCTGGTAGATCATGCTTGCCTTTTTCGGTTCTGCTGCCTGCTCCAATTCTTGTTCTTCCTTCACGTAAAAACAGAGGAAGCATATAAATCTAAAGAAAGAATTGCACCAACCGTTTCTTACCAGGTAGACCATGCTTACCTTTTCGGGCTCTGGTCCTCCTTGTGCTTTCTGTCCGCCCTTCACGTAAAAACAGAGGAAGCACATAAATCTAAAGAAAGAATCGCACCAACCGTTTCTTACCGATCTGGTAGATCACGCTTACCTCATCAACTGGTTCTTCACCTTCTGCTTTATTTCTGCGCTCCTGTTTTTGTAAGGTCGTCACGTTGAAACAGAGGAAGCATATAAATCCGGTTTCTTGAAGTAGAATTATGTCTGGGTTTTCTCTTGCTATGAGGACGTGAAGGTCTTGAGTTCGGTTGGTGAGCGTGTCAGCATTCCATGAAATTATTTTCATCATGATGTTGGTAAGCGGGCGAGGAGGGCGGTGACTAGGTTTATGAGGTTGTTTAGTGTTTGCATAAGTTGGCTGAACTGTGCCTGCTGGGCTCGCTGGGAGTTAAGGAGCTCCTCTAGCTGGTTATTGTTCAGTGCTGCTTCCTGTTGGCTGTTTGGGTTCTTCTGGGTGTTGATTGTGGCTTGGCTGTTTGGGTTCTTCTGAGTGTTTGCTGGGTTCTCTTCAGTTTGCTTCTGTCTTGCCATTTCGGCGAAGGTTGTTTCGTTGTTTACTGGTTTTGGCGTTCTTCTGTTGACTCTTTCTTCTGCTAGGTTTCTTGCTTCTTCTTGTGCCTTCTTGCACTCTGGGTTTCTGTTTGCTTCGAAGCTCTGGTAGGTTGGGCATCCTTTGTAGGTCGCGGGGTGTCCTTTTTTCTTGCAGTTTACGCTATAGGGGTCTTTCTCTGTACAGTTGCCTCCCCTGTGTTCGTTGCTGCCGCATTTGTTGCATATGGTTGGGTATAGGCAGTAGGCCGCTGTGTGCCTGTACTGCATGCAATTCGTGCAGATGGGGCTTCCTTCAGTGTATGGGTCTAGCCAATTTACCTTGTGGTAGCAGAGTGTGGTTATTTTCCATATTTTGTTGTTTTGGTCATTTTGTTCTAGTCTTATTTTGAACAAGTTAAGTTGTTTGTGGTTTTTGTTGACAGCTGATACGTTTTGCACTTCGATTCCTTCATTTTTCAGTTCTTCTTCGATGTCTGCTATAGCCATGTATTTCGGAAGTCCTGCGAGGATGACAGAGAAATGCTTGGGTGTTGCTCTGTCAGCAAAGGTGTGCCCTGGTATATTTTTGTCCCTGCAAAATGCCAAGACGTCTTCGTTTTTTTTTCTCGGGTTCTTGTCAGGATTTTGAATTTTCCCGTCCTTGGGACTTGGTCTAAGGTTATGTCTCCTTTGTTGTATTTTGTGAGCAGGCTTTGTTTGAAAGCGTCATAGTTTTCGATCCATCCATCGATTATGATTGGTGGGGCTTTTTGTTTGTTCTGCTCTTGTGTTTTTTCTTTGCTAGCGGTTTCCGCCGCTTTTGCTTTTTGTAGGTTGGTTTGCCTTCTTATGTTTGGCCTGATAGGGGATTCTGAATTTGGCGTGTCTTCTGGGTCGATCTGCATGCTATTGTCTTCTTTGCTTGGTTGCTGGGGTCTACTTGTTTGGGTTGTTTTTTTTTTTGTATGAGCTCTGGTTCGGTGGGTGTATTTTAGGGTTTGGTTTTTTTGACGTCTCTTGGTGTTTCGAGGGATCTTGCTCTTCTGAGCGCTTCTGCTGGCAGCGTGGTTTTAATCAGATCAGTCGGGACTAGGAAGTTTTTAATTAAGTCCGGCTGCAGCTTGTCGGGGAATGTTGTGGGCGGAAACCACCAGAATGATTGGCCGTCCGTGGTAAGGTCTGTTGCATGCGTGCTGTAGCTTCCTGGTGTGTCTGTGGTTTTATCGTAGATCTTGAGGTGGGCTTTTCTTGGGAAGAGGATATTAGTGGAGCACTTGAATTGATTCTAGGCTAAGGTGGAATTGAAAATTCCAATATGCGTCAGTTTTGCGGTTGTGTTGTGCCTCATCGGTAACACAAAGTATGATCTTCGCATTGTGAACTCTAGTTCTCCGTCTGGTGGTTCCGGTTCAATTGCATCTTTCCCTTTTCCATCTATCTGGAAGAGGTCCGTCTCGCTGTTAGCGAGAACAGGGGTTTGTCTGGGGTGTGATGTGGGTGGTCTTGCTTCTGTCATTTTCGTTTGTGAGGTCAGGCGCCTGGAGGGTCTTCTTAATTGCGGCGTGTGTGTTTGGCGGGTTTGTGTCGCCAGGGGCGAGTGCCGCGCCTGGCAAGTTTACCCTCGCTTTGCACTGGTGTGCGGCGGGCGGGTATCGCCAGGGGCTTGCTTGACTTCTATAGGTGGTGTTTGCTTTTGGGTCGGGTGACCGCCCGGGAGCTTGAAGTTTAATTTAAGTCCCGGGTGTTTCGGGTGTTGGTTGTACTTATTGTTTCTCTGGTTTTCTCGTCAGTAGTGGTTTCTGACGGGATTTGGGGCAGGTGTTAGGCCCCCTTCATCCCCCGGGTGGACCGGTGGCGAGCCGGCTTGACCGGCCACCGGCCAGAGCACCCCTCCTAGTACCACCTGACTTTAATACCGCAGTATCTCAGGGGTTGGAGGGGCTGCCAAGAGGCTGCTCCGACCGGGCCAGCAAGCGCTGATGGTCTCGCTCTGGGGTGGTGGGTTATAATTAGATTTAACCCCTAAGCCGGCCTTTCTCCGGGTTGGTTGTTTGCTCGCGGGTAGGGATTTAAAAATACCGGTAAGATTCAATCTTACGGTAAGTTACGGAAAGATTGGTAAGTTACGGGTATTTTTGGTAATAATGAGAAAGATTGATTTACAGCGGCCATTTGTTAAAGTGCATGTGTTTCTACGTTTTTCCCCATAACAATAGTCAATCCTCGCGATGCTTCATGTGCTATAACACTTCATACGTTTCACATCTTGAAATATGAGTGCGTGTCTGAATTACGGATTGTATATCGCCACGGTTGCTTCCAGCGAGAAGTCAAATAATTGCTTGAACATGCAAAAATAATCTTGAGGGATGCGTTTCAGAGTAGATTCAGCCTATGCAGTGATGGTAAGGACCAAAAAGATACACTTTTCACTACTTGGAACAGCAAGCACAGCTAATTTTCAGAGTTTTTCAAGTCTGAATATTACCGAAAATTACAACTTTTTTCGAGGTCGGGTAATATTACCGTAAGTAACGGTTACTTACCGAATCTTACCGGTAATATTACCGGCCTTTAAATCCCTACTCGCGGGGGGCACACGCACTAAGCTCTGGCCCTGGCCGCTACCGACTGCCTGTTGTTCCCCCTTGCGGGTTCACGGTCGGCCCCCTCAGAGCAGGCGCTGACTCAGGAAGGCCAAAGGGCTCCGCCCGAGTCAGCCGCCCCTCCAGGGAAGTAACGGCACTCCCACCCTTTCGTGCGACTAGCACAAGTTTACGAGCAACGTATAGTTTTCGAGGTACTGTTCGAAAGCAGCGACTCTGCGGCGCTGGGACGTTGGCTTCTGCCGGGCATCGTCCTCATCTGCGTCCCTCTGCTGCTCCCTTTCCGCTACCTCCGCCATCGCTTGAAATAAGCGGGACATCATCCTGAACCATACCGGGCGCTCGTTTACATGGACCATTATATGGCCCGCCAGCCGCGGCTGCAGTTCCCCGCAATACGGGCAGTAAAGGTTAGCTATCTCGGCGCACCACAGCGTGAACCCTTCGTCGGACATCTTGCAACTGATGCCGCAGGAGAGATGCCCCCGCCCTTTATGTGTTGGTGGTGAACTGCCAGCGATCCAATCACAGAGGAGGCTCGGTGGTGTCCCGCGTGCGCGCGGGAGCGGAACACTAGCATCTGATTGGCTGCCTGACCGACCTGACACACGGAAGAACACCAATACTGGTTTTGTCCCCAAAACTGGATGAATAAAGATGTGCCGTTAACCGTATCTACAGACGTGTTGGAAATGGGAGGTTCATATAATAAATAAAGTCTTTGTCAGTTGTTAACCTTTCGAGAAACATTTTTTGGCCCTTAAAAGGGCCGATTGGGTCCAGACCACCCCGCGCTCTCACCGCGGGGTGCTGTGATTTTGCTCGGAGGAGCACTACTTGGCCGGCGGAGCCGGTTTAGTAGGAGGAGCTGGTGCAGCTTGAGGGTTGGGTGGGTTAACGCTGTCCTCCTCCTGGTTCCTCTGCTGCTCCCTCTGAGAGACCTCGGCCATCATGTTGAACAGGCGACTTAACATTCGGCACCACTCCGGCCGCTCGTTGATGTGCACCATGATGTGTGCCGCGAGTCGAGGTCGCAGCTCCCCGCAATACGGGCAGTGCAGGTTGGCTACTTCAGCGCACTACAAGGTGAATGACTCGTCCATGTTGATACTGATCCCGAAGGAGGGATGCCCTCGCCTTTTATGTGTTGGTGGTGTACTCCTTGCGAACCAATCACAGAAGAGGATCTGAAATCGACGTTCCCATTGGTCAGGAGAGAGAAGCCCAAAAACTGGATCACTCATTCTTCGTCGCTGGTTTTGAGTTGCGTGCGTTACGTGGTTTTGTGGACAAGAATCTATAGCCCAGTTTTGGGATCCCAAAGATGGCCTCAAAATTTTAATTAATTTTTAAAAATAGATACACTGTTTTTGAGTTTGCAACGTTACGTGACAAAAATTTGCAACGTTGCATTGCAACGTAGGTTGCTAAAACACAGTGATGGTCGTCACAAATTTTGTGACGTCCATCACAATTTTGTGTGACGATCGTCACAATGTTGTAACTTTGTGATGATTGTTACAAAAACTTGCAATGGACGTCACAAAATTTGTGACGTCCATCACTGCTTCTTGCAACGTGTCACCGTTGCAAAAGTTTGTGGTGAACGTTGCAAACCCAAAAACAGTGTAATGTTACAAAATTTGTAATCAAAATTCAAAACCTGATTGAAAAAGGATGAAAGCTACTTTTCCCAAAGTTTCACTATTATCGGTACGCTAGAACCTAGAGAAGCCCAAATAGGGGATCTGAGCCGGGAAGTGGGCTGGGCCAGTTTATGGCTTCAAATGGGCTGGTTTTAGGCCCCCTGACAAACCATGCTGGGTCTAGCGGCTCCCTAGCGCACAGTGCAGCATCAATGGGTGTGGTGAGACCTTAGCTGGGTGACCGCTGGGTGACCGCTTCAGACACGTCATTATTTTTCGTCACGATTTATGTGACTGACTCTGACCACTAGAAATTTCAACAGTCACACAATCGGGGACGTTTGCATTTGAAACGTACCGGGAGCCGCGTTGTTTGAAAATAAAACGTCGCCAAACATGTGACGGATAGCGCCACTTCGTAATTTGCAGTGTCTGGAATGGTGCGGTTCGGCGGCCTGTGCCAAACACCAGTTTATGTGACACTGTACTCTGCCGCGGTATTGTGAACGGGGGATGAGGGCTAAAAAATATCACTCACAGTTTTAATTGATATCTTTATTTTTGAAATTAGCTAGCCCCTAGAGGGGCCGTTTTGGCTTCATAGAAACCTTATTTTGGTCTTTGTTGAGAATTAACCTTTCGGGAATATATTTTTTTTGAGGGGGTTCTGTTGTTAACCTTTATTTCTTCTGTTTTTTTTTATGTGTGCAGGAGTCAGAAGTCATGGGTTTGTTTTACCTTTTATTTTTTTATTGGTACTTTGGATCAAAGGCATTGCCTTGAGTGTTTACCAAGAGCAAAGGAGACGAAAACAAAATCCGCAGTCGTGCAGCTTTATGAATCGCAAGAGGGCGCGCACCAAACCTCGTGGAACCAAAGCTCTACCACTGGAACCCGCCGCCACGGTAATTCTACCCGTTTTGGCATAGCCCTTAGTGGATGCAATTGCATTAAACAGGTGGCTTGACACTTTTACCCAGAGGGAAGCCACTGCTCTCTTATTAATCTGGACGCAATCGTCGCCTTCAAAGAGGGTTTCCTAGCTGCCTAGCCACCCGGGGAAAAAGTATTCATCCGCAGCGACGCGAGCGGCCACGGCAGACGACTGAACTCTGCTGGCACCCTGCTTGGGCGGACGGCCCAACACCTCTATAGCGTACTTCAACCAGTCCACAGCGTCGCGGCGCTCAACCTCGCTGAAAGTGGGGCGGTTGAGTTCTCGCACTGCACTCAGCAAAACAAAAAGATCCTTCCGCAGAGTGTGCGCCGAGACACCCACCCGGCTGAACACAAAGCGCTGCAGGAGGCTGGCATCAGCCAGCATCCAGGGCTCGGGCTCCTCTACGTTGGCCAGCGCAGCGAGAGAGCCCAGCATTCGTCGCAGCCTCCGCCTGTTTCCAGCGCTCAGCTGAACACCTTCCATTAATGGATGGTCGTCGGCAACTGCTTTGACACGGTGCACCTTTGCCGTCCTTTCAACGGTTGCGGTCTCCGGCGCTGTGGTTTCGTCACAGGATGGCGCGGGGACGGGCTGTGTCGGCACTGCTGGCTCCGCAACACTCAGGGTTTTAAGCGAAAGGTCGCAAACGACCACAAACCCTAGCATTTGAAGGCCAGACAGTATGCAGGTCTCCATTGCATGGTATTTGCCTCTGCAGCTGAACTGGCGTGCAGAGCATAGGTCTGGCTTCGCGTAGAAATTTAGCCATGACGGTGCTGCTTACGCCCAGCTCGGTGAGCTCGCGCTCATGTTCTGCGCGCAAGTGCCTAAGAAGCGCCCCGGTCTGGATCTCCCGGTCACAGCCAGGGCAGAAAGCCCTGAAACAAAAGAAAAAAAGGAAAAAAAAAAAGAAATGAGCACGATGTGTCACGTAAGCTAGTTCTTAGTACCGCTGAACCACACCACTCCAGACATTGTAAATCACGAAGGGGCGTTATCCGTCACTTGTTTGGTTACGTTTTTATTTCAAACATCGCGTGTCCCGGTACGTTAGAATTGCAAACGTCCCCGATTGTGTGACTGTTGAAATTCATAAGGGTACCCTCTTTGAGACTTCCAGTGGTCAGAGTCAGTCACATAAATCGTGACGAAAAATAAAGACGTGTCTGAAGCGGTCACCCAGCCAAGATCCAACCACACCCATCGCTGCTTGACAGCGCTCTGCGGTAGGGAGCCGCTAGGTGCGTTAAGGTCGAAAAAACGTACAGTTCAAGTGAAGTGATATTTATTTATTACAGGAAGTTTGAACATGAACAAGTACCTGCACCGGGAAAATGACACATATCACGAAATTTACTGCTTGGAAATAATACAAGAAAAACTAGTGTGCAAAATAATTAGGTAAGTCCAACAACTTAACGGAAGTACAAACAACATTAATATGTAAGAAAATGTGACAAATTACATAAACTAGGGAGATGGCTCTTTGTTCTGTTCTTCTTCTTTGAGGCGCTCGGCGATTTCGGGGCCGATCGTCTTATCCTTTAAGCAGCTTTCTTTTGTCGCCCACATGGACGCCTTCTGAAGGGTGGCCGTGCCCTTTTTGATGCACCTGACGAGCCATTGGATCGTCGACTGGCGCAGATTGGCTTTTATGGTGTCTAGGATTACTCTTCTGAAAGCTCACACTCCTTGTCCACCACGTAAGATGTTTTCTGCAGCATTGTGGCCTCCACGGATACCACATCTGGCAGTGCCGAGGAGGGCTTAAGTTTAAACCATTCAGCAGCTTTTTTCTTGTGCCTCTTCGGCCATCATTTTGTTTTGCACAACCGTTACCGATGCCATATAGTCCTTCAGTGCCCTCAATTGAGATTTAGAAACATAATTCTTATTGGCGGTACCCATGTTGTGGTTTTGGTGGCGCGAGACACTTTCGAAAACCTTGTCATCTTGGTAGTCTTTAGATAGTGACTCGACAATTTGGCGCACTGTTCTCGACGAAAAGTTGACTGCGATGTCACGCTCTACTGACGACTTGTCGATGTCTTTGTAGAGGCCGGGCGGTAGCCTGTCCCATTTTCCGCAAACGTGAGAAATGTTCATGGGCCACCACGGGATGAGGTGACATTTGTCATGAGGAATCCGGGGAAAAAAAGTTTTTGGAAATCGGACTTTATTTAGGGGTCGCTCATCGACCTTGAAATTTAACGGTTCAAACGGCGCGCCGCGTGCGCCTAGGCAGGCGCGCCGCGGTCCTTCCCTCGTCCCAATCGAGGTTTACCCCCCCCCCCCCCCTTCCCCGACAGGATTTTCAATTTCAATGACAATGTGATATTTTATTTAACAGTGTTGCTATTTATAATTGGCATAGATAGTTACATGGCTATCATACTTTTAAAAAATTTACACATAAATAACAAAGAAATATAATCACTTTTGTTTAGTTACAAGGCGAAGAATATCGGATTTCCTATTCAAGTTTGGCAACTTTTCCCTGTGTTCCTTCACAATTTTTAACAGGTACTGCAGTTGTTCTTCATCCTTAGTTAAGGGGCTACTTATATATTCTTTTATAAGAGCCACACCCCTTTCGGCACAATCATTCACTATTTTCAAATCTTTTATGAAAGACTTTGCTTTCATGTACCCCCCGTGCCCCTCCCAATCAACCGGATTTACACTCAAAAAGTCTGTAGAAATGCCAGTAATATCAAAGAACTTCTGCGAGGCTGTTGTCACGAAGTCTGGTAGCTCCCGAGCCGCTACTTGATTGATGGTCAGGTTTTTACTCAAAGCGACCCGCGGTGGAGGTGAGCCTTTCCCTGGATTAGTCTTAGGAAAAAGAAGTGTGTAAGCACCGTGTACCGTGTGTACCACATCCTCTTCTATTTTCACAGTGTTCATGACATCACAGTGTGCAATATCAAATAGTCCCTCTAACTTTTCTTTGAAATCGGCGACCTTTTTTTTCATTGCCTGCGAAGACTCTGCCCTGCTCTTATTTTTCTTTAGGGAAATCCACTCACCATGTATTCTCTCAATTTTTGTGATGATGTGCTTTAGATCAGTGGTATCTATCTTGCCCTTGTCCCAAAAAGACAAAGCTTTCACTGCGGCGGCACGGGCGCTGTCGCGAATGGTCTTCTTGCAGGTGCCGTGGTGAAACATGAAGTACCGCAGTACCTGTCTGATACTAGGTAATTTACAGCCACGAATATCATCTTCCTCGGAGCCGAAGAGCCAATGATCGGTTTTCTTTCTCGTGCACGGTGGCATTTCAAACACACGATTCAGAAAAGCCCTTGTTGATGCCCCGAAACAACTAGCCGACTACTGTAAACAAACCGCCAGTCGCCAATAGTGTCGACTCTCACCGCTAGGGGGCAGCATAAGAAGGATTTCCAGTACTGCCAACTCAACAAAGGTGAAAAGTAGTGTCGGTCGGGGGAGGGGGGGTAAACCTCGATTGGGACGAGGGAAGGACCGCGGCGCGCCTGCCTAGGCGCACGCGCCGCGCCGTTTGAACCGTTAAATTTCAAGGTCAATGAGCGACCCCTAAATAAAGTCCGATTTCCAAAAACTTTTTTTCCCGGATTCCTCATGACAAATGTCACCTCATCCCGTGGTGGCCCATGAACATTTCTCACTTTTGCGGAAAATGGGACAGGCTACCGGGCGGCCGTCCAACCCGATGAGTAGCTCTTGCTTCTTGAAGTGCTTACTTTCCATCTCAGCCATTGCGTCCCTGACTCCCTTGAACGCGGCGACGATCTCCGCCTCTTCCGCATTCAAGAACACGTCGAGCGCTCCCTGCTTGGAATTCTTGTGGGTCTTTACTTTTATGTAGTAGATATCTCGCCTTGGGACTTTCTTCGACTGCTCCAGCTCACGCAAAGTCATCGTGGTTGGCACCCCACCGCGAGCACAATTCTTCACCAACACACACGCGGTATACCTCGTGACCTCATTGTACTTCGCGGAGACCTCAGCGTCGTACCTTCTGTGCCTTTTGATCCTCTTGTTCTTGTCGCCGGCCAGCTCGACAAGACGCGCACAGGACGTTTTGAAGCTGTCAATTCTGGCCTGGTCCTGGAAGGACGACTCAAACCTGAAGGGACAAAAACGAATTAATTTGTCGTCTGAAATAAGGTAAGTCATGAAATTGTGTGCGTTACTTGTGATATGCTTACAGTTGTGGCTCAACATCAATTTCACTTTCGTCCTTTCTGTTTGTCAGCGTGGGCTGACAGGTGCCCTCCGAGAAATCCTGCCACAGGACGCGGATCTTGGTGAGAGCAATTTCAAAGGCGTCATCTTTGGGAAACGAAGCAAATCGGCATTTACAATAATATGAATGAAGACGTAAGCCGCGCCGACGGGAAAAACGGCTGAACATCATCCACTATACAGAGAAGACGGAAGAAACACTGACGTGTTTAGGCTATTCTCCCGGAAGTGGTGGGCCTGGTGCCAGCGGGACCGGATTACTTCCCCGCGCGTGGTGCATGGCACCAGGGTTGTTAAAGTTAATTTAGAAATGT
Organism: Odontothrips loti; assembly: GCA_038380765.1. NCBI lineage: Eukaryota > Metazoa > Arthropoda > Insecta > Thysanoptera > Thripidae > Odontothrips > Odontothrips loti. The sequence goes on along the minus strand of CM076247.1, from coordinate 1,512,013 downwards.
AACGCGCTAACGTTAACCCGTTACGTTTGGGTTGTTAACGTAACGCGCTTAAGTTACGGCAATTTTGAAAACTTAACGCGCTAAAGTTACGTTAACGCATTAACGCCGTTAACGTTAACCATTTTTACCACTTTGGGGGCATTCCGGTGTGCAGTCGATGCAGACTTAAACGAAGGTGAGGGGCGGACAAGGCTAGGTGGTGAAGGCAGAACGGTTCTTTCTAGGAGAATTCCCAAATGAAGATTTTAGCCAAGATTTCAGTCGTGATATACGAGCTGACTTCTATTGTGGCCCACAAGGGGTCACATATAAAAGGTGGCCACTACTTTTTCGCAACGAAAAGGCAGTGTGGTTCCTGGGCGTTGATAAGTGATGATTTCGTCAAGGAAGTGAGTACAAACTATTGCACTTACCAACAGTTCCTGCGTTTGGAACGTTTAACATACGAAATTCAGCGTGATGATCATTTTGTTACAACTACTTTTCGTTACGGTCGTCGCAAATCGCGATAGTAGTAATGATCGTCACAAAACAGTGATAATTTCTGATGCGATTTTGTAATGATCGTCGGACTTTTTTTTTTTTTTTGAAAACATCATTTATTAAAATACTGACATGCCAACAATAGAATTTGGTAAACTTAACAAAGATATAACTGATATAAATAAATGAGGACTGATACTTAAATTACGCCCTGCGTTCCCCTTGGTCCATTCTTTTTATTCCCTCGGGGAGACGCTCACACACAAAAATAAAAAACCAGAGACAAAACTTGCTAAAAATAATAGCCGGGGGGAAAGGACCCGGCCGGGATTCGATCCCGGTTCTTGCTGGCTCTCTCTCTCGCTCTCTCTCGGACCGGCGGGAGTTGACCCTCCGGCGGCGCCTGGTCTCGCCGTGGAGCATGGTAGCCCAGGGGTACCGAGCCCGCAGATGGTAAGTCCGGTGCTTCGGCGGGGCGACTGCACAGGGTTCGACTACCGCTGGCAGCCGGATTCCCGCCATCACCGCCACCGGTTCAGTCCTTGGCGGGAAAGTGGCTCGGTCCCCTGGGCGCTCCCTTTTGCCAGTTGGTGTGGCTGCGGCGTCGTCTCGGTGGAAGTAGGCAACCGGGTCCTGCTGCGTTGGTGACCTGCCACAGACACCAGTGATGTTAAATGATTTTGGCTCTTGTTTGCAGGATCCAGCGTCTCGTTCCCTGGGGCTCAGGCTACTCGCAGGTGCCTGCTACCGTCAGTGGCCCCCCTCCCTGGCGCACCAGAGGGGACTTGGCGGCACCGTCGTCACCAAGGCCGAGGCCAAGGATCAGAGGGCAAGGCAGGACCACCTGGTACTTTCACCTGGCTGGCTCTCGTCCTGGGGCGGGAGGGCCGTGGAGTGCGCCGCATACAACAACGCACTTGCCTCACAGCCCCCCACCCCCTCCGCTCTCCTTACAACAACTCACGAAGTCCTGCCGCCAAACCTTTCTTCCTCCTCTCCAGGAAGTCCGCCGCTGCCGCCGCCGTCACCTCCCGCCTCGTAGCCAAGAAGTGGACGACCGTGCCCAGGACCCAGGTGGCTGCGGTCTCCTTCGCTCCCCCGGCCAGGTCTATGGAGGGCCGGACGATGCAGTCGGCGCTCGGCGCCGCCCCTGTGATGGCCCGGACCCTGGCCGCCGCCCACTCCCACGCCTCCTTCCTCCCCGGCCCGCACCTCGCCAGGCGGTGGATGACGTCCTCGGGCTCGCCACAGCGCTGGCAGTCTGGCGCGTCCGCCATGTTCGCGGCCTGCAGGCGAATAGCGGTTGGCAGGACGTCATGAACGGCCTCGTACCATGTCGCCCTGGCGTCCACTGGCAGGGACTTGTGGTGCACCCGGAGCCACACCACGGCCTGCTCCTCGACGGGGACATCTCTCATGGCCCTGGGGACGGGTGGGTCCTCGTCCAGCGCCGCCCGCAGCATTTCCCTGGACAACTCCTTCCCCACCTTCTCCGGCGGGGCCTCCTCCAGGATCCTCCTCGCCGCGTCGAAGTGTCTGACACAGGCTGGGACGGCCTCCGCAGCGCCGTATCGCCCCTGCAGCTCCCGAAGCCAGCAGCCCGTCAGCGTCTGGCGTTCTGCTCTCGCCGAGCTCTCCCACCGCGCCGCGAACATGACGGCTGCCTTCCGCCCCGGGTCCTGGAGGCCGAGTCCGCCTCGCTCCTTGGGCTGCACTAGCACGTCAAACGGCACCCGGACCCGCTTGCCAGCCCAGAGAAATTTCCCCACGGCCTTCCTGACGTTGCTGCAGTGGGACTTCGGCAATGGCACCACCTGCGCTAGATGCCACAAAAGAGGGAAGACGTAAGTATTTACATACTGCACCCGCTGCACCAGGTTAAACGCCCTCAGCCTCGCGTCGACCAGCTTGGCTCTCACCGCCCCGACTCGGTCCGGCCAGTTGACTGTGGCCAGCCGGCTGCTCTTCTTGGTGAAGTGGACCCCGAGCACCTTGATGTCCGTCACAACTGGGAATGGGAGCCGCGCCCTCTTCGGCCAGGGTCCCACTGTCATGGCCAAGGACTTGGCGGGGTTGACCATGAGGCCCGATGCCGCGCCGAACTCCTCCAGGACTGCCTCCAGGACTGGCACCTCCTCTGGCTGCCGCAGCACTGCGACGGTGTCGTCCACGTACGCTGATGTTGTCAGCTTGCCTTCGGTATCCCCGACCTGCAGCCCCTGTAGCCTGCTGTCCAGGGCCTTGGTAAGCAGCGCGCTGGCCATGCAGTACAGCAGCATACTGACCGGGCAGCCTTGGCGGATGCCCCTCTGCAGTTCCACTGCCTCGGTGAGGACGTTGTTAATCTTGATCCGGGTGGTGGCTCCCTCGTACATGCTCTGCAACAGTTGGATCCCGCCCTCTCCCACCCCGTGGCGGCGGAGCACTGCCCACAAGAAGGAGTGCCTCAAGTTGTTAAAAGCCCCCGCGATATCTAACGTGACCACACAGATACCGTGCTTGTCGTGCTCAGCCAAACTGACGGCGTCCCTGATGTCTCCGAGCGCGCCCTGTATTGTCCTTGTGCAGCCCGATTTCACCTGCATGGGGTGCAGGATCTTGATCTGCAGCCGCTCCAGCCTCCTTGCCAGCGCCCTGGAGAGCACCTTGCCGTCGGCGTTGAGGAGCGTCACCGGCCTCAGGTCCTTCACCGTCTCGGGCTTCCTGGTGGACTTTGGGACCAGCACCATGATGCCCCTCTTGTGGGAGGCGGCCACCCCTCGCCGCTGTAGCATCGCGTTCATCACCTCGACGAAGTCCTCCGCGATGATCGGCCACGCCGCGATGTACAACTCACTGGTGAGCCCGTCCTCGCCCGGTGACTTCCCGCTCGGGCTGGCTTTGAGGGCAGCCTCGATTTCCTCCTTGGTAAAGGGCTGCAGCACGGCCGCGTTGTCCTCCTCGGTCACTACCGGCTCGGGAACCACCTCCTCCAGCAGCAACATCTCCCCTGGCGCCTGAGGGCTAGGCCGCCGGCCCGTCCCGCAGAGCTGCGGGGTGAGTTGGGTTGCCTGCCTGTCAGGCTCCGCGAAAACCGCTGCAAAGTGCCTTCTTACGTGCTCCTGGATCTCTGCGTGGTCCGTCAGGACGTTGCCCTCCTCGTCCTTGATGGTGTCGATGGCCCCGTCCAGTCTGCGGCGCAGTCCCGCAGCGACGTGGTGCATTCCGACGGCTTCCCCGTCGACCTCGTCCAGGCACTTGGCCCGGGCCCTGGTGTAGGCCAGCCTCCTCTGCAGCAGCTCTTGGATTCGCGCGCGCACGTCAGCGATCCGCTGGCGCAGCCCCGCGTCACCGTGTCCACCGTCCCGGTACATCTGCAGGGCAAGATCGTTAAGCACACCGGACAAGAAACCCATCATCTCCCTGTCCTCTTTCCTGGCTTGCTTGGAGTAGCGCTGGCAGAACCCCCGCAGCTTCTCCTTGGTGGCCTCCCACCACTCGACGGCGTCCTGCTGGTCCCGGCTGCGGCGCCAAAAAGCCCACTGCTCGCGCAGCGCCGGCAGGAAGGCTGGGTCCTCCAGCACGGCGGGGTCGAACTTCCAGAGCGTCCCGTTGTGGTGCTGCCGCTCGCGCGGCTCCAGGTCGACGGCGAGGGTCACGCTGACAGCCAGGTGGTCCCCGAAGGCCGCGGCTTTCACCCGGGCCTCCCGGAGCAGCGGCGTCAGGTCCCGCGTCACATACAGTCTGTCGAGCCTCGAGTTGCAGGTCGGGCCGCTGAATGTGTGGCCTACCTCCCCGGGGCGCAGCTTCAGCCACGCGTCGTCTAGCCTCATGTCGGCGATGACGTTGCTTAGGACCCGGCACGGCTCCGCAGTCCCTGTGGTGTCCTCGGCACGCACCACGCAGTTCCAGTCCCCACCCAGGACGACGGGGCCCACCGCGTCTGCCAGGAGGAGAGCAAGCTGGTTAAGAAAGAAATCGGGGCGCTCACCTCTGCCCTGGGAGCCGGCCGGGCCGTAGACGCTGACGACGGTCATGCCTTCCACGACCGCACTGATTCCTCGTCCATTCGGTAGCCTCTTGATGTTCGTGGCCCTCAGGGGGTGTCGAAGCAGCAGCGCTGTGCCTCGTGCCTCGGAGCCGATGTTGATGGCCTCCTCATAGCCGGGGCAGCCAATCGCGGGCGCGCGCACCTCTTGCAGCAAGACGACGTCCGCAGCCTCCTCCCTGATAAGCTCGTGCAGTGCATGTAATTTGACCACCGCCGTTGCTGTGCACATATTGAAAGACAAGATCTTAAAATCCATTTTTGTTTTGTTAGTTGGCCCTTTTCCTAACCTCCAGCTTCGCCTTCTTCTCCACCGTCTTCTTGGTCCTGGTGACGTGCCCTGACTGGACGCCGTCATTGATCATGGAGCCGAACCGGAACATGCCCCCCAAGAACTTCTGCTGCCCCCCCGCCTCCGCCCTCTTCCTCTTCCCTGCCGAGCTGTCCGATGCCCCGCTCCCTGCGCGGCTCCGCAAGCTGCTGATGCTGGCCAGGACATCCTCCCCCTCCGATTCCAACTCCAGATCTTTCTCTGTCACTACCTCGAACGTCAGCGTGGACCCCCTGGTGCGCGGCTCCCTCTCCTCGTCCTCTCTCTCCTTCTCTTTTCCTTCCTCTGACTCACCGCACTCCGACCCGTGCCGCTCCTCCTCCATGGTCGTCACCGGCGTCGATGGCAGCGATACGGCGCGCCGCTCGTGCGGCGACGCGATGAGGTCCCCGTCGTCCGCTGGCTGCTCGGTTGCCTCTGCGTCGTCTGTCGTGGGCGGCTGCGTCTGGGGCGGCTCCTCGTCCGGCTTCTCGGGCTGCGTGCGAGGTGGCAGCTCAGGGTCCGGGCTATGCGGGGGGTAGGGGCCGCCGCCCGGGGAGGCGTCGCGGTCTTCTCTGCCCTTTCGGCCCTGCGCCCTCTCGGCCCACGACGGCGGCCTCCTCCTGTTTGGACACCCAGAGCGGAAATGGCCAGTCTCCCCACACACATGACAAGTGGGTTTCTGGCCCTGGTAAAAAATCATTGCCTCCGCCCCTCCAATTCTTAAATAACTCGGGACGTCCCGTTTCATTTGCATCCTTGCAATTCTTGTGCCCGTCAGCAGCCCTTGGAAGCAGGAGCCCTTCGGATACATCTCATCTCTAACCTCCAAAATCTTCCCATACTGGCCTAAACACAGCTCAACATCATCCTTACTAACCTCCATTGGCAGGTTCCTCACTCTCACCGTCTTTGTCCCCATACCCGACCCCTTGATGGTCACCTTGCATTCGGTCCCGTCGTTGTAAACAAACCGTCGCTCTTCCGTTCCCGCCACTTCCTCGGCCCGCTGTCCATCGGCGAATTTGACGTGCACCATCTTCCCGGTCACTTCCACCTGCACCATCTTCATCTCCTCGAGTTTAACGTCCCATCCTTCCTTCAGGAACTCCCAGAACTCCAGGCCGCTGACTGGCTTCGGCCCGTCGAACAAAAACGACACTGTCTGCTTGCGAAGCCCGGCCATGGTTCAGCGCGGGCGGCCGCCCGCCGCGCTAACACGGACAAAACAACACCACTCCGATCGCAGTTCTTTCTTGGCTGGCTCACTTCTCACTGCACAGATATCTTCAAGGCATAAAATCAAGCTCACGCAGTCAGGGCAGTAAGAACTCAGGCCATGTAGGCCGCTATCAGCTTCGAAAACAAGCTCTCGGATGCGCGTCTGACCCGCTCAGGTGGGGCCGGCCCGTGCGTCCGTGCCCGGCCGATGCTCGGGTTAGACTGCTAAGAGTTTGTCTAGCGGATTTGGCTCAAACTCAGTTTCAAAACCCCTAGGGAGTCATCTTGACGTCGCTACACCAAGTCGAAATGGGCATACTTTAACATTCAACCACACTCTGAAACATTGAGAGTTCCTTCGACGTTCTGGCAACTCTGAAACTCTCCTGATGACATCTGATGCGCCTCTGCCTTCTGCGCCTGCATCTGATGCGCCTCTGCCTTCTGTGCCTGCATCTGATGCGCCTCTGCCTTCTGTGCCTGCATCTGATGCGCCTCTGCCTTCTGTGCCTGCATCTGATGCGCCTCTGCCTTCTGTGCCTGCATCTGATGCGCCTTTCCCTTCTGCGCCCACATCTGCGACATCTCCTACGCCTCCATTTGCGCCCACATTTGCTGAGCGTCAGCCTCCATCTCTTGAGCCCACATTTTCTTCTACACTTATCGGTGCCTCCACTCCAGTGAAGAAATCGCAACGAAGTGAGTACTTTCCGTTTCTACAGTGCTAACGGCCAAGCGCTCTCGTTAAGGCTCATTAGATTTCCCTATAGAGAGTAATAAATGCGGGTTTCAGGACAGAAGTGAGATGTGGTGCCAGTGGTGCGGTGCCGCGCGTTGGGCTGCCTACCTCCCCGGCGCTGGTGTCGCGTCCGCGGCGCTGTTGTCTAGGCGTCGTATGGGCTGCCTACCTCCCCGGCGCTGAGGTGGTGTGTGTGTGTGTAAAAAGTTTGTGTGAAGTCAGGAATCGAACCGTTGTTCTTCAGGACGGGAGTCGGTGTGCTTAACCGTTAAGCTGCCGATTCGCCATGGTGGTGTTTCTCGTGGTGTGGTGGGTACGTGTTGCGGTGAGCGCCGGCGGTGGCTCCTCCCGCGTGTCGCGCCCCTGCCCCCGCCCCTGCCCCCGCGTCGGCGGTGGCTCCCCCCGTGTCGCGTGTCGCCCCGCCCCTGGCTCCCCGCGTGTCGCGCCCCGCCCCTGCCCCCTGCCCCCCCCGCCCTCCGCCTCCGCCTCCGCCTCCATCCCTGCCTCCATCCCCCCCCCCCCCCCCGCCCCGCACCTGGCTCACACCCGCGCCCCTCCCCCTGCACCCGCCCCACACTCGCCCCGCACCCGCCCCGCACCCCTTCCCCGCCCCGCACCCCTTCCCCGCACCCACCCCGCACCCGCCCCGCACCCGCCCCGCACTTGCCCCGCACTCCTACCCCGCACCCGCCCCGCACCCACCCTACGCCCCTCCCCTTGCATCCGCCCCGACACTGCTGCGAGGTAGGGCCTATATGCTGATTGGCAATATCGGAGTGAATCGTTAGGCTGTCGCTAGTGAGTTTAGTGTGTAGTCGGACCGAGCCCTAGCCACACGCGAGTGAGCTGTGATTTTATATTAAGAAGCTGGGAGTTGTCGTGTGTTTGCGAGGCGAGGCTGCTGATTGTGAATCCTGTGTGAATCCTCAGAGTGACTCAGGTAAGTGTGGTCCTGTGTATTGAAGAAGTGAGCTGTGCGTGTGTTTGGTGCGGTATGTGTGGTAATGTGTGCGTGTCTCCTTCCTGCTCAGTTGCCTCAGCTGTTCGAGTACTATGTCAGCGGAGCAGGACGACTCTGTAAGCAGCTCCACTGCGCAAGCGTGCTCGCCTGTGGTAAGTGACTCGTTAACATGTCCTTACTCCCTCGAGAGCTTCCTTGCATCGGGTGGTTGTCAATAAATTATGTGCCTGAACTCTGTCTATAGGGTGACGAGGTGCGTGCTTCATCACCTGTGAGGCAACCGCGGCGGAAGCAGAGAGCCGTGTCGCGGAACAAGAACGTCGTGGGTCACTTTGTAACGAAGAAAATCATCCCACGAGTGGGTGGTTTTCTCATTCGCAAAAAGAACGGCCAGTACAAATTCGTCAGCACGCTGGATTAAAGGTGAGCATGAGTGTGTGCGGGTGCGCATCATGTGTTTAAGTGATGTCTAAGCGTGCGCTGTTCTAAAATACGTGATTGGATTTACAGTGATTCGCCATGGAGTGCATGTGGTGCAAGGAGGTGTTTTCGGATGCCGTGCTTCTCGTGGGCCACATCGCTGCGCGTCATGCGCCCGCCCCCTCAACCAGTGCTGCGGGACGAGGTGATGCGGGTGGCGCAGGTAAAGTTGCCACTCCGTCGAAATTTGCGGACGGTTTCACGTGCCACACCTGCTCACGCCAGTTCATGCAGAAGAAGAGCCTCAATCGGCACATCAAGGAGCAGCATAGTGATTCCGATCTGCAAGAGTGCTCAGTGTGCAGCAAAAAGTTCAAAACCAGCCGGTTATTGAAGCAACATGAAAAACGGACACATGAAGGCAAGTGCTTCCGGTGCGTAGTGTGTGGTGCATCGTTCGGTAGTGTGGGGGTTCTTAACGAGCACAGGAAGCATAAAAGGTGTGGGTCGTCTCAGTCTCTCAGGTGTCAAAAGGGTTCAAAGTGCATGGCATGCAAAAAGACATTTGCGACTTTCGTGGAGCTCCAACGCCACAAACTGACTGCTCACCCTGTCCGCTATTCCCGCCATGTGTGCCGATGGTGCTTCAAGCGCTATCGCACGGGTGCGATGCTCTTGCAGCATCAACGGCACTGTGGTGTGAAACGGGAGAAGACCGAGCGGTTCCAAGCGATGCGGGTTGCGCGACTGTTTGAGCCAGTCTCTGCCGCAGAGGCGGAAACTGGTTGGACTCTGGTGAAATCCGCACTCGATGGGCTCGCTCGTGTCTATGAGTTTGACATCACAGACCTGTATGACTTGCAACTGACGCTACTAAAACACAAGAGCAGCATGAAACATGTTCTGACTAATTGCTTAAAGGATCTGCGGCGCATAAAATGGTACCTAACTGCTTTCATTCAGATTGAGGTGGGGGAGGGGCGGGACCCAACCGATAACACCCGTTACATGCGCAGTGAACCTATCCTGTCACTGCGTGTGGGTGAGTTGGAAGAAGGGGTTGAACAAGCGATTCTTGGGGTAATTAACTCTTTCGACAAAGCTGTTGATGAGGGCTCTAAAATTTTGTTCGAGCGGGTGATGAAATTGGAGATGCGGGTGGCGAAATGCTCGATGCTGAAAGGCTCCTCTTTCATCCCCCTCCCTGAGTGGCTTGATAAGCCCTCAAAAGGTCTAGTTAACATTCGGAATTTTGATTCTAAATGTTTTTTGTATTCATGTCTGGGGGCTTTACGCCTCCCGCGGCACCACCCAGAGCGTGTTCGCAATTATTTGCGGCGTGTCGGGGAGCTGGACATGCGGGGCCTAAAATACCCAGTCAAAATTGAGAGGATCTCAAAATTTGAGGAAAACAATCCCGGGATTAGTGTTTCCGTGTTTGGACTGGAAGGGAAGGCTGTTGTCCCGTTACGGGTTTCAAAATCTGTTCAACCCCGACATGTCAATCTGCTGCTCTTGCGTGGGAATGAAGACGACGACGAAGGACATTACGTACTTATAAGAGACCTCAGTCGCTTTCTGGCGCACTTGTCTAAGCAGAAACGGCGGTTGTTCTGGTGTGAGAACTGTCTCACATCACACTCCACCGAGACTGGTTACCGGGGGCACAGAGAGCGGTGCGTGCGGCATGCTGCGCAAGCAGTGCGCATGCCGCTCGAACGTGACAGCATCCTACGCTTTACGGACTTTCACAAACGACTAAGACATGACTATGTAATCTACTGTGACTTGGAGTCCGTCTTGGTACCCATCATGACGGCGCTACCGGACCCATCCCGATCTGCGACCACGAGGACCAATCACCACGTGCCCTGCGGGTACTGCTATGTGGTCGTGGGTCCGGATGGGGGTCTTATCAAAGAGCCGGTGTTGGAGCACGGTGGGGGGGACATAATTAAACGTTTGCTCCTGCGTTTGAAAGAGGAGGAGAAGGCCATCACCGATCTCCGTGGGGTTATTCACCCCATCGATATGACGCCTGAGACGACAAGACTCTTTGAGGCGGCCACAACTTGCTACATCTGCAAGAAGAAGGTGCCTCGTGCCGATGCGCGGAAAACCCGCGATCATGACCACACCAAGCCCAGAGATAACTACCGGGGTGCGGCCTGTCACGGCTGTAATGTAAATTTGAAGAAGCGTGACTTCATCCCGGTAGTTATGCATAATTTAGGGGGGTATGATGCACATCACCTGATTTCGGCCATCGGTGAGCTAACTGATGGTACTGACATGTCCGCCATTGCCAAGACGAAAGAGCGCTACATTAGTTTCTCGTGGGGGCGACTTCGCTGGCTGGATAGTTTTAATTTCCTTAGTAGTAGTTTAGATATGTTAGTGCAGGACCTCAAATCGGAGGATATGCGAGCCCTGCGCTCTTTGTTTCCCGATGACAGTAAGAGGAGTATGGTGAGTCGGAAGGGTGTGTACCCGTACACATACTTCGACTGCTTTGAAAAATTTAAGGAGGAGTGCCTACCCCCCAGGAGTGCTTTCCGCAATGACCTGAGGGGCGTGGATGTTAGTGAAGACGACTATGTACACGCCCAAGCAGTATTTGCGGGGTTCAATATGAGCTCGCTATGGGATTACCATGATTTGTATCTTTTGACAGACACTCTCTTGCTGTGTGATGTAATGGAGAACTTCCGCCGCGCAACCATGTCCGAGTATAAAGTGGATGCTGTGCACTACTACAGCACCCCTGGTGTTGCTTTTTCAGCAGCCTTATTATTTACAGGTCAAGAATTGGAACTAATTACGGATATAGATCTCCACCTTATGTGGGAGGCTGGTATGCGCGGTGGGATTTCTTCAATTAACTGTAGGTATGCTGAGGGCAATAATATGTACCTCCCTCAAAATTATGACCCCAGTAAAGAGAGTTCATTCGTGATGTATTTCGATGCTAATTCTTTGTATGGTGCCGCAATGAGTAGATCGCTTCCTGTAGGTGGCTTTAGGTTTCTTAGAAACGAAAAAGTGGCTGAATTTGATGCCGAAAGAATTTCCAAAATTACTGAATCTGACGCGGTCGGATTTCTGCTTGAAGTGTCATTGGAGTACCCAGACGGGCTGCATGATGTTCATAATGATTATCCTCTTGCCCCTGAACACCTCAGTCCTTTGTATGCAAATCTGTCACCCCTTCAGAAAAATATGCATAAAAAATTAAAACTGCCTAAAAATCCAAATGTTAAGAAATTGATTCCTAACCTTAGAGATAAAGAAAATTATGTAGTGTTCGGTACAACCCTAAAGCTTTATCTAGACCTGGGGTTGAAACTAAAAGCGGTTCACAGGGTCATAGCTTTCGATCAGGAACCCTGGCTCGCACCATTCATCGCATACAATACTGAGATGAGAAAAAGGGCCGCGTCAGCATTCAAAAAAGGTCTTTATAAGCTTTTCACGAATGCTGTGTTTGGGAAAGGGTGCGAATCTGTGAGAAAGCGGAAAAACCTGAATTTTACTAAAAATGGTGATCGATTTAGAAAGTATGTGAGAAGCCCGCTGTTTCACAGTTTTGAGATTTTTGACCATGGCCTCATTGCGGTTGAAAGAAGGAAGCAGACAGTGTGGCTGAATCGCCCATCGTATACAGGTACTGCAATCCTGGATATTTCGAAAGAAATCATGTATGACTTTCATTATAATGTTATGAAACGGCGCTATGCTGATAAAATCAGCGTCCTTGCCACTGATACTGACAGTCTCATTTATGAAGTGAAAACTCCTGATGTGTACTGTGACATGAGTGAGATGATGGGTTTTTTTGATACCAGTGATTACCCTGTTGACCACCCCCTGCACTCTGATGTAAATAAAAAAATGTTTGGTAAATTTAAGGATGAAATGAATGGTGTTCCAATTAAGTCTTTTGTTGGTCTTCGACCAAAGATGTACTCCTTCCAACGAGGGGATGATGTAACAAAAAGTGTTGGGAAGGGTATTCCTAGAGCCACTCTGAAATCTCAACTCACTTACGAAGACTATGAGACATGTTTGAAAGATAAACTTGTAAAAAGCGTAAATTTTTCAAAAATAAGTACAGACCAAAAGCACCATTTGTTCACGACGTACTCTACAAAGCGCGGTCTGTCATGTTATGATGATAAGCGATACATTCTGAAAGATAATATTAATACTTTGGCCTACGGGCATTATAAACTACGCGAATTACAGCTGTGTAAGCGTGATTCTGATGATGAAGGGGAGGAATCTGAGATGGATGATGATGATTTGGATGACAGCGGTGCTTGTAATTTGCGCTCTCTCTTGCTCCTAATGCGAGATGATGGGACTTGTGATGAAATTGTAAAATAAAATGAGCCATCCTATTAGTGCTAATTTTGTGTATTTTTAGTGTACATTTGAAAACTGATGTGTGTAAATAAATATGAATAAATTTTTATGTACTTTAAAGTAGTGTCCTTTATCCTTTCTTTGTCCTTTCGGGTGCAGACATGAACTAGTGCGTTGTGGTGGGTTGATGGGAGGTGGCGGCGAGAGGGAAGGAGGGGCTCGGCTCCGGTGTCAGAGATCGCCGTCAGCGCGGGGGGAGTGAGAGGGGGGGGGGGGGGGGGGGGACTCGGTCACTGTGTCGACCACAGCGTGTGTGGTGCAGGGTTGTGGGTGGGTATGAGTGCGGTGCAGATAGCTGAGTAAAAATATTGGGAGGGGGGAGGGGGTATAAAAGAGGTTGGTGCGAGGCCTCACTGTCACTCTCTTTCAGGTAAATATGTGGCAAGCACGTCACCCTTTCACTGCGTGTCTCGCAGCACCAGCGGGAAGTGGAAAAAGTACATTCGTTTTGAAATTTATACGTCATCTTTCACAAGTCGTTAAGGGACATATAAAGCACATCGTGTGGTGTTATGGTGAGGAGGCAGGAATCCCATCTGAGGTCCTGGAACACCAAGCCATTAGGACATTCCGCGGTGTTCCCACGGAGGAGAGTGGTGTACTGAGACCGGACACTCTTCTCATTCTCGATGACTTGATGAATTTTTGTCTGAACGATGTCACAATTTCCGAGCTGTATACAAAGGGCTCGAGACACCGTCGTATATCTGTTTTTATTTTATCTCAAAATCTCTTTCATCAGTCGAAATATTCTCGTTCAATCTCACTTTCAACTCGGTATTTTTTCCTTTTGAAGTCCGTCCGAGACAAGACGCAGTTTATTCATCTGGCACGCCAGGTTTACCCAGAAAATACGCAGAGTCTGTGTCGAGCCCTAAGGGACGCGTGGGCCACCGGACCATTCGCGTACCTCGTCATTGATTTGGACCCATTTACCCCCGAAGCACTGAGGTTTGTAACAAACATCTGGCCAACAGACCCCTATCTGACTGTGTATGCGACCGACAGCGCCATCGAGCAGTATAGAGACAGCGGTGGTAGTGGTGGTAGCGACGAGAGCAGCAGCAGCGGCGGCAACAGCGGTGACGGTGGTGGTAGCAGCAGTGGCTGCGGCGCCACCAAGCAACCATGTTCCCTTTGGAAAAATTAGCAAAGTTCAAACATTACCTCCACGTTTTGCGTGATAGCACACCTGCGATTCAGAGAGCCATAGTTCAAGACGCTCCGGAGGAATTGATTTTGATTCTGTGTCAGATCTGTTTGAATTTATTAAATGGGAACATCGAGGTTTCTGCTCAGTCGCGTGCTAGCCTTCGAAAGTACAAGTCGTTACTCCGTGACCTCGCTTACGCTAAGGAACCAGTAGAGCAACGTCAGCGAGGCGGAGGTCGTGGTGCCCGCAGCAGCAGCAGCAGCAGCAGCAGCAGCAGCAGCAGCAGCAGCAGCAGCAGCAGCAGCAAAAGTCGCAGTCACAACGGGGGTGCAGCGAGAAAAAAACAAAAAGGAGGTGGCGGTGGTGGATTTGATGCGCTGAAGAAGCACTGGTTGCGTGGTAAACGATCCTATTTGCTACAGCGCGGCGGTGGTGGTGCGTTCTTGTCAACAATACTCAGTGCTGCTCTGGGTGGTGTTGTAGGGAAAATAATCTCTCGCGTCGTGTCGGGTGAAACAAAAAAAGATGGCGGCCACGGAGCTTCGTAAAATGCTAGTGATTTCACCGGAGCAGCTCGAGAGAATGAAAGGTGATACTTCGAATGCCACAAAAAGAGAATTGAAATCTAAAATGAACAAATCTTTGATGCAGAGTAATGATGATGGCGATGAGGTAGAAATAAATCAAGATTGGGACACATATCGTTTACTACTTCAAAAATTTCTCGATGTAAAGCGAGATGAACGGGAAAATAAAATTCATCTACCGATTTATGAAGTGAAAAGTGGAGGTCCTGATGATGGCTCAACGGAGGTGGGGAAGCTTTTCAATCGTGTGCAACAACAACTGAATGATAAAAATAAAGTTGTAAAAAATGAAACGGAGGGGGGTGAGGGGGGCAGAAGGATTTCAAACCTCCGCCGCCGTCGTCACCGCCACTGCCGCCCCCGCCGCCGTCGCCGCGAGGTACACCGAAACGTCGCCCGCAGCAAGGCAGCCCCCTACCCTCGCCCCCGCCCCCGCCCCCGCCCCCGCCTACGCGAGGCGCGCGCCTGCCCAGCATGACCCAGCGGCGTGCAGATGGGTCATTGTCGTATTTGAGGGGCGTTCCAGCTTTCGCACACAGAATGACTCCTGAATTTAATTACGATTCTGATGAAATTCCACGCGCCGCCCCCTTAAGCGAGAGCATGAAAATCTTAAATTTAATAATGGTTATGTTGATGATGATGATGATATCAGTGACACGCAGAACCTCAGCCTAGAGTCCATGCTCGATATAATTGGCAGTCATGTGAGCGCAAGGGAACCAGTGCAAGAGGAAGAGGTGGGGGCGACGGCGACCGCGGGGCCGTGGCGAATGAGTGACGAAGAAGGAGAATATCCATCGATTTATACGTCTAATCTGGATGCATTTCATGATGATGACGGTGGCCACACATACCGGATTGCCCTACCCTCCGCGAGTACCCCCAAACCCACACAACCTACTTTAGACGCGGAAATATTTTTTTCACCTCATTCGGAGACAAGCCCTCCTCGCGAACGTCGCCTGCGCTTCGGCCGTGTGGCGAAATGGACACCCCTGCAAATTCTTCCGCGCCCGCGGAAGGGGCCTGGTCGCGGCCGGCCCGCAATGTGATCCGTCCCCCTCATCGCGCGATCGATTCGAAGTGCCGTGCTGGGGTTTATTTGCCGCACCCAGTGCCCGCCAACAGCACTGGTAGGAAGCCGGCAGCGACGTCGTCCGCACCAAGTGCTGACGCACCACAAAATGCGCGCCAGCGGTTCATCGATGACCACTTGAAAAAAATCTATTACGATCTGAGTCGGGTTTCCGCATATTCTTCCATGCAAAATGTGAAACGTGAGGCGAGTGTTCATGGGATCAGACCACGGGAGGTGGAGACATGGCTACTGGGTCAGGAGGTGTACGCACGACACAGACCGGCGCGGAAACGTTTCCCATTAAATTTCTATAATATAAAGGCCTTACATGATGTTTTTGAAGGTGATCTAAATGACATGCGGAAACTGGCTGTTTATAATGAAGGCTACAATTACTTTTTAACAATTATTTGCTGTCTGAGTCGTTTCGTGTGGGCCTATCCCTTAAAGACAAAAACAGGTCAGGAAATGGCGACTGTTTTGCAGAATCATTTTTCCGCGTGCGGGAAGGTGTGCAGACTGTTTCAGAGCGATAAAGGCAAAGAGTTTATTGCGAAACCAGTGCAGAAAGTCTTTTCCCATTTTAAAATCAGATTTCGGACGCTTGAAAACCACGGTAAAGCTGCCATGGCCGAGGCCATGAATAAAAATTTGAAGGCTCCACTTTGGAAGCACATGCACTACAAAAACACCTGGCGCTGGTTAGAGCCCCTTAATCAGATCGTTCACAGACACAACCACACAGTTCACCGTACCACTAATATGAGACCGGTCGACGTGACAGAAAAAGACGTTTTCCAGATCTGGTCGACAGTGTATCTTCGTCATGTTGCTCCTCACCTGCTGCCACACCGCCGCCGCCGCCACCGCACGCAGCGAGCGGCGCAGACGACAGCAGGAGCAGGGCCAGGGTGGGGGCTGGGGCGACAGCAGCTCAACCACTCCAGGTGGGTGACTTTGTGCGCGTGTCACTGACAAAAATTTCACTGAAAAGGGATACACAGGGCGATTTTCGAGGCAGATATATAAAGTGAGGGACATAACGCGATTCAGCCCATTCCACACGTACTCGCTGACCGATCTGAACGGTCACCCACTCCGGGGCAATTTTTACCGTCAAGAGCTTTTGAGAATCACCCCTCCAAGTGCGGAGACTGAATTCCGTGTTGAAAGTATCCTCAATCGTCGTCAGCGTCGGGGGCAAGCCCCTGAGGTTTTGGTAAGATGGCAGGGCTATGATGAGCAATTTGACACCTGGGAGCCTGAGGCAAACTTGAGAGCAATTTGATCTCGCTATTCTGTCTTTCGTATTGCACAGGAAAAAAAATGTTTCTCACGCTTTCAAGCGATAGTTCGAAAAATTTCTTCAGTGAGAATACAATAGCGCATTTTTCGACTGAACTCATGCAACCAATTTGCGTACCACGGGACAAGTCGTACGAAGTCGCCGTAGTTGAAGTATTTTTACCCCCAAGCAAACCTACATTCGCATCTTCCCCGATCTACCTTTATACAGACGTGACCAAACCCGTGATGGTATCTGACACAGCAGCCCGCCTCCTTCGCGTACTCACACCATTTAATCCGACAGGTCACTACGAATTCTCCTCTGTGTACTACACCCCTGTCGAGAAGCAAAACTTTTCCACAATCACCCTTTCGTTTCACACGAAGACTGGGGAAAAGTATCCTTTCTCAGACGGTCAGCACCCTTCTATAGTCGTGCTTCATTTCAGGGAGGGTGCACTCCCATAAATACACACGCTCCACATCACACCCCCTCAGTCACGATGGAACAGGCGTACACGAACTATTTCTTGAAGCAGGCGGGGGTGGGGCAAACAGGGGTGGGGTGGGGCCCGTTTATGAGGCTTCATACACACGTCAGAACGGGAGGGGTTGTTGTGGGTTGACGGGTAGGTACATTTCATCCGTGGCAACACCCCTCATCGCGAATGGTTTCAAGGCAGTCACCGAGGAGGCGGCCAATGCGGGATTCGGATTCTACCGCGATGTGACCGGTCCGGACGGAGCCACCTCACTCCGTGAGGTACGCGACGCGGCTGTGACCCGGCTGGCGGAGGCTGGTCGTAATCTAAAACGACGCGCACGCAAGGCACTGACGGGGCGCGGAAGTAAACGTACGAAAAAGAACACTGCAAAAAAGAAGAAAGGAAAGGCAAAACCGAAAAAAAAGAAGCCAAAAAAGGGTTTAAAATCACAGCCTAAGACGAACAAGACTCAGAAGGGTCGCGGGCGTGCTCGCGTACAGACGGCACCGGAGGTACCTCCGGACATATTCTCCTAACAAGATGGACTCAGCCACGGCTGTCATCCCCAGTGAGCTCGACATATTCTCCACCTTGAAAATCCAGAATGCGATTCTGGGGCAACAGGTCATCTCACACAAACCGATAAACTCAGTGACACGTCCTTTATCTACATTGGAATTTGTGAGTCGCGGCACAAACGATTTGTGTAGAGATCTTGATGAGACATTTCTCGAACTGAGCGTGCGTTTAAGATCGGAGGACGGTGGGGTGCCCCTAGTCGATCAGGACAATGGGGTTATTTGTAATTTATTGTACAGCCTGTTCCAAACTTTTGAGGTTTTCATCAACGATAAGTGCATTTGTAGAATAGACCAATTTGGATATTTTTGCTATGTGCACTCTCTTCTAAATTTCTCCCAAGACGCGGCTAAGACATTCCTTACTACTTCAATGTTTTACTTGGATGACCCAGAGGATATGACCACAGCCGGTGAGGTCAACTCAGGGTTCAAAAAGAGGAAAGATTTACTCGCCGGCGGAAAGACCTGTCAGCTGTATGGTAGATTAAGGTGTGGGTTTTTCAAACACCCGCTGCTGCTACCACCAGGGCTAGACCTACGCGTCAAGCTCACATTTGCTCCCGAGAGCTTTTACTTATGGTCAGCACCGGGGGCCGGGACCGTGCACATGCACGTGGCGGACGCTACCCTACACTGCAAAAACGTGATTGTTTCCACGTCACTCCTTTTGTCTCACGCACGCGTTCTCACACAGACAAACGCTCGCTTCCCGATGAAGCGCATCGAGACAAAAACATTCACATCGTCACCAGGAGCCCGCAACATTAATTTAAATGCTGTTTGCACGGGACGCCTCCCTACATTTATCTGTCTCGCTATGGTGGAAAACACAACTTTTAATGGGGACCACCTTAAAAACAGCTTTGCTTTTGTTCATAAATCCGTCACGGGTATTTCCTTTTTTGTCAACGCACAGGAATTTAAAGTGGGGCCGCTCGATTTTCACACGGGCGAGCCCTCTTTTGCACGCGCATATCACGCCCTGTTCAGCTCAACGGGGGCCGACAAGCGTCCTTCTCCGCACATGGTCACTCCACACATGTTTTCAAATGGTACGTTTTTGATATGTCAGGATTTGAGTCCAGACTGCTCCGGTAACACGTCCCACACCACCATACCGAACAATGGGGTGGTGCGTATAGAGATTTCGTTTGCCAACCCCCTCGACACGGCGCTGACATGCTTGGTCTTTCTGGAGTACGACACACTCATGGAAATCGACGCATCCAGAAACATATCACTTTCTTAGAATGGATACGGACGACATTGAACTCGTGATGTCCGAAAACACACACACACGCAGACAGTTTGCGGGAGTATTCCCAGCGGACCTTTTGCCCTCATCCCCCCTTCCCCGTCCCGCCATCGTCATTGCGAATGAAGATACGCATTCCCTCCCCGGCTCACACTGGGTCTGTTTTTATTTACCCGATTTTAGTGAAGGAGTGCATTATTTTGATAGTTTTGGGGAGAGCACTTTTAACCCACACTTCCTTCGTTTTATTGGTTTAAACGGTGGTATACTTGCATACAATGAGCTCCGCATACAGAGTGATTACTCCGATGTCTGCGGCGAATTTTGCTGTACATACGCTTATAATTGTAGCCTAGGTTTACCTCTTACTTCTTATCATCATCATTTCACCCCACGAAGGGTGGCTAATGATACCACTGTCGTCGCATTGTTTAATGCGATATTTAGCTGCACCGTTCATTACGCGCGACCATCATTGCGCAGCACACACGTGCAGACGTGCTCGGCCCTCTGTCACACACGGGGGAGGCGCTGCCCCGCGGCCCCTCCCCTCCCCTCCCACGCATCGCGCTCAGGGCGTGCAGCTCGCATCGACACGACCGCCCGCGGTACCCGGTAGCCGCCCCCCTACTCCCCTCCCGCCCTCGTCCAGCCCGCGAGCACTCTGCCGCTTAGAATATTACTGAAATCAGCAAAAATCGTCTCGGCGCGGCGGAGCGGCAGCGCGACAGAGCCCGCAGGAAAGCCTTGATCGATCAGTCTGCTCACGGTACCCCCTGCGACACGACACGACGCCAGCACCAACCACCATCCTCGCCTTCGCCGCCCTCGCCTTCGCCACCCTCAGCACCACCACCACCTCGCCGCTTCCAGATCGACTGATTACCCTTGTAAGTACAACATAGTTTGTTTTTTCCGACTAGACCCACCCGCTTTTTAGCACTTAGACGCGGGTCCCTGTGCTGGTGGTACCACCACTCTTCACGTTTTAGAGTTGCTAGGGAGGGGAACCCAGAGCGGATGTGTGCGCTCAGTGGACACAAAGGCGGTTTGGGACAAGCGTTTCAGACCGAGTTTACGAATTTTTTGGTGTCTTTTGACATGTACCATCGGGGCTCTCTTCAGCTCTCGGTGTGATGCGGTTCGCTTCCTCCAGAGCACATATGCGCGGGCCGTGGGTGTGATTATTTTTTCCTGACGAACCCCACACCCCAACATAACCTGGTACATTTTTGTGTGTTGCAGCACCGAGTGACGCTCTGCTCCCTCGACCTCACCCTCATCCCCAACCCGATCTACTTCTACTTCAACCACACCTCAAATCGTAAGTGAACTATCAGTGCGTGTTTTCTCAGTGCTCCCCAGGGACAGAACGAAGTTGTTCTTTTGTAGCTCGTGATGAAGGGGTCTCCTGACCGGTGCAAGTGCCTCCGCTGCGGATGCGAAATGACGCTAGACGAGTGGTTCTACGTCCACGCAGACAGGCACTGGCGAGTCCGCCGAGCCCTCACGTTTGAGGGTATGTGACATGTGTGTGTGTGTGTGTGTGTGTGTGTGTGTGAGAGGACTCTCGCAGGGACGTAGGCGGGGGCCCCCGCGGGGGCACTCGCGGGGGCTCTCGTGGGGGCATAGGCGGTGGCTGTGCGCGAGTGTGTGTGTGTGTGTGTGTGTGTGAGTGTGTGTGAGTGTGTATGAGCGAGACAGAGAACTCATGTAGCTCTCTCTGTCGCTCTGTGTGTGCGTGCCCACCCTCTCCGTCATAGACACGAGGTAGACACTCGCTTATCTTTTTGTTTGTTTTGTTTTTGACAGATGGAGGCCCAACAGAACGAGGTACAGCAGCAGCAGGAGCTGCAGGACCCGCAGCAGCAGCAGGAGCCGCAGCAGCAGCAGCAACAGGGGGCCCCGCGGCAGTCCCCCCAGCACCAGCACCCCAGGCCGTCTTCGGAGCCATTGAGGCTTTTAACAATTTAAACGGGCTGGGGCAGCTGACCAGCGTCGGCTCGCTTATCCCCAACCACCCATACCCGCTGCTCCATGTGCAGCGGGTTCAGACTGTGAACGGGGAAAAGGTTAAGGCGCGAATTTTGTCGCCTAACGGCCCCCTGCAAGTTATTTTCCCAAGCCGTTTGAATGGGCTGACAGATGCCCACCTAGTGGAATTTAATACTCTGATCGAGGCGGGGCTTGCCCCAAATTTTGTCTTCGTTGGTCGCTGGGGAGCAGCGTTTAATGTGAAGTTAACATACCCGTGGGCTGAATAAACAACCTGCACTCATTGAATGAGCTTTTTATTTCCCACCTTTACCCTGTCAGAGACGAATGCAAAGAAAAGAGCATTTTTTTCGTATTCATTTATTGCATATAAGTAACATTTTTGACTATCATTAACAGTTTTTCCTCTTGCGACAAAGAGATGGACCAAAGTGTAAGCGACACATTTCATGTAAGGTCTCAAAAAACAATTTGGCATGAGAACACTGACCCAACACGCACCCTCCATTCTTCACACACTGCTGTGGATGAGACTGAATTTCGCTTTTCACTTTCACTTGCTTCCGACCAGGAGAGGCTCGCTTACCACCGCGATTAGAGCAAGCTCGTCCTCGCGTACCTGCAAAGCGTTATTGAGCATATTAGATCTCACACGCGAGTACCCCCATAAATTCAGTTCTCAGTTTAATATCACTTCACAATACATACCCTTTGCCTCCTTCTCATTTCGCACTGCATTCAACATCGCAGCACGATCACCACCCTCATACACGATTTCTTCTGCACAGAACAGAGCATATTAAGCACAGACACGGAAACCTAACCACACTTTTTTCAAATATATAACACTTACCATAGGCAGGGGCTGATGGGGTTATTTCCGCCGATTCCACACCCCACAATAACCGCGCTACCTCATCACTAGTCATACTATTAAGATCCATCACCTGGTTGGAAGGAGAGGTTAGGTTCGGTAGAGCCATTTCGAACAACGACCGGACAACCTCAGAGTAGCACACTCGCAGACAAACTGATGCTCTCACTTTTTCCAATCAGGCTTAGTGTACGACGGCCAGGCAGACCTGTTCAAACTTGCACGAGCCCCCACTCCCCCCACCCCACCCACCCGCCCCCCACAGAAAAATGCCAAAACAGCACGTTCTTCTTTGCTAAGAAAGGGGGGACGAAACATTGCCACATATATCTTTTTATCGGGCGTTTGTCATTCGCCATTTACCACAAAAGAGCAATTGCTCAGGGAGGAAACGGCCAGCCGGGAACCGAACCACCAACCTTCCATTCCCGAATCAAGCACACTTACGTTCATCACTGAGCGATTGCTCTGACTGAACTGTGCGTTCATACCACTCATTACCTACCCTTTAATACGGTACCCACATAGCGCCGCACGCTCATGCTGGGTAGGAGTGCGGGGTGGGTGCGGGGAAGGGGTGCGGGGCGGGTGCGGGGCGAGTGTGGGGCGGGTGCAGGGGGAGGGGCGCGGGTGTGAGCCAGGTGCGGGGCGGGGGGGGGGGGGGGGGGGTGGAGGCAGGGATGGAGGCAGAGGCGGAGGCGGAGGCGGGGGCGGGGGCAGGGGCGGGGGCAGGGGCAGGGGCGCGACACGCGGGGGAGCCACCGCCGACGCGGGGGCAGGGGCGGGGGCAGGGGCGCGACACGCGGGAGGAGCCACCGCCGGCGCTCACCGCAACACGTACCCACCACACCACGAGAAACACCACCATGGCGAATCGGCAGCTTAACGGTTAAGCACACCGACTCCCGTCCTGAAGAACAACGGTTCGATTCCTGACTTCACACAAACTTTTTACACACACACACACCACCTCAGCGCCGGGGAGGTAGGCAGCCCATACGACGCCTAGACAACAGCGCCGCGGACGCGACACCAGCGCCGGGGAGGTAGGCAGCCCAACGCGCGGCACCGCACCACTGGCACCACATCTCACTTCTGTCCTGAAACCCGCATTTATTACTCTCTCCTATCTTAGGGTAAAGAAAAACATTTTATGACATTCGTTATTTTTACTTTTATAAAAAGAAGCACTTCAGATTTCGTGCACACTGATCCGTTGTGTAAAATATAACTGTGCACAATTGCGTACAAAGACTTTAGACGAAAACCTTTGCGTACAAAAGTTATGCGTTGTTAATTATAATTTGCACTGACTAACGGGTGATTCTCCGAATACGGGCCATTTGCGTTCCTCAGGCGCCGTTAGTTTCAGTTTGCCAATTTCTTCCCAATTTTTTCACCAAATTGTGTCTTTGTTCTTTCTCTGAATAGTTTCAACTCAAAATTGAACCTTCCTCCTACGATCGTGAGTCCACAACGTGGTAACTGGTCAAAATTTGAACTCCATGGTGTTCCTTAAACAAGGACTGTTTTCGTGAGAACGGGTACTGACAACACATTTGAGTTGTATCTCGACTAGAAGCTACATACTCAGGGAAGATTTTCTATGCCACAGACTTAACCCGACAACTACCTCAGTCGCTCCGCATGGGCTCAAAGTCGTTCTCACTAACTTTTTCAAAATCCATGGAGTTCACTATCGATGGTTACTGCACGGAAATGATTGCATATGGAAGAATCTAGATCCCCCCACTTTCATAAACCATGAAAATACAAATGTCTGCAATGGAAATATTACTTAATATTTGCACCGTACGGAGACACGGTGGCATTTATTAATGAAAACTGGAGAGTACGCAAATTGCTTTTGACTACCGTGTTGCTTTTGCAGTGGTAATGGTGCATCCAAAGAATATCGCTGCAAGCGTAAAAGTTGTCTCACAATGTCCGACTGTCGCTCTGCAGAAAGTATCACCCCGTATCATCGCGTTTCCAATCAACAGTGGTAAATCATTTTAAAAAATTGTGAACTCCGCGGCTTTTTGGGTCTAATTAGTAGGGAAATTACATTTGAGCCTGCCCAGATGTATAGAGCGCCCGAAATCGTCTCAAAATGCGATTTCTCGATGTTTCATGACAATAGACAACTTTTATTTTTCAAAAGTATTGTTCGTTCAAAACGGCCCGTTTCGTGAGAATCATCCTAACGCACAAACGACGCTTGTATAAACAGAAGATAGAAGTCGCGGAGAAGCGCAAACAGCGCGCTGCGAGCCGTATGAGAAATGTAGCGTTCAGATGATGAGTTTTCGCTGGGAGTCCACTGGAAAGCCACATCTGTGTTTGGTGATTTAATTCGTGAATGTGAAGTAACAAACGTGGCTTCTAAGTGGGCAACACGCAAAAACTCATCCGACCGCCACATTTCTCATACCGTTCGCGGCGCGCCGTTAGTGTTAATGAATTTGTGCTTCTTCGCGACTTCTTTTTTCCGTTTCGACCGCTCTCCGGATTGCGTTATTGTGTTTGAAAACGTACGACAACTCATTCAGTACAAAAAAAAAAAACTTTGTGCGTAACTGTGCTCAAATTCGTATGCAATTCTGTACAATATTGCTCATAGTCACCTACAATGTTTCTAGCCCGTCCCGACACGTTTCATTAGAAACTGTATCAGACGACAGGCTAAGACTCGTATGCCGACTGTTGGTTCGAGCGGACGTGTGTTCGCTGACTTATCGTTGACAGAAGGAGCTGAAATTTTGAGGATACACCACTTTTCTACCGTGAAATCACGCACGGCGGCAACGATTTTCATTTTGTATCGCGTTCTTCAATCATGAGAATATCTCCTTTTCAGGTGAGGGCTGGCCGTCGCGCGCCCATCACAGCGCGGCGCAGCCGCGGCACGCGGCAGAGGGACGTGTCAGGTTAACGATTTTAGTCGTAACGAAATATATCGGTCTGATATCGGCCACTCCTACGCAGCCTTAGGGTGGGAGGCCCAAGGTCCCACGTAAACCCCGCCGGCAGGTAAGGTGGCCAAGTTCCCCTGCCGAACTGAGGTGCCGGTAGCGCAGCGGAACCGGCACCGAGGTTTGACGGAGGGACGGGCCACCTTGTTTGTACTGCTTGCTCTGCTTAGTCTCATGCGTAGCTTCCGTACGTTTTTATAAACGATATCACTTACATAATTCTACGTAAGCGTCGTTTGTAAGTTTTTCTGTGCAAATTGCACTTGATTACGCATAACCTGTGTGTACGTAAAGTCCCTAAACCTAAAATTCATCGCTCATCTTTATGGCGTTGAACCACCCTGCAACCGAAAAATTGTCAAAAATCGGATAGTAAATTTATGAAGCAACTAAGCATATATAATTTCTTAACAGATTTTGACAACGTGGACATGGATTCTTCGCTGCCGATGTCAGAGGAAAGTGAGCCAGGAAGAAACCTGATTCCACTCAGTAACAAATTAGGTGCTCATCTGGACAGTTCATCTTCAACTGGCAGTAGTCTACACTCAAATCGCGGCTCAGAGAAAAAATCACACGTCAGCGTGGTGCCCGAAACTGACTTGTTTTCAGACGAAGAAGACGACGAGAGTCGTGGTGGACGGCGCACAAGGTGTGGTCAAAATTTGAAAAGACGCGGAAAGACACTACGACTGTGTAACAGAGGTTACACGAATTATAAGTTCAGTATACAAATGAGTGAGAAAGAGTGGGCTAAATGCTGCAAGAAAAAGGAAAATGACATACACTTAGTCAGAAATGAGTGGCTAGACACTCTGCTTACTCATTTTGAAAAAGGAGATAAAGAGCACCACACTATTAAATTTAAAAGTGGTGGCATACCGTCTTTTTCTTCAAAGCGCGGCCTGTCAATCGATGCGTATGCATATTGCAGGAACGGCGAGTGCAAATCCTTTGTAATTGTCGTTGAGGTTGATGACCCCGCTAATGTCCCCATCATTGAGGTGTATTCGCGTGGTAAAACGCATAACCCGTGCGACGTCCAAATTACTGGGCCTGTGAACGGCAAGCGGCGAACACGTGCCCGACGGAAATTAAAAAATATTTCCGTGTCACGTTATCAAGCAGATCAGATTGAACTTGTCCCTGATTCGGCGTTAAATAAAGGACATTTAGGCCCGGTTAAAGCTGACCCCGTCATCAGAAATACGAGATCGGAGGCCCTAGGTGAAGATGACTTACACACGGACGACGTGATAGATGTAATGTTGCGGCAACGGAAAGACGATGAGGAAAGGAAGCCGAAGTTTATTCAAGTTATATCGCAGCCATTTTGCGCTGTACTCTTCTGCGTGAAAACCATAAGGACCCTTTTCGATTTATTCAAATCGTGGAAAGATATCACAGTTCATCTGGATGCTTCCGGCTCCTTCGTGCGGAAGCCTTTTTTCGTTGAGGGCAAACCGTATTTATACGTTGGCGTTGTTAACGTTCTAGGCACATTGATACCACTCTTCGAAATGGTGTCCAGTCGCCATTGCCAGAAAGCCATTGGTGATCTACTTGCTGAGTTTAGGTCGACATGCGTCACAAAGCTGAGGAAGACGTGGCCATGCATTGGACGTGTGATAACAGATTTTTCCTACGCGACAATGCATGCCGTAGTTGTCCAGTGGAATAGAATGTCTTTGGAGGCATATCTTCGCCTCTGTTACAAGATAACATCCAATTCATACACGAATAAGGACGTGGCAAAATTGGTGATACTGCAGCTATGTACTAATCATTGGCAGAAAATGATTTCAATAAACTGCAAGAACCACTCCATCAGAGATGACAAGAAGCACCTCATCCTTGAAGGCGTGGCTGCACTCTGTGAGGCGAGGTCACTTGACAGTTTTCGTGAAAGAATGCGTGCATTTTGCATTCTTCTCATGAGCAAAAAGATATACAGTATAACATCCCATGCGGCGCGCACTCTTGTAATTGGCACCCGAACTAGCACTGACGTTTGAGGCACCGGCCCACCGCCAGAAGACATCGAAGAAGAAAACGTAAGGAACGACGAAACTCTAGCGAGCTCGCCTTTCTTTCAGCTCTGCTTCGAAGAAACAGCCAAAGTGCGAGCTGAGTTAAAAGAGATTGAAGCGTCGCTGAGTGATGAACAGAGGTCATCTCTTCGAGATAATCCTGGATTCTGTAAGCGATTTCTCAAGGATGTCTTCCTTCCAAGGTGCGCGCCGATCGTTCCCCTGTGGACACAGATTATGTCAGACTGTCGTGAAAATTCATATGGACGCCCCTCTAATGCGAATGCCGAAGATTACTTTTCCGAAGCCAAGAATAAAACACATGAAATACTTCATAATAAATTAGGAAGGTTTATTAAAGTTGAAAGAGAGCACATTGAAGGTAAAGTTAGGAAAGTCAGTAGAAATCTTATTACAAATCCGAAATCTTTTAAAAAATATGCCGCTAAAAATGAAACTACACACACAGAACAGAAGTCAAACACAGACCGCACTCAAGTTGTCAACTCTGATGCTGCTGAAATGCTCAAGTGTTCGCCTGTAAAAGAAAGTGTATTATCTCTCAACCAAGGAAAAAAGGGAGAATTGCAGTTCGATCTCTGGAAACCAACCACAAAAAGAAAACACACTTACTTCGAAGGCAGAAAAACAAAAAAAACTTACATCTTAAAGGATTTTGATTCCGATGAGCCTTCCACTAAATTCAGGAAGAAGGCTTCCGACTTACCTGTCAATGACTGTCTCAACAGCCCAGTAACCTCACCAAAAGTGGATGTTGCAAATGGGCCTGAGCTTGCACCGGATCTGAACGTTCACTATACCCGCGAAAATGAAGAAGACTTCTGGAATAGTCCACCGGAATCCGAAAAAAAGTCGATACTCAGACCCGCTCAAAAGAGGGAGGCTAACATATCTAAGAAGAGTGCCAAGAAATTGCTCAGTGATGTTTTTGATAGCTCTGGAGGCTTGTCTCACAATGTTAGCGATGACGTTATTCCCGGTTCCAGTGTCTTGTCAGCGACATTTAGGTGCGGTGAAGACCTGGAAATGGAGGAAATGAATTGTGATGAAGATGATGAATCTGACCCAGATGACCCGGAGGGTGACATAGAGACCCCAAAAAACATCAAGGACTGGCTTGAACGCATTGAATGCCACGCGGCCAAGGCTGCAGAAGAGTCAGGGGACTCTATTAACCCCTATTTCTGCAAGGCATTCAGGGAGAAGCTCCTGAAAAAGTGTAGTTCCTTCGTCTTGTGGTCAGCTGTTTTAGTGGATCTGTTCGAGTCCCCATTTGAGAAGGCAACATCTGCTCACGTCGAGTCATTTATATCTCATGTTAAGGAAAAAATGTTCGTTGGCTTCAAGCTACCGGTGGCCATTCACCACTTAAAGAGCACAATATAGTGCGAGTTCAGACTGATTTGTCTTAAACCGTCCGGGAACAAACACTGACTCAAGAAGAAAATCAAAAGATTTCGATGGTGTGACCCCTTAATAAAAAATTTCAAGATCTCTTTACTGTGTTGTTTTACTTCATCCATAAAATCATCGATAATAATCAGCTTAGGTCCCTGGCCCTGCGGGTGGTCTTCAAGCACAGGTAGCTCTTGTCTGAAATCGACCTGGTGTTTACTAGACAATTCCTCGTACAGAGGCTGCCACTCTGAATAGTACACGATGATGCGATCAAAGACCGTGTTAAACAAATCATCTCTGTGCTGTATCACCCGATTCATGAAGTAAGTTTTCCCAGCTCCTGTCCCACCGATGATGAGAGCAGTACAAGGATGCTGAAATCTTAGATCCATCGTTCACCGAAGGTGACGTAAGACTATGCAACACACGTGCACAGAGCTTCTATTTATACCCGATCAGCGTTTCCAACTGCGCCCATGAGGCACGCTGAATGCAGTCGTTAGGATTTTTTGTGCGGAAATCCTTTCCCCAGTAGGCCTATACAAAACCGCGAACACAATTTTTTTGTGTTTTTAATTATTATATTAGTTTTTATTTATTATTTTCATGTTTTTTAACATAACATTTTTTCAACTACTCTACGAGTCAGCGAGAACGTCGAAAGCCTCCAACAATTCCTGGTCGGCAATGTCGTCCTGATACCACTCATTATAGCCATGAGCCACCGTGTTCTCTACATCGACACGACGGCGCTTAGTGTTTTTCGCCTGCCAGTCTTTCGATGCTGGCTTAGTGACAACAGTCCATTGTGCAGTCCTTGCAATCTGGCGAGGAATAGCAACATGAACTTTTTCACTCTCCCCCATGACCATCGCCTTCAAGTTCTCGAAGGTCACTAGCTCATCACATGACTTGTTAATTGTGATCCCTCTCACTTTAATACACACTTTCATGTTATCTACGTTGCCGCCTACGGCAACTTTGTAGGCATAATTTTTAGGCCCACCGGCACAGAACTCCGTAATAAATGAGCCAGGCCCGTACTCCTCCTCGATCTGATCGGTGAGATCACCGAGGTGGGTGCCCAGGGGCAAGTCTGGTTCCCCAGGGCAACTGATGTACGCCACACTGTCTGTGTCGTGGTACAGTGCCCTTTTCTTGACTATGTCAAGGTACTTGTAGAGCTGAAGGCGCCCAAAACAAGTCGTAAAAGCAGCTAGCAAAAGAGAGGAAGTAGGGAGGGATTCATCAGAGTCCTCTATAGGCTTATATGTGACCTGGAGACAGTCTTCACCCAACGGAACAAAGCCACTTACTTCCTTGGTGGGATCTGTGATGATATTCATCAACTCGGCATAATCGTAAACAAACTGCGATTTGGAGCGGAGAGTTTTTTCTCCGAATTTTCCCCAAAACGAATTCGCCATCGCCTTCGATAGCGTGCGGATCCCTGGATTGTATTCCATTTTCTCAGGGTCGATGGTTATTCCATCATACTTGGAAACATCAGCCACGAATTGGCGTTTTTCCGCATCTGTCTTACAATTTGCCGGCCATCCACTGGCTTGAATCTTAAGCGCCAGAAAGCACCTGACGTAAGACGATAGCAAACCATCCTCCCCAGTCTCGGGGTTATACTGCATCGTACCAGGGTACTGGTAAACTTCAAGTACACTCGTAATCGTGTACCCCTTGGCATGTGCAAGGTGGAGTTCAGGAGCACACCATGTGTCACACAGTTGACGCTCTGTATCGCCATGACGACACCACTCCTCTCCCTCTTCCTCGTTCTCAAGACAAGTACTTTCCGACTGGACGCATGTCCGACAAAGGGGGAACATGAGTTTTCCGTTACACTTGTATGGTAAGACGGGGATAAACAGATCTCGTGGAGGAATGACTGTGCACTTAATAATACCGTTCCACTGGTCTGTGGGAGGCATTTGAGGATCACCCTCAAGATAGATTGCCGGGTGTCCATAAGGGTACGCACCCCTCAAGTTAGCATTAGGGTATTCTGATACCACATCTGCCATCTTTATCTTTTCACCCTTGGCCAGGTCGGCTTTGTATGCCCAGCGCAAAGCACTGGTGCGGCCGCCGGTCAGGGCGTCCCGAAGGACAAGGGGAGCGACACGCGTTGTAGGGTGTGCCTCGAAGAAGGCCTTTGTTTCAGGGTCACTCGCAAGGTCTTTCTGAAACTCACACTCCCACTTTTCTATCACTTTGTATCCGGCCTTCCGGAAAATGGACGTGAGCCGCATGGTGTTCTCATAACGGTTCTCACCTGAGTCTGCATTAGCAGGGAAATGTGTGGGGCACTGGTGCCAAAAGTCCCCATGGAACTGATAGATGCGTTTCTCGACACCACCATCAGGATTAGCTATCTCCACGTAGCCATCCACACGACGGCCCAGAACAGAGACCTCGCGGTCCGTGTAAATCGTGCTAATTTTTCTCCCTAGCTTATGGGACTCGAAGTCCAGCCATTTTAAGGCGATATGACTTTGCTTTCCCCTACCATGGTAACCGCCAGGAGGTACTATTCCGATTTTATCCTGAGGGAGGAAGTTACGGCGGAAAGCTGCCATACATGCTGAACTAAGGGTGATGCAATTAAACATCGGGTCAAACCCAGCGTACTCAGCAAAAAGTTTGCGGAACGCATTACAGGCCATTCTCAAAATAGTGACATCAGAGATGCAATAATCTATTAATTCCCTCCTAAAATTAAATACATAGTTCTTGGCGACAAGATCGTCGTACCAAGAGTGGAATGCGGCCGCAGCCTTAGCTTTCATGCCAGAAGGGCAATACAAGTCCCTGTCGAGAAGAGGGCCTTCATAAGTATAATTCTCGGGCTTATTAGCCAAGAAAGGCCAGTAGCCTTTTTTAAGTTCAGTTAAACCAAAAGATTTAGGCAATACACTAAGGGGCATTGTGAGAAACATCAGGGAGTCGATAAACTTCCAGTTTCCCACTTTCATACAAAGAATTTTAGCCCCTTGTAATACAAGCTCTGGTTTCAGTTTCCGAGCAAGTACCTCTTGGAGCACGAAAATGCCGTCGAAACTCTTAGCATTATGTGCCAGAAGCAAAATTTCAGTCTTAGCCGGGAAAGACTGTAAATAGTCAAGAAACTGACCCATGACACTGAGGTTAGGATCGTCCAAGTTATGAAATAGGTGCTGTCTATTTTTGCACACCGTACAGAAGAAATCATTTTGAGGAATGTCACAACACGTGTCACACACGGTCTGACACACCAAGAGGTTAGGTTTATGTACAAAAGTGTCAGCCTTCCCCTCAACCGGGTCGCACTGAGTAGTCTCAATATCATAGTAAACCGTCAGATAGCTCCATTTAGGTTTTTTCTCTTTTTCGGTCCACTCTGTCATATAGCATAAGTGATTTTCCGGCACATTAGACTTACAGTACTTGCAGTACACAAAGCCACAAGTATGCTTTTTACCTCTTAGTACGGAGTAACTTTGCTGACATCTCGGGCAAAACTTATAAGTTTCACACTTAGTGAATTTACTGTGAGGCAACAGAACGGTTCTGTGTGCTTCAAAGCACTCAGCACCAGCAAACTGATGGTGACAGCTAGGGCACCGAGTCAGGGGTACAGTAGGGTCATCGTGGGGCTGAGGGCCCAAGCAGCGCCAACACGTTCCCTCACAACGATGATCTTCCTTGTGATTATAGAATTTAATACATTTCTCACAACTAAAGTGAGTCTCAAATGCCTGACAGGGATATAAAATGGCGTAGAAGTGTTCTCTATGAAGCAGGAGATAAATATTTTTACGCCCTGCTCTATACTCCCCTTTAAATACACACTCCTGTCCTTTTTTGTCTGTAAAGACACATAGTCTGTACTCCGGCATAACAGCTTGCAATTTACGGACCTCATCTAGACCGCAAGGTTGAGTGGGGTTAATACCAGCCATTTCACATAATTTTTCTGCCTCTTTGCGCTGCACACCTGAGTTAGCCTGCTTAATTTTATAGAATGCACGAAAATGCATTCCAGTAGCTTTGGCTTTAGCTACGACGACACTACGTGTTAAGCACATTGAGTCATTCACATTCTCTGGAGAGTAAATCGATTTTGATTTGGTTTTTCTCTCCACCCATTGCTCCATACTTTCATTAACAACGCGGTCAGTGCGTCGCCCCCCAGCCTGTGGTGTCGGGATATGAATGTAACTCACTTTCAGCTGCCCCTCAGACATAAAGCTTTGATTTGAATTAAGCACGCGAGCCAATTTGTCGAGAACGACTTTACCGTTAATTTGGTCTGTACGTCTCAGGCTGAACCACAGAGGATTTTCGGTGTTTTCCGAATTGTGAATCTCGAGTATCACTCGATCGTCGTCCTTAGCTTGGACGGCATCCCGTTGTCTTTGCAAGAGCGTGTCAAAAAGCCCCGTCATGAGCTCTTCGGAGGGCAGCGTGTCCCCGAGGCCCTTCACAACAAAAACCTCCTCTCGGAATTTTGTCTTAAAACGCTTAAGCTCGCGTTCCGTAGACTGAATCAACTCAATGCTAGGCTGCTCGACGGCCTGCTCGTCCTCCCGCGACCGTTTGACCCCGGACGGACCGGGCTGGGGTGACCCGATCGGCGTACGGGACGGTCCGGGTTGTGGGGACGGAGAGCGGCGCGGCGACTCCCACGGCCGGAACAGACGCGGGGCCGGACGGGCCGGTTCAGACGGGGTAGTGTCCACAACACCTCCGCCGACCATCGTAAGAGCAAGCCTATAGGTTAGGGCGGCCTGTTTATCCGATCCGTCTTGATGTCTCAAATAAGCTTCAAATCCGGCCTTTAAAAATGCAGGAATACGCTTGTCTTGCAATATTTCCGCAGGAGTATCAAAGAGGGCCGTGAGAAACTCTACGTAGGCCTCCGACAAGTACTCGTCGGTGTAAAAACACCCGTTCTCCCATTCATTCAAAATATCTAGTACAAGATACTCCATTATTTAAATAATAAAATGTCTTGAAAAGACAGATGTCTTGAAGAGACAAAAAAAGTTTCTTCACAAGAAACTACGCGGCTCTTTACTAAAATTGTCTTGAGAAAGACAGTTAACAGTGAGTTGACACTTGGAGAGAACGATGCGTAAGGCACTTGTGCACTTGACGACAACGAAATACACTGAATACAGTAAATTAACAGAGACTATTACCGCTATGACAGCCCCATTTACTTATCTGTATGTTAAAGGTGAAGAAAAGAAATCTGTGCTTTCAACTATTTTGCCATCCATTCCAATCATAAATGCAGAGTTTCTGGAATGTCCCAGATTAAACTCACTGCCAAAATTAAATGCAGAGTGTAACAGTGAGGTTCATGATAGATACTCTAATTACTCCTGTGCTTTAAAGAACGCCAAGCGTGTTGCTCTGTGGTTTGCCTTCAAATTAGGTACTGCAACTCAGCACTTTTAGTTTCTTTCGTGTAAAGATTTTTTGTTCACAAAAAAATTACTAAAACAGAATAAAAACAAATAAAAGTTGAAAGAAATAAAAATTTAAAAACTGAAAAAAACAAATATAAAAAGCAAGTTTGTGGTTTTGTATAGGCCTCCTGGGGATAGGGTTTTCCACGTGAAATAAAAATCCTAACGACTGCAGCTAGCTTGCCTCTGGGGCGCAGTTGGAAATAGCTAGCAAAATTTAGTGAGTTGATCGTTCCTTTGCAAGATTTAAAAGCTGATCAGTTACGATGCCAGACACGTAAAAAGACTGAAGTTACAAAGTATCATTCGTGTGAGGTAGTATAAGGAAATCAATGTAAAATACAACAAAGTTTTCAGATGTAAAATGTTCTAGTGCAGCAAAAATAAAACATAATCACACTGATTAATATTACAGAAAACACAAATTCCTTGAAGGGAGGATTGCAGTGTAGAATTTACACACAAAACAAAACAAAAAACAAATTCCTTGAAGGGAGGATTGCAGTGTAGAATTTACACACAAAACAAAACAAAAAAAACAAATTCTTTGAAGGGAGGATTGCAGTGTAGAATTTACACACAAAACAAAACAAAAAAAAACAAATTCTTTGAAGGGAGGATTGCAGTGTAGAATTTACACACAAAACAAAACAAAAAAACAAATTCCTTGAAAGGAGGATTGCAGTGTAGAATTTACACACAAAACAAAACAAAAAAACAAATTCCTAGAAGGGAGGACGGGGACACCAACGGCGCACCCACGGCTGTGGTGACTGCCCACCGCCCCGGTTTGCTGGCAGCCCCCGGACGGGGGCTGTAGGGAAGGGCCTCGGCCCCTGAAAAGCTGGTCGAGGTCCATAATTGTGCCCCCTTTGAAAGGGGGCAACAGGGAAACGCGGTGGGGGTGGGGCAGGGTGGCGGGCTACGACCTGCGGGTCAAAGCCGTGGCCCCGGCCGCGGCCCCGTCCACCATGTCGGGCTCCTCGCGCCCCCCGGAGGACCACAACGTTATTCACTCGGTGAGAGAACGGCCCCAGGCGGTCGTGAACGCTCTGTAACAATCGAGAACGCTACTCGTTAATAATCATTAAACTCAAGACATCCAGTGAAGTATAAGATGTAAAAACTAACCAGTCTTTGGCGCACCGTGGGCTCAACAACAGCGACGTGGGGTGGGGGAGGGTGGCGCGGCAGAAGCAGCGGGGCCAGCCGTCGTACCGAGCTGGTCACCATGCGCTCGAAGACACTCTGAAACAAATATGTCATGTAAATTGAAATCCGATATTTAAAAAAATGTGAGCTGATAGGGTAGTTGTAACTTACGACATGAGGCTGTGGGGCGGGCACACCAGAGGACCCGGCGGCTCCAGCGGCAGGGAACAGCCTCTGTAAAGGAAACGTGACTGTGAGTCACTTCGTAAGAAGACATAAATATGGAGGAAGCATGCAAGAACTCACCCTGGGGACCGCCTGCACCTCCCTGCGGGGGGTGCTCACAGCCACAGGGGGCAGCGCAGGTGTGAGAGTGTTGCTGCTGCTGCTTGCACTGCTGCTGCTGGCACTGCTGCTGCTGGCACTGCTGCTGCTGCTGCTTGCGCTGCTACTGCTGATGGCGCTGCTACTGCTGCTGGCGCTGCTACTGCTGCTGGCGCTGCCGCTGCCTTCCGGCGCCTGTGGTGGGGGTGGGGGCGGAGCCCTTTCCCAAGGGGTGGAGATCGCCGACTGAAAATCGGACAAAACATTAATGAGTGGCGTGTACATGAGAAAATAGGAGCGACTTCAACCCTTCCGCCCAGCAGCTGTAAACGCGAGCTTGACGAAACAGCTGATGAGTGGAGGGGCGAAACGCGGCGTAAAAAAACCGTCGCATCGTATCCTGTTTTAACGCGAAAGCGAAAAAACACAAGACAGTGCCACGGCTTTCATGTACGCAAACCGATAACGCATGGTGAAACCGAGGTTCGATTCCCCGTCACTTACGCATGTTGAAACGACGGACGGCGCAGGTTCGCTTCCCGATCAGGTCGACGTGGAGAGTCGACACGAGGGTGTAGGTTCGATTCCCCGGGCAGGTTGTAGTTGGGACGACGATGTTCGGCGACGCCTAATAGGCCAGCCCGCACGACACGGAGAGCTACAGGCGCTACGAAGTTAAGGACGCACCCCAAAGCACAGCTGTGCTGCGAGCGCATTCAAGGTCAAGTTCACCTCGCCGTGAGTGGGAGAAGGAGCGACAAGCTCCGAGGGGAATATGCTGTAGCTACCGCTGCCACACTTCTTTGTTCGAGGAACGACAGGCTCCCAGCGGGGAATACGCTGTGGCTACCACTGCAACACTTCTTTGTTGCACGGCTCGCCTCGCCACGGTTGTCTGGCGTGTCCTGCCCCAAGCGACGCTACGCAGGCGTCTCGTCTCATCCTTCTCGCACCCATGGTGACAAGCGCAAACTGACACGCACCCAAACGCGCGCGGACACACGTCTCGGCAACAAGGAGCACACGCGTTAAAACACCGTCACAAAGTCAACAGAAGCGCACGTGGACGACGGAGGCAATGTAAAAAACACTTAACAGGCGAGATAGATTGTGGCTGAAACTCAGAAAACGAATCCCCCAACCTACCCCGTCCTCCGCGACGAGCCGCACTGCCCTCCGCCGCGGCCTCCACGGTACCTGGAGGTACTGCACCTGCTACAACAGGCCACAGAAAAACCTTGACTTAGACTACACGAAATCTTAAGGGCTCAGAGCACTACGCAGTACACCACGCCACGGCGTGGCGTAAGGCACGCCGATACGCACACGTGCATACACCCTCACCCAGACACGTGTAGACATACACTCACGACCGGCGATTCCAGAACCACTGCACAGCGCAATAGCAAAAAAAAGCACAAGACGACTGGGCTAACCACACGGGCTAGAAGAACGTAACTGCTACACGCGGGCCGCAGCGCAGTGCAAGACACGACACACTAAAACAGCCAAAGGACGCAACGCTGACGCAACGCGTCACGTTACGGTCGAAAAGAATTACACCACTATTTAAATCAACGCTGCACTCCACCCTGTACTTACCTCGTCATCGTAGAGGGCACCACTGATGTCCAAGGAAATAGTTCCACTAGAGTTTGCGTCTTCGTCACTCGACGTTGAGCTCATCTCGAGATCCGCCCGAAGTTGCTCCATGTTTCCTCAGCGGAGGCTTCCACACGTCTGAGGCGCTGGCCGGTCTCGCTACCTCACCACCGCGTCGCTTCGCTCCCCCCGCGAACCCTCCCCTCACCCTGCTGAGCCCGGCGGCGGCGGCCACGGAGGATCGGTGGAGGGAGGGAAGGGAAGGACTCGGCTCACACTGTTGCGACAATGCCTCCCCGTCTGCAGCGCTGCGAGAGAGCACAAAGGCTCGACGCGGCCCGGAGTAGAAAGTGTTGCCTACCCGGCAGGCGCTTCGGAGCGAGAATTCGAACCCGGCGCGGCGCGCGCTCACATTGCTCCCTTCCTTCCCGGCGCAGGCGGCGCGAGAATTCAAACCCCGGCGCGGCGCGGAACGTGTGTCTTCATGAGAATGTTGTGATTGTGAAGTTGGTAACAGGACGGCATGAACAAAATGTCGGCTTGCGTTCGCTGGCACGAACATAATCCGAATTTCAGTCCTGCCATCTACACTTAGGTTACGCCCCCCACCACAAAGGGAAGGGGAAGGGGGCACCGATACCCCGCGCCGGGACAGGGTCAGACCGGTCAACCCTGCTTAGGTTGGGTTAGGTGACGCCTCCGTCCGACCGCAACAATGGGGCATGAGTCACCTGGGGGCACGGGTTAGGTTAGGCTTAGGTTGGGTTACACGCCGAAAAGAGGAGGGTGACAATGGGGCACCAGCCTTGGGTTAGGTTACACACCGAAAAGAGGGGGAGAATGGGGCACCAGCCTTGGGTTAGGTTAAGGCCCTCATCGGGGGAGGGGGAGAATGGGGCACCAAGATGGCGGAGGGGGAGAATGGGGCACCTATACTACTCACGTGCGTTGCTAGTTCCTGACCTTAATATCGATGGCAGCAGAAAATACCTTCGCATTTTCTGCGCTGTTACGCTGATTAATTTGATACGTTAAGTGCCAAGATCGGATATTATTTCAAATATTTACTTTGAAAAAAGTTGGGATTTTGTTGGTGACGCTGACGTAGGGAACGAATGCTGGCCGCATCGTGCACCAGTCTCCAGCCGGCCGGCCGGCCTAGGCAGGCCGGTGGACGCCGCAGGTAGATGCGAGGAGCGCGTGGGAGCAGGGGCCGGGGGTGGCGGGTAAATCCACGAGGGGGGGGGGGGGGGGGGCTGTCTGTAAACGGGCCCGTGCGTGTTTCCTTATTCCTGTCTGTTTACGTTCCAGGGTTTGCGTCATACGCTGTCTTGCTAGCTCCTATCAGCCCCAGCATTCAGTACACTTCGGCTCATCACGGCTTGACCAGCATTTACACCGAGGGTACGTTGTTTTGCCTTGCTTGATCCTGATTCATATTTCTGGAGACATGTCAATGTTTTCTGCTGATTTTGCCCTGTTTTTATTTGTAGGTTTGCGGGTGAAAGTGGAGGACAACCGATACCATTTATTTTTAACTTGTATAATTTTCATTTTGCGCAATAAACATTTGACTATCTAATCATCAGACTTGTCATTGTTCACCTATCTCCATGTCTATTTTGAAATGTGTGGTGCAAAGCCAAAAGTGGGAGCAAAGGAGAGGGAAACGACGCACCGACGGGGCAGGAGAAGAGGAAAAGAGGGGGAATGGGGGAGAGGGAGGGGGGGGGGCGCTGCTCGCCCGCACAAGCAATACATAGCAATAACTCGCCTAAGCAATGCTAAGCAATGCTAGGTAATACCTCATATAAGCAATGCCAAGCAATGCACATGCGTGCTTTTAAGCCATTCTAAAAGTGCCTTTCGGTCAGACACCGGGTTTAGCATTGCTTATGGGACACGGCCAGGTATAGCGCGGCTCACAATGCTAAGCAATTATTATTGGGTATCTTTCAGAATGGCTTACATTTCGGCTCGGGCACTGGGCGCGAGAGCCGTTATGAACGCGATGAAGACTGACGCCCTGACGCCGTTGTCACTTTTGAATTCGACAAAGGCCAAACAGTTGACAGCGCCAGCCAATAGGAGCGTGGCAGAGAAACGAGTATGGTCTGGTATAGCGTTGGAATGGCGAATTGTGGCTTGTAATGAATTAAAGGCTAGGAAAACTGTAGTAAAATAGTTCCGTAAAATTTTGGCACATTTTATGGAAGTCCGAAAGGGATAGAAGGGCATTTCCCTGTCGGAGAAGGATTTGACTGAAGTAGTCAGTTGAGCGTCTGTTATTAAAGTTTCGTGTACACATGAGTTTCTCATACTGAAGATGTCGACTATGGAGCCAAAATTCATGACGCTCACTGCGAATAACGATCTTGGCCAGGTCAGCCATGCTTTTTAATCGATAATGCAAAATCCAAGCATTAACGAGCAGGAGTGTTAGAATTCAGGTGAAATAGCTTGATAAAATTAGTGACAAGCGTTGGAAGCTTTTCAAAAAGGGCAACTGCCAACAAAATTGACGAATTTTAAAACACTAGTGCAAAAGCGTGGTTGGGGATAAGTAGCGTCGCCACCCTTGACAACGTCTACTTTGGTCGCATCTTGACCAGCGAAATTGGTCCCTTTATGACACGGTGTGGTTTTGTGCCCTTGAATTTCGAGCATCCGA
Organism: Odontothrips loti; assembly: GCA_038380765.1. Classification (NCBI taxonomy): domain Eukaryota; kingdom Metazoa; phylum Arthropoda; class Insecta; order Thysanoptera; family Thripidae; genus Odontothrips; species Odontothrips loti. The sequence continues at coordinate 1,472,488 of CM076247.1, read as the reverse complement.
TCTTGATGCGGTCGACGAGGGATTCAAACGGTTGTACATTCGAAGCGCATCAACAACGTAACAACGAACTCCCGGGACCTGTGAACTTTCACCACGGGGGTCCCAAGGCCGAGTTCACCGGGACCCAACCAAGAATCGAACCAAGGAACCCGGTCCCCACAAGCCGACACTGGACCAATTACTCCGTGGACAGCTGCCCAAGACCAAATGCATCAGCTAGACATCTGAACGACGCCGCAGAGCAGCAAACAACTGGCAGCAACAGACGACTAGCAGTCGACTCTACGAGGACGCAGTTTTCAATTTGGAGGAGAGGAAAGCGATATAAGTTAAGTAGCGTTGAAAATCGGAGAGTTTTACGTAAATTTGTTAGCCAATTTCAAAAGTGCCTTAGAATAAGTTAGTGTATCAGATTAGAGCAAATAGGTCGGAATAGTGGGTGATAGTTCAGCATGGCACCAGGGTTTAGGCACCATAACCTGGAATCAGGTTAGGTAAAGGTAAACAAAAATGCTGTGCAGAGATGTTTGTGTTTCAGTCCACGAGATGGCAGTCAACCTTTTCTCACATCGCAGCAGAACTACATCTTATCTTCAAGAGCTTCGAATGAACGCTGGATATTTTCAAGATTTAATATTTGGCTGTGAGGGAATCTATGAGAGTGATGTCTGCGTCGAAGTAGCATATCAACCTTCGACTGTCGGAGAGTTAGTCATGTGAAAAGCGTATTACTGGCCATAATGCGCGCGACGTATAGATTTCAACTCAGCACACAGTATGTCAAGGATTCATTCACCCTTTATGTTTATTTTTGTTTGAACATGGAAGCTATGGGCTTTGGGATTGGACACCCTAAGCCAGCACGTAGTCGCGTTAAAGTGGAAATGGGATTCTTTCAGGACCATGGTTAGTGATTAGAAAATTTAAATTGATTTAACGGAGATCAGTTTCAATTTGGTTGTAACGCGTTACTGAAAAGAAATGGTAATTGAGTGAAATGTAAGATTTTCAAATTGTAAGGGTCTTGAAGGAGAGGAAGGAGCTTAAAAAGAAGGGAGTGGTGTTACGTAGAGCAGACTATTAAAGTCACCTATTTAATACCATACGCATCATAACCCTTGTCTTTGTTTACATACCGGGATACCATCTTTATACCGTGTCGCCCCCTGGTGGCTAGAAGCCCAACCAGCATTATAAGGTGTCGCCATCTAGCGGCTAGTCACAACACTGCTCTGCGCCCCACATCCTTTCACTCCTCCTTCATCTTATCTTGGCCTATAAAAGCAGGCACCGCTCACCGAGCAGTGCCATTCTGTGAAACGCTCTCTTGGAGTTAATACACAACTAAACGCAACCCCCCGACTACCTTATTCCGCCTCCTCTACTTAACAGTATAGTTTTCTGAAAATTATGTCTTGTCTTGACAGCTGCTAAGTTGTGTATTATTAAGTTTTCATGTCTGACATTGCTGAAAAATAAATGGGAAAAAGGAGGTAGTATTGAGTAATTTTATTGTTGTTAAATATACAAATTAGTGAAGTTCCCCATTTGGACCAAGAGTAAGGGAACAACCCATTCGGGTGAAAAACCTTACCCGTACGAACACTTGGTTAAACAATTTAAATAAAGAATGAGATGGAAGACAGTTATATAGCATCTTTTACAGAAGGAATAGTGCAAAATGTGCATCTTTTTTCATCTTGGGTATGTGTTCTTTGAACAGTTGTAAAATGATTTATGAAGAAATCGTCACTGAGAAGGCATCATGTTCCTGGAAAAAGAAAAAAGGAAGTGATAGCATTGAGAAGTAAGATTCTGTAATATGTATTGATGATCAAAATGTCACGCCTGTTTCTTGTAGTTTTGTTCTATCCTGTTAATTTTAATTTGTATATTTGGTATCTGCTGTTTTGTTTCCATATTGTTCCAGCGTCCGGGCCGAAGCTCGGCCGCTTCTGCTACATTTTGCTTCACTTATTGGACTTTGGGTAGTCAGTTAAGCCCGTCCCGACACGTTTCTTTAGAAACGACAGGAGCCGGGCTTAAAGTCTGATGCCGACTGTTTGTTCGTTCGGTGGACGTGCGTACGCCGACTTTTAGTTCACAGGAAAACTTCAAGTTTGGAGGATATAATCCTTTCTTAACGTAGAATCACATACGGTGGCAACAATTTTCGATTAATATCGCATTTGTGATAAATGAAAATATATCTGTTTTTGTTTTTTGAGGTTAGGGTTGGCCGCCGCGCGCACGTCATTACCACCGCGGCGCGCACAGGGACGTGCTTAGGTTAACGATTTTGATCGTAACAAATACATCTGCTATCGGGCACTTCTTAGGAGAATTGAGGCGGGGGGCCAAAGGCCCCTGCAAACGCCGCCGGCAGGCCAAGCCGGCCAAGTCCCCCTGTCGAACCGAGGTGCCGGTGGAGCGCAGCGGAACTGGCACCGAGGTTTGACGGAAGGGACGGGCCAGCTTGTTATTTCCTTAGCACCTTTCCTCCTTACGCCCGGAGGGCGGTTTTGTGGAATGCATCCGTGCGTTGGGGTGGCCTATTTGCCAGGGGCTATTCTATTATGTATAGCAGCGGTGAATGGTGTTGCTGGTCTACTGGTTTTCCTTGGGCTTTTCCTCCCCTTGTGCCTTCCTTGGTACCTTTCTAGTTCTTAGTCAAGTTACACACTGAACTCTCCCTCTCCAGTCTAAGAGGGCCTCTGGGGCGAGCGATGGACGCCACGCACCACCCCGTCTTGGACGTCCCTTCCCCCGCTCGGCCAGAACACAGTGACCCCTCGGTAACCCGCAGGAGAGGGGTGTGTGTGCCTGTATGAGCTCAACGGGGGTTAGGGGGGGTGTAGGGCCTGTCGTGCCCCTCATGCATTAACAACCCACTTTTACATTCCAGCGCCGCGTTAAGGGGATAACGCCCCTGGCAGTGAAGCCTGGCTCCTTGTCCTGTTTGGCCCTTTCCAACAGGCGTAGAGTGAAGGCAGAACGTGGTAAGTGGCCCGGACAAGTAATTTACCCCTATCATAACCTATCCGTACAAACAAAAATTAATTATTACTTTTTCTTTTTACAGTTAAACGCTTTGTCAAGAATGCCGAGCTGGAACGATCGCCGATGAGCTTCCGAAGAAGAATGTCCTAGAGAAGGTCGAAGGTGAATCGGCGAACGACAGCCAGCCAGCCCAGTCGGAGAGCGGCGACGGCCTTCCCGCCACTCCACAGCAAGGCGACGGCGTTGTCTTGAATTCAGAGTACTGCGACGTTTTTCCCGCGGATTCGCAGGACAGCGAAGGTGTTCGCGCTGCTTCTGAGAACGTCAGCGTAGCTCATTCAGAGGACGACTGCCCTCCACCTGCGTCCTCGCCCACACCTCTGCAACAGGATGAGAATGGTCAGTAAATTTCTTCGCATTTCTGAGAGATCTATTACAGCGGGTACTAATTATCACATTTTCTTGATTTAATGCAGGCAAAAGAGTTCGCCCTCAAGTTAATTATTTCAACAAAGTTGAGGATTTAGACGACGAAACAGAGGATTGTGACGACACAACCTACGATTTCAGCTACAAGCCATTAGACCAAGCAGAGCAAACGAGCGAGGAGGAATCAGGAGACGTGGGCGATGTGCCGGTGCCAGTGGACGTTTAGCCCGGCTGCAGCAGGGATAGTGCATCGCGTGCTGCCAAACGATCTGTTCGACAGTCACAGTCGCGCCCTAAATTTAAGAGGCCGCGGAAGGAGGAGGGAACAGGAAAGGCATATAAGCTGGTCACTGTACCTGAGAGTATGAGCAGATCACCGGCTGACCGCGCGTGGTATCTCGAACATTCCTTGATTTTTTCGATGTGTTTCAGATGGACGGCCTTGATGAGACTCTTGCTGAAAAGGCCAAGAAAAACTTTGTGAACATGCACAAGTTTCGTCAGAGGCCTTCTATCAAGTGCCAGCGCCCATCTTGCCTCTCCAGCAAAAAGCGGGTAACCACTGAACGTATTGACCGGCACAATGCAGCGGTTGCACTCTGAGCTGAGCCCGAAGAAGGTACTGGCAGTTCAGAAGCCACTTCATGAAAGCGACGTGCGCGCCGTGATCGGAGTATCGACGATCATCGAGGCGTTCTCAAACGCGCTGAACCTGAACTGACGACATTGCTGAAACGGAACCGTTTCACAGTGATCGATGATGTAACACTTGTGCATGTTCATCGCAGTATCTACACCAATGACGCCGAACTTAATTCGAATTCTTCTTCTCCAGACTAAACCTTTGCCACAGAAAGCAGTGGTGGCTCCGTCTGCACCAGTCGAAGCTGAACCAGAAAAAGCCGACTGTAAAATGAAGCATTTTGACCTTCCGAACCACGGCCTGGTTTCTCTGTACATAACCGCGAAGGCTGATACGACCGCTGCGCAGGACAAGAAGGAAGCGCTGTTGAATGCTAAGGGCATTGTCGTGAAGCTCATAGGGAACCTTGAGGAGCTTGTACCTGAAGATAGGAAGAAATCCGATGGCTAGGACCTTTTCAGGTGGCCTGCTGCGCACGCCACCCTTGTAGAGAACTTGACGGCGATCAGCAATTATGGTCTAAATGGCTACAAGAATTATTGCAAAACAAATTAACTGATGAATTGAACGCTGTCTGGTCCAAAAGCAGGCAACGGCCGATTCATGGCTCACGATAAATTACGCATTCTACGCAGCTAGGTGATACATGCATTATTTAGTGTTTAGTTAAAGGCATAATCATTCTTTATTTTGTTTCAGCTTCCTACCCTAAGTCAGAGAAGGTCTTTGAGAAGACCGCTCGACTATGCTGTAATGCATGGGATGTGAAGCCCAAGAAAGGACAACGCGTGGTGGAGCGAGGAGATGAGGCGGACACCGTTGATATCAATGTGTGAGTTACTTTTATTTGTAACGCTTGCAGAGAGTCTTGCTTTCTGACCTGGCGGCGGAGCGCCGTGTACGTAGGCAGCCCCGAGTAAGGCGGGTGTGCCTACCTGCCAGGGATCCATTCGGCCCTGCGCCTCGGTTACGTGACGGCGTCAGGTTTCTCTCGATCGCAAAAGGGGGTGTACGTGGTTTCATTTTCCGTCTTTCGGTTTGAATCGATCTCGCCAGCCAGCGGGGCGGCTGCCAGTGGTCGGTTTCCCGTCACCAAACCATCCCTCCCCTCATAAGGAACACTGATCTTTTTGTTCACAGCTTTGCGCCCTACTTTGAGGACAAGCCCATAGCACTGCAAGTGGCACTGTCTCTTAAGAAGCTCAGCCAGCTCAGCGAGGAATGCCCTGACGTGTTCCGGAGAGGCGTGAACAAGCGTTACGGCGAAGAGGCGTCCAAGCACTGGCCCATTGTGGTGAAGTACCTCGCCTGCCTCCTTGTTTTCAAAACGGAGCGCGGCGGGGTCCCCGTCAACATGACTGTCGCCGGGCTGGCAGACGCCAAGCCTGTGCCTGATTCGTATCTGTCCAAGATGAACGTCGGCAGGCACAAGACGGCCACCCACTACGGCGACGCCGATGTGTTCGTGACGAAGTGCGAGCTGCGCTGGCTGAATCAGTTTTGCCGAATCCGTCGGCGTCTGGCCGATGCGGTGCCCAACCCTAACGAGGACCTCCTGCTCCTGGTCAATCTTTCAAGTGACCCGGCCACCAAGCTGTACGATCACATCAATGAGTGGGCCGCTGCTAACGGTGTGAATGGACAGTTCCCTAGTACAAAAAGGAAGTCCCTCTGAAGTCCACAACGCCAAATCCCTTTCAGGTCCCTTTCCGAAATCCCAAAAACGTCCCCAGATGGGGCATTGAAGGGACTAGGGATTCTGAGATTGCAGAGCCCCTGGAGTCCCTCAATAGCCCCTCAGGTTGCTGAAAGGCCTCCACCTTGGCCTGAGCGATTTGCGCCCGATTTTCGTCACCACCGTTGCAATCGAATGGCAGTGAAACACCCAAAGCTACTACGTAGCACCTAAAGTCATATAAATGCATAAAATCACTCTAAATGTGAAGTAAAATACTCAAATTGAAACGGGTGCCACTAGAAGGGTAGGGACTGGGAGGGACTTCGGAGGGATATCGCAGGAGGAGGACTTCGGAGGGATTTCAAACGCCGTGGAATTCCTTTTTTGTCCCTATTTCAGAAAAGAACTTCGCAGGGACCATTAAGGACCTTCATAGGGAGTTCGTTTTCCATTAGGGTTCTCGTCCCAAAAGTTGAGAAGGACAGTGCAGACAGCGGCACACGTCATGCATGACAAGGAAGTTTTTGAGTATGTGGCCAGGCGCCAGCGCCACACCGTCGAGGTGGCCAACAGAGACTATGTGATGCGGACGGACGCGCGCAGCACAAATGATTACGCCGCAAATCTGAATGTTCTGGCCAACGAGGCCCTCGGGAAAGAAGCTTTACACAACTTTGACAACATCTTCAGTGTGAGCTGGAAACGGGACTTCCCTCCACTTGAGGAGGTAGAGGACCTGGTCATCGAGAAGTCAAAGCACTCGCAATACTTGGATCAGTTCAAGATGGCTACAAAGTGGTACGAGACTTTGAAGGACGAATATTATCGTCGGCTTAAGAACAAGGCGATTGCTACCCACTCTAAGCTTGCGAAGGAAGAGAATGCTTCACGAGACCACATTCTGGCCATCCTGGAGAATGTTCCTACTCTGCGCCGTCTCCGGAGGTCCATTGTTAAGTCTACTTTCGACCCTGAATCCGACGTGGACATTACTCAATAGTCACTGTAGGAGTTACAAATAGGTGCAGTCACTTCGAACGGTGTTGACTGTGTTTTCTTGTGTGTTTTTTTTGTGTGTTTTTTCGTTTTGTCTCAACGAATTACTGTGCTACTTTTGTTCGAAAAATCTCTGTACTTTCCTGGACAGTACGTTAGAAATTTTCTAGACTGTAAACTGTAATTTCTAGTCCTTTGTTAGAAGATTTTTTCTAGTCTGTTATGAGATTTTTTTTTTTGGCTGGTGCCACAAGACTTTCTAAGTTTGTTGATTGTAAAAAGATTTTTACAGTGTGTGACCAGACAATCTTAATTAACGATTTGTTTTTGTTTGTTGATTGGTAGGAGATTTTTGCAGTGTGCCCAGTGTCACATTATATTTTCAGTTTGTGACGTGCTCATCTCTATGAAATATTTTGTTTTTGTGGTCGTCACACTTTATCATTTTGTACTTTAAATTTGGTTTAAACTTTGGTTAGTGTGCCAATAAATAATTACTGATCATAGACTTTTAACTCATAATCTAACCCCAAAAGAAATATCATCTCACGCAGTGGCTGGAGTGCCATGCAGACGAGGTGAACGCGGTCGGTGCCAGTGCTGCCGAGGTGACAACAAGACTGCGGCGCGTCCGTGGCCACTTATATGTGACAATGCTGAGTCTTGCGTCGTCAATTAGCGGTTTCGCGCGCTTCGCGGAGGAAGTAATCGCAGGACTGTGTGCGCTGTCGATCAGCGTGGTGTCGGGGCTCGCCCTGGAACCGGACGGCGGGGTGAACGCTGCGCTGGAGTCGGAGCTGGAGACGCCGAATGAGGTACCGCTGCTTGAATTGGAGGCAAAGGCTGAGAAGGAAGCCGTTCCTTTAGTTCTGTCACCCAACACCTTCAAAAGCCTGTCGTTATCACAGCAGACAACGAATTCATGGCGCATTTCCAGGACATGCCTAAGGTGTCGTGCCGTCCATTTCGACGGGTGCTCGGTATGCTGGCGATGTTGGCTCACGCCAAGGAGCCGGACGTATAGATGCTGGGTGACGACGAGCTCCTGCGACGGTTTGTAATGTACCGCTCCGGCATGGCCCGTCAGACTCTGAGAAATGAAATCAGTGTGTTGTGCAGTGCAGCAAACACCTGCACACATCCTGAATTCACTGACAAAAAGTCTGCAACAGAGAGACTTCGTAGAGCACTCCGGGCGATTGGACCTTCTGCAAATACGGGCAAAGAGAGGCTCATTTCAAAAAAGGCTACCAATTGATCCTCGTCACCAAAGTGTGATCTCACCTTCTGGTGATGTCAAACTACGTCACGCAATCGCGTCATCGTGATTTCAAACCGGATGTGACGTCTGTTTCCAAACCCACCCCCACCCCCTTGACGTCACTTCCGGTCACAAAACCGTGATATCATATTTGGATTCCATCACACACATGTGACTTATGATTATGATCTGAATGATTGATGTCACGAAACCGTACACCACGAATTCCCAATGTAGGTGTGCTCCTGTGCTGTGATTAGCCAGAGCTGGTGTACCGCTTGAGCGCGCAGGTGGGGCCTCTTTTTTTATAACAGGGGGAGTGTACGTCCCAGGCGGCATTAGTTCGACGTGTCAAAGAAAAGAAACACTATCTCGTAGGGATATTTTAGTCGGCTCTATCTCGTGGCTGCCGTTAACGCTACGCTAACTCGCAGCCGCACCTTAGGGAGCTCTAACTCGCAGCCACCGCTAAGCGAGCTCTATCTCGGGCAGCAGCTCTAGCGAGCGCTATCTCGGCCGGGCCCTCTGGGTATGAGTGGATTCATGCAGAACGCTGCTTTCCAAGATTGTGTTACAAAGATTTGAAGGGACAGATCAAATCAAATACGTCTCCCAGCAATCTTTTTTTTTGGCGTGTTGGTCTTGAACGTTTTAGCAATGAGTTTTTGCCTTCGGATGGTAAATATCGTCAGTAAGAAGGTGAGTCGGCCCTAAAATACGGAGTGGTGTGACGGTAGGTAGTGCACGGGGCTAGATGCTTTGTTTGCTAGTGATAAGCCTTTTGTTGAGGAAGAACTTTGAGAAATCGATAAGAAAGCCTGTTTCACCTGAAATTGGTTGCAATATTTAAACATTTGATGGGCCTAGCTCGTTATTGCAAAGTGCAGGAAAAATAAAATCACGTCAGTTAAAAATAACGTGCAGATTTAAAAAAATATAATCTTCCTCAAAATTTTGCAACCATGCAAAAATGCTATTTTGGAGAGTGTTATACTACCTGCTGTAATTTGCTATCATAAATTTTTTTTTTTTTTTTTGGATCTGCACTTTACCTCTTTCATTGTGACAAAATATTTGTAATACATCTTGTTCCAATTTTCCTCGGTTACTGCTGGCACCTTTATGATATGTGTTCGTTCATTGTTGCTTTGCTTGGCTGCTTATTTAATTAAAAATAAATGTCAAGTTCCGTTTAATTTTAAGTTAATTGATACAGTCTGTACATGAACATTTTTTTTGTTTTCAGGATCCAGCATTGCAGTAGCAATGGAGGACGAGTAAGTTACGTTTAGGAAGTGGAAAGAACTACTGATACTGGGTGGATGGTGATACCACAATCTTCGGTGAGTGTCTGTTGTGAAGTTGTCAGCAACACTGTTCGATTCAAATTATGCCCTATGGTCACTTCCAAACTTGCAATACAGCTTATTTTTGTGAGTATTTTTTTGTGCCCGTTTTGATTTTCTTTTCTTTGTGATTCTGCACCTACCCCTCTTCTTTCCGAAAAATAATTTCTGATATATATTACTCAATTTCTCTTCTCTAGATGTTGCCTGAATGTGCACTGATGTTGCTTCCTTAGTCTGCTTATTTTGTGAGCGAGAAAATAAATATTAGTGTAGTATGCTCTAATAGATAATTACTTAATACATGCTCGATTTTCAGAATCTGATGCTGCAACCATCATGGACATAAGGCGTTCTCTTAACTATGTGGAAAGCTGTGGAAAACCTCATTGGATTTTGTGATGCTTCGTCGTGTGAGTGGCTCTCGCCAAATTGCCAGTAACTTTGATTACCCTTCTGCCCAACTGTCACTTTTCTGAAATGTCATTTTTCCATCACAGGTACTGACGGTAAATTGTTTGACATCCCCAGGCACAATGTTCCACCTGCTGGGTCTACGAGCACTGCGACAAATGTACCCATAATTGATGTCAGGCCCGTTCAGTCCAGGGGAAGTGTCATCCATCCAGGACAACATTTCTAAAAGAAGTTCTCCAACAATGGATGTGGAAGAGGGGAAGATCCTGAGCCCAGCAGAGACCTGCTGCAAAATCAAGTTCTCACAATAGCAACAACGTTTTTAGTACTAAGATGAAAATAAAGAAGGGGTTGAACTTGTTAATTTTCTTTATTTTGAAGTCTTTATCATGCAAACACAGCACATTGAAATATCACAATCATCATGGCAATCATTCAGAAAATAAAAGACAAAAATTCTGCAAGGTAATAATATTTATCTAAAGTGCTCTCTTATAAAAGGTAACAGATTACCTGACTTAGCACAGCAGAGACATTTAAATTAGATTATCACAATTTAAGGAAGGCACTAGTATCCTTGCAGTGGTTTACTCACTTTTTGTCATGCAAAATAAAGGGTGAATTCAAAATTAAAATAATACTATAAAAGATCCTTATAACTACACAAACTAGAGAGGCAATGGTATATTGCAATTAAGGTTCTACTCAGTAATTTGAAACCAAAATACTTAGAGCAATGACCTCAAAGTAAGATAATGAAACTTTCACAGGATTATGTTCTGTCAGCTATAACAGACACAATAGTCATTCTAAAATTAAAATTTTACAAATGGCACTTCTAAAATAATAACTTATAAACTACTTTATTTTTAATAGAAAAAGCAGTTGCTGACTAAACTCACAATGTGCAAGCATGGTTAAGTACAAAAATCATTGTACATACTAACACTTAAAAAAAACCAAAAAACATAACACTGATTACAACAAATTGTCACATAAAAATCAAATACTGAAAAATCACACTCTGTTTACAGAAAGGAACATCAGCGCAGACTTGTCACCCTCCAGGGTGTTCTGCTAGTACAATAGTCATTGTAAATACTGAAAACATTTTTTTAAAACTTAAAAAAAAAAAAAAACACATTGAATACCACAAATTGTCACTTAAAAATAATATACTGAAAAATCACACTCTGTTTAGAGAAAGGAACATCAGAGTAGACTTGTCACTCCTAGGGCTGGGCGGTATTTTCATCTCAATATCAATACCCAATATTTTAAAATATTGAAAATGTGTCAATATCAATATCCTGTATTGAAATATTGAAATATTGAAATATTGAAAAATTGAGATATTGAAATATCGAAATATTGAAAAATTGAAATATTGAAATATTGAAATATTGAAAAATTGAAATATTGAGATATCGAAATATTGAAAAATTGAAATATTGAAATATCGAACTATTAAAATACTGAAGCATTGAAACACAGCGCTTATGAAACAGACTTTTATTAGAAACGGCATCTCTCAGAAGCACACATTTTGCAGAACCAATATAAAACAGATCATATGACAAGTTCTGCTATGTTGTTTCGTTATAAGCCTGTGAATAATAGTGCATAATGTGTTGCCCCCGCGCCGCAAAAAAGCTGCGGTTTGAGAAAGACGGACCGGCGGAAGAGAGACTAGAGACAGATCTATGCAAACATCAATGACAGCGAAAGGTTCGCGTTCGCGGTCTTCGCGGTTCACATTCACACTCGCACCCGTCGCGTCCCACTCCCACCCGCGCGTCCTCTGCTCTCAAGAGACCCCTCCCCTCCTACAATGAATGAAATGTCAATATTCAATATCCAAAGATTGATTTTCAATACTCAATATCCAAATATTGGATATTGATTTCCAATACTCAATATCCAAATATTGGATATTGATTTTCAATATCCAATATCGAATATTGATATTGACCATTTCAAAATCGCAATATTGAGAAGTCAATATTTTAAAATATTGATATTGAGGTCAATATATTGAAATACCGCCCAGCCCTAGTCACTCCACAGGGTGTTCTTCCAGCAGTCGCAAATAGTAGCCCTGATACTTCTTCGGAATGGTGCCATCCCTAATCATGGTTGTCAGGCCTTTCCTGGTGCTTGGAGAAATTGGCAGTTTTCCATTGTAAGCTCGCTTGAACTGATAATTCTTGGCTACAACAGGTCTACCTTTGCGCTGATTTACTGAGAGTGTGAAGGAGTCTTCCTGCGAAATATCGTATTTGATATTGAGGTGGACACCATCACTGACTTCTACCTTGCGGACTTCAGTATACTTCAGCTCTTTACCATTTGTCAAATTTGTCCAATTCTGCTTGCTGACAAGATCTTTAAAATCAAGGCATTTAGCTTGAGTAAGTTTGGTGACATGGTACTTTTCTCCTTTCACAATTGCTGCTCGCATAATTTTGCGAAAATGGGCAGGCAGATAAAGCTTCATCCCCTTGCCAGCTGTTTCAATGTTTGCATGCATCTGGTCACCAGGGTTCTGGGTGTGACCTTTCAGGAGATATGTTAAAGTCATCTTGACATTGAACAAAGCTGAGGCATGCACCAGTACAGCAAAGACAAAACGATTCTTGTTTTGTCCCGTACAATTATCACAGTACATTCGAAATTATTTGACTCCCTCCTTCACAGCTGTCCTGAAATAAAGAAGCAAGCAACTTGCCACTTCATTGCTGCCCTTCTTACAAATGCCTTCCTGCCATGTGTAGCAGTAACCTTTGTGAACTGTTTTCCCCCTTGTTTCATAAACAGTAAAGTTATAAGTTGAGAGCTTTGAATTATAAAAGAAACCAGAGGAATAACCCTGAGGGACATACAGGATTTTCTGCATGTCAAAGTAGCAACATGCCAATGTTGCTTCATCTTTGGTATCTTCAGAATCTTTTTTCATCTGCTCTCTCAGTATTTTCTTGATTCGACGTCGAATCGAGAATTCATTTCTGGCTGGGCAGAACGAAGATTTTCTCTGCGTGGCATGGCGTGGTGGGGATGGCTCAGTGCACCCTTTTCACGCTTAGATCCGCTCTGAATCCACAGCGTGCTATGACAGAAATTGTTAAAACAGGGACGTAGCCTTTGCCGAGTGGTCTGCGGTGCTGCTTGTGGACACCAGTCTCATGGAGGCACGGGTTCGAAACCCACCTGGACCGAGCATTTCCCCCACAGGTTGGATTGTTTTTTTTTTCTTCGTAGGAACAAGAATTCACAGTGCTGAGTGCTGCGGCATGGCCCTGACAACAATATGCGGACTTTGCTTCATTGATGCAGACATTGCATCAAAGAACAGGACATTGCATCGACAACGCATGTACTGCATTTCGTGCCCATGCCTCCCCGTCCACCCAGCAGATTTTTCTCTCCGCTTCGCAGCGGCCGGCCGAAGAGAAAATATGTTATCAGAGGAGGACAAAGCGTGTAAGGTTTCGAACCCATGACCAAATTACATAATTTGAAGGTGACAGGGTTAAATGTTGTGCTCGGGGACCGCTTGAAGGGGATAGGGGCCCAGTATTTGCGAGAGGACAAGGTTGCCGAAACGCGGCGGGAAATGACGGGAGCAAGCCGCTCTTGTGATCCGGCCGGGGCGTGTGATGACCACTCCCCTTCCGACACCTGACGTACGCTCATACAGCGAATGGGCGTGGCGACGTGTGGGGAAGCCAGGGGAGAGAACGGGGTGTCGTTGCACCCCCACTTCCTTTGTTTCGTTAGCTCTTGCTTGTCGCGTGGCGTGCGCACCGCGCTGCATCAAACGATTTATTAAGGTTGTCATGGTAGGGCTTGCGGGGGATTAACATCAATAAATTTAGCAGCTATCAGGCCGGAAGAAAGTCACATGCGTGTCACAGAGTCGACCTTCGTCAGGTGTAAGTCACGCTTGACGCTGCGTCAGACTGAGTGTTTCGTTCAGATCTCGAGTTTCAACCTTGAGAAAAGTAGAAACCGATCTAATCACTTGACACGCCTGTGCCACGCCACGAGTAATGTGGTGCGTTGGCTTGACACGCGTGTTCTCGCTGCATTGACGCCCTCAATAGCCCACCTTGAGAGGCGTTGTCGCTGTCAACAATGGAAAATTTGAGTGGCAAGCGTGCGTCACGTGGAGAGTGGAGCGGCAAGTCTGCGTGACACATGTTTGTCTCACTTTTCACTCTTCGGGTAAATGAAGTAAGTGGCTTCGCCATCGCTTATCAGAAAATATCATTTGTTGCTGTTTGTATTGACGCAATGAAAATGGAATACGACTGACTGCTTCGAACCGACTGTTGTCTCCAGAGATGAGCTCAGAATATTTGTGCTCACTTGTCCGAAAATGTATTTATGTCATAATGAAATGTAAATAAATATTTTTGGACAGATGTGCATTAATCAACATTTACTTGGCGCTTTCTTTTCACATGTAATGTAAATGCTAGTCAATTTTTTTTGGTCATGTATGTGAAATACGAAATTAAATAAATCGCAATTTCCTTCCGTTTAGCCGGAATAAACAGGCATTGTTGAATGTGAAGGGAAAATGTTTTCTTTGGCGATCTCTCTTCTTAAGTGTGCTTGGTAGGTAAACATGCGTTTTCAGTTGTACTTTTTTTTTAATTTGTTTTTTCTTTTCTAGCTGTCACAAAATGGAGTCAGGTAGGTGTTTTTTTTTTACCCTACGTAATAGCTTGTTTTTCTCTTATTATTGACACAAAACGTGTTTTGTACAGAAGATGCAGTATGTAGGCCGTCGTGGGACGAGTTCAAAGATTTCAACAAGTTCGTGACACAATCTTCTGAATTGATAAGGTCTAAAGGAATTCTAAATGTAAGTTGTTTCCTAATATCAAATTAGCTGATTTTTTGTATAGTCGTCTTTGTTCCGTCTCCTTTATAAAAGCTTCAAAATGTCATACTCTGCTTAACATTCAAGCTGCGAATTTCCAGTTTCCGTTTCAGTAACCTGTTTTTTTTAAACTTGACAAGATGAAAAAATAAGATAAGAAAACAATATAGAAAGCAGTCAAGTGGTGTAAACGTTTTTTAAATACTGGCTTCAGAACAGCGTAGCAGCTGAATTCTGATTCTGTGGCAACTGTCTTTATTTGTAACTCAAATTTCTTTTAAAAACTTTCTAATTCATTGTTATTTTTTAAACAGCAAACTTCGCGTTCATATTTTTTTTTTTATTTCACAAGGTTTTCTTTGAATTGGTTGCAGACTTTTTTAAAAACTTTTATATCCGTACTACATGTGTAAAAGCCAATTTTTTTTTTTAAATATATTTTTTCTAGGTCATTCCGCCCCTTGAATGGGAGCCTTCTTTCTATTCCATAGAAGGAATGCAGATCAGCCCGCCTCGGCTCTTGTCATACCAAAATGAAGGGAAGCATTTTGCAACTTCCCAGACTAATTTGTCTTCGAGTGTCCCATGGACATACGAGTCCTTTAAGTCCACTCTCTTGGAAGAGTAAGTGTTTTTATCTCTATTAACTTCGATGTCCCCTTACCCATTGACAAAAGTAATATATCAGTCTGTGCGTTACCGAAGCATAGTTTTAATATTAAATTCATTTTTAGCTATGCTCCACTTATTGAAGAAGTCACCTCCAAACCAGAAAATTTCTGGAGGTCCCTCCCGTTCAGGAAAAGCATATATAGTGTGGACAATAATTTCACGCTGTTCGGAACATCTGTGATGGTTAGTTCTACAGTTGACGAGAAAACTTGCGTTCATAGTATTTTTTCGTCTTTGTATTTTCGTTTGTTATATTGATATTTTTTTTAAACGTCTGTTTTTAACATAAGGAATGGAATCTGAACAACCTGAACGATCCCTTTTCCCGCTTCATGAAGAGCAATGGGGAAAGTGTTCCTGGGATAACATCACCGTACACTTACATCGGTGGCCGAGGATCGACGTTCAATGCACACAAGGAGGACATGGACCTCTGGTCCATTTTGTACCTGCACCATGGGGCGCCAAAGCAGTGGTTTGTTAATTATTTTTAATCGCACGAAACGTCATTTACACTTTTTATATTTGTAGCCGCTAAATAAATAACATTGGATCTTCTGATAGGTATGCGGTACCAACCAGTGGCACAGCTGACGTGGATCGACTGTACACAAATATAAGCAATTCAAAGTGCTCGGCGCCTGAAAGGCATAAACACCTGTTGTTTTCGACACCTCCATGGAACACGGTTCTATCTGCGCTCGACTTCGCTTAATCCGTCTATCTACACGGGCCTCCACACAATCGTTCTATCTGCAGACGCGCTCGCACAAACCGTCTAACCAACATTTTAGGCCAAATCAAGCTATTTGAATCAGTGGATTGCTCATAAAGTCATCTTTCCAGTGATCAAATTGACTTGATTAGGCCAAAAATGTTGGTTAGACGGTTATTGCAAGCGCGTCTGCAGATAGAACGGTTGTGTGGAGGCGTGTGTAGATAGATGGATTGAGCGAAGTCGAGCGCAGATAGAATCCTGTTCCATGGAGGTGTCGTTTTACCCCGATGCTCTTAAGAATATCACAGTTACTACGGTAAGTACGCCCAAAATTACTATAATCCACACCATTTTAATTGCGATAAAAAGTATTTAAGTGTTAAGGTAGTAAAATCAAACGAGTGGGAAATTTCACATCTTTATAATAAAAAAATGTGTTATTTTGCAGATACGGCAAGAGCCAGGGTCATTTGTAATCACGGCGGGAAGTTCATACCATTGGGGGTTCAATTGGGGCCTCAATGTGGGGGAGGCTGTTAATTTTGCCCCCTCATGCTACATTGAGCAGCCACCTCCAAGAGGACACCGTTGCCGGTAAATAGAAAAGATAGCGACGCTATTAAATCAAAGTTTCACCCTCATGAGTGCCGCCGTATATTGAAAAAATAAAACACTGGAACGGTGCCATTTTTTGTTTTGCGTAACATACTTTCCGATTTCGCGACGTAGAAACGATTCCAAAATTCCCACTGATACTTAAGTCAATTTTTTTATTAAATGAAAAACAACTCAAACCCTGTTCTGAACCAATGAATCTGCTGAAAATTTGGATTTGTAAGAGCGTCAGTGATGCGATTTACCTTTTTAGCCCGTCCCGAAACGTTTCTTCAGGAACGGCAGGGGCTGGGCTTATAGTCTGATGCCGACTGCTCGTTCGGGCGGACGTGTGTTCGCCGACTTCTCGTTGATAGAAAAACTTTAAATTTTGAGAATCAACTCCTTTTTTAACGTAGAGTCACGTTCGGTGGCAACAATTTTCGATTTGTATCAAATTTTTAAGATATGATAATATTTCTGTTTTTGTTTTGTGAGGTTAGGGTCGGCCGCCGCGCGGACACCATTGCCGTCGCGGCGCGCACTGTTACATGGGACGGGCTCAGGTTAACGATTTTAATCGGAATAAATATATCTGCTGTCGGGCACCTCTAGGGAGACTTGAGGCGGAGGGCCGAAGGTTAGAGAGGGGCAAAAAAAAGCGAAGTCAAAAATGTCAGTGAGCGAGATAGAATTCGGATGCTATAACAAAATACAAGATCTTTGCGACTTTCGAATTTTTTTTTCGATCACCGGAAGGGGTCGCGCAGGGCACCCGAATGGGGCATAACTGCCCCTTACAGCAGTCAAAATCAATGTTGCAGAAAAATTTTGAAAATATTTTCTAAGGTCAATTTGACCAAAGTAGGGCCCTAAAGGGCTTAAATTTCAAGGAAAACGCTGTAACTCTTACGGTTTTTGAGATATTGGCGTTTTTAGTCCTAAATTTGCAGAAATTTAATTTTGATTTATTTTTGCTCTTAAAACGCTGGTATCTCAAAAACCGTAAAAGTTACAGCGTTTTCCTTGAAATTTAAGCCCTTTAGGGCCCTACTTTGGTCAAATTGACCTTAGGAAATATTTTCAAAATTTTTCTGCAACATTGATTTTGGCTGCTGTAAGGGGCAGTTATGCCCCATTCGGGTGCCCTGCGCGACCCCTTCCGGTGATCGAAAAAAAAATTCGAAAGTCGCAAAGATCTTGTATTTTGTTATAGCATCCGAATTCGATCTCGCTCACTGACATTTTTGACTTCGCTTTTTTTGCCCCTCTCTAGCCGAAGGTCCTCGCAAACGCCGCTGGTAGGCCAAGCTGGCCGGGTCCCCTATCGAACCAAGGTGCCGTTGGAGCGCAGTGGATCTGGAACCGAGGTTTGACGGAGGGACGGGCCAGCTTGTTTATTTAAGCAAAGTACTCGCAGACAGGCCCACCCATGGCAAGCTATGGCCCACCTTATTAGACCGGTAACTCGGTAAAGCAGGCGGTATTCAAATTGAAAACAAACCATAACATATTTTTAGAGGACTGCTTTGTAATTCACCTGCTGGATTTTTGTTACCTAAAAACACTTGCTTTTGTCTCTTTTTTTTTAGTGGGACGAAGGGATTCTCCTTTGACCGAAACATGTTAAAGGTAAAAACCACTAACGCAAAACTGCAATACCTTGTACCTTCTGATCGTCATGACATGACATCTTTTGTGGTATTTAATAAAATTTCTCTACATTTACAGAAATTCATTGACGCAACCAGCTCAACAGAGGTTGCTGAAAACTGTACAGAAAATGTCAACCAAACATCAGAGGTTTGTCTGTTTCACTTCGCTTCCATTTGTCATTTTTTTTTTTCTTGCAATTGTCCTACGTTGCCATGTGCTTTGCCAATAAATGTTTTATTTTTTAGTAGTATCTTAATTTGTGTTCTTTTGTTCCAGAATGTTCCAGAGTTAAAGACTCTCTACCGAAAATCCGGGCTGTTTGTGAGTATTAGTTGTAAAATCTGCGTTATTATCTCTCAAAAGACTTCCTCATTTTTATTAAATATCTGTTTACAGGAAATGAACAAGAATAGGCTAAAGGCAAAGGTGTCTCCTCAAACTGATAATGATGAAAAAAATGTAAGTTTTCCAGTGTTCACTTATCTGCTGTATATAGCTGTCTTGTGTCGCTTAAAAGCATATCGCTTCTATTACTGTAATTTACTCATTTCTATTATATTTTCAGGAAACTGACGATGAATGGACGCCGCTTGAAAGCAAGGTGCCATCGAAGGTCTGTCCGATACGCTCTGCTTCCATTTTTTTCTCTCAATTGTACTATTGTGTACTGCTCGAACCTGCTTTGAAGTTCTTTGCAAACAGCCGCTATTTGGTAATAGAAGAAAGGTGAACTTTATTTAACTTTTTTTTTTTTTAGCAGAGTGACCCTGTTGAGCTGGATGTATATGACTTTTTGGATGAGGAAAAGCCAGAAAATGAAGAAGAAAAGAAGAAAAAGGTATAAGTTGTAACTTAAAATTTATTTATTGAAAATCCCTAATCTTATTTTCTCACGTGAGATGGTTATTGTTTCTTCCGTGTTTCGTCTTTGTTGCTAGTAAACATATGAAACCACGTCAATTATCAGGTCACACTGCGTTTATCTGATGTACGTACATAATTTAGTTCATTTCTTTTATTTTTCAGGACAATCCCCATCCCGAAGGGTCGCCGGAGACATCAAAAGTAGGGATGCCTAGTGGGGTTGATAGTGTGCCTCCTTCACTACCTGAAAATCCTCCCGCATCTCACACTTCGTCAGTAGAGAAGGTACGATATCAAGTTGTGTATTCAATCTTTTAAACAAATTACATTTTGCTTGCCTGCACCTTGCCTGCGTTTATTTGATGTACGTACGAAAGTCATTTTTTTTTCTTTTTTCAGGACAACCCCCATCTTGAAGGGTTGCCGGAGAACCCAGAAGTGGGGATGAATAGTGGGGTTGAGAGTGTGCCTCCTCCACTACTGAAAAGTTCTCCTGCACCTCAAACTTTGTCAGTGGGAGAAGTATGTAATCAAGTTGTGTATTAATTTTTTTCAAACAAACTATGTTTCTTGAGTGCTTGCCTGCACCTAGCCTGCGTTCTTCTTATGTACGTACGAGATTCATTTCTCTCATTTTTTTTTTCAGGAAAACCATCCTGATGGTTCACCAGAGAAATCTGAAGTGAGGATGGCAAGTACGGATGAGTGTTTGCCTCGTGCACCACCTAAAAGTCCTCCCGCACTTGATGTGTTTGATTTTACTGACGAGGAAGAGGTATGCATCTACATTTTTGAATTAATCTCTTGTGAAAGCAGCATGCAATCTGAGGTGCTGAGCTGGCCCTCTATGTCCTTTAAAACAAACACCGTAGGCTAAAAGGCAGTTTAGGATATGCCATTTTTTTCCTACCTTTCTATTGGGCTTCTTTTGTTGTTACATTAGAAGTGCGGACCATATTTTGTGTCATTTGAAACACTAAATATTCTTTTACCACTGTTATTTGCCCACAGGCACGAGAAGATGAAAACACAAAGAAAAAGAAGAAGAAAAATAAATCATGCCAAATTGCCCCAGGCAGAAAGCGCCTGCAGGCGGATGATGCTGCTGTTGGGAAGCACCGTCTTCGTTGGTGCCTGATCTGCGGGGCGCTGGAAGGTGCAAACATGGCACGGCACATGACCGATGTCCACAAGCTGAATGGTCCAAAAAAAAGTGAAGAGCTAGCGAAATGTTCCCGGAATCTGCCAGGAGGCGCAAGGGTCGCAGATTTTTATGATATGCCTCCGTACATGCGGGAAGCATGGGCCGATAAGGAGAAAATGCAGCAGACAGTGGATTTTTTTAAAAATTCATTTGGTTGCCTCATCAAAGGCGTACCAACAAAAGTAAGCATCCCTACGCTTGCACAAGGACTCACAGGTGTTAAGGATCACTAAATGTTTTCTATCTGTTAATAGGTGACAGAACTAAACCAGGAGAAGGAGACAGAGAACGAAGAAGAGAAAAAGAAGGAACTAAAGAAAAGGAAGAGGACAGAGAGTGGGGAAGAGGAGTCCGATGACATCAGTGATGAATATGAAGTTGAAAATCAGCCCGAGAATGTAGGTCAAATTTATCACTAGACGCTTTCCTACTTAGCAAATGGGCACATGTTTAAGATCAGCAATGGTTTGCTCAAACATCTCTTACAAAATTATACTTAGTCCACTTTAAACACCTAAGTGACTTTCAAATTGGATGAGTAGGGCTTCACCCGGCTGTTTCTTTCTTCGGTACTCCATTTGAAAGTAACGATAATTTATATTAGGTTCCGTCAGGTTTAATATACCAGAAATGACTGAATTGCTCATTTAAAAAAAGTAGAAATGTAAATCTGAGATATAATGTTGCGGTAATTTGCGTCCTGGGAACACGGAACTTTAGTATGGTTTCTTTTCTTATTGAATCATGCCTATAATTTGCTTTCATATTGATTTACAGGTTGACCTCTCCTCAAAGAAGAAATTCACAATGCTCAAGTATACTGAACTGGGGGACGAGGACCCGTTGATTATTTTTTTTAATATGGCAAAAGTGGAGCAGACAGGCCGTACGGACCTAGCCAAAAAAGGAGCACTGCACTTAAAACGAGCCTTTGGCTACGTGAGTCAGTTTCACGACAGGGAACAAGACAAAGATGGGTGGAAGATGGCTCAAGATGCAGAAAAGGTGCTCACTTACATGAAAATAATTGAAGCTGAGGTGCGGCCTGAACCTGGTACTATTAGAACGTACCTATGTACCGTCCTTTGGTTCTACGACCGCATTATTGACGGATATGATGCCAAAACAGGGTGGCCAGAAGATCATACAATGGTAACCCAACAGTGCTTTAAACTGAACATAACATTATTTTTTAAAATTTGTTAGCCTCACGTTACCCTTCGGATTTTATGTTTGTTGCAGAGAGAATACTTCCTCCTCAAGTTTAAAGACGCGAGGGCCAAAGTAAGAAGGTTTTTAGAAAAGACAACTGACCAGGTTGAGGAAAGAGCCGCAGAAAAAAAGCTTGATTTTGGCAAGGACACACCGGACATCAACGTTTACTACTCGTACCTTGATGAACACAAAAAGAAATTTGAGGAAGATCTGAAGTATTTGGAGGACGCCTCAGATGACAGTCTATTAAAGATGGTCCAAAAACCAGGTGAAGCGAGATGCTAGAGCGAAACTGTGAATCCAAATATTTCATTCAAATCGAGTTCTTAATTGTCTTTTTCTTTGCAGGTATGAGTCCATTGACTATCAAATTCAACTTTGTTACATCCTACTTGGCCCTTGACAAAACCGTCCGACATTCTCGGAGGCCTGGGGAGATGGCAAATTTCACAACGAAGGAGTTTGACGAAGCTAGTTCAGTGGGCGATGGAGGACTCGACATTACAATCAAAAACCACAAGACTGGGAGGAAGAAGGCTGCCAAATTAATACTCGATCTAGATGACGTTGAAATTTTCAAGAGATTCAGGTTGGTACTGGACAAACTTGGAGAGTCCAAGTCAGAATTTTTTTTACCGCGGTTGTCTCCAAAGCATGGTTTTATCAAAAATGAGAACCCCAGCTATTTTATGAATTTTTGGCTCAGTAAGAAAAACCAGCCCAAGTTTACAGCGTGCAAGCTACGGAAAGTGACTGAAACTTACACTGACAACACAGGTGACAAACGTCTAAAGAAAAATGTGAACTCTGCTCTGAACCACTGTCCTGGCACAGTTGGTAAATATTATGTGGTGCCTACCACTGACCAAGCATTCAGAGAGAAAGACAGCGTGGTTCTCGTCCACAACAGTGAGCGTGTAGCGAAGAAACTCAAGGAAAGGCCACCATTGTTCCCTGTGAACATTTTCGAGGGAACCAAGTCAAGATCTGAATTTGAGGAGTTTGTAAGAGAGGAGCTTAAGCTTGAAACTCCTTTCCATGATGACACCTTTGTAAGGTACCTCACAGAGTGGATGTCAGTGGCTAAACCATTGATTATAGACTATTTTAGACAACATTTGAAGAAAGCAAAAAATGAAGAACAAAAGAACAAAATGATGGCCAAAATAAAAAAACTAGTGTTTGAACACAGTGATTTTAAGGAACAGGCATTTTCTATTGTAAAAGCCATTGAAAAGGAGTAGCGTTGCTACACGTCTGCTTTGATTGTAAATAAAGTGTTTTAAGTGTTTATTTAGAGTGTTATGTGCTATGTTTTGCAGTCACTGTAACGTTGACCATTGTCCTAGTGTATTTTGTAAGCTTTTCTCCTGTGCTAGGTAATTCTGCACTCACCGAATGCTTACCAGAATAAGAAAAGTATTGTTTGAGCATACTGATTTTAAAGCACAGGAATACTCTATTGTACATGTTCTTGAAAAGCAGCACGGTTGATCAAAGTCTGCGTTGTTAAAAAAAACAAAAAAAAAAACAATGTTTATAATGTGCTTTAAGTGTTTATAGATTGTTTTATGTGCATATATCCTGTCACTGTTTGTTGAAAAGTTGCTATCAGCTTTATTCTTTTTTTTTATGTTTATTTTCCTTCTTAAATTCCAGTGTCAGTTTTAAGTGACTAGTGTGTTATTTGACACTTGTCCTTGTGTATTTTGTAAGTTTTAGGCACAGGCATAGGAATATCCTTTAATCAAAGTTCTTGAAAAGCAGCAGCGCTGCTCAATATCTGCTGTAATTGTTCATGAATGTTTTAACTTTTTATTTGTTCGGTATGTTTATATATATATATATATCCTGTCAATGTTTGTTGCAATGTAATCAGCTCCATACTTCTTTACGTGTCATAGTCTAAAATTCCAATGTCAGTTTTGGGTACCTGGTATGTCAGTTGACTATTTTTTCGTTGTTTCTAAGAAGTTGTTTTTACTTGGCTAAGCTTGTTTGACGCTGCTGTAAAGAAGAAAACTACTCACTGTAACGTTGACCATTGTCCTTGTGTATTTTGTAAGCTTTTCTCCTGTGCTAGGTAAATCTGCAATCACCGAATGCTTACCAAGATAAGGAAAGTATTGTTTGAGTATACTGATTTTAAAGCACAGGAATACTCTATTGTACATGTTCTCGAAAAGCAGCACGGTTGATCAAAGTCTGCGTTATTTAAAAAAAAAAAAAATGTTTATAATGTGCTTTAAGTGTTAATAGATTGTTGTAAGTGCATATATCTTGTCACTGTTTGCTGAAAAGTTGTTATCAGCTTCATTCCTTTTTTATGTTTTTTTCTTTCTTAAAAATCAGTGTCAATTTGAAAAGACTTGTGTGTTATTTGACACTTGTCCTTGTGTATTTTATAAGTTTTAGGCACAGGCATGGGAATATTCAGTTGTCGAATTTCTTGAAAAGAAGCAGCGCTGCTCAATATCTGCTGTAATTGTTTATTAAGTGTTTTAACTTTTTATTTGTTTCGGTATGTTTATACATATCCTGTCAATGTTTGTTGCAATGTTATCAGCTCCATACTTCTCTACGTGTCATACTCTAAAATTGCAATGTCAGTTTTGAGTACCTACTATGCTATCTGCTATGCTAGGAACATTCTAAAACATTCGAGAACATTTCAGAACCTTCCGGAACGTTCCAGAACATTTCAGAACATTCCAGCACATTCCGCGACATTCCAGAACATTCGAAAACATTCTAAAACACTGTAGAATATTCCAGAACATTCCAATACATACCAAAACATTTTAGCAATACAACCACATTTTACCTTTTCTCTAAGAAATGTTCTTTTTGCTGTTTTTCGTAGAATGACTCCAGCGACAGCGGGGACGGGGCACTGCTGTCGGAGGCGGCCGAGTCAAGTGGCGGCGATGACGAGGAAGGAGAGGAGGAAGGCGAGGAGGAGGAGGAGGAGGACGAAGAGCAATCCGAGTACGGCTCCGAGTTCAGCGCCGCCCGATCCGAGGACATGAAGCGAATCGTGCAGGAGCTCGTGGAGAAGGTCGCTGCTGCCAATCCGGTAAGTTTCGGTCAAAATGGCACTATATTGTCATTATGATACAATTATTATATATATGTATTTTTTTAAATTTGTTTTTCTTCCCTTGCCAGGCGCCCCCCGCACGCACTTCCAAAGGGAAAGGGAAGGCCGATGTGCCGGCAGCAGCCAGCTCCCCGGTCAAGGTGCCCCAGCCACCAGCCACCAGCCACTGGTGGCAGATTCGCCCAGAACGTACGTCGAGCCGCAGGCCCCCAAGGACTCTGTAAAGGGGTCCGTCCGGGTTTACTCGGGGAAAAAGGAAAAGGTGCATTTTATTATCAGATTGAACTCAATATTACGTAAATGGCAGAATCTCATCATTTTGTACAATACTAACCTTGGTTTTTTTTTCTCTTCTCTGTCTTTTCGCAGCAGCTCGCAGAGCACGCGAAGGAGCAGCACGCCACGCCGGAGAAGACGCCCAGGAGGCTTTCCCGGGGCTCGAGGGAGGCCACCCCTCAGGCGTCGTCGAAACCACCCTCGTCGTCCAGATCTGCAAAAGTCAGCCCTGTGAGTAAAATGCGTTGGTTTTATAGCATTAACGGCTTTTCATTCATACTTACCATTTTCGCTCATATAAATGAAAAACGAAAAAATGCAATGTTATTTTTTATTTTTATTTTTTTTTAATTTTTTTTTATTTTATAAATTTTTTTTTCTCGCTTTCTCCTCAGCCGTCGGGAGGCAAGCCACCCCGCAATAAGAAGGCACGTCTGGAAGCTGCACCCAAGTCTCCTCTGGAGCCAAAGAGCAGCAGGGGCACCGAGCAAGAAGAGGACGACGAGGCCGACGATGTCAGTGACGGGACCGACGAGGCGAGCAGGCCGAAGGTGGCGGCCCGTCTTAACCAGAAGTGGCCCAGTGACTTGAAGGAGATCATTGAAGAGAGACTGGTGAGTTTCGTTTGTTCATTCTGGTAGTTTCCGTTCAAAATGATATATTAAGTGCAGTGTGTCAATAACGTTTCATTTTTTTTTTAAATGTACAGATGACCTCGGCTGAGAGAAAAGGCAGACACTCCATCAAAAACACAAGCCGCTGCCCTTACTGCGCCACAATTTTCACCATGCGATCGGAGTGCCTCGCCCACGTCGAGGCTATCCACCCGGAGACGCTCGCTAGGGGTCCCACCAGGAAATTTTTTTGAAATGTTAGGGGCCGTACCTTAATTTTGTTCTACCTTTCATCCCATTTACGAAAACATTTTTTGCGGAATTTTCGGACAATATTTAGACGTCGCGCATCGCGCCTGAAGTTTCCGGTTATCGGGTTTAGCGTTTTGGCCTTTTTTAAGAATGTAAAGGCGATTTCAACGGTAAGTATGCGTTTTTGGACTATATATCATAGAATAAAAGTTGTCAGAAATGTTTAAATCAGTCAGGACGAGATTTTTATTCTTCGAAAAGTCAACTTTTTGTTGCCTACCTTTTAGGGGTGGAAGTACAAGTATCATAAAATAATAATATTTTAGCAGTAAGATCAGTTTTATATCCTATAATAACAAATTAAATTTGTTTTTTAACCATTACATTTAACTTACAACCTGTTTTTCTTTCTGTCTTCAGCTACTACGAGTAGAAGAAGTTGCCGCTGCTCCTCGTCTACTGTCAATTTGTTTCCCTTTAGAAACCTTGTTACTAGAGCGACCCCCTCTCGGCACAATCGTTAACAACCATTAAGTGTTTAACAATGTTATGACCGTACATGTAGTCCGCATCCGTGGCCCATTCACTAGGATGTTTGTTGAGGAAACTTTGAGAGATTCCTGTCGCACTAAAAAACCTCCGAGATTTCTTGGACACTAAGTCTTTCAGCTCAAGCTTAAGGATAGTTTTATCTAGTACGACAGCAGCCCTAGTTGGCGGTGGACCATCGTCCCCATTGTTCATGGCGATCACCATTGCCTCTTTCTGCACGTTAGTGACCTGGTCATCGAAGAGAGCGAGGCAAACTAACACGGGAGAGAGGTACCACAAGTGATTTGCAAACTTTTCTAAAGCAGCCTTCCAATGACTACCTAATTTTCAGTCCCTATACAGAACTTGCAGATAGTTGAGATCATTGCAGGGCGCCTGTGACGCAACTGGAGCAAGAAACCAGGGGCGCACATAGGCGCGACAGATAAACACACAAAGTTTGAACATTTTAGTGTCTAGATCAGTCGTTAAATCTAGCTGGGCGCCGAACATCCACGTCCTAACACTATATATGTCGATCGCCATCCATCGGCACTGCTCTAGTTGCGTCACAGGCGCCCTGCAATGATCTCAACTATCTGCAAGTTCTGTATAGGGACTGCAAATTAGGTAGTCATTGGAAGGCTGCTTTAGAAAAGTTTGCAAATCACTTGTGGTACCTCTCTCCCGTGTTAGTTTGCCTCGCTCTCTTCGATGACCAGGTCACTAACGTGCAGAAAGAGGCAATGGTGATCGCCATGAACAATGGGGACGATGGTCCACCGCCAACTAGGGCTGCTGTCGTACTAGATAAAACTATCCTTAAGCTTGAGCTGAAAGACTTAGTGTCCAAGAAATCTCGGAGGTTTTTTAGTGCGACAGGAATCTCTCAAAGTTTCCTCAACAAACATCCTAGTGAATGGGCCACGGATGCGGACTACATGTACGGTCATAACATTGTTAAACACTTAATGGTTGTTAACGATTGTGCCGAGAGGGGGGTCGCTCTAGTAACAAGGTTTCTAAAGGGAAACAAATTGACAGTAGACGAGGAGCAGCGGCAACTTCTTCTACTCGTAGTAGCTGAAGACAGAAAGAAAAACAGGTTGTAAGTTAAATGTAATGGTTAAAAAACAAATTTAATTTGTTATTATAGGATATAAAACTGATCTTACTGCTAAAATATTATTATTTTATGATACTTGTACTTCCACCCCTGATAGGTAGGCAACAAAAAGTTGACTTTTCGAAAAATAAAAATCTCGTCCTGACTGATTTAAACATTTCTGACAACTTTTATTCTATGATATATAGTCCAAAAACGCATACTTACCGTTGAAATCGCCTTTACATTCTTAAAAAAGGCCAAAACGCTAAAACCGATAACCGGAAACTTCAGGCGCGATGCGCGACCTCTAAATATTGTCCGAAAATTCCGCAAAAAATGTTTTTGTAAATGGGATGAAAGGTAGAACAAAATTAAGGTTCGGCCCCCCAACATTTCAAAAAAATTTCCTGGTGGGACCCCCTAACGCTCGCCGAGGAGGGCGTGTACATGGCATCGAGGCGCATCTACCACCGGAGGCGGGAGGGAGTCCGTCTCCTCCCAAAGAGCAACTTTCAGATGCACCTGTCCCACCTCCCGCATTTGCCCAAGCAAACGGCAAAACAGGTGGTTTCCGTCATTCGCCACATTTTAACGGACAGCATGGTCCTTATTGCCGACGATGCCAAGGAGCCACAATCCGACCATATGGAGTATAAGAAGTGCCTCAATGATATGAAGTGAGTATGATAGAAGTAAATTAGTGCAAAATGCTATTATAACGCGATCGTGAACTAAAAGGCTCTTTTTGTTTCAGGAAATTCTATGGGGAGAGCTACCCCACTGCTCCGTGAGAGCATTGTCAGTGTTGATTAGTTGTTGTAGGACAAGTTTTATTTCTTTTTGTTTTGTAGTGATTATCCTGTGTTCCTTTTTAGTCATATATGACCATTTTGACCTTTTTTTTTTTGTAAATAGCTCAAGTTGAGCGTTTTTTATTTTATTTATTATGTTACGCAGATTTTATCGTATGTATGTGCATACATATTTATAAATAGAACTTTCTGCGATTTTGTACTGTTATCTGTTTGATACTAAATACATTGCAATGCTTACCAAACCTCTCTGATTTTCCTGTCTTCCCAAACACTTTGCCAAAATAAATCAGGCTGACACTTCAGTATTTCAATATCAGTGCCCAGTATTTCTCTGAACAATTCTGCCATTTAGAATGATTAACTCAAATTGAATGATTTGCTGTAAGAGCACCATTAAGGCCATTAAGAACGTGAGGGCGCGGAGCGCAGTGTTAGCTGTCTTTGGCGGTTTCTAAACAGAATAACGTGCAGCCAAAGTGCTCTGATGTAGGATGGCTTGCCTATCTGCGCCTTACGGGCAGAGTTCATTGAGAATGAAGAAGTCATTATGAATGAATTGTTTAAAAGCACGATAAATGTTCATACAGAGCTTAAAGGCGCCGAGCACAGCAGAACGCCGTTAACGCCGATTCTTGCGGGTTTTGGCTGTTCAGCCAGAGTGGCAGATGTGTCACCGTGTAGGATGGGTTGCCTATCTGCGCCTTACGGGCAGAGTGCATTGAGAATGAAAAGGTCATTATGAATGAATTGTTTAAGAGCACGATAAATGTTCATACAGAGCTTAAGGGCGCCAAGCAGAGCAGAGCGCAGTTTAAGCCCATGTAGCGCGTTGCCACGGTGTGCCACAGTTTGCAGCCACAATGCCCGTTTAGCGCGGCGCGGGTTCAAATACCCGCCGGGCTGGATTCATTTACTTTTCGCATCAGTTTGGCTGTTTTTGTCTGCTTGCGGCCGCGCCAGCCGGGCGGGACGGTGCCTTATTGGCCGTTAAAACCGTAATGAATGAAAATGCTAATGCGTCACCTGAAATCATTTTGATCATTAATGCCATTTTGGCTACGTGTCGGGTCCCGTGCAATCAGCCGCTTTGGCTCTATATGCCATTATGAATGAACCGTGCATTATGAACGTTTTTCACCTAACACCGCGATAGAGGGACTGGGACTTTCGCTCGCGCCGAGCGAAGCGAGGCGGTTTCGGCCAGTTTCGGGCGCTTTTTTTTTCCCGCCCCCGTAGGCTAGATTATTCGATCGGCCATTTTGGCACGGTGTGGTGGAGACTCTTTGGTGTTCATCATGTTTCGCTTGAAGAGCTACTCTCTCTTCTTTTTCTGCATCTTTGAATTCAACACATTCAGCACACTGGTCCTTCTTTGGCTTGTGAGGGGAGATATTGAATTCATTCTTAAAAATAAATAAATATTGCTTATAGTTTGCAACATTAGGATCTTTCACCAGTACCTCTGGAACTTCCACTTCAGGTTGTTCCTCTTCTTCTTCTGCTCTTGCTTCTTCATCTTCATTGAAGTCCTCATCTCTCTCCAGTTCTCCCTCTGACGTAACATCAGACAGAGCATCCACTGGGGGCTCACCAGCAGCTTCCTCGCCATCCCGCTCATTAGCTGGTAACATTTTCTTTGCCGCCATCCACTTCAGATATGCTCTATGCATTTTTGCAACCTTCCAGCCCTCCTCTATATAGAGCCGTACAGGATCCTTCCTGATGTAATGAGATTCTACTTTTGGAAATTTGGTAATATGTGCACGGACACTTTCTTTTAAGGACTGACTGACTGCGTTAGGCCTCTTATTATGCTTTCCAACTTTGGATGGGGAAACAACACCAGTTCCACTGCTTGCCAATTTGCTAAATGCAGTTTCCACCACAGTGTTCGATAGACACAGAGTACTTAAAAACATTGTCTTGCACACTTTGATTAGAGTCCTTTCAATAGTGAAGTTGTAAACATAACTGTAGTTTCTTCTAGAATCTTCTTCAACTTTGACCTCAGCTTTTGGTTTCTTTGTCACATGATGAATCAAATAATTCCAAACTTTCTCTGCACAGTCATTTTTTTGTAAAAATCTGTAAAGACAGCATGTCTTTGGGCCATTGTGACTTTTGTTTGGCATTTGAATCGACAATTAGGTTTACAACCTGCCCCCATGATTTTTGCTGGCTTCAATTTTTTTTGTGAAGTGATGTGCTCTTCACCAGCTCTGTACTTTTTCTGTCTTACATTCTTGCGCCAAGAAGAGGGATCACGTTGGCGCTTCCGTGTTTTGTTCCCATTATTGTTATTATTTTCATCGGAAATGTTGACATCATCATCTTCCGGAATATCATCCACTAAGTCGTTACCATCAGCAGTGTCACCAAGAAGTTCGTCATCATTGTGAAAGTCATTGATTACAATACTATCATCAAAAATGTTGTCCTGTAGATGAATGATCTCACCAAAGTTTTCAAATTCTGACACATCTCCACCAGCCACTGCGGTTCCTACAAAATACAAAATAAACCGTTAAGTACTCAAATATCTCAAGAGAAGGTTTGTATTTACAAGTATGGCACATATGTTTAAAATATACACTAACCTGCAGTAACTTCTGCTACTTCCACTTCTATAGGTGTCAGAAATTCATGCAGCGCAAGTCCCTGCTCCTCTGTTAGGAGTAAAAGAGATTCTTTGGGAGTGGACGGAGACTTATCCACAGCTACATCCAGTAATACAACCGGATCAGAAGCTCCATGCAACACACTATGTGTATTGTTCTCAAAATCTTGTCATGGGCAACAAAAACAAAAACAATAAATAAACTGCGGTATTAACAAGAAAAAGTAGTTGATTACAGATTCACTACTAGATTACCTTGAACATGCGTAATTCCTTCACCAGGTGGTTCAGCAATCGGCTTTCCAAAAGAAAGTTGTCTGCGTGCAGGATGTAGCAGTGTGGAAGCATCTATTGCTTCTGCTTCTGGCAAAACCACAGGTGTCACATCAACTGCAATAAAATACAAAAGAATGTAAAATAGTTACATACAATTTTCTCTTGCTCAACAGATCAGTTTTGTTTCCTTTGAGGCTGTCAGAAATTTTTTACCTTGGTTAGTCCTCTTCTGAGAAATGGCTTTTACCTTTTCTTGCAAAACTGAGGGACTAGGAGTTTTCTCAGGTGCAGGAGAATTCAGACCTACAAAAAAAAATGAAAAAGCTAAACAAATATTAAGCCCATAAATCAGGTGTGGAAAATTTGAACAATGAGTTCACATTGTTCTAAGAATGGGAAATAAAGAGCAAAGAAAATTATAAGCAGAGCTGCATTGTCTTAAAAAAAAGAAGAAGAAGAGAGGACAATAGTAATGTAATGAATCTTTCATACACACATCCATGAGAAAATGCTTCTAACTCAAAACAGAAAAGAGCATTCTGGAACTGATCCTGACAAGAAGAAAATTAAAAGAACCTTCTCCTCTGAATGGCTCGTACTTGGAATGGGACATGAACAATAAATAAACTGTGATAATTACAAGAAAGAGTTATTGATTAGTGATTTACTAGTAAATTACCATGAATATTTGTTGCCATTCCTTCATCAGGTGGCTGAGCAATAGGCTTTCTAAACGCAAGTTGTCTGGGTGCAGGATGTAGCAGTGTGGAAGCATCTATTGCTTCTGCTTCTGGCAAAACCACAGGTGTCACATCAACTGCAATAAAATACAAAAGAATGTAAAATAGTTACATACAATTTTCTCTTGCTCAACAGATAAGGTCCCTTCCTTTGAGGCTGTCACAAATTTTTTACCTTGGTGAGTCCTCTTCTGAGAAATGACTTTTACCATTTCTTGCAAAACTGGAGGACTAGGAGTTTTCTCAGGTGCAGGAGAATTCAGACCTAAAAAAATAAATGAAAAAGCAAAACAAATATTAAGCCCATAAATCAGGTGTGGAAACTATGAACAATGAATTTACTTTGTTCTAAGCATGAGAAATAAAGAGCAAAAAAATATATATGCACAGTTGCATTGTCTGCAAAAGACCAGAGAGAAAGAGAAAACAAGTACCTAATGGATCTTTCCTGCACACATACGCAAGAAAATACTTCTAACTTAAAACAGAAAAGAGCGATCTGGAATTGATTCTGGAGAAGAAAATTAAAAGAACCTTCCCCTTTGAGTGGCCAGTACTTGGAATGGAACGTGAACTCTCTCTGATATTAAGAGAATAAAGGCCATACCATGTGCAATTAAACTCAACTTACCACTCGGTTGACAAGTCTCCATCCATGACCGCACCTTCGCCACAGCATTAGTTGGAGGATCAGTGTTTTTCAGTTTTCTCTTCCTCGTTGCACTGTTAAGAGCTAGAACCAAAAGTATACAGTTGTCAACACAAAATAAAGGTAGCTGCATGGTCAAGGCCAGCAGGTCTTTCAATAAGACATACCCTTAGTTGTTTGGCGGAAAACATTTTGGGAGAATTCTGCATACGACTGAGAGTCGACTGAGGGGCATGGGCTGTCAGGCATAAAGTCTTCCTTCTTTTTGTTGTTTTCTGTAACATCACCAAAATGTTTGTGAGAAATCGCTGATTTTTAAAGGGATTAGCAAAAATTATAACCTAACAGAATGGTTCTGACTTGACAAACGCAATCGGACTAAATTTAAGGTTATGTTTACTTTAACGCGATAAAAGTTACTATCTTGTATTGAAGTACTTGTTGATGTGACAAAGTAACGCAAGGTAAGAGATGACTGGGAAAAATCCGATCTTTCGAAAGCTTGGGGGAACACGAACCCACATGCAAATACCTGGCACAGCGATGGGGTTTAAATTATAGAAATAAGATTGATAAATCTAGCTCTCTTACCTCTTGCTATTTGTCGCCCAAGGGCAAAGAGACGTGCAGCCCTGCTAGCCATGTCTGTCTTCTTCTCGTAATCATATTATTCTTTCAACAACCACAGTCCGGCTGGTCCGGCGAAGCCTGTTGCTGTTGATGCCGCGTCGGGGAGTGGGATGGGGCGGGGTGCGCCCCGTCCCGAGATAGAGCATCTTAGGTCCGCACCGGAGCGGCTCTCATAACCTTCTCCCGATTTTCAATCCATGATTATTCATACTTTCACATTTATTTACGGCAAAATAAATGATTCAGTCGATGAAGAGCATCATAAAGGACCCAAAACCACTGAAATCTGAAAATCGAAATTTCAACCCGAAATAGCGGTTTCGCAGGGCCCTTCCGAGATAGCGCTCGCTAGAGCTGCTGCCCGAGATAGAGCTCGCTTAGCGGCGGCTGAGAGTTAGAGCTCCCTAAGGTGCGGCTGCGAGTTAGCGTAGCGTTAACGGCAGCCACGAGATAGAGCCGACTAAAATATCCCTACGAGATACAAGTTTCATTTCGTTCTGCGAAGCTGAGGCAATTCTGTTCTGCCCCATCTGTGGCCACCAGACGAGGCGGCTCGCGAGCCACATTGAGCGGCCGACTATGTTTAAGAACCTGTCGCGGCTGTTTCAAATGATGGCCGAAGCAGCTCTTGCCGAAAAAACGCGAGACAACGAAGAGGAGCTGCGCCAGGAATTGGCAGAGGAGGCTGCAGCAGCTGCATTGGGCGCTGCACCAGCCGTACCGCCTGCACCCGCCCCCGTGCAGGCCCCAGTACCGGAGCCAGCCCCAGCACGCGTGTCAGCTACTGACCGTCAGGAGTAGTCAGGCGCAGATACAGGGGGGGGGGGGGGGGCGATGGGGGCGTCGCCCCCCCCTGGGCCTCAGAAGGGCGCCGGAAATGTAGGCAACCGGTGTAACTTTTCCGCCTGTAAGTAGGCAAAAAGCATGACATTGCCTCCCCCTAAAGCCGCTCCTGGATCCGCTACTGGGAGTAGTTAGCCTATTTTCTGACAGCGCTCGTTAGCGGACTGCACCCCACCGGCCCTACTAAGGGCCAACAAATCCTTCCCGAGATGTGAACTCGAACAAAGACGATCGAATTATGTCTACAACATGCGTAGTTAATTATTTTTGTTTCCTGTCTTTCCCTTTCCCTTACCCTTGCCGCCCTTGCCAAGACGAATTTTTTTTTTTTTAAGTGTACGATGGCTGACGCCATGCTTGCAGGCGGAGTCACCGCGGTCACCAATGGCACGCCTACTCAAATGGCGCTCTCTGATTGGTTGGCGCTGGTGTACCGGAGCCGCGCGCAGGCGGTGTACCGTGTTTATGCCGCCACGCGCCCATGTCGTCGCCTGTCGGTCGCGTACACGCGCAAGCGCCCTTGCGTTAACCGTGTCTGGGCGGCCGCGCGTGCTCCGTAACGTGTATGTGTGTGTGTGTTTGTGTGTACCCGTACAGAAAAAAGTGTATTCAGGATGTCTATTCCAGAGACAATAAGAAGAGATCGTGGAGACTGTCCACAGACATAACTGAGACACCTTGAACAATCTCAGTAATGTCTTCACCGGATCTCATCGAAAGCTCTTTTTGTGTCATTTTTAGACAATCTGCAGCCACGCTCCAGAAGACATGGAGTCATCGACGAAGATATCACCAAGACAGTTTGGAGACCTGACCCCGTCAACTTCAAGACCAAACCGAGACCACCGCTAAACATCGGGGAGACACCCCGCACACGACTCGGAGACGTACAGGAGACAGTCCCAAGACCACCGCGAGACATCGGGGAGACACCCCGCAGACGACTCGGAGACGTACGGGAGACAGTCCCAAGACCACCGCGAGACATCGGGGAGACACCCCGCAGACGACTCGGAGACGTACGGGAGACAGTCCCAAGACCACCGCGAGACATCGGGGAGACACCCCTCAGACGACTCAGAGACGTACGGGAGACAGTCCCGAGACATCAGGGAGACACCCCCAGACGACACGGGGACGCGCAGGAGACGTGTCGCAGATATGGTCGCGATAGCAGTGAGATTCCCCTTATACAGATTCGAGACGGTATCTAGAAATTATGCAGCACGCAGTATAGAGGTTTCCCACGGTTCAGGGGATCGGTCCTGCTCGACCTCAGTGTCAGATTTGTTTGGGATGAATCATTCGGGAGATTTTATGGCAACTCAAAAAACTTGATAACAATTAAATTTATTGCGGTACAACATACAATTTTATTACAGGTAACAGAACTCGATGGAAATTAATATGAAGAGCAAATAATAACCATCCATGTTAAACATGTAAGTACTTTCAATCAAAGTACAACTGAATAATATTATTGGAGATCGGATCTTGTAAGAAACATGACAAACTGAACGAATAAAGTGGACAGAATAAAGCAACAGAACAGAGAGTAAATTATTTAAATTATTCATGGCACTTTCAACTTTCTCACTGGAAGAAGTAACTGTTCATTACTGGATTTACATAAGACTTTTCATTGCCAGTAATGCTCACTAAAGAAGATGTTATATCACAAACAGGAACCTTATCAATTATGTTACTTCTTGTATAATCAGATGTAGTAAAAATCACTTCATTTGGGTCTAGAGTTGTAAAAAACAGGCTACAAATAAGTCTTTCAATGAGAGCAAAGCATTCCCCGGCACAAGAACAAACATCGACACATGCACACGATGATACTCGAATAAAGTTATGAGCTATTCCATTATAATTGTTGTGATTCATAGAATATCTCACAGAGCATGAATCTTTTTTTGATCGTGAATTTGCTACGTAATTTACATACAAGCCTGTGTTAACTTTAAGTTTCCGAAAGTATGAAACATTTCCCGCTGGAATTACAGTTGCCACTGTGTCTAATAAATCTACATGCTTTCTAAGAGGGCCAATTAAAAACACATCATTTCCTAGATTCTCGACTATATTTAATCTCAATGTTGGTCCTGACATTTTAATGCAAAAGTCTTTTAAACTACTAGGTTGAAGACCATTTAGCAGGATTGGTACTTTGGTAAGAATATCAAAATTATTCTGAACCTGAATGCCTACATGCTGGGTACCATGCACAATGTACTTCAATACACCATTCATATTTTCAAAAACATAACAAGAAGTAGTAAAAAGGGATCCGAATTCCCTCGTCAGCGAGAGGGAACGGATTGAGCCGCACCTACGAGAGCTGGCGAGAGACGCGGCCCTCACCGAGAGGCAAAACAAACTTGTGCGGCGCACTGTCCACAGGTGCCTCGCGGAAGGCCTTGTGTTTGTTGGGGACGAGTACAGCTTAAACTTATGTATGTCTAATTCTGTTCATAGACATTTACAAATTTGTACATAAACATTTAGTGTGCATATATCAGACATCATGAGTTTTTAATTCTAACGGTGTTTCATTTATCCATTTTGCCTCAGATATTAACTTCGAAGGGTGCGAGACGGAGGAGCAGTTAGTGAAGCGGCTTCCCCTCCCGCTACGCAAAGAGCACCTAAATAAGCTATTAAAGAACCTGCCCTGCGTCACAGGCAACAAAAACAAAGAGAAAATGGTATGTTTATGAGGAATGAAATGTGAAGGCAATAGGGTATTTCGGGGGAAAAACTCAAAACGGAAGTCAAGGAGAAATACTCACTTTGGCTTCAGTTTCTCCGGACTACCCAATAGGGTGTTCCAACGAAGGATTTTGTCGAAAGTAAGAATAAAACGACTTTCAAAATACAGTATTGAGAGTAACGGGCGATCGGGTTGCGCATGCGTGCTTGGCGCTGAGCCCCCTCCCCCAGCACAGTATTTTGGAAGTCGTTTTGTTCTTCATTGGAACACCCTATTGGTACCCACAGTTTTCCCCCGGCTGATTGTGTATTTTATTGTCGCCAGATCAAGCTATCGCCAAAGTATGACATCTACATAAGGGAGGATCTATCCTGGGGGTATAAGAAGGCCTACCGCAATAAACCGTTGCAACTTTTCCAGCAAATTCTTCTCATGTGCATCCCGGAAGTGGTATTGGGCCTCCCTTTTATCTCATGCAGTGGAACGAGGGGGACAGTTGGGCTGCCTAAAAAGATTATCGATGCTGTGCAATGTAAGTACTACTGTTCGTTCCAAATTCTTAGCGCACCTAGTGATATTGCTGAAATCCTAAATCTGTTGTTTCATTTTTTACAGTCTTCACTAATTTAAATTGTGTGGGTAGTCTGGAGAATCCCACAAAAATTACTGTAAATTTAATTTCCAGAATGAGGAAGGATAAGGAGGTGGAAGACAAAATAAAATCCCTGTTGCAAGAAAACACCCCGTAATTTCTTAATTGTTACTTTGTTGTTTGATATTTAAGATTATGATTATTAATTTGTGTTGTTAGCCGTGTTAGAATTGTTGGTTTTACCACACTAAAATTGTTGTTATTTACGATTATAATTCTTTAATTATTCGAGTTCTGTTACCCGTGGTAAAATTGTATCTATTCCACAATAAATTTAACCGTTATCAAGTTGTCTGTGTTGTCATAAAATCTCCCGAATGGTTCATCCCAAACAAATCTGACACTGACGTCGAGCAGGACCGATCCCCTGAACCGTAGGAAACCTCTATACTGCGTGCTGCATAATTTCTAGATACCGTCTCGAATCTGTATTAGGGTAATCTCACAGCTATCGCGACCATATCTGTGACACGTCTTCTAATCGTCTCGTGCGCGTCTCCGTGTCGTCTGAGGGGTGTCTCCCCGATGTCTCGCGGTGGTCTTGGGACTGTCTCCCATACGTCTCCGAGTCGTCTGCGGGGTGTCTCCCCGATGTCTTGCGGTGGTCTTGGGACTGTCTCCCGTACGTCTCCGAGTCGTCTGCGGGGTGTCTCCCCGATGTCTCGCGGTGGTCTTGGGACTGTCTCCCGTACGTCTCCGAGTCGTCTGCGGGGTGTCTCCCCGATGTCTCGCGGTGGTCTCGGTTTGGTCTTGAAGTTGACTGGGTCAGGTCCCCAAAATGTCTTGGTGATGTCTTCGTCGATGCCTCCATGTCTTCTGGAGCGTGACTGAAGAGTGTCTAAAAATGGCACAAAAAGAGCCCTTGCAGAGATCCGCCCTAGACACTCCACAGACACCGTAGCACTGTCTCTATATCATCTTTCGGTGGTCACCATGCTGTCTTAGCGGTGTATGCGTCGTAGACACTCTTGAGACATCCACAATACACTTTTTTTTGTACGGGTATGATCTTTTTAGTGTTGGTTTTAACACGGGGTTGGTCATGGGATGTGCAGTGCAGTGTGTAATATTGTTCTAATGTATTTTTGTAACCTCTAACCCTGCAAAACACCCTCTGGAGTGCAAAAAAAAACAGAAAGATTGTTCAACAAAGACCTTATATATCCCTGTCGAAATAAATGCGCACAGCAAGAGGAGACATCACACAGACATTTCAAATTGTTTTCAGAGGTAGGATGTTTAATTTTCTCGTCTCGCGTGTTTTTCTTTGAGTGTTTAGTGTGCGTTTTATCTGCTGTGCCTTGTTTTGGACCTGTCTTGTAGTTATGCGAGCCAGTCTTTCTCTCAGTTGTGTTTTTCGTCTCACTACTTTCGTTGCGTTACAACGCAATAGCTTTAAATATTGTCAGATTCGATTGAATAGGGGCCCGGCTCGCAAAACATACAGTTGCATGGTGTGCAGTAACTGGAGGGCTTACTAACTCGTTTCTCTATAAAATCACGGTTTCGCGCGGGAAACGGAAACCACCTTCCGATCTTCCTGTTGGGTTTCCTTCACGACCATGTGTTGTTTCGTGTCACGAACGAGTGAGATCACGCCTCGGTGACAAGGTTCAAATTCTGTTGAGAATCTTCCGCGAGCCAGGAAACCCGGCAGCCAGGCGCCAGTTTGGTGATTCCGTTACAAACCTCGAAATCACCAGCCATGGTTTCTCGTTAACAGTTGCCTCTAAACGTTTGGTCTAGCATAGAAAAAACGTTAAAACAGATAATTATTTATTTTCCCGTACCCAAGATGACATTTAAGGACAGAAAAAATTTCTATGGGGAAAATACGAGAAACACGGTTTTGTGACAGGTCAATATATGTGATTCTGGCGCGCTTATAGGGAAACCGTATGGAAACCTCGCGCTGGAAACACGAAACTGTGATGTGGCACCCAGTTGTTAATTTGTTTTGTATTGTGTTTTCAGGGAAATCATAGTCCTCTCGTCGTGAAGAAGGGCTCAGCGATCTGGCTAAGAAGAAGAGAAGAATCGTTACGAGGAAGAGCATCAAAGGTAGTACATTTTAGGTCAGATTTAAATCTTCGCCGCTATGCCCTCGTTTCGTTTTACGCTATAAATGGTGTTTGATTTCTTTCAGATGTCCCTCGAGTCAAGAAGGAGCCAATATGTGAGGATGTGATCACTCCAGTCCAGCCGTCTGCAGCTGCACCTGAGAACGCAGAGTCTGCCACTTCTACCTGCCCCACTGCAGAGGCAGTAAGTGATGCCGCTACTGAAACGTTTCGTGTTCTCTCGGTCTGCCATGGCAAGGCAGACCCTTCGTAACGAAATCAGTGTGCTGTGCAGTGCTGCAAAGTACTGCACGCACCCAGACTTCAACGACAGAGTGTCTGTCCTACGCGTTCTCCGCAACCACCTGGCCGCCCTCGGCCCTTCAGCCAACACGGGAAGGCGAGGCTAACCTTTAAAAAAATGAGTGTCAGTCAGGAACAGAAGAAACCACAAGCCGACGCCGCGAGCAACACACAGCAATTAGAACAGTTGTTCAAGCGTTCCGCAGGGCAAGTAGGCTTGTACCACAGCAAGCTGCTATCTCCGCTGTGGCTCCAGACTGCTTCCTTTGTAATGATGGTTGCAGCGCGCGAAGTCGGTTACGCGGAAGCTGGAAGGATGAAGGTCAGCGATCTGCAGAAGTTTCATTTTTCGACAGGAAACTAAAACTTCTTCATGAAAGAGTACGACCTTCTGCGATATATTCCAGGCTTTTTTCTTTTTTTTTTTGTTTTATTTGAATTGAAAGCTTATCCCTCGTTTCAAATTGTTACAGCTACGCACCCTACGTCGAGGACGAAGAGCGGGTGAACGAGGTGCGGCTGGCAATCGGCCGGCTCTTGGTCGCCGCCGAGCACACGATCGACCAGTTCAAGAAGGGGCCGAACGGGAAGTTCGGCGAGGCCGTCTCCGTCGACTGGAGGTTCGTCGTCCGCTTCCTCGCATGCGTCATGGTATACAAGACGGAGAGGAGCGGCGTGCCCACGCACGTCACGGTCGCGGAGATCGACGCCGCACAGAAGCAGCCCAGCGGCCTCTGGCTCATCAAGGTCGAGACGCACAAGACGGCGGCGGAGTACGGCGCGGCGGACGTCCTCTGCACCGAGTCGGAGTACCGCCTGCTCGACCGGTTCAAGACCGTGCGAGTGATGCTGAGGGACGTTCTTCCCATGTCGGAGGAGGCTGGCGGCCAGCTGCTGCTCCTAGTGAACCTCAACGGGTACCCGGCAAACAAGCTGTACGCCTCGATCCAGAAGTGGGCCCAGGCGGAGGGCGTCCCAGGGGCCCCCTTCAGCTCTCAGGCGATTCGGCGCACCGTCACGACCGACGCCTACGACCACCACGACAGAGCGACATGGGACAGCGTCGTTCGCCACCAACGGCACACGCCGGGGGTGGCAAACGCCGTATACATAATGAAGACGAAGAAACGAATCGCCGATGGCTACAAGAACACACAGGTTGTCATCGCATACTCTGCCATCTGCCAGGAGGCCATAGATGTGGGTGTTCGTTGGTTATTATGAAAGGAGGAAGAGTTGACAACACTAACAAGAACAGATATATTGAAAAGCTTCAGAGGTACACTGGCCAGTGATAAAAACACAAGGAAATAAAATAAGTTAACAATATGCGGACCGGGGGCTCTATGAGTTAAAGTTTACAAAACACAAATAACCGGCCGCTGACCGACAGAGTAACGGTATTCAAAGAAGTAAAAGGAAAGCCGCCGAGACGGGCGGCGTGCTAGGTTTTATGAGACCGGCCGGCGCCGGTGACCGCAGCGTTGACCAATCCGGACGCTGCTTTGGTGCCATGTATTTTAGAGGTGGTAAGACAGAGTTAGGGATAAGAGATGGGAAGGGGGGGGGGGGAGGGGGGAACTAGAGGAGAGGGAGGGGGAAGAGAGATGGAGGGAGGGGGAACAGGAACAGATGGAGTGGAAGAGAGAGGGAAAGGGGGGGGGGGTCACCTTTCATTCTTCACATATATTACAGAATAAATTGTGGGTATGTCTTGAGTGTTGCAAATAAGTATTGTCTGACACTACTTAATCTATTGTGTCTTACAGGTGAACAGCTCTAACTCAGGTCCTGATGACGAGCAGTCTAAGGAGCTGGGAGCTACTCATGTTCAACCGTTAGTTGATGTTGGCCAGGTTGGATGCCAGAGAAGGGTCAAATTCAGAGCTGACAAGTGCATAGCTGAATTAGTAAGTGTTACAGTTCAATTTATGTTGTTCGTGTTTCTTTCAATGTTTCACAGTGCATAGTAATTTCAATTTCTTGTTTTTTATTCCAGGATCTTGCAAAGCTTCTTAATGAGGATACGATTACATCTTGTGTGTTTACGAGGTTCCAAAATAATAATAAGAGGCTCGACGATTCGGACAGGGGGCTGATTCTGAACAAAGTTGTGCCATGGCTCCTTACACAAACAGAAATGTAAGTTATTAACATAATTTTCTAGAATTGCTTTAACTGCAAATGATTCATTGTATTTATCTATTTACTTCTTCCTTCTCTTTTATTTTAGTCCAACACATCAACAGTATGAAAATCTAACTGTTAAGATATGTAAATTGTTCCCATCAGAAAAGGTATTTTTCAGTAGTGAATATTTTCTGTGCTGCTCAATATATTTTTTATGAGCATGATAAGCATCTCTAAAATTTTTACTTGATTCTCCTCTAGGCCTCAACTTGGTTTGCTGCTCCCTACACTGAAAGCATTTCCCAGAGGTGTGCAAAAGGGAAGGTGTATGACAGAGTCAAAAATGCTAAGACTTGTCTTCGAAACAAAGGAGCGCTCCCTCGAGGTAAAAAATCCAGTAAGGAGGGCAGGTTGCCTTCTGTCACAGGTAAATTTTATGGAAATTTGAGATCAATTTTTTTTTCCTATATTGTGCTCCTAATTGTGCTCTAATTAAATTTTAGTGACTGGCACTAATGAAGAGAATAATGCAGTTGAGTGGTTGAAACGGAATTTTGAACCTCTTGAGCAAGTCCAGCTGCATTGG
Organism: Odontothrips loti; assembly: GCA_038380765.1. NCBI lineage: Eukaryota > Metazoa > Arthropoda > Insecta > Thysanoptera > Thripidae > Odontothrips > Odontothrips loti. The sequence continues at coordinate 1,430,009 of CM076247.1, read as the reverse complement.
CGGATGTGTGCCAACCTAAGGTTAAAAGGCCTCTTTCTGGATGAAAAGATGACACCAGCAGTTTATGTTGACAAACGGTTTAACATTCTAAAACTGCCTAGCTCATTTCAACTGGTATGTTTCTTCTTGCAAGTTGTGTGCATTGGTGCGTGTTGTGATTTTCTAATTCACATTAATATAATTCTGTCAGGTGCTGGATGACTTTGAAATCCTTCCGGATGTAATGAAGGATCAGTATGAGAGCTTACGAGGGAAGGGCAACAATTTGATGGCCAACTGGCTAATGTTTTCTTCATATGTTAAGAAATTATTGGAGTATTAACTTATTGAGCGCCCCAATTGCCCTGACAAGAAAGTATTTCAAAAATTTAAAGCCTCAATGGATTCTGCAGGTGACAATGAAGGTAAGTTTAACTCCAGTTAGACTTGATATACTGTGGGTGCCTTTACTTAACCAGCTGACTAAGTTCATATAATATCTCATTGTAGCTGAAAAGGATTTTGTGGTTTTGCAAGTCCTGCCAGTACTCTGCAAGCTGAAATCAAGGGTCAAGGTTGGGAGAGTAACTCTGAAACCCTCATCTGACGAAGCACGATCTGCCTTCATGCTACATGTTCCAGTGAGTATGGGTTCCAAAGTGCATTTAGTGGATTCTGTGTCTGGCTGTTTTGGTTGGTTTTGCTGTGCAGTAGTCTGTTCTGGGGGAGGGGGTAATTATCAGTGCTAGTCTTAAGTCATATGTACAAACAGCTTAATTGATTTTCTAATGGTGACTGTCTCATGATGCATCTGAATTGAGAGGGTGGGAGGGGAAGGGGTAGAACGGGCTGGATATATTTGTTCAAATTTGCCATCTGTTGTATTTACCAACACTATGGCACCACTTGGGCAATCAGATAATGAGTGTACTTTCTGCTGCACTTTGTCCCTAAGCCAGTGTTAGTTCATTTCCATATCTTTAATCCATTTCTTTAGATGAAAAAAGAAAATTTTAAATTTTTTTAAAATTATTTATTCAACGTGATATGCCTCATAACTGAAACTTTTATATTGCAGGGTGCTGCAGACTTCCAGGAGGCTAAAAAGAAGCGGGTGGAGAGGTACCTACAGTTCGGAGCCCCCATTCAGCCATACATTGCAACTGTTGGAGGAGAAGGTGAGAATTCCACCAGAGCATCGTATGTCATCGTCAACGAAGTGCCATGGAGAATGACGAGCATCACATCAGCTCTTGATGTCTGTTTTAAGACCTGTTTGCTCTGAATTGTGGTTACCCACCTGAGGCGGAACATATCTGGCTGCTACTGCAGAGTGCTTTATATGACATTTCGCTGCCTGGTGATAAGCACATAACTACAGTTTCTGACTTTCTGGAGGGCTTAGATGCCCATAAAGCAGCTCAAGCAAATAATCAGTAATGAATCTCATTGCTATTTAGATTTTTTTTTTTTTTTTAATTTCATATGATTGTTCTTGTATCATATTGTTTTGTAAGATTTCTAAATGTTTTACTATGTACCAAACAGCAGCTAAGCAAATAATTACCTAGTCATGAATCTACTTGGTATTTAGAATCTGTTGTTTTGTAATAGTTTTTATTTTTTCACCATGTTTTTGTGCTCGGAGTGTGTGAAGCGCACAGCGTTTTCTGATGGCAAGGCATTTTTAGCCCATTTTAACTTTTATCACTCAGACATTGTAAATAATGGTTCGTTGACTTGCTGTTTTTCTAATTGCAGTAGAAGCTATTCAAATTACAATAGTTTTATGAAACATGTTAAAAGTCATAAGGTAATTGCCCCTCCTACTATTATTAACAGCAATTTAGATGCTAGTCAAAATATAGAGGGTAATGCAGGAAGTATAGAGAGTGAGCACATTGAACCAATTGTTGATAATGTGAAGGTGGCATCTGGTGCAACCTTTCCTGAGAATAGTTTGAGTTTTGATAAGGCTTTGGCATCCTCTGTTATTTCCTTCATTGCTGATCTCTATGTCTACAATTTAACAGATGCTCAGATTCAATTTATTATTGATAGTCATTTGCGGCTGTTGGGTGGTGGCTTCCTTAAGATTTTAAAAGATAACATTGTTGGTTTACTCTCTAGAGCAGAGGAGGCTAAAGTCATCACATCAGTGGAGGTAAATGATGTATCTCTGATGTTGGACTCGTGCCAAGATATGTTTAAGGGGTTTGAGACTGAGCACCTTAGGTTTAAAGAATTTAAAAACTCAGGTGCGTATGTGAAACCAGAAGAGTTTGTAATTGGCAATGCTGTAGAACTTAGAAATGAAAAGGGTGTCCCCATACCTGTGCCAATAGCTCTTACGGGTCAGTTTGTTCCATTTCGGTTTGTCTTGAAGGGTTTCTTAGAATTGCCGGGTGTTTGGAATCAAATCCAGAATTATGTGAGTTACTTAGAAACAACCAAAGATTGTGGGAAAATAGAGAACCTAGTTCAAGGATCACTGTGGCAAAATAGAATCAAACCATTATTTGAGGGACAATTAGTTTTGCCACTGACATTCAACTTTGACGACTATGAGACTAACAAAGAATTGGGATACCATACTCTTGTTCATAAACTGGGTGCTGGATATATAAGAATTGCATGTCTTCCTTCACAGTCTTCAGGTACTTTAGAAAATGTTTTCCAAGCTGTGTTGTTTCATTCATCTGATCGTGATCAAGGCAATGCTAAAGCTTTCCGAAAAGTTGTGACAGAGTTGAAATTTTTAGAGGAGGAAGGCATAACTATTGTAACAAGTGAGGGTGTTTATCATTTGTACTTTTCATTGGCATTAGTGGAAGGTGATAATTTGGGTGCAAATGGTATCTTAGGGTTTGTGGAGTCATTCAGTGCCAACCGCTTTTGTCGTATATGTTCTGAACATATTAAAGTAACAAAAAGGCAAACTGTACTTGACCCAACTAAGTTGAGAACGGAAGAAGGCCATCTCAGAGATGTAGCACTTCAGAATGCTACCCGCACTGGTGTCAAGGACATTCGTGTATTTGATGAACTAAAATCATTTAAAGTTGCAGTAAATAGACATGTTGATATCATGCATGATATGGATGAAGGAGTGTGGAGATATGTTATGTTCAAAATTGTCAAGTACCTTTATGGGGAAAAAAGGTTTGATATTAGGTATTTAAATGATCTCATCCAAGGTTTTATGTATGGATGTAATGATAATGGCAACAAACCTCCTGCTATCTCTGAGAATGATCTGACTGACAAAAAAAAGAACAAACTTAAAATGTCTGCGAGTGAATCTCGTTGCCTAGTCAGGTAGTTTTGACTTATGGTTGGCCACCTTGTGTGTGAGGAAGACATGGAAGTATGGAACTTGTACCTCAAAGCACGTGAAATAGTAGATATTGTTACTGCACCTGATGTATTTACAGATGATTTACCAAGACTTACAAATTTGATCTGTGATCATCATGCTGACTATTTACGTCTTTTCAAGGAACCTTTGAAGCCCAAGTTCCATATTCTATTGCATTATCCTATGTTGATGGAGTCGATCGGGCCTCTTGATGCTGTTTCTTGCTACAGAACTGAGTCAAAGCACAAGGAGGGAACTGACAGAGCTAAGTCATGCCACAGCAGAATAAACCTACCATATACAATTATGAAAAGGCAGCAATTGAAATTAGCATGTAGGTTGTTATCAGGCCGTGGCCTGGTTTCGAAATTTAATTATTCTAAGACCACCGTTTTAAGAGCTCAGAATTTAAGTGGGTTTATGTCTTTTTCCGATTTGTTACCAGAACCATTCTTAGTTTGTCCGGTCACTACTGTAAAATTTCTCAAAATCAATGGTGTGAGGTATGAAATTGGTTCTGTTGTTGTTCCAGAAATGGATGATACTTCCCCATTGTTTGGTCAAATTCATAGTATTATTATTGATGGTACGGATGCTTTTTTTGTACTAAAACTTTATCATACCATTGTTTTTGAGAAATTTTACCATGCTTACTCTGTTGAGTCAAGTGGAGAGTGGCTGTTTGTCAATGTTAAAAGACTGAAAACTTTTGCAGCCACAGTTCTACGTTCTTTTCAGGGCAAAACTTTAGTGTCATTCAGATTCCAGCTGAAATTTTAACTAGTTATGTCTCTTGTTCATTTTAAGTAAGTTGAATCACAACAGAAGTTTACTGCAAATATTTAACTGTTTCAGTAGGATCTCACTTTTGTAATGTGTATTAAGCTCCATTTGTACTTAAGTTTATGTTGTATTAAGTTTCTGTTGTATAATATTTCAACCTGTATTAGTTCAGTTACTTCAGTGGGATTGTAATGTGTAATAGGCTCCATTTGGCAACACTTATAACCCATGAAGAAATGAATAAAACTCATTCATTTTTAGTATTCATACTTGCTTTATTCTAGCATCAATTCGGTCCTCCTCCACCTGTAATAATAATTCAGAAAATTACTGTGGCAATACCCTTGTATTGAGGCAAAACTAGGGTTCTCTAGTCAAGAATGTAATTGGTTTGCCATCCAGTTTTTAAACAAGAATCATATACTAACATTAAGTATATTATAGTCGAGTGCACCACACTCTTTGTGCTCATGGTAAAACTATTATACTATAGTTCAGAATATAATAGCTTTGCCATCAAGTCTTTAAACAAGAATTATATACTAACATTAAGTATATTATATTCAAGTATTATATATACTTCTTTCAAGACTAAATATTCTTGTCCGTATATCAATAATATAATATTCTTAAATTACAACTAAAACTCTTAATTTCAGAATACTTTTTTCTGAGAGTACCTCCCCGTCAAGACTGCGCCCAAGAAGGACGCGCGCAGGCCCGCTCGTGCTGTCCTCGTCAAGTTCGGCATCAGGAAGTCCCAGCCCCACTCCATCGCCCGTCCAGCTAGATTACCGCAGTGACCGGCCGGGCTGGGATGGCAGTTACTACCAAGCCTGCTTTAGCAGGGGCGGTGTTACCCGCACCGCTTCTGCCACCATCAACATCCGGACCCGGGACGTTGAGTTTGTGAAGCTCGCTATCCGGGACCAGTCGTGCGCCCTGGAGCGCCATTGGATGGTGGATGACTACCACTTCCTGTCCATCACCGAGGATGTGCCGCTCGCTGTCAACCCAGCTGAGTGGCTCCTCGACGAACCCGAAGAGCATCCCCTCGTTGACTATGAGATGTTCCTGACTTGGCGGCCACCGGAGCGATCCACGTTACGCTGGATCGTCGCAGAGTACGTGCCGTGCTTTGTCCCGGAGCAGGCAATCATCGATGCCCTCAAAGACGAGGGCATCCCCGCAGAGTCCATCAAGACCAAAACACAGGAGGCTCCGCCTGACCTGTTGGAGGACCTGGCGGCCCAGGACTGTGACATGAGCCGGCTCGTCGGACACCGCGAAGTTCTCATCGAACTCGCGGGTGACCACGACACCATCGGAAACCTGCTAAGCCGAGGCCTTCGGGTGCTTGGTATGTTTTTTTCCCTTAGGCCTCACTATCCCGGGTCCACCCACTGGGACGTCAGCAAAGTCGCTGACGAAACCCAGTCCGTGCCGCCGAGCACCCCGGGCCAGCCCGTCGACGCCGCCATCATTTCTTCAACTCCGGCGTCGCGGAAGAAGCCCAGGAGGAGAAGACCTGCGCGGACCCGCAAGCAGACCTGCGCGGACCCGCAAGAAGACGTGCGCGGACCCGCAAGAAGGCCGCCGCTGCTCCTGCAGCCGCCAGCGCCGCGGGCTCTGCTGCCGTCACTCCTCCGGTGCCCAGGAAGCACGGGGCCAAAGTCAAGCCGCCCACAACGGCCCGCGGCAGCAAGCCGCCACCTGCCAACTCTGGACCACGGCCGAACTCCAAGCCGTCTCTGGGGGACACGGCACAATGCTACAGGTGCCAGGGCTTTGGCCACCTCTCCGGGAGGTGCAAAGCCCAGCAGAAGTGCCGCAAGTGTTCAGGCGACCATCGCGCCCATGAGTGCACCGCTAACGCCGTCTGTTGCGCCAACTGCGACGGACCCCACGCTGCATCATCCCCCCGCTGTCCTGCCCGGCCCTCCGCGCCCGCTGCACCCGTGGGGCGCCCCAGGACCCGCTCCACCAAGGAGAAGAGGACCGACGACCATCGAGCCGCTCGGAAGGAAGATCTTCTCATCTCTCTCATCCGGCGGCTTCTTCGCCTGCCCACCTGATTGGTGGCTTTGATTCTACACAGCCCCCGGGCTGTATTTTTCTATATTGTTCTATTGTTATTGTAAACCCTGTTTGTCTGTATGTGTTACCCTGTGTATACTATTTCTTTTACAATTTACACAACCCTCCACCTACAAATTCACATACTTTACATATTTTTATAATTAATCCAATTCCTTTCAGGAAAAAAAACCCTGTAAACATGGTTGAAATACAACAACATCTGTTCTTATCAGCTTAATATCTAATATAGGACAAAGGGGGTCACCCGAAACTACAGTAGTGACCCTGAGCCCCTGGAGGGGCGAAGGGAGTCACCCGTTAACATCACTCATCAATCAACAAAAAATAACCTGAGTTAAAAGGCTGCGGCAAACCTCAGTGTTAAAGCGCAGGGGTTTAGTGGGTGCGACGCGGTCTCCTTCCGCCGTCAAGTCCCACACTGCCTTCCACTCCCAGCTAAGGCGTCTAACTGGGGGAGTCGACTTTTTGTCTTCTCTCTTGGCCACCAAGTCTAGCCCAGACAATTGGTGGCCATCAGGTGTGGTAAACCTGCCAGGAAAGATTTCTCTGCGCGTCCCAAGTCACGATAAGTACAATCCAACAAGCATATGAGGAGATAGAGCGATAACCCCACAGTGGGGAGCTCTTCCTCTGCGAACATCTCTCTTGAGTGACTTGGGCAAAAAAAAAAAAAAAAAAAAAAAAAGGCCTTTTGGCTTGATCAATTAATTCAGTTACGGTGGACTCACCTACGGGACAATATCCCAAGCTGTATTAGATCGACCTAAGCAAGAGTACTGCGATAAAGTTCTTCCCGTGGGTTGGAATCCCGGGTCGTAAGTTCCAGTCCTCGCTGACTTAAAAGACCCGTTTTTCTTATAGCTACAAAGTGATAGCTTTATAAGTACCCTCACCCAGCCTTGGCAAAGCTGTGGTTTTCTTTCTAAGTCTTAGTTTTCACTTAGTTTATTTTCCGCCAGTCTCCGGACTTAAAAAAATCCCCAGTCTTCGGACTTCAACATTTCATCAACTCCCAGGCCTGGCGACCTGCGGCAGTACAAAGCCAGTCTGAGGACTTAAAAACGCGGTCGGGGGTTCGCTGAACGCCCCCGCCCACCCCGACGGAGGGAGCACGGTAGTTGTGCTCCCGGTCCCGTACAAGGGGTGTGGGACTTAGTACCGAAGGTGTCGGCAGGGGATCAGCGCCGGTCCGGCCCCCCTGTTCGATCCTAGGGAAAAGTCACCGCCACAACCCGGCAGACCACCTGCCGGGGCACAACACAAGCTGGTAGAACTCCCAGAGCACATACCGTTTAACAGTGAGCAGGGGCCACAGCTAAAAACATTAGGGTACAGTCTTTAATTTCGGGCCACCCCGTTTTAAAGCACACTTACAAACACCAACAGAGTAGGTGATTACTTATCTACATCCGCCCGAGGGGCGGCCCCAAAGGGGGACCCCTAACCAACTAGCTAAACGCCCCGGCAACTTATCACCCGCTCTACATCTGCTTCGGCGGCCCGACGGGAGATCACCGTAGTCAAGCGACCGGTCACCCTGCGGGGACTTTACCAAACGCAGAGAGGGAGGTAAACCCCAGGGAAAGTGAAGGCCCCTTACTTGGAATCCTGAAGTATTAACATGGACAAGCCTAAAGTCAAGCGGAGGAAAAAGCCACCAGGAAAAAATGTACTTGAAAATTCGGAGAATGCTAGTACCCAAGAAACAGCACAGAGGAAACCCAACTTCACCTTGGGATACTGCCTTCAAAATACTCAGCTGCAAAATGGCCTAGATGATCAGCCTACATCTTCCACCTCAACAAACGAAAGAAAGAAGAACTTCCCCGACATGCCGGACCTAACAGACTTTAACCACTTCCCTGACATTCTGAGAAAAAACCTAGAAGATGAAGATGAAAACACTACCGATGCAAGTGTAGACATTGAATCTTTAGAAGCAACAGATTATGTAAACAGCAGCATACTCCGAGCCATGAAAGAGAGCAGCGCAAAGATCATAAAGGAAAATCAAGAAATCCTTCAAAACCAACGTGAAAACCAAAACAAAATCAGACTGCAAGAACTTCAAGCCGAAGAAATCAGAAGAAAAAACCAAGAGACACAAGCTGCAAAAAACTTGTACCCAGAATTTGTAACAAACAAAAAGGTAACCTCACTAAACGTCGAACTTCAAAACCGCTACGAAGTCTCAAACACCCAAGAACAGAAGATTGAAGAAGACAGAGGCATGGAAACAGCCAATGAAAACGGCCCAAGTAAAGAAAATGAAAACCCAAAGAAAAGAACAAGAGACAACTCAAGTCAAGAACCAAGCCCAACTCAGACTCCAAGACAACAGCATACAAAAAACCGAATTCCACTAATCGTACTGAGAAATGTAAGTGACTTCACAGGGTTAAGACAAGCAATTGGCAGATATGCGGGAAAAGACTTCATTGCAAAACCAAGAGGCACGATAATGGAAATAAACTGCAAAACCGAAGAACTATACGTCAAGGTCTGTGACATACTTAAGGAGGAGAAGATCGACTTCCACACATACAGTGGGAATGTAATCGGAAAGCAGCTGGAAATCTTGATAAAGGGAATGCACCCTGAAACCAGCAAGACTGAAATCAAAGATGAACTTGAGGCAATGGGCTTCATAGATGAAGAAATCAAGAACTATAAAAACAACGAGGGCAGAGCCTACTGGACCCATGAGGTGAAACTGAAACCAGCTAAGATAAACCCTATAATCTATGAAATTAAAATCTTGGCAAATCAAGTTATCAGAGTCGAAAAGAAAAGAAAGCAAGCACCAGTCTGTCAAAACTGCACAGAATATGGACACACAAGAGGCTACTGCCACAATAAGCCACGCTGCATCAGATGTGCCAAACAACACAACGTCAGGGATTGCCCAGTCAAGCAAGACGACTTTGAAAATTTTAAATGAAGTCACTGCTTCGATAGCCACATGGCAACCTACCACAAATGCCCCGCACTTATATAAGCCACGGCAAAGCAAGAGGAGGGGAGAACTCCGAAAACACCTGGAACACAAGCTACAGGTTTCCGCCTTGCAAATCCACCATCGGGAAACGCCTGGAAAGACAGACAAAAGAACCAAGAAGAAAAACAGAAAGAACCTTAACAAGCTCAAACTGCTGCACAAACAATAAATATAGGGCAAATCATAAGTAACCTCATTGAACAAGTCATTACTTTCGTAAAAAACTGGATCCAAGAAAACGCCGCAAACATCCTGCCAAAAATCATCGAATTACTGACCCAAAAATGAAGATCATATCATGGAACATAAACGGAGCCAACATCAGGAAACATGAGCTTGAGCTCCTTATCTCTGAAGAGAAACCTGACATCGTGTGCCTGCAAGAAACCCAGCTCAAACCAAAAAACAGCTTTAACATCGAAAACTACCAAATATATAGGAAAGACAGGTCCGATTCGAGGCAAGGAGGGGGCGTCCTAATAATGGTGAAGAATCAAATTGCCCACCAGCCAAACTACTTGGAAAATCTAAAGGTCACAACAATAGAGCTAATTGGAGCAAATATCTCAACAAATAACGGAAAAATAGAAATAGTATGTGCCTACTTTCCCCCAAATACAGCCAAGAAAAAGGACATCATAAAAATAGAAAAGATCCAAGAGCCATTCATCCTCATCGGTGACTTGAACGCAAAATATAATAAAAACAACAGGATTGGAAGCATTATGCAGAAAATCACAAGATCTCATGAACTCCAACTGCACATACCAAATGAACCTACCAGAATTGCACCCCTACGCAAGGGTAAAAGAACAGAACCAGATGCCACCCTTGACCAAGTAGTCACCTCCGAAATCTATACCGATGTCATCTTAGAAGTGATTAAGCAAGGCTCCTCAGACCACATGCCAATAAAACCTACCATAGACCTTAGAAACTGCAAGCCAAAACCCCCACCGGGGTTCAAGATAAAGTGGCACAAGTACATGCAAGAACTCTCAAACTATACCTGGTGTACAACTGGAGACGTTGAGGCAGATACCACATCGTTCACCCGCCATATCCAAGCTGCCATCCTAAATAACTCCATTCCTAGCAAAGGGAGAAAAATAAAGGACAGGATTCCGACCGACCTGGAGAAGATGATAAAGGAAAGGAAAAACCTAGAAAAAGCATACTACAAATATAGGGTAAACAAACCCCAACTTAAACACCTAAGGAATGAAATCAAGATAAGGTATAAAAACTACAAAGAAGAAAAGATGTGTGAAAAAATCAGAAAACTTGAAGATTCATTACTAAGATGGCAAGTGCTCAAACATGATCGTCCGATCAATCCACCCATACCACAGCTAAAATACGGAAATAAAAAAGCCAACACAGAAAAGGAAAAAGCCGATCTACTGGCAGAAGCCCTACATGATAAATTCCAGGAGCACCCGATGGAAAACCAAACGAGACTGCATAAGGACAAAGCAGAAAACATAAAGTACAAATATAGAGAAGCTAAATTCAAAAAGTATCCAGTACTAAAAATGGAGCAACTGGAAATAGCACTAAAGACCTGCAATTCAAAAAGTGCGGCAGGACCGGACGGTATAAACTACCAACACATCAAAATGCTCCCCCAGCTGCGAAAAACCACCTTCTGCAACTCTATCAGCAAGCCATACGAAACCAGATTTACCCAAGCTGCTGGAAACTATCATTTGTTACCATGCTACCCAAACCAGGCAAAGACCCGGGAAATCCAAATTCATACCGGCCAATCTCGCTGCAATCCTGTATGGGGAAACTCTTTGAAAAAATCACCCTGGAATACTTCAACCTGACCAGTCTACTGCACCACCAATTCGGCTTCCGTGAAAAACTCAGCTGTACCTACCAATCACAACGCCTAATAAATCATGCAGTGGAAACAATAAACCTTGAATATGAAGGCTTAGTCATCTCGCTGGACGTGGAAGCAGCGTTCGATAAGGTCCCACAGAATGAACTTATAATGAAGCTTGAAAAAACCAATCAGCCAAAATGGCTCACAAAAACAATATGCTCCTACCTGGAAGACAGAAGCTTCTACGTGAAAGTTGGCAAGAACACATCTAAAATCTTCTCTAAGGGCTGGAACGCCACAAGGTGTCTGGTCACCCCGTCTATTTAACTTGTTCATACATGATATGCCAGAAAACCCAGATGGTATCTTCCAATATGCAGACGACACGGCGTTGATCTTCAAAAATGGTCAGGGGAAAAACCTAAGCGACAAGGCAAATAATTACCTGAGTAAACTAAACGACTGGTGTGAAAACTGGAAGATCAAGATAAACCCGCTAAAGAGCCAGGCAATCATACTAGCAGGGACGACCAAACAGCGAGAAGTTAAACTCTACTACGATGGTCAAATGATACCAATAAAACCCTCTTTCAAATACCTTGGAGTTACTATTGACCGTTTACTCACCTTCCAGAGACACCTAGATGAAATGAAGGAAAAAAGCAAGTCAAAAACGGCATCCTTGATTAAATACCTACAAGGAAGGAAATCAGCCAATCAGGAAACGCGCACCTCGCTTTACACGACTCTCATCCAAAGCACCCTAACTTATGGGCTGCCAGCATGGGATATGCTAAGTGATCACCAAGTAGACCAGTTAATGAGAATAAAAAAAAATGGATCAGAATGATGCTTTTCCTTCCTAGGTCAACAAAGAAAGCCACTGTAGAGAACCTAACGCCATTTGTGACATTCAGAAGACTCACGATAAGTACAATCCAACAAGCATATGAGGAGATAGAGCGATGACCCCTCAGTGGGGAGCTCTTCCTCTGCGAACATCTTTCCTTAGTGACTTGAGCGAAAAAAAAAAAAGAAAAAAAAAAGGCCTTTTCAAGCGGCCCGAAACACTATCCTTTCCACCCGTGAATGTGATAGATATCAGATCGTGTTTAGTAAAAACACCAATTTTTTTTGTCTCGCTTATTAGCGGAGAGGGACGGCGGATTCGCCTACGGAGTCTTACCCTAAACCTCTCCTGCGGCTTGAGAGTGACAAAAATAATAGCGATCAGTTCTTTCCGAGGCTTGGCAACCCGGTTAGTATCCGCCAGTCCAAGGACTTAAAAATTCCTTTAAAATTTTGCTACTAAGTGATAGACTTTAAACAACGTCCCCATGAATGTCAAGTCCTGGCGGCTCTGTGACAAGTTAATTTAGCCAGTCCTCCGGACTTAAAATTCTCAGTCCTCCGGACTTTAAACGCCAGGTGGCCTGGGGCCTCGCGTCCCCGGGTGTCCGCTGCTGGAGGCCCCGCAAGGGGCTGGTCCCAGCAAGGCGGCAGGCTCGAAGTACCGCAGCGAGGCGTCTGGCCTCCTGCGGGAAAAGGCCCCCCAGGCAAACTTCAGGCAGGCTCACAAGCCGCTGGAGGTGAAAGACTACACGTGGCTTTCACACCCTGGAACTCCCAGCTTCGGCAGGGGCCTTGGTGGTGCGGTCGCTTATACTCACATGATTAACCAAAAAGTACTCAAAGAAGATAGTCATGTCGGAAGAGAGTTCAGACCGCCTACCAAGGCATGAAAAACCTCCGGAGAAATCTCTGCCACAAAGAGATGTCCACAAGAAATTAGACAACCCAACCCAAACTGAGCAAAAAACCCCAGCATCATCATACTTCAGCGGAAGCATTTTCGACACGGAGGAAGAACTCGAGTACCAAGTGGAAAGAAACAAGTCCTTAAACCTCATCACAAACCCAGCTCTTCAAAAAGAAGTAAACTCCCTCGAAGACGAACTTCAAAATGAAACCACAAGCAGCTACAAACCCCAAAAAATCCACGATCTGGACACCGAAATGGAAATAGTCACAGATGACTCAAACATAGAAGCCAGACTTCAGCACCTTCTCCAAACTGGAGAAGCCCTAAATCAAGAACCCTATACCCACCCTAGAAAAACCTCACCGGCCAAAAACTCAGTACCACTCAAGCCAATCCCAACCGCAAATAGGTACCAAGCTCTCTCTGATGAAGAAAGTTCCCAAGAAGACGAAATCTCCACCACCCAAGAAGACACCGAAGAAGAACTGCCTAGCCTTAAAAAACTCAAAAGGAGCCCAAGAACCAAGAGGACACATCAAGAACCAAAAACCCAGCAAGAAACCAGAAAACCAGAAGACCCAAGACTCCAGCCCAGGCCAAGATACAAACCACCACCCATCGTCATTAAAAAAATCACACACCTTGGCCCTTCCAGCAACAGGAAACAAGTTGGCGACAACATTCCAGCAACAGCTAAGGAAACAAGTTGGCGACAACTTCTGAATGGAATACATTCTGCGAAGAACTTGAAGATTTAGAGGTCAAAATCTCCAAATTCGCCCGAAAAAGACGACCTGCAAGCTAACATAAACCTCTGGTAGTCAAAAATAATCGAGACATTGAAAAAACTGAAGATCGGTCATCGCACTTACAGATCAAGAAATGATAAAACCATATCTGTAATTATTAAGGACATTCATGTCTCTATCACCAATCAAGCCATCTGCGAAGAACTTGAAGATTTGGCATTTCAACCACGAAACTTCTACAGGATGAACAGACAAGGCGAACCAACCGAGCAAATAGCAGTGGAACTCCAAAATGACCCCAAGAACAGAGAAATATATGACCTCACCCGACTGGCTAGCTTAGTAGTCAGAGTGGAACCAAGACATAAAAAGTCAAGTGATAATCTTTACAGGGGGAAAAACCTGAAAGATGTCAGCATCACCATAAATGGCACTCAAATCCCGGCAACTAAATCTCTCAAATACCTAGGAGTTCATATAGACCGAGGCCGTCACTTCGACGTCCACGTCAGAAAAATCATAAAGAAGGCAAAAATGAAAACGGCAATCCTATCCAAATATCTTAAAAACAACAACATCCTGAACCCAAACACCAGGAAAATACTAAATGAAGCACTCATCCTGCCTACCATTACATACGGCCTCCCCACCTGGGATAAAATATCAGCAACTTAAAAGGAGAAGATCAGGAAACTCCAGTCGAAGTGGGCACGCATCATCACCGGCCTTCCAAGAAAAACCCCACTAACAACTCTTCACGCACTGGCTCCCATTGACACGCTGAATGAAATCATCCATAAAATAAGAATCAAGCACGCCATCAGATTGTCTGAACACGTCAACCCCCTCATCGAACATGTGGATGGCCAGTGGTCTGAGCCTGAGGACATCTTACAATCTATAGCAGAGGTTTTCTGCTAATCTCATTTCTCAGTAAATGGGATATAGCAAATAGACCTAGTAAATCCTGTACCAAATCCTAAACAAATCCTCAAACAAATGTAACAAATTGTGAACTTACAGAGTACAAAAAAATGCTATGTATTGTTATGCTATGTTGTTGTTGAAATAAATGAGGGGCAAAGACCGAATGATTCCTCAGGGATGAAGGTCGCCAAAAAAAAAAAAAAGAAAAAGCTTCTTGGCCATTTGGCTTTCTCAATACAATCACGTACGGTGTAATTCACCTAGAGGAGAGTATCCTCAACGTTTTTGTGAGTTAAGTCTTAATCCGTTATTGCGGTTACCAGTTCTTCCTGTGGCTTGGAAACCCAGGTTGTATCATCCAGTCCAAGTTGACTTAAAACACCCCTTCTTTATTGCTACCAAGTGATAGCTTTATATTAGTCGCCCAGTCTTGGCAAAACTGCGGTTCGTTTTTCTAAGTCATAGTTTGGACTTGTAAATATTCGCCAGTCTCCGGACTCTAAAACCCTTTACTTATCAACTCAACATCATCACTCCCAGGCCTGGCGACCTGTGGCAGTACATAGCCAGTCTGCGGACTTAAAAACGCGGTCGGGGGTTCGCAGAATGCCCCCGCCCTCCCCGGCGGAGGGAGCACGGTAGTTGCGCTCCCGGTCCCGTACAAGGGGAGCGGGACCTAGTACCCAAGGTGTTGGCAGGGGATCAGTGCCGGTCCGGCCCCTCTGTTCGATCCTAGGGAAAAGTCACCGCCACAACCCGGCAGTCCATCTGCCGGGGTAGACAACACCACTCGTGAGAACGCCCAGAGCGCAAACGGAGAGCAGGGGCCCCGAGAAAAACATTAGGGTATAATCCGTCCATTTCGGGCCACCCCGTTTGGCGGTACACTAAACGTACACTAAGACGATAGGCGGGAAAATAATTTCCCTACTTAGTTACTTCCCTGCTAACTACATCCGTCCGTAGGGGAACCTCTGGCAGGCAAAGGCTCTCCCCAAATCGTATTTGACCTGATCTTGAAAGTTAAGCGGCCACAGACCTGAGCTGGCGGCAAAAATGGAGGCAGGAAAGAAGCCACCAGACATTCTAACGCAAGGCGATTTAGACTCCAGTGACGAAGACGCTGTACCGAAACATACGGAAAACCCAAGCTTTTCACTATTCGAAGAAATCCAGATTGAAGACATCAATGAGAGAATGAATCAACTTCAAGCACTCAGAAACCTAGAGAAGCAAAGGAATCAAAATGAAACGGAAGAAACCAATAATGCAAAAGGATATAAAGCTCTCATGGAGAAAATAAAGACAAGAAGAAACTCTGTGCCCAAAGAACCAAGAAATCTTTATGAGAACCTTAAGAAAAATCAAAGTGAAAAAACCAAGAGCCTAGAAGAAACAAATGCCACAAAAATAACTCAAGCCCAAATAATTCTGAAACCCATAGCCATGCAACAAAACCCTAGCCACTCCAGCAAAGAAAAAACCTACGAAGCCCCGGGAAACCAAAGGAGACACATTGCAGCGGTCTCCCATCCAAGTCTGCGCCACAATGGCAGAGACTTGACTTCTGTTTAAAATCCCCAGGACCGTAGCCACTAGGACAGGACAGATGTGTTTTCAGGGGACAGCGAAAGAATGAACCAAATCTTTTCGTCTAACTTTGCAAGCACAAGTGAAAATTCAGCATATTTCAATAAAGTTGGAAAACAAGCACCTACAAACCTACTGTAAAGACAGCAAGAGAACTACATGTCTGATGAATCCCAGCATGAAAATGATGATGTCATGTCAACGATAGGCCAGGAACAAACAGAGGAGACGGAACAAAGTGAAAATGAGAATGAACAACTATACTCACCCCTACCCACCTATAACCGCTTCAGCCCAAGAGGAAATGATCCGAAATTTGAAGAGGAAATAAGGAAAGCTGCAGGTATGGAGAATGGAAATGAAGACGAAGAAAAGAATGGCAAGAGACCCAGGAGTATCTCTAGCAATGATAGCCCTAAACAGGATAACTCTAAAACCAAGAAAAGACCACCGCCACTTGTTATCCCCCAGAAAACAGAAAAAATTCCCCCAATTCTGGTAAAAAGTATCAAGGATTTCCCTACCATGAGGAGACTGATACACTATATAGCAGGCAGAAATGTACGTTGTATAGACAGAAACGAGGATATAGAACTCCAAGCTAAAAACAATGATGTATACTGGAAACTATTGAACGCACTTCGCAAAGATAAAATGGAATTCCACACCTACTCCCAAAGCAAAGAAAAGCCACAAGAAATTGTAATCAAGGGTTTGCACCCAGATACATCAGAAGATGAAATCCTGGATGAACTCAAGGAGTTAGGATATAAACCAGAGTCTGCAAATTTTAGAAATAACGAAAGAAAATACAGGATCTTCTCAGTACGGCTGAAGTACACTACAAAAATAGGGGAATTGTACAAAACCGAATTCTTCCTAAATCAAAGAGTAACCATAGAGAAGAACAAGCTGGCCCGTCCCTTCCGTCAACCTCGGTGCCAGTTCCGCTCCGCTCCACCGGCACCTCGGTTCGACAGGGGGACTTGGCCAGTTTGGCCTGCCGGCGGCGTTTGCGGGGGCCTTCGGCCCCCGCCTCAAGTCTCCCTTGAGGTGCCCGATAGCAGATGTACTTGTTACGATTTAAATCGTTAACCTGAGCCCGTCCCTGTGCGCGCCGCGATATGGTAATGGTGTGCGCGCGGTGGTCAACCCTAACCTCAAACAGCAAGAACAGACAAATTTTCATTTCTCAAAAATGCGATACAAATCGAAAATTGTTGCCACCGTACGTGATTCTACGTTAGGAAAGGAGTTTATCCTCCAAATTTGAAGTTTTTCTGTGAACGATAAGTCGGCGTACACACTAGCGAACGAACGAACATCCGGCATAAGACTATAAGCCCGGCTCCTGCCGTTTCTAAAGAAACGTATCGGGACGGGCTAAAAACCAGAAAATCTCTGTATGCCACAGGTGCTGCGGGCTCGGCCACACGCAAAACTTCTGCACCAGGAAAGAACACTGCACCAGATGTGCTCCCGAAATTCGAAAATCACGAACTAAGGGAATGTTAAAATGACCCACAAGATTCTGATAACTTCAAATGCTACAACTGTGATACGAATCACATGGCCACATACCACAGGTGTAGCAAAGTACTGGAAGCAACAATAAAACAGGGAGAAAAAAGAACAGCAGCAACAACGCCAAGAACTCCAAACACCCCACTAGTAATAAAACCCTAACCTGAAAAACCGCAAGCCACAAAAACCTGGGCCGAAGCACTCAAGCAAGGTACCAAAGAAACAACCGGAAATCAAGAAACAGGAAATAAAAACCAAACTGATGAAACGACAGAGGGCAGTGGCTTTGAAACACTCATCTTTAGCCTGATCGACAATGCAGTGAAATTTATCAAAAAATGGTTACTAGAAAACGGGAAAAACCTTATCCCCAAAATCTTTGAATTGCTAGCCCAAAAATAAAACTCATCTCCTGGAACATCAATGGAGCAATAGCTAGAAAACATGAGCTTGAATTACTTATAATAGAAGAAAACCCAGAAATAAAATGCCTTCAGGAGACCAGGCTTAAACCGGACAAGACCTTCAACATTGAAAACTTCACCATCTATCGAAAAGATAGAACCCATAAGCGAGGAGGAGTTGCCATCCTTATTAACCAGAAAACTCAGCACGAACCGGATAAATTAGAAAACCTAAATGTTTCTTCCATTGAACTGGTTGGAAAAGTACCTACAAAAAATGCAACAGAAAACTATGTCCATATTGTATCTGCGTACTTTCCCCAAATACCGCCACCAAGAGAGATATTAAACAAATTGTAAACATAGGAATAAACTTCATAGTTGCGGGGGACTTAAATGCCAAGTTCCTCAACTCTGGAGGCAGCCCAAATAGAATTGGTGACATTTTGAATGAACTGGTTGCGGAGCAAGAATGCCGATTATTTTTACCAGACGAACCAACGAGAATAGCCCCCTTAAGGAAAGGGGTGAAGTCGGAACCCGATGCCATCCTGGGCCAGATTTTAGCATCGGAAATATATGATGATATAAAAATAAAAGTGCTTAAACAGCATTCTTCCGACCATGTCCCAATCAGTACAAGTATAAAAATAAAGGATAGAGAAGAAGAACCACAAATGACCTTTAAGATGAATTGGAAAAACTTCACAAAAGACCTAGATAAAGAAAGAAAAACTACTGGAAATCTTGACCATGAAGTGAATGTTTTTACAGCTAGTATACAAGTGGCTATTCTAAACAACATACCAATCTGAAGAGGAAGAGAGAAAAGAAAGCACCACTCCCTAAACAGCCACAAACGAAAATTAATGAAAGAAAGAAGATAGAACAAGAGTACTATAAAAATAGAACAGGAAAATACCAATTAAACCACCTTAGAAACCAAATAAAAGAAGATTATAGAAAATATAAGGAAGATCAGCTGCTCAAGAAAATACAAAAACTAGAAGACCCAGTTCTTCGATGGCAGGTACTAGAATATGATAAGCCAACACCTCCCAAAATCCCTCAGCTCCGTATGGCAAACAAAGTGGCTAACACGCAGAAGGAAAAAGCGGACCTTTTAGCAGAATCCTTGTATGGAAAATTTTCGGAGCATGAAATGGAAAATCAAACAAGACTACATAAAGATAGAGTTGAAAACATCAAGTATGGATACAAAAAGAAAAAATTCAAAGGTTACCCCAAACTGACCATGGAACAACTAGAAGGAGCCCTCAAAACCTGCAAAAACAAAAGCGCGCCGGGACCTGATGGGATCAATTATGAACATCTGAAAAATTTTCCACCATCTGCCAAACATCACCTCCTGCAACTATATCAAGAAATAGTGGAAAAACAGGAATTTCCACAAAAATAGAAAATATCAAGTATCACAATGCTGCTTAAACCAAATAAAGATCCGGGAAACCCAAACTCATACCGCCCCATAACATTGCAACCTTGCATGGGTAAATTGTTTGAAAAAATTACAGTGTCTTATTTTAAAATGAACTGTATCCCTCCTCATCAATTTGGCTTTAGACAAAAGCTAAACTGTACATACCAGCTACAACGAATCATTGCCTCATCAGCTGAGGTCATAAATAATGAAACGGGTGATCTCATAATATCTCTTGATGTTGAAGCTGCGTTTGACCGGGTACCGCACAGGGAGCTCCTCCTGAAGCTTAAAATTACGAAACAGCCGAAATGGCTCATAAGTGTTATTGAGTCGTGCCTTGAAAATAGGATGTTCTTTGTAAAGTTAGGAAACTACTCCTCTGAGATATACCCAATCCGGGCGGGTACACCGCAGGGAGGTGTATGGCCAATGAGTCAGGAAGGCACTTTCCAATATGCAGATGACACAGCGGTTATGTTCAAAGGTTACGGTGAGGAACTAAATACAAAGGCCAATGTATACTTACAGCTCCTCCATGAATGGTGCGAGAAATGGAAAATTAAAATAAACGGAGGAAAAAGTCAAATGATTATCTTGACAGGTACTAAAAGGAGAGCGCAAATCCGGTTACAGTATGATGTAGAAACTATCCCGTCTACAAAGGCTATCACATATCTAGGAGTGAAAATAGACTCCAACCTAAGGTTCCAGGCACACATTGAAAACCTTAAGAAAAAATGTAAAATGAAAACCGCCTCCCTGATCAGGTACCTGCAAGGCAGAAAATCGGCTAGCCAAAAGACAAGAACTATACTTTATACCTCCCTCATACAGAGCACCATCACATATGGACTCCCAGCCTGGGATATGCTCAGTGAGAACCAGCTTGAACATATCATGCGTCAAGATAAGAAATGGATGAGAATGATCCTCTTCTTACCAAGGTCTACAAAGAAAACGGTAGTTGAAGAATTGGCACCCTTCAAGACTTTCCGAAATCTGAGGCACGAGATAGCGGCTAAAAACCTGGACGAGCTTCAAGACCATCCAAACCCGCTCCTAAGGGGTATGAGCAAGGAAACAGGCGCGCTGCCTTTTGATAAAAGGATCATGGCAATAGACCGGATCCTTATAAACTTACCAGGCAGATAAAAGCCACTAATCCTCAGCGTATTTTCAACAGTAGTGACCCTAAGTACCCGTTGCGTCAGACGACCTGACTGCACGGTGTTACAAAGGGGGTCACCAGGAAAAATTAACCTCAGATCCTACAGTAGTGATCCCGAGTCCCCGTAGCGTCAGCGGTGGTCCTGACTGCACGGTGCAACAAGGGGGGTCACCAGAAAAAATCTAGTGTGACCAAACACTCTTCTCTACTGTTTCCACTCCAGAGAGGGACCGGGTAACTCCGAGTGCGTACCGCCCCGACCAGAGCTGCATCGGCAGCCCTTCCTCCCCCTGAGGTGCTGAGGCACCAAATTCAGGTGGTACTCGGAGGGGTGCTCAGGCTCAGGGGACTGGTATCGCCGGCCTTCCAACCGGTCCACCCGGTGGGGTGAAGGGAGCCAAATACTTGCTCCAAAAACCTCAACGACCCTGGGAATCGGGCCTGGCAACCCGACACCCCAGGGCCAAGGGAGCCTGCGGGCCCCGAACAAGAAAACCCCCAAAACAATAATGCAACGGACCTGGGAATCGGGCTTGGCAACCCGACACCCCAGGACCAAGGGAGCCCGCGGGCCCCGAGCAAGAAAATCACCCCTGAATTTGGCATTAACTACAGTAGTGACCCTGAGCCCCTGGAGGGGCAAAGGGGGTCACCTGAAACATCTCATCAATTGCATCAACCACAGTAGTGACCCGGAGTCCCTGAAGAGGACAAAGGGGGTCACCCGAAACTACAGTAGTGACCCTGAGCCCCTGGAGGGACATCACTCATCAATCAACAAAAAACAACCCGAGTTAAAAGGCTGCGGCAAACCTCAGTGTTATAGCGCAGGGGTTTAGTGGGTGCGACGCGGTCTCCTTCCGCCGTCAAGTCCCACACTGCCAACCATTCCCAGCTTAGGCGTCTAACTGGGAGAGTCGACTGTCAGTCTTCTCCCTTGGTCACCAAGTCTTGCCCAGACAATTGGCGGCCAACAGGTGTGGTAAACCTGCCGGGAAAGATTCCCCTGCGCGTCCCAAGTCACAAAATGTCTCACTTAACCTTCCCGCAAAAAGGAGATAGTACGGTGTTCCCGAAATGGGGGAGAACTTCCTTGAAATAGCTCACTGGTGACTTGAGCGAAAAAAAAAAAAAGCCTTTTGGTTAAGCTCGCGGGGTAGATTGGCTGGGCCCCGTGCGGTAAATCGCAGACGCCCAGCCAAAATCGCCCCGCGGCTTAGCCAAAGGTGGGAAGGCTCAGGGAAGGCTAGCGGGAAGTAAGACCATCCGTTAGCCCTTCCCTACGCTTCGAGCCGGCTGTCGGCGGTAAGACCGCGCCGACACACCGCGTGCGATCGTGATATTAGAGCATAATTAGCCAATATAGCCTAGATACCTAGCGGTGCTAACAAGGGCTGGCTCCTCTAACAGCAAAGACTAGTCGGTGCTTATCAGCGCCCCCACCTGCTCTTGTAAGAGCAATCCTGCTCTTGTTAGAGCAACTCTACCCGACCAACGAGGACGCCGGTGCAGTAATTTCACGGCGCTGCCACTCCACTAGGCCCGACCAACATGGCGACGCAGTTATTCGTCAGCCTGCCCTACAGCCGGGTGTATACATGTCCCACCTGCCTCAGCCTCCCGTTCCCAAAACTCAACCGCTTTGAGGGTAAAACTTCGTCCACCCGAGCCGGGTGTCTGAAGAAACACTACACGGGCGAACACAAGACCACCTGCGTAATAAATTACGTTTGTCACTGCGGTCTGATTTTCCGGGGCAACGGCACGACGTATAACATGAAAGCTGCCAATGATCATTTTAAGAGAATGTATCCCGGAGAGCCAACTGAGGCCGAATACGAGAACAACGGCGGCGTCTCGCTGCATCCTATCAACGCCCCAGGCGCACCAGGCATCCCCACTCAACCTGCGCCAGTAGTTCACAAGCCGCCCGCGCCAGGAATGCGGCGCGGTACGCAGAACTCAACGCCTCCCTGAGCCCCTCCCCGTCGGGGTCATCACCAGCTGCTTCCCACCCGGCCCCCAGCAAGATTCCCCTCTCTACGGAAAGGATTCGGCTATCACGCTACGGCCGCCGGGGTGACCCGCGGCGACTGACCAACCCGCGGCGACTGACCAACATGCCGCGGCAGGGACCCTCTGTGGACCCCCTGCCCATGCCTGCTCCTGCATCTACTCCTGCCCGTGTTGAACCTTCACCCTCGGCCAACAACACCCCCGCCCGGCTCGCTGCCTTGTCGCCTCCGCGCTTGCCCGCGGCCTCGCCACCCTTGCCGCAGCCGACTCCATCAGTCGGTGCCAGCGGGACGGCAGACTCCCCCGCTCGGCCCACTGCCGTGCCGCCTCTGCGCTTGCCTACGGCCTCACAACCCTTGCAACGGCCGACTCAACCCAGCGGGCGTGTATCCCATTTCCGACCAGCTTCTCTTATTTCAATTGGATTGGAGGTCCGCGCGAGGTTATACCGTCAGGGATAAGAAATCGCACTATTGATGGGGAAGATCCCAAGATAACGCGCGCAGGAACTCGTCGACGAAGATGAACGGAGAGTAACGTACGTACGCTTGGTTACTTGTGAAACATTTCACGCGTTTAATACTTAACAGCTTTATTTTATCTTTTATTCTATTTTTGTGGTGGGTTGGGTTAGGTTAGGTAAGGTTAGGTTAAGTTACTCCAGGGCGGTTGCACCACGTGCCCATAGGAGGGGTTAGGTGTGTCACAAACCGGACCTGAGCCCAACCCTTGTGCCATTAGACGCCGCTGCGACACCAGCGCATTGCGCGTGCGGGCTCGAGCCAAGCCGAGCCAAGACACCACCATCAGTTGTGTGCTCGCCAGCAGCCAATTCGCATCATGTCTGGGGATGAGTTGTCCGTGCCCGACGCAGTAAACATGTCAAATTCTGTGTCTGATGGCGAAACGGACGACGTGTACTTGGTAAGTAAACAAAGTTCATGGCGTACCAGCGTGGTGAATCGAGCTGCGTCTGATTGTATTTATTTACAGCCGTCTGGCGGCCCGGGACAGGAGTCACAGGAGTCCATTCTGATAGAATCGGACACAACATCAGGGGACGAATCGTGCTGTTCCCTGGACCCGGAGGTTAGTTCGCCTACTGTGCCAGTAAACCCAACCAACACGTCTAATACAGACCGTGAGGAGGAGTTATTAGGCCCTAAGACTTTAGGCGTTGTCCCGCCGGAGCAACTCCCCCACTTCCTGGAAAATCTGGAACAGTGCATCTCAGATCGCCCTGGCCTCAACACTGTTCGAGGCCTTCTGCGGGCAGCGGTAAGTAGACATGTGTGTGTGTATTTGTGAGGTTAAGTACGGCAAGGCATTGAGTAAATTAATTTGTTTATGTTTCAGCGGCGCCGACCGTTGGTTGACTGCGCCGTGTTGACACGGTCTGATGTGACAGATGTCAAACAAGATGAACTTGAATACCTCCGAGGGCTGGTACGGATGTACACGGCGGCTCTCAGGCCTTCGGAGTCTGGGTCTGCTGCGAGCAAGGAATTAGAACCACCCGCCAACACCACCATGGCTGAAGGCGATTTTATCGTAGCCTGGCCAAAAAAAGTCCAGGACCTACAGATATGGAAGATAGTGAGTATTTGTACTAGTTTTTATTTTCTTATGCTGAGGGGGCAGTTTGGCGTTACCGCCGCACTGCCCCCTTTTTACGTTTGAAGATTCTAACCCCATTTTATTTCGTTGTCCGCCAGGTTGACCCCAAGAAGGCCCCACGCTCCAATGTTAAAGTCACTGAGAGATGCCCGCTTTGTTACGAAGTATTTTACGAAATGTCTAAATTATTCTCACACGTTGAGACCAAACACCGTGGTTCCCTAGCTGTGCAGGGGCCGTATCTATTGCGCCGTCGGATGTGTTGGCTCTCCCGCGGCGGAGTCCGCCGCCTAGATAAAGCCCGTATGAACCGCCACATCAGGGCCTTCCGGAGAATCCGTCACGTGCCGACATCAAATTGGCTGTTCGTCGAATACATCTGGAGGCACTCGTAGTGGTGGGAGGCGAGCACACCCTGCCATCTACTGCCTACGCTACGATAAGGGATGAGTACAAGCAACTTGCGTAAGTTTTGCCTGCTTTTCAAATGTCCTTTACACCTCGATTTGAATTTAAAGTCGTTTCTATGTTCTGCCTACAGCCAGGTCTATCCGAAACCGTACGAAGGCCTGAAGGACCGTCAATGGAGGACCGACCAACAAGAAAAATAAGCGTCACGGTCCCTGCCAGGCTCCAACTGCGTGAACTGCACTGTAGCAACCAGTTCGGCACCTGCTCATCCACCATGTCCTACGAGAGGGTCACGTCCGTGTACTGCCTCCGAACCAACAACCTTGACTCTGCCAAGCTAGTCATACGGGACATGAGTAGCTCTGCCCACAGCTTATTTAATAAGCACTGGATCCACGATGGCGCCCACTGCTTCGAGATCGACCCGCAGGTTTTCTATGAGGAAAACACCATCACCTGGCTAGACGAGGATCTCCAAGGCGAGATGGCCTCCCTCGAGGACTACGAGTTCTTCGTGGCCTGGCGGCCTGCGGATCTCGGAGAACCGCACCACCTAGTCATCGGGATGGTCCCGGACATGTTCCCGGACGAGGAGATCATCGCCGCCCTCCAAGAGGACGGCCTCATTGAAGTCCACTCCCTCAGCTCCCGGCCCCCCGGGATGATCTACTCTGCACTAGAGGGGTCCAAAAAAAACCAAATCTAGAAATCGCATTCAGTTTAGTTCTCATCGGGTGCTGCGTTAAAAAACATGAATTTTGGTATAAATATGAACCCGATCGGACCACCGGAAAAGGTCCCGCAGGGCGTCTGAATGGGGCATAAATGCTGTTAACGCCAGTCAAAATCAATATGTCTAAAATTTTACTTTAAAAACATTTTCATGGTCAAACAGGCCAAAGTAGAACCCTAAAGGGCTAAAATTTCGAGATAACCGCTGTATCTCTTACGGTTTTCGAGATATCGTCGTTTGAAGAGAGAAAATAATGTGAAATCTAATCTTGTCTAATTTTCCCTCTTCAAACGACGATATCTCGAAAACCGTAAGAGATACAGCGGTTATCTCGAAATTTTAGCCCTTTAGGGTTCTACTTTGGCCTGTTTGACCATGAAAATATTTTTAAAGTAAAATTTTAGACATATTGATTTTGACTGGCGTTAACAGCATTTATGCCCCATTCAGACGCCCTGCGGGACCTTTTCCGGTGGTCCGATCGGGTTCATATTTATACCAAAATTCATGTTTTTTAACGCAGCACCCGATGAGAACTAAACTGAATGCGATTTCTAGATTTGGTTTTTTTTGGACCCCTCTAACTCTGCACCCTGAGGGAAGCCGGCGTGGACATGAGCCGTGTCCGTGAACATCGAGACATTGTTGTGGGCATCAGGGGCGACCCAGATGCTATCAGCAGCCTCTTTGTTCGTGGCCTGCGGGTGAGCGGAGTATTCCTCTCAGTCCACCCCGACGAGGACAGGCAGGAAGGCTGCCCGATTGCGAACTTCCCCCGTATCGCCGATACACGCTGGAGCACCACCCCCCTCCCGACACGAAGGCCCCCCCCCCCCCCCCGCGCCCACGGCTAGTGCCAACACCCAGCCTAGCCCCGGCCCTCGTAAGAAGAAACCCGTCGTGAAGAAGACCGGTGCCAAGCAGCCCGGACCTAAGCCCTCGCACGTCTGCAATCGGCCTACGAGCGGAAAGTCGGCCACAAAAACAAGCGTGGCCACGAATTCAGCTTTTTCAGGATTGACTATACACGTTGCTAGACGCGTCCTAGACCCTTCTAAGCGTGTGACAATAATTCCCAGACCCTTCTAAGAGTGTGACAATTCCTTGACCCTCCTAGGAGTGTGACAGTAATTCCCAGACCCTTCTGAGACCGTGACAATAATTCCTAGACCCTTTCAACAGTGTGACAATAATTCCTAGACGTGACAATAATTTCCCGACTTTTCTAATAGCGTGACAATAGTTCCTTCACCCTTTTAAGTGTGACAAAAATTGCTACACTCTTCTAGGAGTATGACAATAACTCCTAGACCCTTCTTAGAGTGCGACAAGAATTCCCAGACCCTTTTAGGAGAGTCACAATAATTCCCCGACCCTTCTTAGCGTGTGACAATCATTCTTTCACGGTTCTTAGAGTGTGACAATAATTCCTCGACCCTTCTGCGACTGTGACAAAAATTCCTAGACCCTTCTAACAGTGTTGTCCTAGACCCCCTTGAACGTGACAAAAAATTCTAGACCCTCTAGATCGTTTGACAAAAAATCAAAGACTCTCGTAAGAGACAAAAATTTCAGCGCCACAAGCACTGAGTCACCCTTTTAACCGAACGATAAGTTTTATTAAGAGTCAATCACAGCTGGAAAATTCAAGTGAAGAAAAAAATAAAATGAAAACGGAAAGGTCTAACATTCGAACCGGCGACCCTCCACACGGTGAACCGGTCCATTTGACCGCGCGACCAAGCCGACATTGTTACGATACTTTTCGTGGCCACCCACCACAGAGCGATGGGAATATGCAGCCGAGTTGGCGACAACAGGTCCACTCACTAAACTAGGGGCCATTCAAAAATCAACGGGATTTTATGTGATCACATGGGCAACTCTGGACTAGAGGAGATTGGTTTAATCTGCTTCTGTTACATAAACGGGATTTTTTTTTAGCAGATGATACCTCTTTAAATAGCACTAGCATAGCCTAGCTAAACTAAATGATATGGAAGAAAGAGGTGTCAGCTAGCTTGTACTTTCGTTGTAGGGGGAGCCGCGTCCGCGTCGATCCGCGTCGAGCATTGGCGCATTAATTTCGCATCGTGGCATTGTTGCCCTCGCGCCCATGCGAGCCATCCTGGGCGGGGAAAGGAAGGCACCCCGCTCCTCTCCTCCTGCACCCGCCTCGCCGCTCAAAAATTGCCTTTCCTTTCCTTTCATATATCTTCGGCTCTCCCTCAGAATACAACAAAAGATAAGTTCTGCTTTTACAGACAATTCCTAAAAAGCCTTAGGAAACTGGAAGACATTTAGAGTTGGTATCATCTGCTTCCTATTTAAATAAGGATTTAAATTTTATTTATATGTATATTGGTACAGTTGTTTTAGGTTCTCCGCCCGTGCGATGCCAGTGTGTCATTTTGAAACATGAAGCAGCCACATTGAGACGTTGCACATTGTCTTCATTTTCAGTTAGTTACCACGACTTCAGTTGCATCCTATGATGGGGAAGGTGTAAAGTACACTGGGCGTCAAAATTTAGCGCCACACTTGTGGTCAGCGCTACCATTTCTAAGTTATTCAAGTTAGAACCTTGAAATTTGGTACAGACCTGCCCCTAACATTGGTCTCGAGCCTTCCGAAGCGTTACGTTCATGGGCCTTCCCCTCCGGCTCCAGCCACACCTTAAGTGTGGCAAGGTCGAAAAACGCCGTGAAGGGGATCATTAAAACCCGTTGCTAGGGCGAAAATTGGGAAAATTACAGTCAGTGTGGCATTATGGGTGCCTAAAACTGTCAAATCTCGCATTTCAACCCCCTCCGACCATCCCTTAATTTTGTAGGGGGTGAGGGGTAGTTTTTGAGTTGGGGTGGAACGGTTCCAAAATTGATCGGCAGCGGTAGCGATGGACTCTGGAGTCCCGATAATGAACGCCGCGATTTAGATCAACCCCTAAAAAGTCCCAAAAATCCGAAAAAAACTGAAAAATTTGACACTTTCTACCGATATCTTCTTGCCGTTGCGTTGTTTGTCCTGAGAGGGGTAGGAAGGCGCGGAAGCCGATTTTGTAAGATTCCAACCTTGAAGAAAAAGATGTCAGACAGGGAAGTCGGTATCTCAACGACTTCAACCCTTAAAACGCTACGGCGTGTACCCCTGCAAGCCACTGTTAAGAAGTGAGACTCAAACAATGGACCTTTCAGTTTCAAAAACGCCCGAAAACGATGGCGCGTCGCATTTTTCGATGATTCTAGCGCCTGCGCTCAGCATCAAACCATTTTTGGTCAAAAAAATCCGATTTTAAAATTCACTGTTTTCAAAAATTTTCCAACGCGATTTTCTAACGCGTTTGTTAAGTTTCGCAAAAGTGGGAACGACGACCGCCCCTAAAAAAAAAAGCGAGCGTCTATCGCACTCGTGTAAATGATATCAAAAAATACGGATCGTAGTGTCAGATTACGATCAGTACTTGGGAATTACTGTTTTTTTTTTTCGGGGGTTAATATGATCGGAAGGGTACCGACGGTAAATTCTGATCGTAACTGTCGAACAGTTTGTGCTGCAACTGCTCGTATTGGTTCTGATCGCACATTTATTACCGCACCGGTTATTCTTAGATTACAGATTGTTTTTCGAACTTAATTTTGACCCTCCGATAAGGCATTTTACACGTCTCAAACTCGTAAGTTGAGGTGGAATTCACCATAACAAGTGCTAGAGTACCATCTGTACCTAGCAACGGTACAA
The DNA here is from genome assembly GCA_038380765.1 of Odontothrips loti. NCBI lineage: Eukaryota > Metazoa > Arthropoda > Insecta > Thysanoptera > Thripidae > Odontothrips > Odontothrips loti. The sequence goes on along the minus strand of CM076247.1, from coordinate 1,400,874 downwards.
TCAGGGGAATACCACCAGTGCATGTTAGATCAGTACATATACCATCCGGAGGCGATTGGTAGGGAAGTCCTGACTAGGTTCGAGGAGGTCTTCCCTATCAAGTGGGACCTCAGCTTCCCCTGCATAGAGGACGCGGAGGACCGTGTCCTGGACATGACTTCTCACAAACAGTATGTTAGGACCTACAGGATGTCAGAGGGATGGCACAACTTACTCAAAGACGAATATGAGAAGCGCCTGGAGAGGCATGCCGTTGCCGCCTACCGCCGGAAGCATGAGATGGAACCGGACGTGTACACGGAAGCAGAAATCCTGAAAATTTTAAAGGACATTCCGAGCTTGCGCCGAATGCGCCGCTTTATTGTTCAGTCAGTGTTTCACCAAGACTCTGATGCTGAGGTTGAGGTTGACAAGTAACAGCTTCCTTAAATGACATCACACCTCAATTTTGTACTTTTTTTTTGCTTCTTAATGCTGTTGATTAAAAGCATTCAATCATTGTTTTATTTGTTAATTTGGTTCTAAACATTATTATTGTTTATGTTATAAGACAGTTATAAACCTTTTTTTTGCTGTTTTTTTTGTTAAATTCTTTGATTTATGTTATCAGAAAAACAGTTGTTGTACATCTGTCAAGCTTTTTGGTTAATGTTTTGATATTATATTATATCTTGTACTATCTTGTACTATCGACAGGAAAAAAGTTACTGTACATCTGTTAGGGTTTTGTGTTTAATGGACCAATGTTTTCACTGTAATAAAGATTACACTCGAAATCGTGCTATGAAAAACAGTTTTATTTAATTCACACGCTAACCTAAGCTTCCACGTAGCAGTTTGGTGACAGAAACCCATAACGGGGGAGGGGGAAACCTCAGTTTTGTGACTCGAACCACAGCCCGGTCGGCCTCATTAGTAAATTGTGATCTGTGATCTGACATGGTGAGATCAATGACGTCGAGATCGTAAAAAAAACAAAAACGGATCGTATTTTTAGTTGTAGTAGCAAGCAGTATTTGCTCTCATTTACACCAGTGCTCATCAACTAAGTTTGTCCCCGCCACCACTGAACAGCCTGCAGCCTTCCAAGCCGAAGTAAAGAAATTTTGGGACGACCTCGACAACTTAGAGCCTGAAGCGAACCTACCGACCATCCCGTACGATAACATCACGGAAATTCTGAAACGTTCACCAAGTAAGAAAGCACCAGGCCCGGATGGCATCACAAACCACCACCTAAAATTGCTCCTAAAATCTACGCTTTAACAACTAGTTGACCTGTTCAATAGGGTCATTCAGCAACGCACCTTCCCTGATCAGTGGAAAAAGGCTACCGTGGTCCCCGTGCTCAAACCTAACAAACCACCAGATCAAGCTTGTTCAATCAGGCCAGTTTCTCTCACATCGAATATTGGGGAACTATTCGAGAGGGCTGTAGTCATCCACTTCAACCAAGACGCAATTCCTGATTCACAGATGGGTTTTCGATGGCGCCACTCATGTACACGCCAACTTGTACGTCTTGTCACGGACAAAGTGACTGCACAAAATAAAGATGAAACTGCCACCCTCACTACCGTGGACATACAGAGGGCCTTTGACAGGGTTCCTCATGCCGAACTAGTCTTCCAGCTGGCGTCCTAAGACCATCCTTTATGGCTTATTCAGTTAACCAAGAGCTATCTATCTGACCGCAGCTCCCACGAAAGAGTAGATAAGGATATTGTAAGGATCCGGCGGGTGTAGGGTGGCAGGAACGGAGTACAGAGAGGAAGGTTCAATGCAGTCTCTATTTCGGGGGTCAGAGGCACAGGACAGAGTGGTGACCAGTGGCAACCAGCGCGGCGCTACCAACACAACAGAGCCCGCCGAAAGGCACCAGGCCGAACGCGCCGCCAACGTGCTGGTGAAATCCCTACAATATCTCTAACGAGTTCCCTATAGCTGCAGGCACCCCACAGGGGGCGGTATGGTCGCCGCCCCTGTGGAGCCTCTATGTGGCCGACATGCCAGCTCTCAAAACAGTCACATATATCAGTTTGCACATGACACTGCCATTCTAGCTACACACATCAACCCAAAGGAAGCTGTATATCACACAAATGTTTATCTACGGGACCTCGACATCTGGTGCGCACTATGGAGAACCCTTATCGCTCCTGAAAAAAGCCAAGCTATGTTCATAGGCAAACGTCGAAGAGCCCCACCCCCCAAGATCGCAGCTACTGAAATTCCTGTAAGAGAACAAATTAAATACCTAGGGGTAATAATTGACAAGAACTTGTCCTTTGTACCACATGTCACGGAGATCACGGCTAAGGTAAAGAAGAAGCTGATACTACTTCAAAAGTTTTTCAAGAGCACGGAGGTAACCCAAGATACTAAAGTAACTTTATACAAGACTCTCCTGGCCCCAATACTGACGTACGGTCTTCCATCTTGGGGTACAATCGCTAAGCACCAACAAGACAAAATTGAGCGACTCGAGCGGAACATACTACGCCAAATAGCAAGAGTCCCAAACGGCACGGCAAATGAGGTCCTTTATGGTCTCATTCCTATCAGCTTCACGGAAACTATGGATAACATTCTGAATTCATTTATCTCCAGAAATCAAGAGCACGAAAATGATGAAGTTACTGCCATTTTCATTCCCCGACCAGCCGGGAAGAAAAGACAACCCTTAGGAAACGTCCTGGTGGACCACCAACAAAACCATCAGACATGATTCAGGTTTTCTTTTTAGTGGGTGAAACCTCCACACTACCCAACCCCGCCTGACTCGGCATGGACCCGCGCGTTGTGTTCCCTTGCGGGGACTTAGCGCTTGCGCTTTTGTCGAGTCAGTTTAAAGTGCGCGGGTGCCTACCCGGGTCCCCCCCTGGAAATTCCAGTGAGGAGGGGATAGAGGGAGCTAGGCCACGGTCCGCTTAACCTCTCTGTGAACTAACCAGCCGGTAAGGTTTTTGTTTTCCTGGTAACGCAAACTAAACAAGATGCCCAACAAACCCCGAGGACCCTCAAACCAAGAGGTGAGGGGTAAGTGGCTAGAGCGTAAAAAAAAAAAAAAGATCTGAAGTAGGGAATCCGTCCCGAACCGGTCTGCCAGGTGTCGAGGGGGATCCCGCTACCCTACGCAGCTGAACTAGGAGGTCTGGTGGAACTATCTTGCTCGTCTTGGGGGGGACGCAAACTCCTACCCGACTTGGAAGGACGTAAAGCCCGTCCTGGAGCGACGTAAAAGGCTACCAATCTCATAACCGATCTCCGGATCAAAAACCAAACCAACGACTAGGCCAGTCGTAAAATAAGTCCCCCCCCCCCCCCCCCCCGATCTCCAGATCAAAACTAATGCCCAGTCCTCGGACTAAAGGGTGCTTGGGTTGAGTTTACTCCCCGGTCTTCGGACCTAACTACACACCCAGCTGGCGCAACGGCCAGCTGAGTAAGAACACCTACACAACACCAGACCAGACAGGCCAACAAGTCCTGATGACCCTTTTAACAAGGTGAGGGATAGTGCCTGGTAAACGGGGAGGATTAACCCTCCTCGGCTCCAAGTGGAGTTCCTATAAAAGAAAAAAAAGAAAAAAAAAATCTCATAGGTACAATTACGGTGTATTTACCAGAGGGAGAGTATCCCCACGTTGTATTCTTGATTAAACCAATTGCTGAATCTTGCGATAAAGTTCTCCCCGGCTTGGCAACCGGGGCAGTAAGTGCCAGTCCCCGTGACTTAAAACTCTTCGAGATCTTCAAAGTGCTCCTCCCAGTTAGTGTGTAAATCCAAGTACGTAAAGTCCCCCCTCATCACTCCCCGGCCTGAGAAACCGGCGGCAGTATTAGCAGTCTCAACTATTAAAGAAGCAATACACGATATTGTCGCGGAAATCAAGGGAGCCTTCAACAACCTAGCGAGGTCACTTTCAATCTGATATCCTGGAACGTCAACGGCCTAAGGAGTAAAATTCAGTAGGTTGAAAACATACTCCAAAAACACTCACCAGACGTAATGATCCTACCAGAAACGGAGCTCACCCAACAAACCAAAATACTGGAATTCGAAAACTACGAAATGCATCGTAGAGGCCGGACAACAGCAAACATCAGGCCAGATGAAGGCGTCATCCTCCTCACCCATAAATTACCTGGGGCCAAATCAGTCAGCACAAAAATTGGAAACATTTTGAACGCAACAGCAAAAATAGGCAACAACCTTTTTACATCGATGTACCTACCACCAAGAATACTAAGAGGAAGAGACTTTGATGAACTTCGAAAAATAGACCAAACCCGAGGGGGAATTCACTCAGGAAAAATGTGTACCGACTGCTCCCATTACAGGTATTACGCGTAATTCACAAATTACATCAATTTCGCCTATTACATATACATTACACCCATTACGCATACATTACGCCAATTACAGATCCATTACGTCCATAGGTCCATTACTCTATTACGTGGTTATTACATCTATTTAAAGGTTATTAAGGGCATTACAGTAGCATTACGCGTATTACCGTGCTATTACAGTTCTAAATTTGTAGGACTGGCTCGAAGCGCGTTCATATTCTCCGCCAAATTAACACCCGGGTGAGTGTGAATATCGCCGTCAGAGTGCCCAATAATGAATCCTGAGAATTTCATCAACGCACTGCAACTCAGTTGTAAACAGTTCTCTGATACAACAGATGCCCAACAATTTAAAAAAAAAATCATCCTTGACGAATAACAGAGGAAAGGAAACCGTACACTCAAATCACTGGTAGAAGGAAATTGAAATAGGATTTAAAAAAAACTCCACTTGGAGAGGAAATTAGTGGTCCCTCACACTTGAAATTGTTTCGTTCAGTGGATGTTAGGATACCACCAAATCTCCCGGTTAAGGCTAGGTCGAAACCCAGAGCAAATACGGTTACCGAATCACATCGAAAGAAGGAGATAAAATTAGGGAAATAATATTTTCGTGGCAAACCTAGTGAAGACAATAGTAGCACTTTACTTTGTTCGGTTCGTCACTGCTGCTTCTTTCTGCCTTGCTGTGCAATGCCGTTTCCGCGCCTGCGCCCCTCCCCCCCCCCCCCCCCCTCCCAGTATTGGAAGGTAGGTCCCCTGAGTCGTCCGAACACACGAAGCTTGCACTCTCAAGCCACCGGCATCTTGTTTCTGCTGACAAAGCCTTTACATCAACCTAACTCGCTACAAAATATGTTATCTTGCCGTGCACAATTCGCGTCCATTACGCTTCTATTGCGCGCATTACGCTGCTATTACACACATTACGCCCCCATTACACCTATTACACACATTACGCCTGTTACACACCTATTACGGCATTACAGAGGCTATTACGCGACAGGTGTATTGACTAAAGACAATAGCTGTTTGAGAGTGTTGGAAATCTAGTTCTAATTTTTTTTTCATTCAAAATTCAAAATCTAGAAAGTTTGGTTTCATGGTCAGTGATGGCGCAGTTTGCAGGTGACGCAGCAACTGCGTCACCTGGGTTTGGACCTGAAACTGGGAGGAGAACTGAAATTGATAAATTCAAATACTTGTGTTACATTTTCTCAGTTTTATTTTATATACCTCATACCTTTTTCCAGGATACCGGTGACTTCTCGCCGGATGGCCCAGAAGACGGCGATGAGACCTACAAGCCAGAAAGTGCTGGGGAATCGAGTGATGAAGACGAGGCTGCTTCGGAGGAAGGGGAAAGCCAACCTGAACCAATTCCATCGACGAGCGGAGGCCAGCAGGTAATGTTCAAATGGTAATTGCAGCACCCGGCTCTGCCTAGGCTGGAATAAAACCTTTTTTCTTTTTCGCACGCATGTCCAGCATGTTGAAGTCTGTAAAAGTTTTGATTTTATACACACAGTATTTTTTTCTTTTTTTAAACAGACTTTTGCAAAATTCATTGTGGAGCAGGATGAGTCATCAGACTCGGATAATTGTCCGTTCGATGAAGAAGAATCAGAATCAGAATCTGCTGATGTGGCGAAGACCTCTAAGCAGGCGGGGCCCATTCCGGAGCCCAAGACCATCCCGGAGCCCGAGGTCATTCCGGTAACTATTTTGAGTGCAAAGCTAGTGATTTGTTGTAAGCATTCATACTTACATTTTTTTTCTAACGTTTCTCCATTTTTTTCCCCTCTCAGGTCAGGAAAGCAACAGGGCTGGGCCTCCTCAACGTTTCAAAGTACGGTGGTCGGAGCCTTTTCAGAGGTCTGCATCCGTCCTGCCGTACTCAGTACGTGTACGGGCAGAAGATGTCGCGTCATTATGAGCTGGTACACAAAGCAAGACGCGCGGCAGCGGCGGGAGTGGGGGCAGGCGGCCAGCCGCCAGCCAGCCAGCCAGGCCGCCAGTCCCGCTGGCGTCAACTGAGGGCTTTCACTCATGAAAGGTAAAAACCAACACCGCTTCTTCACTATGTCGCGTCAATCAGCTGGTACACAGCAAGACGCGCGGCCACACCGCTTCTTCACTAAAAATGGACTTCAAGCTGGCAGCTCAGCTGCAGAAGAAATATCAAACACCAGATGCGAAGGTGGCATCCGTCGTGACTCTGAAAAGCATCCAGGCCTCGTTCCCTCAGCTTGTCGAGGACGATGCCTTCCTCCGAAGCCTCGCGGATTTCCTAGCAGTAAACAGGCTGGCCGTGGTGAACGAGAAGGTACGATACCTGTAACCTTGTAAACATCTTAACGTTATATTTATCGATTAACTAACCTTATTTTTTTTTTCCTCAGGCGAAGAAAGCTCCTGTGTCTGCTCCTGCCGCTGCAGCTAGTGGTGCGGTTTGCTGGACGAGGACCAGCAGGATGCTGTGTTTGACAACTCCCCTAAAGCTCTCGGTCTCTGTGACCATTGTGACAGCAACCACAAATTACTTGCTCACTTCACCGAGGCCAAGAGGTCAACGACGCAGAAGGCTGTCAATCCTGAAGTTGCTGCAAAATATGCGTCTGGCTACTTCTCTCGAATCATCGGGTACATCGAGGCCAGAGCTAGCGGCGAGAAAAAGGACGAATGGGAAATACTGCGCCACCCAGATGTCCATCGGCAGCTAGTCAGCAGTATTTTAATGTCTACCTATGCGCCTAACTCCCGAGATAACTTCAAAAAAGTAATGGATACTTTCATTACATGGGTGTCAGAGGGAAATGGTCTAAAGGGCGCGGGGCGCTTTCGTCTGTTAGGTAAGCATCAGTTTTAGTAACGTGTCCACTGTTCCCATTATTGAACCGAAAAAATATATATACTCACCATTTGTATTTTCTTGTCAACAACTGCAGCTTCTTTTTCCGGGAGATGAAGGACTCAGCAACAAGATCACGGAGATCGGCCTGATTTGGTCGGGCTTAAGAACCCAGGGTCTGTTAAGTTAGCGACGCGCGTAGCTCGAGCGTGCGAGCGTGCGTGCGAGCTAGGTGCGAGTGAGCGGACGAAATACCGCGCGGTAGAAAACGCTCAAAAATATCGCTCCAACAGCACGAAAAGGGTCAACCCATACATTTTCGGAAAGAGAAAAGTGCAAGGATTATAGCGATTTAAATAATTTGGCAAATCTGAGCCCCTGCATTTGAATGGAAAGCTTTTTAAACTCCACGTTCGTGTCGGAAGTGGTCTGAAGTCTGGGGAGCTATTTTCGAACCGCAATTTCTCATGTTCAGAAAGTAGTTACACCCTAAAAAGCAGTGAGCCGATTATTGCCTATACTTGCAGCTTTTCAGAAGTGTTTTCAAAAAATTACGCGGTACCCTGGTACACGAGAAAAAGTCATTTTTCTGATGACGTGTCGCGATTGTTATTCACACTACGACACCCGCAACACAGATGTACCTATAGATACTTGTTTCTAATTCTTTGCAGTATTTTCTCTAGCCTTTTGGTTTATTCATTTGGATGTCTTTCTTGCTATGATTATGAAACGAGTAAACCTTTCCTTGTACTAGACGCCTATTTGTTCGCAGAGCCGCGAGTGTCGTAGTCAACCTTCCCCCTCGCTCATCTGTTAGTACTTCTTGCCTTCTTCTTACTTTAGTTCTGAGATTCGGCGGAGTACCCTATTCCATTGCGACTGCTGATGTCACCTGAACCGAAAGGAAGGAGAAAGAAACAACAAACGCTGACTTCTTCAGCGCAGGAGCTGAGCATTTGTTGGCTAAGCGATAGCGAAGCCCTTACCCCACTGGCCCAAAAATGTTTTGTCTGTTTGTCTGTCTGTCTGTCTGTGTGCGTGTCTGTCTGTCCACGCAATTTCTCGAGAACGGTTCATCGTAGAGGGCTCAAATTTGGACCACAATCTCCTTGCATCACACCGGAGTCAACCTCACTTTGGGGGCATCCTACCTCAGGTGCTGCTGCAGGTGCCGGTGGACAAACCAGGGCCTTCTTGTGCAAGAACTGGAACAGGGGGGCTAACTTCTAAATCGTGCCGATTTTCAAACATGAACATGGCGACCTACCCCTTCTAAAATCACCCAAAGACCCAAGTCAAGATGGCGAAATCGACCCCAGGTGCTGCTGCAGGTGCTAGTGGTCAAAACGAGGCCTTCTTGGGCAGGAGCAGGAACAAATAGTAAAACTGCTAAACAAGCTGTATTTTGAGCATAAAGATCGGAACCGACCCCGCTTAAAATACACTCAGAACTTCAATTACAATGCCGAAAAGGACCCCAGGTGCTGCTGCAGGTGCCGGTTGGCAAAACAGGGTCTTCTTGAGCACAAACTGGAAGATGTGGGCAAACTTTTAAATCGTGCAGAATTTTTAACTTCAACATGGCCACCGCCTCCATCTTAAGTCACCCCAAGACTCCATTCAACATGCCGAAATTAACCCCAGGTGATGCTGCAGGTGCCAGGGGTCAAAACAGGACCTTCTTGGGCAGGAACTGGAACGGGGGCCAAATTCTAAATCGTGCAGAATATCAAACTTAAACATGGCGAATGACCTCCTCTAAAATCACCCCAAGACTCCATTCAACATGCCGAAATCAACCCCAGGTGATGCTGCAGGTGCTAGGGGTCAAAACAGGGCCTTCTTGGGCAGGAACTGGGACGGGGTGCCAAATTCTAACTCGTGCAGAATATCAAACTTAAACATGGCGACCGACCCTGTCTTAAATCACCCTAAGACCCCATTCAAAATGCCAAATGTGACCTTTAGGTACTTCTGCAGGGGCTGGGGGGCAAACCAGGGCATTCTTGAGCAGGAACAAAAGGAAAATCTGCTAGGAAAAGCAGTATTTTGAACTTAAAGATGGGAACCGATAACGCTTAAAATACACTCAGGACCTCAATCACAATCCTGAAGAAAACCCCAGGTGCTGCTGATGGTGCCAGTTGTCAAAGCCGGGCCTCCTTGGACCGGAACCGGTTAGGCTAGGGTAGGTTAGGTTTGAGCAGCATTGAGTACGGTAGAGAAGTCCACAATGAGTAGGGGAAGTGAGAGTGGCTAGGTCAGAGTAGGGTAGGTTAGTTTAGAGTAGGGTAGGCTAGGTTAGAGTAGGGAAGGGTAGGTAAGGTTGGAGTAGGCTAGGGTAAGTTAAGTTAGAGTTGAGCACGATTGAGTACGGTAGAGAAGTTCACAATACTGTGGGAGTAGGTACGTCCAGCGATTAGGTTAGAAGCGTAGCGTCCCTCGCGCCCCAAGACCGGCGCCCGCAGGGCGCCGTACTGACTAATTAGCCCCGCAGGGTCCCACACGCCCGGTGACAGCTGCCGGCAGGCCAAGGTAGGTGTACGCCAGGCGTGGAGGGGCGGAACAGTGGTTCGCGGTGAGCGAAGCCTGTTACGCCACGACGCGGTCTGGCGAACGCCTACCTTGTTTTTTAAATGGTGGCGTTTGCGCATGCGGTGATGGCTGTGATGAGCCGGCGCTTGTCAGTCCTTCTACTTTCATGCCGTTTTCAGTGACGACATCAGTCGCAACGGAATCCTGTATTGATAAAAACTCTTTCTTCAGCTGAGAACGGCCGATGAGGTTGAGGAGACGCTGAATAAGTCTTTTCCAGATCCATTGGCTGCAGCTTCGAAGTTCATTTTTATGGCAAGAAGACAATTTTGACACTGCAGAGTTGAACATAAGGGTGGATGCGCATCCGCGCTTCTACTTTTCTAAGCCAAGCTGGAAAGTCCTCCATAGTCATCCACCACGCATTACATTGATTGGCGTAGGGGAAGGCAGGTTTCTGATTCCAGCGAAGCATCTTGGCTTCTTGGATTTGCCCATTACCAGAGGCGGAAGCCTGTCTGTGCCGTCAGCGTTGCTGCCGATGAGGACGGTCATGCGCGCCTTGCTCACCTTGTTCCCGAGCCAATCGTCATCTTGGCGCATCATGGCTTTTCCCGGACGCATGTTGATGAACAACGCGAACTCATCGCAATTGTACTGATCGCGAAGGGCGTAGCCCTTCACGTGACTATGCCAAATCTTCTGCTGCCGGTCACAGACAAGTGCTTGCTTCCAGTACTGATGCCGACTCACCTGACCTCGACTTAGTAATGTGGGATACAGCAGAGATAGGACCCGTATGTAGACCAAAATGGACAATGGGTCTAAAACCTAACCTAAAAGAATAATTACTCAAACACCTCTCCTTGATAGACAAATATTTGCATTGAATACCTGGAAGGAAGTAGTACAAACTCAAACAATTTTTAGAAATGCAATACATGATTGGTTAAATACAAGGTGAGAAAACAACCTGAAGAGTAACATGTAAGATAAAGAATACACTTATGATTGATGGAATCGCAGTGTATACTGAAGAAAATATGTAGACGATTCATTTATCACTAATATAACAATCAAGTAATGTTTGTGTTAGCAACAATCCGGAAAAAAACATTGAGAATTCTAGCATAGGTTTTTTACCACTAAACTAGACATTAAGTAATCAAGCAATACCTTTCGTAACTAATAGGTTATTCCGTAGAAAAGCTGTGCCGGAAGTAAGAATGGATGAATAAGAAAGAGCGGAAACGGAACATGGAAGTATGAAAAATTGTGCGCGTGCATGTGCTTGTTGCCGGCTGCCGCTGTTACGTATTTGGGACCGTGAGAATCGCTGTCTAGCAAGTGCCTCCAATGTTTTCAGATGGATATCATTATATGACTCAAATTTAAATTAATTTGTCCCTCGACGCGACTGTAGTTTGGTATGTTCTATCTCTGATAACGTTTTTAGCCCGTCCCGACACGTTTCTTTAGAAACGGCAGGAGCCGGGCTTATAGTCTTATGCCGGATGTTCGTTCGTTCGCTAGTGTGTACGCCGACTTATCGTTCACAGAAAAACTTCAAATTTGGAGGATAAACTCCTTTCCCAACGTAGAATCATGTACGGTGGCAACAATTTTCGATTTGTATCGCATTTTTGATAAATGAAAATTTGTCTGTTCTTGCATTTTGAGGTTAGGGTTGGCCGCCGCGCGCACACCATTACCATATCGCGGCGCGCACAGGGACGGGCTCAGGTCAACGATTTAAATCGTAACAAATACATTTGCTATCGGGCACCTCTAAGGAGACTTGAGGCGGGAGCCGAAGGCCCCCGCAGACGCCGCCGGCAGGCCAAGCTGGCCAAGTCCCCCTGTCGGAAGGGACTGGCCAGCTTCTTTATTAGAGAACCTTTTTTACGTTGTTAGTAAACAAATGTGATGCGCGTCTGTTCACCTCTGCTGGCCACCGCTCCGGCCTTTTTGGATATTCTGGAAGAGACTGTATCTTCCTTTCATGACAACATGCAGAGTATTGATTAGGGCTGGTCGATCGAAACTATTCCTCGAATATCGAACATCGAATCCTGATCGAAGCTTATATTCGATCTGGGGCCGATATTCGAAAGGAATATTCGAATAGATTCGAAAATATTCGAAATATTGTCAATTTGTCGTAAAAACCGTAAAAATGAATTTAAAAAACGCGAAGTTATTTAATGAAATACTGTATTTCATATGAATCTGAAAAACAGAACATGGGAACAGTCACAGAGTAATGACAGTCAAACAAAGTGGTCTTAATATTAAAGGTAAGGTCACCTGTAGCTAAAAGTAAATAAGTAAATAAAACATTGACGAGTAGTGGATGGAATTTTTTCCATGACTAGCATAATTTGCTATCTAAAGAAAAACTAATACAATAACTGCAAGGAAATTAAAATAATTTCCATTGCTAGCATAATTTGCTATGTAGAATAGAACTAAACAATTACAGCAAGGAACTATAAATAACATTTTACATAACACTGGCGAAAACGCGCCAGGCGCACCACGCAACGGAACAGGACGCTAGCAGGAGGCTAGCAGAGCTGGCAGACCGCAGTGCTCGGCTCGCGCATCCCCGCCCCAGTTGACGCTGCGGCGCGCCGCTCTAACGCCTGCGCCGGACGTTCGTTCGGTACACTCGGGACGGCAACCGACTAGTCTGCGCTACGCCGCCCTGCAGCTTAGGCGGTGAAGCGCCCAACCGAACTTGTGAAAAGTCACATTCCGTCCCAACGTCCCGCTTATTGTTTTGAATATTCGAAGACAATATTCGATTTTTCGAAATATTCGAAACTTCATATTCGATCGATTTCTTCGAATATTCGAAAGTTGGTATTCGAATATATTCGATATTCGATTTCGATCTTTCCAGCCCTAGTATTGATTGGCAGTAGCCTGAAATAATCTCGCTGCCTGCTCAACAAATATTTGGCGAAATGTGATCATTAGTTTATAATTTTCAATTTAGTCTGCACTAGTGAACATGGCGTGAATTAATACATGCGCCGATTGAAGAGTAGCTCATCCGCGCGCGCGATCTCTCTTACCGCATGGTTTCGTTTACGCACTTTTTAATTCATACCTTCATCTCACTTCCGGCTCACCACTTCACCGGAATACCCTATTATGGCAAAACAAGCGAGGTTAAGTCTGAATAAGGAACAGAGTCAACTGGACATTACAATACATATTTGGAATGGCACTTTAGAATTGGAATTGAAATGGCACTTAGAAATGACAACATAATAACATTTTCTGGTTACAATACCCATCTTGCTGGCAAGTTCTTCTGTTTTCCATCTACTTATCAGCTTAGTGAAAATATCTGCTACGTTGTCAGCTGAGGGCACATACCCCCGTTTCTGCGTTGGACTTCACCCTCAACAAAATGGTACTTGTTGCCAGTATACTTGGACATCTCCTGATTTATTTTGTCTTCTCTCCTATTGGCACCTTGATTGTCTATCATTATGATAGGACTAATCGCAAACTCAGGTAAATTAATCTATCTCAATAATCCTTTGAAGTATAGCAATTTCCTGGCAATTTCGCTCAGTGAGATATACTCTGTATCATATGACGATTGTGCGGATAGTTGCTGTTTCTCTTTCCCAGGTTATTGGCTCACCTACAAGGCTGATAACAAAACCTGTTGTAGACCGACCAGCTTTCCAGTCTGCATCTACATAAGTTTGAAGGGGTTGACCACTCTTATAGGTTACGGCTAAATTTTGTGTTTTTGAGGTATTGCATTAATGTTTTACCTGGAGCCAATCTCTCCCTTTCTTTTGATTCCAGGAAGAAATGTCCGGAAGAAAAATGTCCGCTGAAGATTTGCCCACCAAACGGCAAGCCCGTTGCATAGCCATGCCCGCGGGTATTAAATGTTCGCCGATTCTAATGGCCCGATTCGTTAATAGGTCCCACCACACCCATGTGTTGATTGTTGCGAAGGTGCGTTTGGAATGGTTCTACCTCCTGTCGTTTTCTGTAGCTTTAGTTCAAAAGAAAGAAATTTATCAACAAATTTGTTCTTAACGAATATTGAGTCACATCAGTCACTCTTAGACCTGAGCGCCGCGCCGCCGCCGCGCCGGCTAAATCACCCTAAGACCCCATTCAAAATGCCAAATTTGACCTTTAGGTACTGCTGCAGGTGCAGGGGGCCAAACCAAGGCATTCTTGAGCAGGAGCAGGAACAAAAGGAAAAACTGCTAAAAAAAAGCAGTATTTTGAACTTAAAGATGGGAACCGATAACGCTTAAAATACACTCAGGACCTCAATCACAATCCTGAAGAAGACCCTAGGTGCTGCTGATGGTGCCAGTTGTGAAAGCCGGGTCTCCTTAGACCGGAACCGGTAAGGCTAGGGTAGGTTAGGTTTGAGCAGCATTGAGTACGGTAGAGAAGTCTACAATGAGTAGCTGAAGTTGGAGTAGGCTAGGTCAGAGTAGGGTAGGTTAGTTTAGAGTAGGAAGGGTAGGTAAGGTTGGAGTAGGCTAGGGTAGGTATGGTTGGAGTAGGCTAGGGTAGGTTAAGTTAGTTGAGCACGATTGAGTACGGTAGAGAAGTTCACAATACTGTGGGAGTAGGTACGTCCAGCGCTTAGGTTAGAAGCGTAGCGTCCCTCGCGCCTCAAGACCGGCGCCCGCAGGGCGCCGTACTGACTAATTAGCCCCGCAGGGTCCCACACGCCCGGTGACAGCCGCCGGCAGGCCAAGGTAGGTGTACGCCAGGCGTGGAGGGGCGGAACAGTGGTTCGCGGTGAGCGAAGCCTGTTACGCCACGACGCGGTCTGGCGTACGCCTGCATTGTCATTCCATAGGCAGGCTTAAAATATATCACAATGCCTCAAAATTAACTATATAATGAAATTAATATAATATTCGAGGAAACAGCCAGTGAAAACAAATGATCATAGCTTTGTCATAAAATGTGCACTTGCGGCCATTTTGGAACTTTTCAAATTTTGTAATAACTCAGCAGGTAAAATTCAGATTGGTCTCACTGGTTTTCTGCAGCTTACTACTCATTTGAACAGTATGGGCTGACTTCGCTTTCCCTTGTGATCTCTCCACTCACTCTACCAAGCATCAAAGTAGATGCCGAATATGTTTCTACCAAGGTGATGACAGTCGGAACCCTCCCCCACATACATCAGATTATCGACGAAGTATTGCCGTCTCCCTGCAAAATCTAAGAGATATCTCCGCCTTTACATCAGCAATGAAAACCTCATTAGAAACAAAATTTTGGAGAGGAACTCGCTGATCAGAACGCAACAAAGAGTATTCCATAATTGTGATTCATGATGAGCCATGTAGCTGTACACTCTTCTACTTTGTTCGATTGATTTATCACATGTGTCGTGTCCTACGTAGTAAAATGTATGCGAAAATGTCTTGAATACAAACCATGATCACTTTTCACAGAGAATGTATTGCGGTAAGGTTCACAGTCCTTCATTTTGTTAATTAAAATAACTATTTTACGGAAATGGTTGGAAGTTTCTACAGGCTCTCATTCCAGTTAAAAATGCAATCGCCACCACTCCTTATCTTTAACATTACTGAGTCTCAGAATGAGAGTGACGGTCGTGGTCAGTGGGCTATTACCACACTATCTAGCAAACGTGGGTGGCTTGGCACTCGGTAACAAATTGAGTAGGAAAATGATTGCAAGAGATTTGTGTACCTCACAAACAACAAAACACTAAACCATAATGAAAAAAGACTGCAACACTTAAACCTCTTTTTCAAACTACTTTTATTTCTATGCTTTTAAACACCAAAAGGTATAATTGGCTAAGCGATAGAGAAGCCCTTATTCCACTGGCCCATAAATGTTTTTATCTGTTTGTCTGCGCGATTTCTCGAGAACGGTTCATCGTAGTGACTGATTAGCTCCGCGGGGTCTCGCCACTCGTCCGGTGACAGCCGCCTGTCGGACGCCACGCATATGGGGTGTGTATTCGTAGAGCGACTTACTGCTCTACCCGTAGATGCGCGACATCCGGCTGAGTGTAGCTCTAGGGGGCTGGTAGAAAGGTACACACACATGGGATTGGGGTATACACAGTTCTGACCACCAAGTACTCACGGAATCCTGAATGGAGTTGATCCGCCCGAGGCCCCGACGCGTCTACCGCGTGTCGTCTGCGCCTCCGGCTCCCGACCGAAAAGCGCAGCGTTTGCACTTTAAGGCCTCTGCGAATATCGCTAGTTCGTCCTACGGAGGCGCGCTTTATTCAAACGGCGTCGCTCTATCGACATCTCCCCCCTTGAGGAGAAGAGCGTCTCGATCTTAACTGAAATTTACGTAGGGCGAAATAGCGATTTTAATTTATGTTTTCATTTCCTAAAATTTTGATTGACTCTACTAATTACATGCACTCTCCACTGTACTTGTTGATCAGAACACGATTTATTGGTAAATCTCAATACCGGTTTTTTTAGGCACGGAGTGACCTTTTAGTTTCACTGAAGATTGGACTTTTTTTAATTTCCTATGGTGCCCCTTACGCCAAAACCGAAAGTCTCTGTGAGAAGTTTTTAAGACCTTCCTGACTTTCGCATAGTACCCATACGAGAGCGTCGGACATCATTTTACGCTCCAGAAATGCAGCAGACTGTCTCAAAACGGAGTTGAAATTCAGCTTTCTCACTCCATCCAATGGCAAAAGAAAAAGACAGAGCTAGCGCGCTCGGCTCGTCAACTGGCTGTGTCAGTATCATCCATCCTTCTCCTGCCACGCTATAAATCGGACCTCTCCCTTTCTTGTGAAACAGCCCTTATTGTTGATGTGCCGAGCCGAGTCGAGCCCTGGTTAAAAGGGAGGCAACTCAAGAGTCGCGACCGCTTCGGACCCTAGAGTATGCACGAGAGGCACAACCCTCAGAACGGAACATTGTCGATGTGCCGAGCGGTCAGTGCCAGTGAGAACTAGGGGGCCACGAGCCGCGCCGCGACCAGCCAACCTATCGACAATGAAGTCTCGCCACATTCCCCTCACATTTCCCGTTTTACATAATGTGTTCAGTCGCTATACACTATGGCATTTCCCGTATAACGCGGTGTCTTCCCGTCTGTCTCACCTGCATTTTGAAGTAAAAACTTGTTTAAAAAAACAAAAAACTTCGAAACTTTAAATCACCTACGTTTCCTCCGTTATCTAAAATTAAGAAAGAGTTAACCAAATAAAAATTCCGAATAACTCATGTAAAGCCATATAAAAATTGAATCCAAATCCATTTTTGTGACACTTCGGGCCTACCAGTATTTCACGAAGTGTAATAGTATTTTTTTTCTCTGCTTGCTGAAAACACTTAATCTAATTTGAAATTAAATCTATAGTTACAACTAATTTTTGTTGCTAGATACGACTGATTTCTACCCGTTTCCCCCCTTGACGAGAAAAATGTCCTCATTTGATTCCAATTAGAGATCGCCAACTAAAGTACTAAATTTCAACGTGATCTTGATGGTACATCGATGTTAATTCGGAAAAGGTGAGCCCGACACGGTCGAATCTCTTGAAGGGTAGTTTCGTCCCTCGATGCAGCGGGTCTTCCGGGACACTGTCCGCTGTTGATTTCTTGCTGGGAAAGTTGGTACAGCTGGAAGCATTTTTTCCATCATCGCGGTCTTAGACGAGTCTCGAGCCCCCTGTCGCATGGACAGACCTCCTCCTTACGGACTTGGCTGTGGGCGGCTGCGGTGCAGCCGTGCCTCCTCCTTGCGGACTCAGCAGCTCTGGCCGATTTCGAACCCAGAAACACGGTGGTGAGATGAGCAATGTCATGTGCCATGTTCATGCAGAGAGCCTCAAGTCCCCCGATGTCCTGAAGAGCGTGTTGGAAACTCCACCTTTGGAACTCCCGGTCCTGGAGCCTAGATCCAACGTGCATCAAGACATCCCCAGTCTTGACGGAGAACAGCCGATCTAGGACCGGCTTCCGAGAAATTCCTCTCGATGTCCAGTGCTTGTTGTCCAAGGAGGATGATTCGTTCCTCCTCAACGGGGGAGGCCTTAATTCCGCGGAGGCCCAATCTTAGACAAGCCTCTCGAATCAACATCTGGAGGGCCAATGCGGAGTCAACTCCATCTCTCCCCTCTACGACCTAAGCTCCAGCGAACAGGCACCGGATACGGGGTGGTTCTGTATCTCGTCACTCGTTCCTAGCAGGGCCTGCATCCAGCTACCGATGTTATCGCTCAGGCTTGCATCATTCATAGCGTGAACGTGCTGCACCAAGGCTGTGAGACCCTTCATACAAGATGGAAGGGGGTTCCCTTCTCTGATGATAGGTCCCTTCTGAGTCGCCCCACAGCTATGGAGCAACGTCTCGTGCACCAAGTCATCCAAGGAGAACTTGAGCCTCTTGAGTTGCTCCCCCGACACACGCCCGTCCCTTTTCTTCATGAAGGTGTCTCTTAGCTGCTGATCGGCTTGGGCGGCCCAGTCACCCATGGAGGCAATCTTCTTCATGGCACCAGTGTTGACAGGCGGAGCTTTCGGCTCACGGCTGACGAGGGGAGTGGAGACCCAGGTAAAACGGATCTTTATAAAACTGTATAAAATATTTATGAAACTGTATACAAGCCTTTATACATTTTTTATATATTTTTATAAGGACAGGCATATACACATTTATATTATTGTATATAAACTGTATAAATATTTATAAGAGCCTTTATAGAAATATATAAAGGTTGTTGTATAAAATCATATATAGACTTGTATACAATGTCTTAATCTTATATACTTCGTTATAAAGATGTATACAATTGCATAAGACCATACAGAACTATATACAGGCCTTTATAAGACCGTATATAGCCACCTGTATACAATTACATACAGGCGTTTATACAATTGTATACAGGCATTTATTCAATTATATATGTTTGTATAAATCAATATAAAGCTATCTGTATACAAACATATACATTATTTTATAAAACGTTATAAAGAGCTTTATAAACATTTATAAAACTTTTATACAACTTTATAAAAATCCGTTTTACCTGGGGATTGGTGAGTTTCCCAGGGGGCAGTTCAGAGGGTGTGAACACCAGAGGACATGGTCCTGATGATGCACTTGGACCTCCAGCAGTGTTGACAGCTTGGGAGGGACCTCCCGCCGGAGTTGGTGTGATCACTGGTGTGGGATCTGTTATCGTGCTCTCAGTTCCCCTCAACAGAGAGTCCACCTCTGGAGCGTCCAACTTGTCGGCCACTTTGTCCATTGCCTGTGGGGTGGGAAGATCCGCCGGGTCCAGCGGGGAGGCGTAGGGCAGCAGCTCCCGGTACTTATCAACTTTTCCAGCCAACACTGTCTGGGCGGTGTGACCGAGAACTGCATAGTCCTCTCCGCGCTTCTTGCAGCGTACGCCATCAATGTCAATGTTTGGGGCGTCCTTAAAGAAGTCACGAATATCAAAGAAGATGCACGTTACTCTTGGTACGACCACATACCTTGATAGCATGCACTGTCTGGCACCAATTACAGATGACGGTGAACTCTCTGTAACGAGCGGACGTAGTAACGGCGGCGGAAGACATCTTGTCAAATTTAGTTAGGGCTATATTTACTGATTTCCCCATATTAGCCCGGTATGTGCCTCAAATGCTGCGCGATTATGAAACACTCCATGGACAGCGGCAGTTGTACTGGATCTGTTAGTTTCCTTAACAGCTCTTGACGTGATTTGGCGAACTGAACCTTGGCATCGGAGTATGCAATGCATCCCTACTCCCGTCCGCATTGGATGAAACCCCGGTATCTCCGAACGCCAGAGCACACAAGCATCTCTCATAAAGCAACCCACGTACTGAAGGTGAAAACTCAGTAGAGTTCTGACAAAGTGGCGAAAGTCCACAATTTGTTCTAAATGAGGTTTTAATGCCTCAAACCGCACATCGATATCTATAATAGTTCCTGAGATCCAGCTATAACGCAAAAAGGCATATGTCCATTGGACATCTGACAAAAGGACGAACGTCCCAAGGCAATCTGACAGAAAGGCGAATGTGCCAAGCTGATCTGACAAAACGGCGAACGTCCCATTCTGATCTGACAAAAAGGGCGAATGTCCAAGTCTGATCTGACAAAAAGGCGCACGTCCCCTAATGGTCTCATAAAATGGCGAATGTCCAGCTGGTCTGACAAATAAGGCGACAGTCCACAACTGGTCTCTGACAGATTATGCTGACATCGAGAATTGCTCTGAATGGTGAGTGTGCAATCTATCCTTGGCAACTTACATTAAGGCCCCATAGTGTAATAATGTCTTCGCCTATGGATTGTGTAAATGTACACATGAAACAATTACAGCTGAGGAGTCCATTGCATCAGAAAGTTTCAGGTGACACCATTGACTTTCACTTTTTTACCAGACCATAGTCTGTAAAGGTTGGAAGTGGACATAAGTCATTCTAGCAAACCTACCTGGGACTTTCGTCATTATGCCATCTTTATAATGGTCATTCGCCATTTTTTCAGACCATTTTTGGACGTTCGCCTTGTTGTCCGATCAGAATGGGATGCTCGCCGTTTTGTCAGGTCAGCTTGGGACATTCGCCGTTCTGTCAGATTAGCTGAGGACATTCGCCTTTCTGTCAGAAAATCAAGCTGATTTAGAGTGGCGAATGTCCCTTCTCTTTTAATCTAACTATGATAAAGACATGGGACCTGAAGCATACTATTTCACATTAAACAAGGAATATCTGATCAAAAAATATCAACTCTGCGTCTGAACCTCTATCTCGCAGGTCCAAAATAAGTCTTGTTTTCCTCGTAATGAGAACTAGGACCTCATGGACTTTCGCCACTTTGTCAGAACTCCACTGAACTCCACCCATGCTTCATCTGGAAATCTTCACCATAAGGAGCGTCCTGTATTACCACCAGCAATGCCTGTCGTGCATCCCCTTTTAACTGAATGCACGTGAAAATCAGTATGTTGAATATTGTTGAGCATCTTTATTGTGGCTAGCAGTTTGCCGTGTCTCATACTTGCTGACATAGAATTACCAAATGTCCAGTTCGTGTATCTATTAGCCATCACGACCGGACCGGGTAATACAGGAGGTACAGGTGAAGGTGTCGTAGCTCTTTTAGCAGGGACTCGGGCACTCGGGGTCCTGTCACGCCGCCGTTGCCTAGAACTTCCTAGTGGAGTTTGTTCTGGATTTATTTGACCTGGAAGGCTGATCATAAATGGATATAAAGGAAGTCAAAATTCTAGAAATCATCAGCAGCGTCCCTAAAATCCGGGATACACTTAGATGATTAATGAAAGTACTCAAATAGTAGGCACACTTTCTCAGAAAAGATTGATCCAGTAATCTTCTGTAAATTAAGCTTAATCACTATACGATGAACTGGACAGGTTACGTCGTATATGTTAGTATTTCTCACTAAGGTCTCAATAACGGTATGCCTAGGTAGTGTATGCAGCGCCGGCATCTACGGAAATAGTGAGGCCTATGACACACTCAGATCCAATAGACAAAACACCTTATACAATCGCGCACTGCAATCGCCACAACTACGTGCAGACAACTCGTTCTGACAGAGATGTGCGGCAAAATCAATGACGCGAAGGCTGCGCGTGTTGGTGACAGTACACCTAGGTAATGACACCAGCCCGACTGTCTCCAATCACGCGAGTCTAGTTAGTTGGGTATTTAGATTTTATAATCCCACGTATGGGATTATATGAAAGAATTTCCGTTGTTACGGTATATTCCTACGCTGCTTATTTCCGAGCCACATTGATGACAACGACGCGTCGGTGTTCTCCCCTTGCTCCTCATCAATACCAAAGATTCGGAGGTTATTCTTTCTACCATATTGTTCGAATTCATCCACTTTAATCTCAAGAGGAGTCTCGAGCTCATCGATTCTTTTGTCCTTCTCCTGCTTTTTGTCGCCTCTAGTTCACCTTTTTAGGCACGGAGTGAAACGAAGTTGCCTTATAGTATCGTCACATTGGGCTGTTTTTTTTTTTGTTTTTTTTTTGCTTTTTTTTCTCTTGGAAGCATAGCCCCATATGGCTCTCTAACAGAAGTTTTTCAAACTCTCCATATTATCGAAGGGTACTCGCACAAGACACGGTGACGTGTTTTTACACTTCAAAAATATCACACAGCGTTTAACAAGACAGGCATAGAGAACGCTTAGCGTTCTAGGACCGACTCGTTCTTTGATTCTTGATAGAAAAAAAGGTTTATGAGATTTTCATAATTCAATTTCTCAAATCTCCAAACATTTTTGCAATCAGTATTTGTTATTTTGTACCACATTTTAACTGGACTTAGCCTCTGATCTATTACTCTAAGCCCTGCAGAGTACGAGGAAAGTGATTGTTGCCTGCGGGCGACGGATGGTCCCAAGACAAACTGCCACCAATCTGCAGTCTCTAAATACGAGTATTTTTTGATTTTTTTGTTTTTGTTTTTCAGAAATCTAACATGTCATTTTCGAAACTAGATCAACGCCCAACCAAAACGCCCCTAGAACAGAATCCCTCTCATCCTAACTGGACTTAGCCACTGATCTATAACTCCCAGCCCTGCAGAGTACGCGAAAAGTGATTGTTGACTGCGGGCGACGGATGGTCCTAAGACAAACTTCCACCGATCTGCGGTCTCTAAATACGAGTATTTTTGTTTTTTGTTTTTTAGAAATATAATACATATGTCATTTTCGAAACTAGATCAACGCCCAACCAAAACGCCCCCAAAACAGGATCCATCCGTTACGCAGTTTTCGAGATGAGTCGGGGTCTTAACTGACATGGCGAGCGCAATACTCGTTCTTTTTTTTTGCTTGTACGTCATAGTTGTAGTAGAGGAGGCAAAGAGCGAGTAAAAGAGGTTCAGTCAGAGCCTCGATACAAATACGATGTGTTTAAAATAGCACCTACCATACGAAACATTTGAAGGCCCAGCGGAAACTGGTTGGTCTTTTTTTGACGAGGTGGTTGACTTATTGTCCTTAGCTGTAATGAAGGGCAAAAGTTAGATCACCCCCTACACGTTTAAACATTTCAATCCGTCCTTTTGCTCTTACCTCGGCTCGAAATGACCACCCTCGTCTGCATTCCAATGTGCTGAACGCAACAGGTTCGTCCTCAAATGGCTCGGCCTTTGGAGACATCTGTCTGCTTTTCGTTGGACTCGAAGCACCCGCATTAACACTAGGGGTACCAGGCTGGGTCATTTGACCCAAATCGCCCTTTCTTCCTCTACCACTTGAGTATTTCTTTTTTCTCGGGCCTGGGGTTTTCTGACTTTTATTTGTTTGGCCCTTGGAGCATTTTCGGCCCTTAACTTTTTTTTTTGGTCGAATAGTTTTGGAATAAAGGCCATGTTACCCTCCGTTTACCAAAGTGGGTCATTTGACCCAGCCATATACTGACCACGTTTTCCGCCCTTGGTGTTACGCTTTTTCGCATCCAGGCGATGTAAAAAGAGTCTGGCGTACTTGAGAAAGGTCATTGAGCAATGTTATGACACTCCTTGCAATAAAAGTGTTAGGCAACCAGCACGGGTTACCTTATTTGTCGATTCAGTACAGCTCTGACGCGGATTTTTTCAACGAGCGAGAAGCAGGCGCCCTAATATTAATTTCTATATATAGACATCAATAATACTATAAGCCCAACCTACCTAACCTTATAATAATATTTTACTATCATGGGAGTGTAATCCATTTCGCCGACTAGGCACAGTGTCGACCTACACTTTTCTCATTACTGACCTTTTTTTGGTAGCTATCTAACTTTGCCTAACCTAACCTAAACTTGCCTAACCCAACCTACTCGTTTGACCAGAAGCCAATACAATATGTGGGCAAAGAGGAAAATATAGGTCGGCACTATGCCTGGTCGGCAAAAAGGATTACACGCGAAATACAGATCGGTCAAAAAGGGGTCAATCTACTGCCATACGCCAATTTTGTATTATTTTTTTGCAGTGCACCTCCCAAAATATTAATTTTTTTTTTTGTGATTTTTTTTTTAAATCGTAATAGAGTCCACAAACAACGTCAGGAATACAAACCGACACCTTTAAATCATGTTTTAGGTCAGAAAAGCGCCTATGGGTCATATGACCCACCGTGGTAAACGGAGGGGGGCGGCCAAGTCCGGTACCCCTAGTGTTAAAGAGACTCTTTGCAACCCTCTTGTTTGTGGGGCGCGAGACAGGGGTTGTTATCGCAAACAAGACACGCATGGAGAACGCTTTAGCGTTCGAGGACAGAATCGTTCTTTGAGTTTTGAGGGAAAATACAGTTTTTCGAGATTTTCACACTTTAATGTTTTGGGTTCCCATATTTACGAACAATTTCTGCTCAATCAGTATTTCTGAAAAAACCTGAATCAGAAAGTCGAGTCTCTCCAAATTTATCATGGAGAGTGCGCTGAACATGCTGCATGTAACAAGGGCAACACACACTCTTATGAGAAACATGGCAGAAATTCATTTTTTAAACACAATAACAAATCTCTCACCCATATGGGGACTCTTTGAAGTACACCAGATTCTCCGGACTGCCGCTCATAAAATGGGAATGCAAACGTTACACTGACCGCAATCTAGACGCCCTAGCTCTTCAACTACTCCCTCTCCCTCTCGAAGGAGATACAAACCACCCCGAACCACCCCAAAACTGAAACAAGGCTCAACCAAAATCCTCATTCCATGAATTAAAAAATAAAAGAAAGCAAACAAAGCCAAAAAGAACAAAATATAAACTTAACGTCTATTTTAACCAAACCCCCATGGAGCTCCAGGCCTACCAGTCTCTCACACAGTGGGATAATATTTTTCCATCTCCCCAACCACCTTCTGCTTGCTGCTGCTGCTACGCGTTGCCATGGCGATGGGTAACTCGGCTAGCCACATAACATCTCAAGCTGCCCCACGGCTACTTCTCAGCAACATGAAGCACACAGCCAAGATCAACTGTCACTCTCCAGCAGCACTCTCCCAAGCACAAAGCACCAAAGTTAGTGTCGGAAGCTTTACAGGGCTCACCTTCACCCACAATACCTTCAAATTGTCGAAAAACTCGCCAAACTCAGCTCTCAGGACACTTACTCCTCCATGTGAGAGAGAGAGAGGTCAATCATACGGTGAAAGTAGGTAAGTTAGATTAGGTTAGAAGCGCACCGACCGCAAGAGTGCTGCAAGAGCGCCGCCCGCAGGGAGCCGTAGTGACTGATTAGCTCCGCTGGTCCGGTGACAGCCGCCGGCAGGCCAAGCACTGGTGTGAATTCTATCAGGAAATCAGAAATTCTAGCAGAAATTTCTGATGGGAATTCTGATTACCTGATAGTTTTCCTGATTGCCTGATAGCTATTCTGAGTTTCTGATAGCTTTTCTGAGTTCCTCATAGCATTTTCTGATGGCTTTTCTGATTTCTGAAAGCTATTCTGATCTCTGATAGCTTATGCTGATAGCTCTCCTGATAGCCTGAAAGTAGTTTGCTTTCAGCGTAAGCTGTCAGAAGTCTGCTTTCAGAGACAACGCTATCAGGATGTTCTGAAAACTTTGATTTTGAAAGGGCCATAAAACCGAATCCTCTCGGGATTTCTGGTTGAAATTTGGTATGCGATATCTGGGGTGTCCTGGCCAGGGGTCAACTGTCCCAGGGCCTCTTCCAAGGGGGTTGACCCGGGATTTCCCCCGCTGGCCAATGGCTCCCAGGAGGGTTGAAGGTTCCAGGTGAGTCATTGGTGGTGGGTGGTGGGTGCCCGTTCTGGGGTGAGCTCTGGGTGGTAGCGTTGGCGGTTTCTTAGTTTGGCCGCTGCGGCCCTGGCCGGTATGGCTGCACTGCTAGACCTTAGGCTTCAAATTGAAGCTGACGCGCTTCGAACGGCTGGACGCGTCAAATTGAAGGAGAAGAGCTTTAAACGGCGGCACCCCACTCCCGCCGGAGGCTCCCCCACCACCACAGCCGGCCGATCCCGGCTCGGCTCGGTTCGGTTCGGTCAGGCTGGGCTGGCTCGACGCTGGGCGGCGCTCCGCTCGAATTGTCTCGGCGTCGTTCGACTCGTCGCGCACCGCCTCGTCACCGCCACCGCCTCGCCGAGACGATTCGAGCCGTGCGCCGCCCAGCGCCGAGCCAGCTCAGCCTGACCGAGCCGAACCGGCTGCGGGCCGGGGATCGGCCGGCTGTGGTGGTGGGGGAGTCTCCGGCGGGAGTGGGGAGCCGCCGTTTGAAGCTCTTCTCCTTCAATTTGACGCGTCCAGCCGTTCGAAGCGCGTCAGCTTCAATTTGAAGCCTAAGGTCTAGCAGTGTGGGGAGGGTGTTGGTGCGGGCGATGACTCCTCTGAGTTGGCTTGGTCAGTAAGTGCCCTGTTTAGGTTTGCGAGTTGCATGATCTTCTCTTGGAGCCCCTCGTAGGTGGTGTCGAGGATGGCAATTGTGTCCACTTCCAGGGTGAACCCTGGGTGGGCCTCTTTGAAGTGTTTCTGGGCGTCCTTCCGGGCGTACTTCTTCACGCTTGTGTTGTACTCTTGGTCGCAGCAGACGTACGTGATGGTCCCTTCAGAGTGTTCTTTTGCGAAGTGTCTCTTCAGGTTCTGGAGCCTTGTCTCTAGTTTTCCTCCATACTCTGCCCGAGTGTTGTTAGTCAGGCACACAGGGCATCGGAGTATTGCCCCGAATGGGAGGGCAATGGACAAGTAGTTTGCCATGGTCGGATGGTCTAGGAGGTCTGGAAGGTCTCGAGGAACTGGATGGTCTAGTCGTGAAGTTCTGGCCGGTCTGGAAGGTCTACCGTCCACCAGGTGCCCTCCGCTAGGACGTAGCGAGACTTTGGTACGTCCTGGTCATAGCGGTTATGCCCTTCGCCCACATGCAGCGAGACTTTGGTGCATGTAGGTCATGTGTTGGTGGCTTTGGCAACGGCAACCTGGTGGAATTGGCATCGAGGGTCTAGACGGTCTTTTTCTTTGGGTGGATCTTGGGGGGGGCCGGGGAAGGACAGGGAGGGGCAGAAGTGGTGTCAGCTGTCACCGCACTTTACCCCACCTGGGTGGTCCTAGGCTCAGCGCCTTATCCGGGAAGCCCCCCTACACCAGAGGGGGGCTCACCGGCCTGTCAGCTGCGGTGTCGAGGCCCGCTGCAGGTGAGGCTCACCACCCGCACCGACTCAGCACGTTGCCCCCGCGACGAGGACCTGGTTGGGGGGATGGAAGGCGCCCAGGGGCCCTACCTAACCGGGGACCGCTTGGACCCGCCGGCTCACTGCCCGACCCCAGGCCAAGATCGCAGAGGGGCTCACCAGTCTTTCCGGATTATTGATATTTTATTTCGACCGTGTCCTACAATGTTTACAAGTGATTCACAAGTATGTATACTATTATTTAGGCCCGGGGGCTTGTACAGGGCATAGTAGTGGTTTGGTACAATTTATAAGGCTAGGCCTGCATGGGGGTAATACACTTTAGTATTTAGGATTTTATAGAAGAGGGGTAGTTTCATTCAGATGACCAATTGAATACAAGAATTGAAGTTACGAAAAGCTAAAAGATCGTTTAAAAAACGTTGGTCACACAACTCACTTTAGTCTGATAGTCTGCGGACACTTAAAAAACATTGGCCATCCATGGCCAATGTGGTCATGGTGCCTGCTGGAAGGGTCCAGTATTTCCCGGCGGAAATTGGGGGAAAATCATAATCTTCGACCCGCGATACCACTGGAAAAAAAAATATCACAACGTGCGATGAGGAGCGAGCTAGAGGTCTGCAACCGCTGCTACCTGAGCGGCGCCCGCTGCAGCAGAGGCAAGCTGACCAGCTGCGGGCTCACGAGCCCTACGGAGGGGCGACTTGTGTAGGGGCCGTCCACATACTACGTAACGCGTAACGTGTTTATTTCGGAAAGGGCCACTACGTGCGCTAATCTTGGTCTGCGCGACCGACTGTAAAACGCGGATCGCCCGGCCGTAGGACCGCAAAACTACACAAGTCGGGTTTGGAAAGTAAAACAGCCGCATTCACAACGGTTACGTAACACTCTGCCCGACCCCTCACCTCCCCCACGTAACACACCGTAACGTTCAACCGACATCTCTCTTTTAGTCACGGCACCGCGAAGCTACGACACTGCACACGCACGAAATGAGGAGCACGCCGGTACTGCAAGACTTACCTTCCGCTGCACAGCGTGCAGGTCCTTGGGGGGGCGGCAGGGCGCAGTGATCGGCGCTGCGGTTCGACGCGGCGCGGCGGTGCGACGCGGCGCGGCGGTGCGGCGCGGCGCTGCGCTGGCCGGCGGCCGGCCATGCCCGCATAGGCGCCAGCCACCGGCCGCACTGGCCTCAGAACCTGCTCCAGCCACACTGCAACACGACAAAAACATTGAAAGACCTTCTCCCTTTCGACACGCTCGCCTGTTCCCGAAAGCGGGCCGGCGAAAACGGATCTTCCTGAACCCTTCCGTCCTCCCCTGCACACAGCCCCAGTACCAGAAAGGAGCGTTTGACGCGCGCACTTCCCAGAGAAAACAATGTAAATACTCACTTCGCCTTGTGCGCTGCGTTTGAAGCGCGCAGCGAGCTGCTGGAATTTCCGTCATGGTGAACTTGCTTCGTCTTCGTGTGCGACTCGTCCGTGCTACGACGACCTTGTCAGTTGGAAGGTCGGTCAATGCTCTGCAGTGCGTTCTTCCTTCCGGGTCGGTCGTTGAGCGGTAGCGGTCAGATTCTGGCCAAACATTTCCGTCGCTAGAGGACGCTGCACGAAACGTCGTGTCGTTCCATCGCCGATTTGTCGGCGGTTTTTCGAACGAGACCGCACAGCTCGCTGGCTATAGCAGACGCTGCTAGCCAGCCACTACCCCCTTCCCGCTCTCTTGCCGTCTTGAGCCGGAAGGGTTGCCTACTCACCAGGCGCACCGATCCAAAACCTTGGGGGGGCCCTGCTGCCCTTATAGGACACGACCACCACCACGGCAAGCCGCAGCATTTTGTAGATGGTAATTTTGGCTGATTGGGGGACAGCCGGGTGTTTAAAGATGGGTCCTAGTGTTAGGAGGTTTTTCTTTACTTGCGTCCGAGTGTTTTCGACGTGTTGAGCAAATGACAGTTTATTGTCTATTGTAATTCCCAGATACTTGATCTTGGTGTATGATGGGATTTCCATTTGGCCTATCTCAGGGTTTGGGGCCCTTCCCCCTTTCCCGAAGAACATCGCTTTGCTCTTGTCCGGGGCGATTGTTGCTCTCCACAGGCAACACCAGTGTTCCAGTTTCTGGAGGAGTTCGTTTGTTTTCTGGACCGCTTCTTTTGGGGCGGGGGCTGGCTGCTAAGATGGCTGTATCGTCAGCGAACTGGTAGATCTGGACATGCTGTGTTTAGGCGAGGTCTTCTATATACAGATTCCATAACGTCGGTGACCACACGGCCCCTTGTGGCGTTCCAGCTTCGACTCGGTGGAGGTCTGACAGTTCTTCGTCCACTCTGACTTGGAAATGACGGTCGGTCAGGTAGCTCTTCAATATTTGCAGGGGCCATACTGGGTGGTTCTGAGTTGAAAGCTTAAATATTAGTTCTTTGTGTGGTACACGGTCGAACGCTCCTTGTATATCGAGTGTTGTTAGGATTGCTGATTCTTTTTAGCCCGTCCCGACACGTTTCTTTAGAAACGGCAGGAGCCGGGCTTATAGTCTGATGCCGCATGTTCGTTCGGGCGGACGTATGTTCGCCGACTTATCGTTCATAGAAAAACTTCAAATTTTGAGGATCAACTACTTTTTCAACGTAGAATCACGTGCGGTGGCAACAATTTTCGATTTGTATCGCATTTTTGATTAATGAAAATTTGTCTGTTTTTGTTTTTTGAGGTTAGGGTTGGCCGCCACGCGCACACTATTACCATCGCGGCGCGCACAGGGACGGGCTCAGGTTAACGATTTTAATCGTAACAAATACATCTGCTATCGGGCACTTCTAGGGAGACTTGAGGCGGGGGCCGAAGGCCCCCGCAAACGCCGCCGGCAGGCCAAGCTGGCCAAGTCCCCCTGTCAATCCGAGGTGCCGGTGGAGCGCAGCGGAACTGGCACCGAGGATGACGGAAGGGACGGGCCAGCTTGTTTGTTGCGGACTGTGGTGATATCTGTGACCAGTCTTACCAGTTGGTGGGTAGTGGAGTGGCGCCACCGGAAGCCCATTTGAGTATCACCGGCTCTGAGGCTAGCGGCAAGTCGGGGCCGAGGACAAGCGCGCCAATGAAAAGCTGTCGGCTCAGTGCCAGGGTTTCCTCCGAAAAGGGATGCCTGACACCGAATCGAACAGAGCAAGAGCTGACCGTAGTCGAGGTCAACTGGTCGAGGTCGGGGTGGAAAAGTCAAGGGAAAGGCTAATCTGGGGAGATCACCGCAGTCAAGCGTCCCCCCGCTTCAGCTAGAGCCTCTGCCTGTCTTAGACTGCGTTGAGGTGTTAACTCGCGGACAGTCAGTTTCTCTCCTCTTGGGTCTAGGGCCCCTTCGGGGCAAGACTAGAGGGGCTCGAGTTTGGTTTTACAGGTGCCCGAGGTCGGGGGGTGGGTCTGCTTTTCAGAGGTATCCTTCTGTCCAGCTGTAGGCCCCTCTGGAATGAGGGGCTTTAGGCCCGCTTGCCCTTAGTGTTCGGTGCCCTCCCCAGGGGTGGTTCCTGGGGAATTGACGTGGGGCCCTTTGCCCCAGGAGACCGACGCCTCGCTGGGGTACTTGCGCCTGCCGCCTTGTAGGGACCACCCCCCTTACGGGGGCTCCTGCAGCAGTCACCCGGGGGCTTGTTGCCCCAGGCCTAGGGATTTAAAAATACCGGTAAGATTCTATCTTACGGTAAGATACGGAAAGATTGGTAAGTTACGGGTATTTTTGGTAATAATGAGAAAGAATGATTTACAGCGGGTATTTGTTAAAATAGTATGTGTTTCTACGTATTTCCACGTAACAGTAGTCAATCAGAGTCAATCCTGGCAATTCTTGATGTGCTAGAACAATTCAGACGCTTCATCACTTGAAATATAGGTTTCTGTCAGAATTAAGGATTGTGTATGGCTACGGTTGTCTTCTAGCGAGAAGTCAGATAATTGCTTGAACATGCCAAAATAATAATGAAGGATGCGTTTTAGAGTAGATTCAGCCTTTGCAGTGACGGCAAGGACCAAGAAGTACCCTTTTCACCACTTGGAACAGCAAGCACAGCTAATTTTCAGAGTTTTGCAAGTCTGAATATTACCGAAAAATACCACTTTTTTCGAGGTCGGGTAATATTACCGTAAGTAACGGTAACTTACCGAATCTTACCGGTAATATTACCGGCCTTTAAATCCCTACCCAGGCCCAGGTCACTGCACGAAGGCAGTTATTTAAAGTCCGAGGACTGGCAACAGGGGAGGGCCCCCGAGTTGCTAGCTCGGAGGGGGGGTCGGGGGATGAAGCTAATTTTTTGCTCACTGTGCGCTTTTTTGGGGGTTGAAAAGTTACTAGGGGAGCGTTTCAGTCATTTGAGGTGTCCCCATTGGCGGGAGTCTTTTATGCAACCAGGCCGGGTAGTCTCAAACAAAACGCACTTCTCGTTTTATTGGGGAACAATTGCTTTTCCGTTATTAGGGAATGAAGTCGCCCGCACGTACTTAGTAAGAGTAGCCAAAAAGTTTTTTTTTTTTTTTTTTTTTTTTGTTTTGCCCAAGTCACAGAGGGGTTATTAGCAGAGGAAATGCTACCCACGGAAAGGTCACCGCACTATCTCCTCACGCGGTATGATTAGTGAAGACTTATGTGACTTGGGACGCGCAGGAGAAATCTTTCCCGGCAGGTTTACCACACCTGCTGGCCACCAGTTGTCTGGGCAAGACTTGGTGACCAAGGAGAAGACTAGTAGTCGACTCCCCCAGTTAGACGCCTAAGCTGGGATTGGTAGGCAGTGTGGGACTTGACAGCGGAAAGGGACCGCGTCTCACCCACTAAAACTCCTGCACAATACCACCGAGGTTTGCCGCAGCCGTTTAACTCGGGGTATCTGATTCTGATGGTTGTTAGGGTGTCAGGACCAGCCAGGACTGGATCCTGATTGACCCTAATGATTTTGATGATTTCTGGTGACCCCCTTCATGAAGGGTCACTACTGTTAGATGATTTCTGGTGACCCCCTTCGTGAAGGGTCACTACTGTTTGGATGATGTCTGGTGACCCCCTTCGTGAAGGGTCACTACTGTTAGATGATGTCGGGCGACCCCCTTCGTGAAGGGTCACTACTGTTGGTTGATGTCTGGTAATCTCCTTTTGTCATCACGTGTAGTCAGGGCCAGGACTGACGCACGGAGCCGCAGGGTCACTACCGTTGGTACTTGATATTGGAATGTTGATTATTAAGGTGACCCCCTTTGTCGCACCGTGCAACCAGGAGGGATGGCCAATCCCAGGGGACCAGACAACCCTTAGCCTCTGGTGCAACGGGGACTCAGGGTCACTACTGTAATGCCAATTCCGGTGATGATTTTATTTTATTTTTCTTCTGCGGGGCCCGCAGGCTCCCTTGGTCCCGGGGTGTCGGGTTGCCAGCCCGATTCCCGGGGCCGTTGCTCAGTTGTTCTTGGGTTTTCTTGCTCGGGGCCCGCGGGCTCCCTTGGTCCTGGGGTGTCGGGTTGCCACCCCGATTCCCAGTACCGTTGAAGTTTATGGAGCGTTAATCGTCTCCCTTCACCCCACCGGGTGGACCGGTTGGAGGGCCGACAGTGCCATAGCCCCAAACCAGAGTGCCCCTCCAAGTACCACCTGACTTAGTACCGCAGCACTTCAGGGGGAGGAGGGGTGGCTGGGAACTCTGGCTGGAGTGACATGTACTCGGGTTACCCCGGTCCCTCTCTGGAGTGGAGAACAGGTAGTTTTAGGGGTTCCTTAGGTTATTTAGAATTCTATCTATAGAAGGTATTCTTTTGTCGAAGATGGTGGCTCCGGTTCCCTTGCTCATTTCTCTGAGTAGTGGATTGGTGTGCTCTTGGAGGTCGTGGAGGTTTTTTGCCGCGATACTGTGCCGCAATTGGCGTATCGTTTTGAATGGCGCTAGTTCTTCTACCACTGCTTTTTTAGTAGATCTGGGTAGGAACTTTATAATCCTGATCCATTTT
This sequence comes from Odontothrips loti, assembly GCA_038380765.1. NCBI lineage: Eukaryota > Metazoa > Arthropoda > Insecta > Thysanoptera > Thripidae > Odontothrips > Odontothrips loti. Next base: position 1,367,957 of record CM076247.1, on the reverse strand, counting down.
CTTTCAAAGCGCATAAGTTGTTCAAGTTGGTTTTCACTGATCATGTCCCATGCCGGTAAGCCGTATACAAGGGTGCTTTGAATTAGTGCCGTATATAGGATTGTCCTCGCCGTTTGGCTAGCTGATTTTTTGCCCTGTAGGTACCTTACAAGGGAGGCCGTTTTCATTTTACACTTCTTCTTCAGATTTTCAATATGGTTCTGGAACCGGAGGTTGCGATCTATGGAGATACCAAGATAGGTGAACGACTTTGTTATTGGTATGATTTCCTCTGCATATACAATTTGGATGAGCGAACTCTCTTTTGTACCTGTCAGGACTATAGATTGACTTTTTGTCGGGTTAATTTTTATTTTCCATTTTTCACACCAATTATACAGTTCCTCGAGATATTTATTTGCGTAGTTGTTTAGCACTTGCCCATGTCCTTCGAAGATAAGAGCTGTGTCATCAGCATATTGGAACATACCTTGGGTGTTTTTTGGCATATCACTGATATAGATGTTAAACATTCGGGGCGACCACACTCCACCTTGGGGTGTTCCGGCTCGTATGGGGTAAACTTTGGATAGGTTGTCTCCTAGTTTGATGTAGAAGCTTCTTCCCTCGAGGTAGGACTGAATGATGCTTATAAGCCATCTTGGCTGTCTAGTGTTCTTCAGCTTGAGCAGGAGCTCGTTGTGGGGCACCTTATCAAAGGCAGCTTCAACGTCCAGTGATACGACTAGTCCACCCTTTTCGGTATTTATAATTTCAGCTGAGGAATTAATAAGTCTTTGAAGTTGGTAGGTACAGTTTAATTTACTTGAAAAACCAAATTGGTATAGGGGGATGCAGTCTAGGTTAAAATAACACACAGTAATTTTTTCAAACAGCTTGCTCATGCAGGGCTGGAGCGTAATTGGCCTATAGGAATTTGGGTCACTGGGGTCTTTTCCAGGTTTCAGAAGCATAGTTATGCTTGAGATTTTCCATTTTGTTGGGAAAATTTGTTGTTTCAGGATTTCTTGGTAAAGCTGTAGGAGGTATAACTTTGCTGTAGGTGGAAGGTTTTTTAGGTGCTCATAATTGATGCCGTCTGGGCCCGGTGCACTTCTTGTTTTGCAGCTTTTTAGTGCCGTTTCCAGTTGGTTATAGGTAAGGGTCGGGTATCCCTTGAACCTTTTATTTTTGTATTCGTATTTAATATTTTCAACTTTATCCTTGTGCAATCTAGTTTGGTTAGTCATATTGTGCTCTGTGAATTTTTTGTGCAGGGCCTCTGCGAGTAGATCAGCCTTTTCCTTTTGTGAGTTCGCTACCCTCCCTCCTGTTCTCAGTTGGGGGATCTTCGGGGGGGTCGGTCTATCCTTTTTGAGTACTTGCCACCTTAATACGGGATCGTCCAGTTTTTGGATTTTTTCTAGCAGTACGTCTTCTTTGTACCGGTTATATTCCACTTTTATTTGGTTCCTTAGGTGAGCCAGCTGTTGTCTGCCCGTTCTGTATTTGTAGTACTCTTTTTCCAGTTTTTTTCTTGCTTTTATTTTGTCATCCAGATCTTTGGGGAGTTTTATTCTTTTTTCCTTCTTCCTTTGGAGCGATGTGTTGTTCAGTATTGCTGCTTGGATACCGGCCGTGAAGTCATTTACATCTTCCTCAATGTTTCCCGTGACGGCCCATGGCTGGTCGAGTTCTTTTGTGTACTTGGCCCAGTTCAATTTATATCTCATCTGGTCTTCCTCAGAATTTGCACTCAGATCTATGTTTGCTGTTATTGGGTAGTGATCCGATGAGTGTTGTTTAATTACTTCGATCCTGATTTCTTCATGGTCTTCTGATGCTAGAATTTGGTCTAGGATTGCATCTTGTTCCGTTTTCTTTCCTTTTCTAAGCGGTGCTATTCGTGTGGCTTCCTCTGGTAGAAAGAGCCTGCAGTCCTGATCTGCGACCAACCCATTTATGATGTCGCCTATTCTGTTTGTTATTCCGCTTGTTGCTTGGAATTTGGCATTCAAATCTCCCATAACTATAAAGTTTCTTCCAATTTTTGGTATTTGTAGAATATCACGCTTTGTAGCTGTGTTTGGTGGGAGATATGCTGAGGTTATATGAACATAGCTACCCTTTTGTGGCAGCTTAACTCCTACCATTTCAATAGTGGAAACGTTCAATTTTTCAAGATTGTCTTCCTCATGTAGTATATGCTGCCTGATGAGTAGGGCTACTCCACCCCCGCGTTTTTGAAGTCTGTCTTTCCGGTTGGTCGTGTAGTTTTCTATTTCCAGTTTATTTTTTCTTCAAGGATTAGTAATTCTAATTCATGTTTCCTGTTCAAGGCTCCGTTAATGTTCCATGATAGTAGCTTCATTTTTCCATCAGCATTTTGATCAAGTTTGGTACAAGGTTCTTTCCATTCGTTTTGATCCACTTTTTGATGTATTTCACAGCGTTGTCTATTAGTCCCATTAGCAATGCTTCTAGGCCTTCCTCCTCACATTCCGGGTTGTCTTCTTTTCGGTTTGCTTCACTGCTGGGGCCCGGGGTATGTTTTTCTTTAGATTTTTCTTCTCTTTTGTTTTTTTTCCTGTTCTTTTGCTGCTTGCTGGAATCCTCTGTTCCAGGGATTCTCTTTTGGAGGTTCGGCAGGTTTGTATCTAGGTGTGGCTGTTCCCGTTCTTGCTTGCTCTTGCTTGATCGTGGCTTCGATCAGCTTCTCACATTTATGGTAGTTGGCCATGTGCTTTTCTCCACAGTTTTTGCATTTAAATTTCTCATAGTCCTGGTAGCCTATGTTGCAGTTCTTCAGTTCATGATCTCCAGTGCATCTAGGGCAACATCTTTTCCTGTTGCAGTAGCCTTGTGTGTGTGCATATCCGCAGCATCGCATACAGACTGTTACCATTTGGTTTTTCTTTTCAACCGTGACTTTCTGGTTAAGAAGTTCCGTTATTTTATATATGTCATTTACATTTGGAGTGAACTCAAGTCGTACTTGGAATATCCAGTATTGTTTGTGTTCATTTCGGAAGTTTTCTGCGAATTGGGGTTTGAATTTAAGTTCCTGTAATTCTTGCAGTATTTCTTCCTGAGTAGTATCCGGGTGCAGCCCCTTGATTACTACCTCTACTGGTCTTTCTTTATTCTGAGCATAGGTGTTGAATTCAATTCCATTACTCTTCAGGTACCTTATGGTTTTTTGGTAGATGTCATCATTTTTCATCTGTAAATCTATGCAGCCTTTCCTTCGTTCTGCTGTAAAGTTTCGTCCGGCTACTGAATGGATTAGTCTACGCATATGATTGAAGTCTTGATAATTTGCAATTTTAATTTGTGGGGGTTTGTTGGTTTTATTAATTTTCAGTGGTGGCGGTTTTGGTTTCTTCTTTGGTTGGGGTTGTCTAGGTTTTGGGCTTTGGCTTTCTTTTCCTGATATGCTTCTTTGCCGTTTATTTCTGCTTGGCTCTTCATCCATCCCTCTGATTTTCTTGATTTTTTGTCCACATTTCTCCCTGGTGGGCTGAAGCGGTTTTGGGTGGTGATGCTGGGATTTATCTCACTTTGTTCATCTTCGGATTCTCCGTCATAGTCTGATTCATTGGTCCTTACTGTGCTCTCACTCATGTAATCGTTTTGGCTGTCTAGTTCTGTACTCTCCTTTCTTGTCTTGTTAAAGTATGCTGTGGGAGTCAAGCTACTTTGGGGCTGTACATTTTGGAATTCTTCTTCAAGTGATTTTTCCTCGCTTTGTTGGGTGTTTGTTGGCTGGTGGTGTAGGTACCTGTTTTTGTCTATGTGGTACTCAACCTCATCATTGATGTCAAAAACACTACTGAAATAGGCTGAAGCTGGGGTTTTCTGCTGTGGGTTCTGAGTTTTATCTTGTTTCTTCTCCATGTGGGCTTGTTTTCCTTTTTTGGGATTTGATTCTAAGCTCACTTTCAGCTCCGTGCGTTGTCGCGTTTGATTTAAGGTTTCCTTGTTGGTTTCAGGTTGGGCTTCTGGCGTTTTTAGGTTGCTGGTCTTCATGTCTTGGTATAGGCTCTTGGTAGGTGGTTCTTTGCTGCTGGGTTTTTTTCGGAGATTTTCCAGTTTCTTGTGAACAGACATTTGTGGAAGTTCTTCTTGATGCGGGTCGGGTGGTCTGTCCGGTGGGCGGTTAACACTTTCTGACATCTTCTTAGGAGATTTTGGTTAAGATCATGTGAGTGCTTAACTTGCTTGTGGGTGTGAGCAAGACTTGAGTGGGAGACCGCTGCTTGACTTGGTCGTGGGTATGGACCAAGACTTAGACGGGAGACCGCTGCTTAACTTCTTGATGTTCGGTTTCTGAGTTGGACGGGTGACCGCTGCTTGACTTCTTGACGTTTGGTTTCAGAGTTGGACGGGTGACCGCTCGTTTACTGGCTCTTGTCTGGCCTCTTCTAATTCATACGTCCCCCTATGGGGCCGCCCCTTGGGCGGATGTAGAGTCTTAGGGTGAGAAGTTCCTAACAACTCTTAGTGTTTGAAAGTGTTGCTCTGAGACGGGGTGGCCCGAGATCAGAGACGGTACCCTACTGTTTTGCCCGCGGGGTCCTGCTCACCGTACCAAAAGGCCGAGAAGCGATAAAGTTCAACTAGAATTACTAGTGTCTAGTGACAACGATAACCGAGAAACGCGGAGGAACCCGCGGACTCGCGCCTCCAACGTGTGGCGGGCAGAGGCTCTAGCTGCTTTGTAGCCGATGACGTCACGCGCCTCCCGGCAGCCGACCGAGCGCGGCACTGCCCCATTTGACGGTCGTTGGGGTTTTCAAGATGGCGGCGCAGTGCCACAATTTGGTGGCGTGGCGATTTCAAGATGGCGGCGCATTGTCGTTTCTGGACGTCGTGAATTGTCTTTGGTGGCGGTGCATTGCCCCATTTGGACAGGGTGGGTTTTTGAAGGTAGCAGTTTGCCCCATTTGGACGTCGTTCGTTCCGAGATGGCTGCGTCAGGTCGTATCGTGCGTTTGCTGTCCGGTTTTGTTGTTGGGGGTGTGCTTTTGGGAGGCCGTCCGCCAATGGGGCGGCCCTAAGGCGAACCTATTGCCGATTTTTGATTTTTTTTTCCATTTTTGGACTTTTTTTTTTTTTTTTTTTTTTTACAGAACAGGTGCCGTATTATTGGGGAACAACTATACTTTTCCGGTGTTGAGGCAGAAAGGCGCTCCCACGTACTGGGTTAAGGAGTAGCCGAAAGGCCGAGAAGCGATACACTTTGATCTTTTTTTTTTAACGACGCTTGCCTCTACTCTTTACCGCCAGGTGGCGGATCATTGTCGTTTGACTGGGCTTTTGTGAGGTAATGGGCCTACTACATGTTGTAGGCTAGCGTCTCTTCACCAGGAAAAAAAACATTGCCGGCAAGTTATCCAAGGTAGGTTAAGCAGGACAAGATGTTAGTCGAGCTCCCTCCATCCCCACCTGAGTGTAGAATTCAGGGAGGCCCGGGTAGGCACCCTCCCACTCAGCAAAACAAAAAGGGTCCCCGCAAGGGGGCCCACAGCGCGGTCCTGCTCTAGGGCTGAGTGGGGTCGGGTAGTGTGGGAGTTTCACCCACTAAAAAAAAAAAAAAAAAAACAGACTTTATCGAAGGGGTACTTTCTCGAACCTGGGCCTCGATAAAAGCGGTAAGAATGGGGTATGAATGGCCAGGATTCCATGATTTTCATGGTCCTCATTCTTCGTGATGAAGTCTTGACTGCCGGTCAAAATTAGCGCCCCACTTTTTCCGATGCTTGCCATTTCCACGTTTTTTAAGCTAGTAAGTTGCCGTTTTGCATGCAGTTGCCCCCATCGTTGTTTTTGAAGGTCCCAAAGTGCCAGATCCGGGAGCCACCCCTTTCGGAGGGGGTTAGCTGTTCGACTGCGGCGGGGTGGAAATTTCGACCGAAGAAGGTCCCCAAAACACCTTTAAATTTGCTGGAATTTCAAAATTTTTGGTGATCGGGGCTAAATGACAGCCCTTGACAAGCTGACCTCAAAATTTTCACGATCGGTCATACCCACCCCCAGCCCCACCTACCCCCGACCAACCCGCACCCCCTAACGGGGGTTGGTGTGGCGGGTGAAAAAAATATGGTCGCATTGCAAGCTCCTAGTCCCGGGCCATCTGCACACCAAATTTCATGCCGCTAGCACCAACCCCTGCCGAGCAACCCCTAAAAACCCAAACTCAATTTTTGAAAATTTGCTTATTGGTATGCGAGGAGTCCAAAAATTTCGTCAGAGATGACTTAGGGGTAGGACATCAATCTCCCGTCAAGAAATCAGGCCCTTAAAATTTGCAGCCCTTAGCATGGGGGGAGCCACCCCCAGCAGGGGTGGAACTGATTTGCGGCTGCGAATCGTTGAGGGCAACTCTGATGCACCCCCCCCCCCCCTTCAAACTTTCAACACGATTCGACCACCCGTTCGTGCTCCAGACCCGCAAAACCATCAAAAATGCCGAAATCCACCCCTAACTTCAACCCCCCATATCGCCAATTTTGGGTGGGGTTTGAAACCCGGCTGACCTGGCGACGGGTGGCCCCGACCCATACCTCGATTGTCCTAGGCGGAAAAGTCGCTGTGGCAAACGGTTCACCCGTGGGGAGCGTTAAAGTGAGAGCATTGCATGCACCGCCTGCGCTGCCAGCGAGCGCCTGGTGGGTAGGCAGCCCACACAGCTCTCCCGGCTGGCTGACGGCAGGCAGAGAGAGTGCACCGGAAGATGCCGGGCGCCCTGGCGGCGCGTCAGTCATGTCACATTCAAACGTCCGTTTGGCACTCAATTGTGTTCACACACTCACACGGGCTTGCGCGCGTGACCGGCTTTAGTGGTCTCGTTGGATGTTTGGAGTTTACCGCTCATGTTTGTTCCACATTTTTCTTTCCTTTGAATTTCAGAAATCATTAATTTGAGCAGTTCTGTTTTTCCATTAGCTGTTCTGTTTTTCTGCTGTCCGCAGAGCAAGCCAAGGTTTTTTTTTTTTTTTTTTTTTTTTTTTTTTTGCAGACACTGAGTTTTAATTGTGTTTTCGATAAGAGTTTTGAGTGTGGGATGGGGGAGAAATTAAGTATACAGTGGATCATTTCATTACTCTGTAATCACTAAAAGATTATCAGAGTGACAGTCAAGATCACAGAATTTGCAGTAACAAAAGGAGATCACAGTTCAAGCAGAGCGTTCATTAAAATTGAATTGACTAGAAAAAATTTGCAGAAGTAACGACAAACAAAATTTAACACATGAGACACCGACAGAGCGTTAACCAGACAGAGCGTTAACCAGATAATGAGATCACAGCTCCAGAGCGTTCATTGAAACTTAAGTGGCAATGTGTAAAAAACTTTCAGCAGGGACAAAGTTGAAAACAAGTTTTATTGCTCTCAAAACTTACACCAACAAATGAGATCACTCCCTGCCTTTCCAGAAAATTGAAACGAAAAACAAATTGGCAGAGATCAACAAAAGAACAAAAACAAGACAACAACAACAAATTTACTGGAGAAAAAAAAACAGCCTAAACTCCCCCCCTCTCTTTTTCCCCACTACAACAAAAAAAATCACCAAATCACAGCAAAAAAAAAACACAGCCTGATCTGAGTCCTCGACCAGGAGGTGCGGGTGGGGGGTGTGGCCCACGGCGTCGCGCTCAGTAGAGGGTGTTTCCTCCCCGGGCCCGGCGAACAGCGTCGCAGCGCCGGGGCATGGAGCGGATGACGGCGTTCACCTTGTTCATGGCTAGAGCTGCCCAGCTCTCCTGCACCGCCACTCGAAGCTCCGCCAGAGTCTGAGGAGGAGGAACCCGTGCCCGGACCATCCTGTCCACCTCGTCCCAGATGTGTTCAATTGTCGGACCGCTAAATTTGACGCCCAGTGTACTTGACGACCGGGATGAACTCATGTCCCAGCTTCGGGCCGACAAACCCTGCCGGGTGCCCGATCGCCAGTGTTTTGCATTTCTCTGCAGCGAGCTTGGTTTTCCAATCAGCGCACCAGCGGGGGATGTTGTCAAGGTGTGCGGGCATTCTTGACTGGGACTCTGCCCAAGTCTGACCGCTAGCTAAGAAGATGGATTCATCGGCGTATTGGAAGCTATGTGAGATTGTGGCATGGCATGTCCGCCACAAAAAGATTTCAGAGGGGAGGTGACCAAATGGCTCCCTGAGGGCTTTCTTCCGTTCTCTCCTATATGCATGATCATGTGAAGAAATGGTTTGAACAACCAAAAGTTCCTTCCCCCTCCCCCCCCCCCCCCCCCCCCGCCCCGCCCCGTCGTACCTCCCACGGGTGACGGCGTTGTATCGTTCTCTGAATAGCGCGGTGGTTTGCAGCTCTTAGCTCACCCTGTGTGTGCCCGGGCATACGTCACACACAGGGATCCCCAGGACACACGACGTGGACGTGGCTGCAATTCGAGTCCCACACGTGCCCACTAGACCCTTCCTTATTTTGGTGATTTGAGAAATCTTAAGTGTTCCACCCTAGAAAATATCCCTTTTGGTGTCTACTTTCGAAAAAAAACTTTGTCCGGTCTCGATATGACGTCATTAAGTGCTGCCGCGGAGGTCCTAAATGCCCCTCAACAGGGCCAAAAATAAAGTTTCTCATAATAAATTGGAAAAAATGCATAATGTTAATTGGATGAAAGTAGCGGGCGAAAGGGCTAAAATTTCCAGTAAAACGTCGTATCTCTTACGGTTTCTGAGATATCGGCTTTGAAAGTGCAAAAACCAAGCGAAACCGAGCAAAACCGCAGTATACGCGGTTTGTGCACTTTCAATGCCGATATCTCAGAAACCGTAAGAGATGCGACGTTTTACTTGAAATTTTGGCCCTTTGGGTCGCTTCTTTCATCGAATTATCATTAGCAATTTTCCCCAATTTTTTTGAGAAACTTAAATTTTGGCCCTGCAGGGGGGCATTTAGGCCCTCCGCGGCAGCACTTAATGACGTCATATCGAGACCGGAAAAAGTTTTTTCGAAAATAGACACCAAAAAGGATATTTTCTAGGGTGGAACACTTAAGATTTCTCAAATCGGCAAAATAAGGAAGGGTCTAGTGCCCACCCACCCATGCACGGTTTAACAAAGTACTTGCTTTAAAATCTTTCTTGGATCTAAATTCTAGCATTACTTGTCTAGATTTTATTTTTTGTCGGATGTTGCCATCTCTGTCTTCTGGCGTCAGCATTTGGGCCGAGGCCTCCGTCACCATCTTGACGGCCCTCCCCACTGCCTGGCTACAGCAGGGGAACGCCGGGACGTTCATCTTGGGGACCTCAGGCAGCAGCAGCACAGCCTCCAGCTCCTCTGCTGGGATGAGGTGGAAGAGCGGGGGGGGGCAGCAGCACGTGATCCCAGTCGACCAGGTCGACGTAGTCAGGGGCGGCGAAGTTATGGCCGCACGGAAAAAAAAGCGTTAGCTGCTACAGCTTATGTGTTGGCTGCCAGGCATCCAAACAAAGTCTCAGCTGTGTGAACTGATGTGTGTAAGCGATAGGAGACGAAGTGGTAAACCTGTTAGCATTCGCAGCGGTAGGTTATCACATTAACTGTTACAGCTAAGGTGCTAATAGCTGCCAGAGACCGGTCGAGTTACTTATAGCAGCCAAGCATTAGAGGTTTGGCAACTTAAGTATTTCAGCGCTAGTGCTTCGAAATCAACGCTTGGGCCGAAAATTTCATGGTTCGAGCAGCTTAAAATCCTAGCTGCCCCATGTTAAAACGATAATATTTGGAACTGAGCAAATCGGTTGTATCTTGAATTCATTCATAAATGTGTTGATTCCACATAAATATGATGGGAAATAAATGTAGAGTGGTTTTCAATAATAATAATAATAATACATTTTATTATACTTGTTTTAACATTATTAAAGGATTCTTTATAGTTGTACACATTTTAAATACACAAATTCACATTTTATACAGACACACATTTTAGAAATGTGCAAAAGAAAGGCAGTGATGCATTATCAAAATCAACAATGCACAATATCACAAAAAAAAAACAACGTTAATTACAAAGCATATCTGAGAGGAACATATTTTTTTTACCAAAACATTACAATAAATGCTTAAAGGTAAAGGATCATATAGATCAACTGGAGTAGTGCTTGACCACCTGTTACCACACTCCACCTGATAGGCATGCACATGGTCATCAAAACCAAGACATAAAAGGTAAGAATACACAAATTCAGGTACATTTTCAGAAACAAGAATGTCCTCAAGGACACCGAATACACGGCCCCAGACTTATCAATACTTAATAATAAAACCATTCCTGGTTTATATTTTGTCCCTTTGAATTCAACCCAGCTAGCAGACAGACAAGTTGAAGAAGCACTTAAATTAAAACTAACTGGCAAATGCCGAACAAACTCTGAATTAGGAAAATCTGTCAAACTTCATTCACTGGTCCAAATTCAGTCTTTGGCAATATAGAGTTGTGAGATTTAAACCAAAAGCACATATTCAGTTGATGTGCAATAGCAACAGTACGGGCAATATCACGGCGCGACTCAGTTGCATGTGCTGGAATGAGAAGAGTTCGATGTTTACTTTCGAACCTCTTCGTAGAGGTGTGCCACAGGCCCACTCTCTTCAAATACTGTACCATAATGAACTAAATGATGCATTTTTGGTTTCAAAGAATCACCTGTCACCTGAACATACATAGAGTTGAATTCATCAACAAGAACACGAAAAGAAGCACCTTGCCTACTAGACAAAGATTTACACAAAGAAACATCTAACAGCTCAGAAAGTTTAACATATAAAAGCCAGAATTGGTCATCATGAGAAACTTTTTCTCCCACAAGTATACCAAACAATCTAACAAAGAGAAGAGTTTCTGACCCAGACATTTTCAATTTGTCTTTCTTAGCAAACTCATCTGACAAAACAGGAACACGATTGGAGTCACATAGACCATATTGTAACATTTCAATCCTGTGGTTTAGGAAATCAAGTGAAAAGTTCAGGGGAATACAATGTTTAAGAACATGCATCATAACATAATGACATACACCTTCACACAAGTCATGAAAAACATCTACACAATAATTAGATGTAATGTGAAAAAAAGGCACTTCTTTAAGACAAGAGTGTGCTTTAACTCCAGTCAAAGTAGCATTATTAATGGCAAGATCTGCAATATAATTTTCTTCAGTTCTTAAAGAAGTTCTATCCTCCACTGACTGAATGGCGCAAACATTTTTGTGACATTTAAAAAATCTACAAAAGAAACAAGAGGTAAAACATTCTACTAGTCCTCCAAGTGAATTCAAACCAAGATTATCTCCAAGCAAGATACTACATACAAAATACACCTTCTTTGGACCCTCCATAGTGTTAACAACAATTCCTTCTTTTTCAAGTTTTTTCAGAATCAAAATGAGAGGTGCAAATGCCCGTTTATCAGAAAAACATCGCAGCGACGATTCAAATACTAGGGATATTTTGAACAGCAGATCGACATTCAGGAGGAAGACAAGCAATTTGACAATACACACAGCCTAATTTTTTAGCACTAGACCCAAGAGGATTATTACACTGACATTCGTCATAATAGGTATAAAGAGGAAGCACAATGTCATCTTTGGAATACTTTTCACGTTGTTTTTGCCACAATTTGCACTGAACAAAATTTTCCTTGACATCAGGATTAGTTTGAAGAGAATCAACATAAGACATAATGTCATTTAGGGCATAAGGAACTTCTAAATACATTTTAAGTACAGTATCAATTGGCACACTTTGACCAAATATTTTCTTTTTGACAAGATTTGAACCAACATTAACATCAATCTCTCCTATTTCATATGGAACTGGTGGCACATAATCTCCATTAGAAGTAAAGTACTTAAATCTGTTATACTCGGAGCACAAATGTGAGAAAGTATTTCCAGCAGATTCAAAGAGTTTGTCAAGAACAGAATTCTGTTCATTGTCCGGATTTATTTTAGATTGAATAACATCTTTAAGACTAGGCAGAAGACCATTAGTAATAAACAAAGTAACATCATCAATTATATTTTGAACATAACCTCTGGGAAGCTTATGTTTACTATAAAGTTTACACACAAATAAATCAACCTCTCTGCACAGAACAGATTTTGAAATTTCAGAAGAACAACTTGAAGGTGGAGGGCTCGAGAGCGGCATAGCTGTGTAATTATCATTTCACACGTTAACAAAGAAAAATCTTTAACTTGTTCACTGGTACTTTGGGTCCAAGGCCTTTCCCTGAGTATTAACAAATAGCAGGCGGGGACAAACATTTGCACGTATGCGTAGGTTCGTGAATCTCCGGACACCGGGTCGGCACCCTTTCGGAATTGCCGCACCCCGAACGGCTCCCTCAACAGTCAGCCTGCCTGTCTTGGCGTAACCCCTGGTGGCAGCTATCACATTGTGAAGATGGCGTGTCGCGCGCAGCCACTTCCTATTTACCACCTTATTCACATTTACAAGGCCCTCGAGCTCACTGAAAGCTTGCTCCAGCTCCAGCAGCCAGCCTGGGAACAGCCCGCGATCGGCACTCAGGTGGACACCGCTAACGACTGGCAGCGCGTAAAACCCTTCGCGACCGGCCGACCGAGCACAGTCACTGCCTCGCTTATGGATGCCTCCGCATGCCGCCTCAGTGAAGTCGTCATGTTGGACGCAGCGCACTATTGCCAGCAGGGTGACGAGGTCCTTACGGACGGTGTGTGCAGACAGGGCGCCACGGGCACTCACGAAACGGTTCAGTACTTCACTGTGCGAGCATCCACGCTTCGGGGTCGTCGGCGTTTGTCGCGTCGGCTAGCCGGGCAAGTACCCGCCTCGCAGACCGCTTGCCTGCCGGGGCCTGCCGTCGGCGATAAGCATCCCATCCAATGTCCTGTATTCAATGACACACCGGTTACTACGTGACAAATCGACAAACCCCATTGTGTTTCATCACGACGCCCTTGTCTCCACTTAATTTCCAGGAGTTGGCACACTTAGTTTGTGCGTACTGAGTGCACCACTTAAAGAGGTTTTCGAGTTCTAGCAATTCAACTACACTTCTTTGATAGAAGATGTTGCGACAGTTGAAAAAGGTACTCAAAGTCTAATTACGGTACGTACAATCATCAAACTTTATGGGAAGTTGGCCAAATGAACCAAACGTATATATTACTGGAGCTACATCTCCCATGGGCGAAAACAGTGAAAAGGGGAAAACCGCTGAAAAGGGGGAAAACGCCGTTCTGTAGTGCTCACCCGCATCTCGGACTCCCATTTTGCCAGCCTCCGGTGTTAGAGTAAGTCCCTTGGGACTTCCCCTAAGGTACTACCATTCGAGGCTACTCTGAGGTGAAGTCCAGCTGTCCGGTCTCGTCGCGCGCGGTGCAAGACAGCGCGGCACTGCTTGATCAGCAAATGTCGCGCTGCCGGGCTGATGCGTTCGCCGGGCCCGAGCGGCCGGGCCGAACCGACGACGGGCAGTCACGAACCCACCACGGCTCCGACAAGTCGTGGGAACCACTGTGTACTTACCCGCGTGGCAAAACCATCTGTTAACTACTCTGAACCACCAGAATACATCTCAACACATATGTTATTAATGACAAGGACTGTCCAGGTAATGTGCGAGGGAAGCGATCAACAAGCTCGATATAACAGACTGCATTCTGAGAGAAAACTATTGTATTTACGGTAAAGAAACCCTTTTTGCAACGATTTTCCATCAAATAAAGACGAAGAACTTGACGGGTTGCGTGCGGCGATGTGAAGGCGGAAATGCCGATAAATCAATTGGCGAGCGAAGCGAGCCGAAAGCTCTGGGCTTTTGGACATTTTTTTTTCATCCATACGCATTAAAATGAATATTGAGCTGGGGACCTTTGCCCTCCCCCCCGGCCGAAAGTTGAGGGGGGCAAAGCCCCCCCTCCCCCGGGTTCGACGGCCCTGGTTCAAAAAAGAGGTACTTCCTGAATGGTGGCGACCGAGGTGTGACAAGTCAACGAGATTTACTGAGCCCACTCTAGGCATCATACAGACTCACCATGCCAAGTTTAAATGACTTGCCCCAACTAGGACAGGTATTTATGGCGTTCATAAAGTAGGTACCTCTTCAAAAAGGGCGACCGAGTTGTGGCAAGTCAACCAGATTTTTTGAGCCCACTCTAAGCACTATACACGCTCACTATGCCAAGTCTCAGTTACTTGCTGCTACAACTAGGGAGGTTACTCAGGGCGTTCGTGGAGTAACTTTATTAAGTGAACGCCACACCGAGCTTGGCGAGAGCTGAAGGGCGTGCTGTGACGTGCCAGCTAGATGAGACATGTGGGAAGGGCACTGGTTCCATATTATCTTTCAGACTCATGATGGTTTCCAATAACACTCTTGAGCAATTTCAACTAACTGTGGCGGAGTGTGCGACCATTGGTATGTTCTCTTTCCTCCCTGTAATTATTTTTATAAAAAGGTGTCTAAAGTCGAGCTACTGTATATCTGTTAAGTAGATATACAACCCATTTTTGTTCTGCATGATATCTTCAATATGTCAATAATCCATATCTGTTCTCAGGATAGAAATCTCAACATAGACGCCACTGGTGATGTCATAGCTCAACCGATACGGACAGCAAAGAAGGTGCTGATTTACAATGCCACAATAAGCTTCAAAAAGGAAAAATCACCGTTATCTTATATTAAAAAATATATATTATACTACATATTACATATTATATATATATGTATATATATTAAAAAATACCGTTATCTGAATTTATTTCTGATGGCCACAGTCAGAATGAGATTGGATTTTGGCTAGAAAGTGTAAAGAGGCAATAAATGTCGGTCATAAATTCTGAATTTCCACCACCAAACATGATTTTTGTTGACTACAGCTGGGCCAAAAGTCATGCTGTATTGTCAGCCTTTATTGGCATGAAGATCTGCAGAAAAAAAGTTCTGTTTCTCTGCACGATTTCTAGAGAACGGTTTGACCACAGCGGGGAAATTGAAAATGGTCATTCCTTTGATCAGCAGGAAGAAAATCAATCTTTTAGAGGGAGCGGGGGAGGCTGGGGGAGGCGGCGGAACTGGAGAGACGTCTCTTAGAGCGTGGTATTGTCGCGTGACGTCACCCGTGTACAATCTATTTTAAAGACTGTCGAATTCATAGTTTTGCGTGCGATTTTAAGGGAAAAAATATTTTGAAGCTCAAAATGTTTCAATGATTTGGACTGTACATAAGTACGAAATTGACATCGTGAAATTAAAATAAGCCCAGCTCCTGCCGTTTCTAAAAAAACGTGTCGGGACGGGCTGAAAAGTTGATTGGCGGCCGCCGGCCATCTTGGCCGCTGGCGCGGAGCAGGCGTGTGTCCACGATTTTCGTTTAGGGGTGGCGGGGGATGTCGCGCTTTTCGCCTACTTACAGGCTTAATGTCGCGCTCGTTGCCTTCCTTCCGGGCGGCGCCCTTTGGGTGCCGAGGTCTTGGCGAAGGGGCAGGGGCGTAAAAACGAACTAAGAAAGGGAGGGGGAGGGGGGTACTTTACGTGTTGCCTACCTTCAGGGGCAAAGCGTTACGGGTTGCCTACCTTCAGGGGGCAAAGTTCCCCTTAGGGGAGGTGGGGGGATTGCCCCTTCGCCCTCCCCTTATAACGCCCCTTCAAGGGGATGGGGGCACGGGGGGTGTGGAGGGCCGGAGTGCTTTGCAATGAATTTATAATTTGGTCACTTAAGTTTTACTTGTGCACAAAGTCAATAAAAGCATTCCTTGAATGATAGCGTTATTCTGTGTTGTATTTCGCAAGTAGATCACTTGTGATCAATCCCATCTGACACCCTCCACATGCACTCATGGCCGAGTATGGGACTGATTGTCAGTTGATCTCAGAGTCAAAAGCAATACCCAGTTACTGGCTACGGGCCCCATCGACACTCACGAGTTGACTCAGTTATTGAGTGGGCTCACTTAGTAACTGACTCCCTGAGAGCTTTACCGGCATGGCCCCCATCGGCGCTTAGTAAGTTGACTCAGTTACTGAGTGGGCTGACTTAGTAACTGACTCCCCGCAAGCTTAACTGACTTCAAACTCAATCTCGGCGTAGTTACTAGGTTGTCACTCAGTTACTAGATAATTACTGACATTAAACTAAGGTCAGACCTAGTTCTTTTTTCTGAGGGCCTCTCTGATTTCAAGGTAAACATTGCAGAATCACTTAAAATTAAAGTAACATCTTTTGGGATACAAAAATTAGCAATTCTAGTTAGCTTTCAATCTTTTCAAATATTTGTCAAACAAAATTAGTAGCCCCCTCTCTGATTTCAAGGTAAACTTATACTTTAGAAAATCTATGGCCCACTCTCTATCCCTCTTGCCCTGAATAACATTGGTGCCTAGCCAGGTCATGGTGCTATGCCTTAGCTGTTATTCTGTTATTGTTATACTTGTCCATTATATCTGAATACCACTGCTCCGAGGGCTGGAGCTGTGGATACTCGTGCGTTGCATTTTCCACCAGTGTTATTTTCGCGGTCGGGGAGCAGAGCCTCTGGTGACATTTCGAACCAAGTTGTTAGCTTTTCCACTGCCTCCTTAGCCATGGCGTTACAGGCGATTACATTTGCTGAGGCGTGAAACTCTGAGAGCACCCGCTGGTCACTCCCGGCCCCGGCCACATAACTTTTTTGTGCCGTGTCTGGGTGGTGGTTTTGCTTTTTAGCTACCTTTTTAAAGGTCTCCTTATCATGCTTGTCATTTACGAGCATTTGGACTGACCGACGCAGCTAAATTTTACCCCACCTGCATCTTTCGACCACTCCCTTATGTCGGTGTAAATGTCCACAAAGTCCACCCAGGTGTCAAAATTTAGGGTTTTTAACACATTTCTACACTTCTGGCAAATGGGCCCGTCTAGTGTCGCCGGTCCCGCACCACTCTGGCTATGAAAAATTTCGAGCCGCTGTTAAGCGCTGATCGCAAACCTCCTTTATTATGATTCAAAAATAAATAATTGACTATGTTTTCAAATATTTACAAAGTATTACAAGTCATATGCTAAAAAAACATTGCGCTTCTTTTATGAAAAAAATAAGTCAAAAAATCCACAACAGAGAGGGGAAAGAAACAAAAGCCACTGCTCGCCTTTTCAGCGCATCTGCTCTACTGAATTTGTTGTGGTCCTTCTAATATTGAAATCTCTAGAGGCCTCCGTGCCTTTGGCGTTACTGAAGGTGTGTGCTGAAAAAATTTGACTAACATCAATAAAGACACACTTGATTCATGCGAAGTATACTTTTAGGACCTACCCAGGGCTGCCTTGATCATTTTGTCCGGGATTTGGATAGACTCCCCCGACATCGTAAACCCTCCCTCCACCAACAAATCTTAAGTCATGAAGTTGCACAATAAGGCCTGGTACATTTTAACTGGGTGTTGCCGATTCTTGCGTAGAATATAATGCAGATCCGTCTTGCGAATCCACATTCCGGGTGGAAGCTCCTGCTGGAAACAAATAAAAATGTTAGCACTACGCCGCTATGCCGCGTAAAAATCCCCCCTCCCCCCTCCCTGAGCTTCCAAGTCTTCCTTCGTTCATGGAACGTAGAATAACCATTTAAACAGAGTCATACAGTGAAAAATATTGTCTCCGAAATGAGCACATCCTTGAGCGCGCTGATGGGCCTTCCCCTGCCACTAACCCCCCCCCCCCCTCTTTCCTCTTCCTTCCCCCTCCTTACTTTGCCGTCCCTATTTTATTCCCACGCCCATTTAATTTAAAACCACGAAAAAATTTGGACACCAAAACAGTATAAAATTGACTTACCTGTTTTTATGATGCGGGCCGAGTAGGCGATGTCCCCCAACATCACTTTTCTCTCGATGCTTGGCACTAGAAACAAGTGCCCTGCATCGGGCACCACATGTTCTCTCAGCACAACATCGGCCGATCGGGGCTCCTCCACCTACAAAACAGATCAGTCCGTTTTGACGGTGTGGCTTGTGTGTTTCTGTGCGTGTATGTGTGTTAGAGAGAGAGAGAGAGAGAGAGAGAGAGAGAGAGAGAGAGAGAGAGAGAGAAAGAAAGAAAGAGAGAGATAATTGATAATATTGATAATTATTTATTGATAAATAGTACAACAGACTCTCGAAGTCTTACAATCTGTACATCAGTATTTACCAGAATAAGACATACCAGGTAGCATAGCATTTGACAGGGGTTTAGAAGTACCGGAGATAATCTGACAAATTATTGGCGCTATGCGTTCCCTGCTCCAGGATTCAGAGCTACTGCTTTACAAAACAAGCTGGCCCTTTCCTTCCGTCAACCTCGGTGCCAGTTCCGGCGCCTCGGCTCGACAGGGGAACTTGGCCAGCTTGGCCTGCTGGTGGCGTTTGCGGGGCCTTCGGCCTCCACCTCAAGTCTCCCTAGAAGTGTCCGGTAGCAGATGTAATTGTTATGATTAAAATAGTTAACCTGATCCCGTCTCTGTGCGCGCCGCGATGGTAATGGTGTCCGCGCAGCGGCCAACCCTAACCTCAAAAAACAAGAACGGACAAATTTTCAAGAATCAAAAATGCGATATAAATCGACAATTGTTGCCACCGTAAATGGTTCTACGTTAAGAACGGAGGTTATCCTCCAAATTTGAAGTTTTTCTTCGAACGATAAGTCAGCGTACACACGTCCGCCCGATCGAACAAACAGTCGGCGTCAGACTTTAAGCCCGGCTCCTGCCGTTTCTAAAGAAACGTGTCGGGACGGGCTAAAAAGAGGTATACTGTTTATTGGAACCAGTCAGTATTCTGTCTTGCCAATAAACAGTAAATCGCCTAGAAACGACTGTGTGAGGTACCTATTGACAAAATACACTGCCCCCCCCCCCCCCCCAAAAAAAGGAAGCGAGTTTGAAACTTACAATTTACGAGCTAATCCTAATTCACCTGCCTTCCTCATGCAGAACTAGTCTGTAGTTACTTGGACCTCTGATACATGTTCCTCAAAAAATATATGTTCCCTTACAATGTGACCTGGTTATGTTATTAAGCACGGTCAGCGTGTACACATAATGAACTTCCTTCCTTAATCTTGTCTAAACCACCAGTTATCTGATTTGTCCATCTTATTCGGAAATATCCATAAGCTGAAATCCTAAAATCAAGGTTAAGTTTACAAGACACGCGAACACACTCCAAAAAAGTTCTTACAGAAACTAGAGACTACCCAAACCTAAGGTTTAGGTCTGCTTCACTTAAAGCACCGCCTCCTTTTCCTTCTTCTTCAGAGAAAGCAGTGAAACAGCGCCACTGTTTTTCACTTTCACACCTTTCTTACGAGTGTTACTGTATTTTACTGCTTTTGGAAAAGCAGTGACACAAACTTAACATTCTTTACTGCTTCTGAAAAAGCTGTGACACTGTGCCCCTGGTTTCACTGCTTTGCTGGGAAAACAGGCAGACTGTCTTTCACTGCTTTTGGAAATGCACTCATCATTTTAAAAGCAGTATAGAAAGTACAGTGCTTTTCTTAGAAGCACTAAAGTTTCTGGAAAGCAGTGCTTAAAGTACACTGTTTTGGGGGAAAACAGTGTTCCGAGCACAACTGATTAACACTGATTCCTGGATCAGGGTTAATGATGGCGGGTACAAGAGA
Organism: Odontothrips loti; assembly: GCA_038380765.1. NCBI lineage: Eukaryota > Metazoa > Arthropoda > Insecta > Thysanoptera > Thripidae > Odontothrips > Odontothrips loti. The sequence continues at coordinate 1,348,322 of CM076247.1, read as the reverse complement.
GTGCTTTCTCGCTTTCATTTTAAAATTATTGATTGTGTTACAGTTAAGGACTTCCACCGGTGGTTCCAGAGAACTACAGCTGAAATCCCAAAGGCACAGCGCTCGTTGTCAGTGGCATGAATAGGAAGTCTTACGAGTGGCTTACTTCGTAGTGAGCGGCTCTGTTTATTCTAAACAAAAGACAATTTTTCATAAAGATTTGTTGTTTGATGTTTTTTTTTTACTAAATTACCTTTTTTTAGAAGGCACTCTGCTAGTAGATTTCTGCGCTGCGACAGGTTTAGCCAATCCAGGGTGGCAAAGTGACCAGTTATATGACAATCACCTGGTAAGCCAAGTATAAAAACCTAGCACAGGCATTCTTGATTCGGCTGCCAAGCTTTTTTAAATTGTAATGTTGGCTAAACTCTCCCAATATAAGTATTGGTCTATCGTTATTGTTAGCCCGAAGTTACAAACTAGGGTGTGCCATACTTCATTTTTTTCGAAATTCGGTGTACGCGTTACAGATATCGGCATTGAAAGTGCAATAATCGATTTTTGCACTTTTAATGCCAATATCTTTGAAATCATAAGAGATACGACGTTTTCCTTGAAATTTCAGTCCTTAAGGACCCTACTTTCGTGGATTTGGGTTTGGGGAATTTTTTTCAAAATTTTTTTGACAACATTAATTTTTTGCCCTGTAGAGGGGCATTTAGGCCCCCAACCGAGGCGAGTCGGACCCCCTAAACGGCCTCCAAATTTTTATACCTTTTTCCCTCGGAATCAGCATGAAAAATGGCCTCGATTGAGGTAACGCGTACACTGAATTTCGAAAAAAATGAAGTATGGCACACCCTATTACAAACTGTCTGTGAATAAAGTAAAGAAATATTTTTCAACAATGACGCGAGGTACATCCAACGGTAACTTATGGAGTAGTTTAGAGTTGCCGATTAGGATTACTTGGGTTTTGCGTTCATTGATTGCAAGATCATGACCTCTCACATACTGTGAAAGGCGCAGGTCATCTGCATATAGGTGGGACTAAGAGTCCGTAAACACCTTGCCAATGTCATTAACATACAAAGAATGTAACAGAGGGCCGGGGACTGAGCCTTTCGGTATACCATATTTGAGACATATTAGGAATGACAAAAGAAGAATTGCTGCCTATCTCGAAGGTAAGATCCTAGTCAGCTGCTGCCTGGCAAAAACCAATATGACACAGTTCGGCAATAAGTAATTCGTGATGAACTGATGGGAATGTATAGCTGAAATCATGTAGTACTAGTACAAGCAGGATAATTTTGCGGCCACCCATAGCTTCCCTGATATCTCCCACAACCTTGAGAAGGGCAGTGGTAGTGCTGCGTGCAGATTTAAAACCAGACTAAAGGGGACGAAACAAATTATGGGAGGACATAAATTCAGAAATTTGAGAATGTACAATTTATTTCTAGTATCTTACCTAAGGTACAAGGTAACTCAGTTCGTCTGCTGGTGGGAAGGTACAGGGTAAATTAATTTTACTAGAGGTAAATAATTTTTTGCCACCAGTCTTTAGATGACCTGGAACCATTTAAATGGGTGTGGGTCCGACGTACGGTCGGAAATGTTGTTCCCAGCAGCAGCAGACTTCGAGAACGTCGGGGTTGTCACGACGGGTACGGTCGAAGAAACCCCCAAGGATGCTCCAGCTCATATGGCGACTGCCATGTCCCTGGGGTTGTTGGGCGCAATGCGGACATTTGAGATAGTGGCGGCAGCCACGAGCGCAGCTCCTGCCAGAGTCGTGCGACGCGGCAGTGCCCCTTCGTCGGGGGCAGCCGACAGGACGTCGGCGTTCGGCCTGTAAGCAGTGTTGAGTGCAGTTCAGAAAGAGTAGCCTTGCGTGTTAAGCAGTGTACCTAGTCAGATATTGTGTCAAGTTTAGAAAGTCTTTCGGGACTCCAATTTTCTTCTTATTTTTGCTGATGCAAACATTTAAAGAAGAACAGGACATTAGTACGTTACACGATGCACAGAAGCGTACAAAATCAATCATTGATCACCTGTTTTTAACCCTGTACCCGGCCGCGTTGCCGCTTGGCTACACCTCGTTTCGAACGTCCCTGTGGAGCCAGTTTTGATATTGGCGCCGAAATATCGATGCCAACCTTCAGTTGTGCTCCTCCCCTATGGAGATTCGAGAGCTCGACGACGTACGCGCCATTTTCAATCCGTGAAGGCACTGTGAAGTCCGCCATATTGCCCAACTAAGACGCTCTGCAGTGAATTTGTGGAATGCCACTGCAGCTAGGTAAGTTGTGGTTGAAGCATCAAAACGACAAATGTTGTTGGAAATGCATGTAGCCTTCATGTGCTAGCGTTGAAATTTCGAAATTCACTGTTGTAATAGGTTGTATCGACGATCGAAACCAGAAGTTGCCACTTGGCTACAGGGCCGGTCCGCAGTGTCATGATCGAAACGCATTTCGTTTCGGGCGATCTCGTTCTTTGAGTCATTCAGGGCATAACAGTTCATGATAAAAAGCAAATTTTTTATGTGGGGAGCCCGAAATAATATTCCGCGCGCTCCGAACCATGATGTTACCTTCGTATCAGTAGAAGAACGGCTCCCTTTCAGGTCCCGGCCCCCCTGCGTCCTCTCCCGCCTCTGTACTCTGTGGTGGTCCCGTTGTCCGCCAGCCCTGCACGCCAGTCTCAGAGGGAGGGGGGGGGGGGGGAGAATGAAGGCAGCCGGCATAACTTTTTCGCCTGAAGGTAGGCAAAAAGCGGGACCCCCCCCCTTCCCCCGCTCCAAGCAGCTCCCAGAGCTGGCCAGCCTTTGGCGAAGACGGATGATCGAATGGGAAAGGTATTCCAACTTATAAAAGCATTTCGACGTCCTGCAGAGTAAAGTCGCGAGGAGGCCGGCCTCCCGGGCTGGCTGACCGGCCATGTAGCCACCCGGCTACAACTCAAACACGCTCTGATGAGCGCCAAAATTTCGGAAATGGTCGTTTTGGGTCACTTGTGACCAACACGGACAAGAAACTGTGAATGAAAACTTATTTTCATAAAAAAAAGACGTGTGAAATTCCTTCATTGTGATTTTAGGCATTTTGAGCGTTTCGTATTCCCTTTAAACACGGGTTCGCGTAATTAATTTTTTAGTTTAGTATTTCTTCAGGCAGAGAGATGTGCAGAGGGTACCAATACTGCCCGTCTGTCCACACCCAAAAGCTGCCCACCAGGGCCACCGGGATCCGGCCATATAGCCACCTGGCTACAGCTCGAAAACGGGTTAACCAGTGGCGCCAAAATTTTGAGGTTGGTCGTTTCGGATCCAAGATGACCCAAAGAGACCGTCTCCCTTTCAAAAGGCTAACCCAATAGGACAGCATCTCGTCCCTTTTTTTCACATTAAGATATGCCTGTCTCACAAATTCTGGCATTTTGTCAAAATTCCCGACCCGGATACCGCTGGAAAGACCTGATGCAAGACTTAGGGCCTGCTTCAATGCGGGCCCTGAAAGCTTGTGCTTCTTTCTGCAATGCCTGGACAGGTTTGCACCACCAACGTATGTGCACTTGGGGCAAAACCGCAGTCTGTGCCTGCCCTTCTCGGTTTCAGCTGCGGTTTGGCGCCCGCGTGGTACGCAGTCATGTTTGCTCTGAAATCAGAAGCCAAGGTTGGATAGTTTCCTGTTGCAAAAAGGCTGAAACGCTATAAAAGACAAGGAGGCGTACCTTCTTTCTAGGCGATTCCTCATCCTCCTCATCAACAAACTCAAGTAGATCTTCTTTATTTCCTTGGTTGCCCTCACATGAGTCTTTCTCTTCTTCCTGTTACCTACCCATGCCCCGAGCACTCCTTGCTTATTATGGCAATTTTAGCCAAAATTTATGGCCTCAGCCACGCTTATGCCATGGTTGTAGCCCTCATGGTAGGCTCCATGAACCACCACGATGCAATCCCCTTTTCGTTGAACAACCTGTAGACCAAGTAAAGAAGGTAGCATATGTTTTAACAATTTCTTATTTTATTTGCTGCCAGTATTTGTTTGTACTTACGTTTGTAATGGATATGCCCTTGAAAAATGTAACTTTTGGGTCCACAAAGGCCAGCTTATGTCTTTGTATCTCCCGGCAGTACCATTGCTCAAACTTGTTGCACACTTTTGTTTGAATTAATGTGTCAAGCTTGTCACGAAATCGTGGGGGCGCTACAGTCCTATGACAGAAGGGAAAACCTCTGATAGTTCAGATCTCGATGTTCAAGGATAAGGAAAAAAGTTTGAAATTTAGATGTGTTTGCTACTAATGCGGCGATACAGCACTTAATCACTGTTGCAATAAAAATGACTAACCATGTCCTCTCCCCCTCGTGGCAGTAGCTCAGTGATGCTAAATCCCAGTCTTCGGTGTGTAGGGCGAAAGGTGCCCCGTAGCACCCCACTACAGATACGGGGTTATTACCCCTGCACTCTCAAAAATGAATGCATGGTTTAAGCAAAATATGCTTGGATCAAGCATATTTTACCCTTGAAGCAAAAACCATCCCAGAAGCATAATATGCTTGACCGAACCGAGACTGATGCGTGGTTTAGGCATACAAACACTTGCGACAAGCATCATTGAGGATTAGTGGACCTTTTGCATTTCAAGCATAGTATGCTCGGTATTAGCATACAAGTGTTTCGATGGAAAACAAAGTAATTCACGGTGCAGTCCATGCACTTTTCTTTCATGTATGTGAATAAAATTCAATTGTGTACCTTGCTTTACGTAAATTATCAATTTGATAAAAACCTGAGACCACAAGTAGGAAATTTTAACCCCATGGGAAATAGAATGAAATTTTTTATGTAAGCCATCACATATTTTTATTACACTGAGTATCTCATACAAAATGAACACTTAAATGAAAATGTTCAAACAAATTGTACACCTTAATAAATCTTTCCAAACTTGAACAAAAACAATTGCTTGCAAACAACACATATTTAACAATATAAACAAATTCACAACATTTTAACATTATTATAACATGTGTCGGCAAGTGACAAATGCATTCAAACCTACTTTCCGTATATGAGAGGGCAAATAAGTTACCAACTGTTCAGGACTAACTAATTTCCACTCACCAAAATCATTATTACACTCCATAACCTTGTAGGCATGAAAATGATCATCAAATGATAACGTTTGTAACAACTTAACGATAAAATTAATTTCTTTAGACTTCTCATCATACAAAATAGTATGAATCACTCCAAACACAGGAAACAAGTCACTTAAAGTCACAACTAAAACTGAATCAATGTGGTACTTAGTACCACTAATGGCAACCCATTTCACTCTACTAAAGCTCAAGTAGGATTCGGGAACAATATGTGAGAAGTACTTGAAATCACAACTCATATTTAATGCAGTGAAATCAACAATACTTGTTTGAATAGAGACCTCAAAGCCTCTGTTAGAAATAAATCTATGACAGAGTTTAAGTTGCTGCTTAATGCTTATGGATTTGGTCAAATCCAAACGATTGCAGGACACATATGCATACTGCTTGGATTGCCGATGCATTGACTCCCACCTCATACACCATACGCGAGACACAGGCCCAATAAGATCCATAACAAGAGGGTAATGACCATATAGTGGTGCTTTGGTTTCAACAACATCTGAAATAAATCCTGATATAGAGTATGGTGAGTTACAATTAGACGTTTCAAAATCTTAAGATCAACCTCATCAAAGAAAGAAGCACACAAAATATCTAATATTGACACTATACACTTGTAGAAACTCCATACCGGATCATCATCAGGAACTAAATCTCCTACCATGAGACCAAAATATCGAGCGAAACATAGCATTTCGGAAGCAGAAAATTTTAGGTGCTCTTTATCAATGTAATCTGAGAGAATTAGTGGAGGTTTATTCCCCAATTCAGTTGAACCATAGAAAAACCCTTGAACTCTGTTATTTAAAGTATCATAATCAAAAAATTGTTTTCTGACTAAATAATAGATAATAGAACAAAAATCATAGTTCAGTACACCTTCTGTCATATCATGCATTAAGTCTACATACAAATTTGATGTAACATGAAAGCTAGAAAGAGAGTTAAAAATACACTCTTCATTAATACCAGTCATACTTTCATCATCAGTCAAAACATCAGAATCGTAATTAATCTCATTACGAAGCAGAGAGTCATCTTGACAAACTTGCTTCCGAACCTCTGAGAGAGGGGCCTTACATATCCTACAAGGAAAATTACATGTAAAAGATTCAACAAAACCAAGGATTCCATGCAAACCAGCATTGTCACCTATGACAAGAGTTAATGCAAAGTATATGTGAAATATACCATTTTCAGTAACCACCGCAATACCATGCTCTTCAAGAGATTTTAACATATTGATTACAGGTCTAATACATTCTTGATTACCAGCCTTCCTGTCTGATGCATGAAAAATAGTAGCTAAAAATTTATTTTCTAGCATTGCTTGGAATTTTGGAGGAACACATGAAATTTCAAAATACCCACCACCCATCTTGTGGACGCCACTGTGTGAACCAAGAGCATTGTCAGGTTCATATTCATCAAAATAAAATGTCAAAGGTAGAACTAATTTTCCAATAAACTTTGGAAGGATAACATTTAACCACAATTTTCCTTGTATAACATTCTCTATGGATTTAGTTTCAAATCGAAGCAAATCCATGTACTTAAGAATTGAAGACAGAACATTAGGCAACTCCAAGAAGCCTTTTAAACAATCTTTCATTGGAATATAATGACCATTTAACATAATTGGTTCAATAATAACATCATTGTTAACTTCCCTTTCATCCATTGATGGAATAATGAAGTATTTTTTTGGAGCAACAAAAGCTCCACATTTTTGGAAAGTTTGAAACCTTAGATACTCTGTATCAAGGCCATCAAACATGCTACTCACTTCATCAAACATACTTTCAATCTCATTAAGATCCTCAGATATGTCTTCATTGCGAGCCTTGTCAAGCGTAGAAAAAACTTTCTTTTTCATATCAGTGAGAAACCCAGAAAACAAAAGGGTTTTGTGCATCTCAATAACACTCTGCACTAAAGTTCTTGGAACGGAATTTATGGACAAAAGTGAGCCCACATACATTAAAACTGCATCTTTTAACTTTCTGCTAAAAGACTGGTTTGCATTAGTATCACTTCTATTACCACACAGGCTGCTGTCCACATTAACACTATTAACACTTCCAGGCTCTATGTCATCAACAACCATATTCACAATATCTATAACATGCAGAGGCTTGTTACAAGGCTCTACATCAACAACCATGTTCCCATTATTAATAACATGTGATATAATATTACTATTAGACACTACATTTGACATCGTAGGCCTTAAAACACAAGAATCAAGATGATTTTGGAAAGTTCTCTTATCACCATAAATTCTCCCACAGTTTATCTGAGTGCAATGGTACTCAGTAATGCTAGGATGACTTGACTTCAAGTGCTCTACTAGCAGGTATGAGCTCCGAAGAGCCAACAAACATGAAAAACACTTGAACATATTAAAATTAAATGTAACTTAAACCTTTTATCAAGGTGAACACAGAATAAACGGAACTTGAATAGCAACACCGATTAATATTCAATTCATAGCATTCAGAGTGGAAACAAAAGTGGTAACACATGTAATGCTAGGGCCACCGTTTATACCATACAGGTATTTTTGTATAAGGAGCCACAAATGTTCTGCTTCTGGTGGATAATTGCAGTCGAGAGTAAAAAAAATCTTGAAGCACAAGTCCAGAGCTGTCTTCATATCACTGCACTTATACATATGACTGTCTAAACATACATAAACAGCAGTACAGTTGGGTCGGACACCCTGAGCAACAATGAAGGGCTGGAGTGTTGCATTAATATTTGCCATGCGCTCCTTCAGGTGGGAGATTTTTGTTGCCACGTGTGATGCAGCCTGCAAAAAAAAGAAAAGTAGTGAGTAAAAAGGTAAATACAGTTAAAAAACTAAATGCTTACTGCCACTGATAATTATTAAAGATCTTACATCCACTCTCACAACAAATGCAGTTCGAGACTCTACTATGGAGGGCTTGCACTTCTGGGTTCCTAAAAGTATGAATCGGTTCGTTGGACACAGCGAAGGAAGCAGCTCAATTAAAAGAGCATACCTGTCATCTGTGAAGCAAACAAAATGAAATTTTAAGTGAGTTTCCAATAAACCTGGTAACTACACATAAAAAAGTATAGAAATTATGAAAGCACACCATCAGTAAAATTAGCCTTCTTGTTTTTTTAGGAAACACAGGATTGCCTTGCCCTGGGCATCGTGCTTGTTCGTAATTTTTTTGGATGTAGCAATTGTTTGCAGGTGGCCAACAAAGGTTTCCCACTTTTCATCTAACAAATCTGATTTCCCGGGGTGAAGATATTCAAAGTCAATGTTCACCTAAAACAAAAAACAAAAAACAAAAAACAAAAAAAAATTAGAAGAATAGAGGAAAAGTGCCAACCTGTGCACTACAGTGGCAGATAAAAACAATGAACTCACCAATGCACTTGCATTTGGATGTTTCAGATGTGGCCATGCACTCAAATAGTTAACAACTTTTCCTGAAGTTCCATGATTGGTTTTAAGCTGCCTGAGCCGTGGCTTCACACAGTCTCTCCACTTATTGACGATTTCTTCAAAAGGCTCCTGCCATTTAGATAGGAAATTTAGAGCCTCTCTCTCAGCTTGGGAACACTCACTAAGTTCTGGGGACAAAAACATTACAATTTAAAATTACACTAAAGCTACTCATATTGAGTAAGTGAGTGAGACTTATTATCTTACCTTCTGTGGCAAACACACCAAAAATGGCATCAGCCTCTATAGCAGAGGTTGTGTGGAAAGAAGCAGTGTGCGGCACAGTTAGCCCTATTTTGATTTCTTGCTTCGAAATTTGTCAAATAATTTACCTCTAGCTAATCTTTGATTTCGCCCCTGGTTGGGAGGCTCGTAGTATACATCACTCTGAAACAGATATAGTACTCTCAAAACAAAGATCAATGCTTAATGTGTTGCTATGGATGTACCAACACAATACGTATTTCACCAGGTAAAATGTTAAAATCAACTTACAGCTTCATTAGGGAAAAGAGTAATAATTTTACCAGTGAGAATTTGATACTCCTGCTCTGATGGGCTGAAAATAAACAAACATTTAAAAATAAAATATGAAGGAAAATATACTACAGAATGGGACTGATTTAACTACATACGATAATGTGAGAAACATAAGCTTCGCAACTAGGAGTTCAGTCAACTCAGTTCTGGCGCTATCGCTGAAAGTGTTCTGCTCTTTGTACACTCGCAGGACCCACTGTCCAGCAACTGATTCGTTCAGATAGGCTTCCAAATCCTGTAAAAATAAATTTCAAATTATTGCCAGACCATGAAACATTTCAGTCATAAACTGCACTCACTGTAAATAGGTTATATATTTTACATAACTGATGCTGCAAATATTAAGTATTATAAGCATAACAGAAAATTGCGAATGATCCATCAACATTAACCACACTTTGTAGTATTTCTAAAATTGAAATGAGAACAATGTGTTCCACAAGAATACAAATTTAATGTAGTATTCAAACTTACAAGAGACTCTAGCGTCTTAGCCACTGCTGATTCAAAGCGCTTGGCAGGTGTTAAACGTGAAAAATCAACAAGCCGCCTTTTGACAGTGCCCTTGCTGGTGGTAGGGATAGTGCTGACATCACAAGTAAAATTCACCTGAAACAAACATGAGCACATTAATAAGCGAACAGAGTACATACAGCACCACTGCGAATAAGTAAATGTCCATACCAATGATACTGATGCGCTGTCATCCAAGTTCTCAAAACTATCAGAAGTAATAGCATCATCTAGTGATGAATTAAACTGAAAGCAAATTAAACTGTCAATGATAGACATGACAAAGGGCGCAACTAAAACTGGAGTGACCACAGAGATCACTACGACAAATGTGCAACAATGTAAAGCAAAACTTTAATTCAGTAGCCACTTTTGTACTCATTGACAAAAAACATTAACCTTCAGTATGAAAAACTACAATGAAAGAAGAAATCCCCATCTTCATGGTGAAAATTCTGAAGCTAGCGAAATTCGACTGAATGCGAAGACTGAGACGCATTACCGAAGCAAATATTTTCACAAAACACACATAACCTACACATTTACGCCCAACTGAGAAATCATCACAGCGCGATATGAAACTTCGCAAGGGTACTGTCATAACAGTGTGCACATAACCTCCTAGTCTACATTGGTTACACAGTTCTCAGAGGTTTCAACCGTAATTATTCAACGTACCGAGTCTTCCGAAAAGCCCAGAGAATCCTCTGAAACTCCAACCAGGTGGAGTTCGGTTCTGCTGGATGTTTCTGCAGCCACGGAGAACGTCAGCCGCTTAGGAGCCGGACAGCCGCTCTCTTTCCAGGTCTCGCGAGCCTTTAAAAACTTCCACCGCAGCCCTATGCTAGGAATGAGTTCCGACAGCAGTTCTCCATTTATGTTCTTGAACACATCCCCGCAAATACCATTTGCTGTGGCAATACACATTGTCATGTAAACTACGGAGAGCAGAAAAATACGACAAGGCCACTTCACTGACTTACCTCGAAAAGCACTGACAAAATCCTGCAAGCCCCATTCCTCCAGGAATGCACTGACAATTGCGGCGGACACACTCATGACAAATACAATCACACGAAAACGCAAGCACTCCAGGAACAGCGAAAACCCATTGTAAACTTTCACAGCATTCAGCCGGCTTTTAATAGGCATGGACAAGTCGTATCGGCACTGACACCGACAGAGAGCGCTGAAATCGCGCGCGCGGTATGCTTGTTTCGAGCGCGCGTAGTTCAAGCGTCATTATGCTTGTATCAAGCATCAAGATAGGCAGTGCAAACAGTTTGATTCTTATTTCAAGAAGATTCCACAAGAATCACTAATTGGCATCAAAACTGCTTTGAATCGAGCATACATTTTTGAGAGTGTGGGATACTAATTCCATCTTCCTTCAACCTCCTGCTGAAGGGGTCATCAAGATCGTTTACATTCCAGAGCTGTAAATAATTGTCAGAATTAGGCACATTTAGTAACAGTCCGTTATTTTTCAATTTCTTAAAATTTCGATTCGGTTTCGAGTCCCTAATGCAAGTGTGAATGCAATATTTGGCAAAGTCACTATGGTTGTTTTACGTGCAATATTTTACTGTTTTACTACGGTAGTAAATGCACTCTGCCTTATTTTCAAATTTATAACGATACCATGCATTCATTTTCAAACAAGGAAAAGGGGACATCAACCCCGTAGTCCGCTGCCCTGTGAGGTATACCCTTCCAAAATGAGAACATCATATTCACGTGGGGAACTGGAAAGCTGTAAACAAATGGTGACTTAGTGATAATAATTTCTCCAAATTCAAAGTAGAATAGATAGTACAATATTGAAAGGAATCGAAAAAACAAGCTGGCCCGTCCCTTCCGTCAACCTCGGTGCCAGTTCCGCTGCGCTCCACCGGCACCTCGGTTCGACAGGGGGACTTGGCCAGCTTGGCCTGCCGGCGGCGTTTGCGGGGGCCTTCGGCCCCCGCCTCAAGTCTCCCTAGAGGTGCCCGATAGCAGATGTATTTGTTACGATTTAAATCGTTAACCTGAGCCCGTCCCTGTGCACGCCGCGATATGGTAATGGTGTGCGCGCGGCGGACAACCCTAACCTCAAAAAGCAAGAACAAACAAATTTTCATTAATCAAAAATGCGATACAAATCGAAAATTGTTGCCACCGTACGTGATTCTACGTTAGGAAAGGAGTTTATCCTCCAAATTTCTGTGAACGATAAGTCGGCGTACACACTAGCGAACGAACGAACATCCGGCATACGACTATAAGCCCGGCTCCTGCCGTTTCTAAAGAAACGTGTCGGGACGGGCTATAAACCAACTCTCTTGCATGTTAAATGAATGTCTGGTAACTAAATTTTGTTTTCAGGGGCTGCGAGTCAACAGTGTAGATTCCATTTGCTGCCATCAAATTGAAAAGTTTGAACAACTGGAATCTGGAAGTCAGGAATATGGCATTCTCTTGGCGCCCGGCCATCTGGTGGGGTCACCTGAAATAACGAAAATATAAGACATGGGGAATGAATCATACCACTCACTTAATGAATAAATAAACTGTGGTTGAGCAAACGTTTATGCAACTAAATTCTTCTAAAATTGGTCTTCGCTTTACCACAAAGTTGAAAATGCCTTCACCAATTTCCTCTGCTGAGGGACGAAATTCGTACCTTTTCTGCAACCGAAAAGCCGTGAGTAACTTGTTAATAAAAAATTGTTAATTTCATTAGTTCTGAGGCGTCGTTCAACAGTGCGAGAACTAAAAAGGCGCCATTTCTTGATTCAAAATAAGATTTAACTTGTGATAAAAAAAAAATTAGGACCTACCATTGCTATAAAAGCCGTGCACGATACCTAAAAAATAAAAAAATAAAATATTTACTTACAAAAGAACAGTTCATAGAAAAATGACGAGTGTTGAAAATTTTAAACTCCCGAATTGGAATATCACGACCCCAGATGAACCGAATTTCGGAAACCAGTCCGAGATGTTTGCGTTGAGACCTGCGAATTCATCACAATGCTAACGGTAATTATTCTACCTTTGTTAAATGTTTATAGTGTAAAGTCGAAACGTGTTCGGTGTGAAATGGACTAGTCCCTCACATATAATAAGCAATTAACAGTTGGAATTGAAGAGGACTGTCGTGGCGAGCATGTCACCGATAAATTGAGTCGAGCCTGTTTAGCTGTTCTTCCTTAGGAAACCCTGCAGGATTCTGGAACATTATCGGTCCTCATTACTAGCGTATTTACAAGCAGGCTCCGAAAATAAAAATCCATGTTGCACTCTATGTGAAATCGGACAAGATTTGCCTCATTTTATGCCAAACGCCGATTGATTGCATGGTTTACTAGGCCAAATTTCTTTTTTTTTTTTTAAGGAGTTTGGTGCAAAAGCAAAACATTTTGGGGCCTTAAAATGTACTTTAACGTTTAGAGTGTAACTGATTCTGAAATTGGTTCCGCAAATGCCAACTTTGAATGGACTGGGTGCTTCACTGTGTACAGGACGGTCGAATGGGTTGCCTATCGCCTCGACGGTGAGAGCTGCTGCACCAGCCAGGCCGCCGGTGAGCTGAAGTAGCGGGAGGAAATCCCGAAAGTCGTGCGGCTCGACATGCCGACGGGTGTCGGCACTAGAGTCGCCTTCCGCTGGCTTCCGCTCCGCTACGGCTCGACTCGTCCCAGCCCGGCACTACTTCAGCGACCAGGATTAGGAGGCGGGATATTTCATTCGACTCGCTACGCGCGGCTTCGATAGTAGCGCCAAACCTCCCGGCGTTAGGCATCCCATTCGACTGTTCTGTATCCTTTATGCAGTGAAACACCCAGTACATAATTTGCAACTCTAAATACAGTTCAGTAGACAAACCCCTAAGTCCCCAAGTGCATGCATGGATGAAATGAAGAATAACTCGGTAACCTGGAGGAAAAGACAAAATTCAACAGAAAAAGTGTTATGTAACCAAAAGTATGTGGACTTTACCTTCGCACGGACTCTTTCCTTCAGGCTGCGATAAGGTGATTGCCGCAACGTACAACCCTCAAATGCCGTCAATGCCCATCCACACCAAAATCAAGGAGTTACTTGCCATTTCAAAGCACCATACCACCGCATGTTAGTATTTTGCTTACCTACTACATACATTCAGTATCGACCAGTCACGAAAACGTGGCGGACATGACGATTAAGGTAGTCGCTTGATCCCCGATTTTCGATGTTGACATCCGATATTGAGATATAAAGGGAGTAAGCTGTTCGATGCGTTCACACTGAAACGCCAGAGGTTTAAACTATTGTTCTGATGCAAGAAAAGGGACAGAAAACGGTCAAATTTCAGGATAACTGGGGATTTGAAACCACCAAATTAGTATAAACTTTAGAGCATGCGAACCTCTATAGCTAATAAGTTGTACACTGAGACTGTACAAACCCATGAGAGAACTATCTGGATTCAAGATGAGGACGATCTGTATTGTGTACAAATTGACCTCACATACAGGAAAAAAAACAATGTCACCCAATACATAAGGCTAGACTTACAGTCTTTACGCGTTTTAAGAACGCAGCTATTACTAGACAAACTTAAACACCTCAGCCGATCCCCAATTTTCCCCCGATCACTTCAAATGCGCCGACCGAGGCATTTGAGCCTTGGCCAAAAGTGACGGGCGCGGTCATCTGTACACAATAAAAAGAACGCCTGTCCGCACAGTGACCCGACAAACTTCGAAGAGTTTCCGGGTTTAGAAATAAACTCGCTTTGCTCGCTGGGGGCTCCGCCCCCAGACCCCCGTGCAGGGCTTCGCCCTGCTGTTTCTCCCTTGGGTACAAAATTTGGTAGTGTTTATAAATTCAAGCAGTCCAGTGGTAGGACAAGGAACAAAAAAAAAACTGTTGTGACTACCGTCACGTGCAACAGCACCGGAGGTCGACCAGGTTCCTGGGATTGTTTAAGACGGGCCGTTTGTCATGCTCGAGTTTGAAATTTCGCACCTTTTAGCTGTCTGCCCTCCCGTTCCACTTTCAACTTAGAACCCTGATTCACCCACCGGCACCTCCAGCAGCACCTGGGTTCGTTTCCAGCTTTTTTACTGGGTTCCTAGGGTCCTTTTAGGTGGGGTTGGTGGAGGTGGGGTTGATTTCTACGTTAAAATAGTGTACCCTCTAGCAGTTGGCCCTCCCGTTCCAGTTCCTGTCCAAGAAGGCCCTGTTTTGCCCGCCGGCACCTGCAGCAGCACCTGGGGTCATTTTTGGCGGGTTTCCTGAGGCTTAGAGGTCATTTGAAAGGGGGTCCATTCTCATTAAAAAAAATGGTATGTGGCACCGTTCTACCCAAACATTTACATGAGTCGGTTATCATCGGGATGGCGTTATAGAGGTGTTTGGAGAGAGAGGTGGAGAAGATGGAGATTGGAGATGGAGATTGGAAACTCACCGGGCTCAAGCGCGCTTCGCGCGCTTTCGCAGGGCTCGTTTGGGCCTCCGGCCCCATTGGGTGGCGGGCTCCGCCCGCCCGGTTTGGGGCCGGGTGGCCTCCGAGCGAGAGCGATAGAGAAGAGGGTTCGTTTAGTGAAAACCGCATCGAAATCGGTTCATGAGCTCGAGCCGAATCTGCACTTACGCCCCTGGAATCGCTGTGAAGTGGTTGCTTCCATTGGTCCTTTTCCTTTGTTTTGGTCATTGTTCTGTGATCATAGGTGATTTGGGTGATTTAACTTCTTTATCTATATTATACATCCGAGATGCCCACCACCCACCCTCGGATTAAATTCCTACGCGTACAATATTTATTCCACTTTAATAGAGGACATGAAATTGACAATACACAGAACACACTTTTGAAGAACAACAATTACAACACTGGTTTTAATCCGAGATACCCACCTCCCACACTCGGATAAACTTCCTACGCTTACAATTTTTATTGCATCAGTCTTTGGTACAGGGAACATAAAATGAACCTTAACACATTTTTAGATACATCTACAAACATATAATATCGATTACAATATCATTTCTCCCTCTCTAACTCCGTGGTAGCTTAGATTAGGTTAGGCTCGATTAGGTTAGGTTAGCCTACCTTAGGTTGTTTTGAATAACAAACTTTTAATAGTGATTACATCAGTCTTTGACTTTTACTTAAGTCAAATTACATCTATGATTACAATATAAATGTAGCATCACAGCCTGCTTCTCTGTCGCTTACATGGAAAAGCATTATCTTATGCCTCGTCAAGGACTTCTCGGTAAACCGGATTCTGTGTGAAGTATTTTTGAATCCGTGCTCCAGCACTCTTGTCCACTCGTCCCTGGTTGGGACCGTCTGCGACCATAACTTTAATATTTCTTCGTGATTTGACACGGCTGAAGGCGGTGTACATTTGGCCGTGCACAAACGGAGGCGTCTTCAGATACAACCCTACCCTCTCCAAAGTCTGCCCTTGAGACCTATTGATGGTAATTGCATTACATGGCTTGAGTGGGAATTGGCGCCTCTTCAGAGTGCCCGGCAAACTGATCTCATCCGTTGCCAAGTCAGTCCTGGATATGCCCACCAATTCACCTTTCTTCGATCCGGTCATGATGGTGCATAAGATGAGGTTCTCGTATAACTTCTCTACCCTCAGTCGGGTGCCGTTGCACAGCCCGCCGGACACTCGTAAGTTCCGTATGAGCATAACCTGGATGCCAGGTGCTAGGCGCAGAGCGTGCGGTGGTAGGGAGGCCGACTCCAGTTTGTTAGGAAAGTCATATGGTATGTGGGTGGACCCTGTCGTGGTCATCGGGGGCTCCTAATTCCCGACTCCTGATTAGGCATGTCGCCGAGTAATAGGTCTTCGCTCCAAGGTTTTCTTTCAACAGGTGATCCAGTATCTTGCAGTTAACTTCTGCCACGGTGTCGTTGCGAGGGCTCAGTATTGACGACCCACTCACTCGCTCTCCATCAGTGAAGTCCGCGTAACAGAACTCAATGAGTTCGGCCAGGATTTTAACCGGTAGGTCTTCAGGGATCGGAAAACGTTCAGTCCCAGGCTCATTTGCACTGCCGTCTCCGATCGTTAATATGTACTTGGCCCATTCGGGGTCCTCCAAGGCCCTGACGTTCTCCGTGAGCTCATGTTTCCTGAACAGGGTCCATAAATTCGATAATGTAAGCGTGGCATCCACTATGTCGGTCCTGGTGCCCTGCTTGACCGTAGCGAGGATCTGTCGATAGTCTCCTCCCAGGATGACTTTCTTTCCCCCGAATGCCGTCCTGGGAGTGATCATGATGTCGCGAAGAAGCTGGTCGACCACGTGGAGCATCCACGCTGAAACCATGGACACTTCGTCCAGATGATGATCCCGGTGTCTTTGAGAGCCCCGCCCCTTGCGACAGCAACTTCAACTTGCTGCGACTGCGGCAGACTTCATCATCTAATGGAATGCCGAACGCCCTGTGACTCGTCCTGGCCGTCTTGAGCAGGGGGCAGCGATACCCGTATACGCTGCCGCGACGTCCTTGATGCCACTCAAGGTACAGTAGTCGATGAGCGTGTTGTACAGGAATGTTTTCCCGGTCCCCCCGGGTCCAGTCATTAAGAAGAGTCTCTCTGCCGTCGGGTCGTTCAGGGTAATTATGACGGCGTTGAGGAACGCCGATTGCCGTTCGTTCAGAGAGGCGATGGCGGCCGCTACTTGATCCTCCGTCACGGCTACTGGTGCAGCTTCCAGAACGTCCATCTGCTGCAGAAGTTCCCGGAAGCGGTCGGGGTCCACGTCCGGTAGATTGTACTCCTGCAGTGACTTGCCAACCTCGATGAGCACCTCACCGATGTCTCGCAGGGCCAACAGGGTGCAGAGCTCCTGATTGTCCTCGCCGTGCTCGTGCAAATAGTCCTCGGCCAATTTTAATTGATAGGCCTCCCAAATTTCGGACGGCGACTGCGGATTGCAAGTGGAGCAACATCATCGCGAAGGTCCTCCTGAAGACGGCGGGGAATTCCGTCTGAGACAGCTCCCCCATGGTGTTTCACACCTCGTTGTCGTCCTCAATCAAATGCATCGCCCAGCATGCATCTTTGAATAATTCGTACTCGACTCCGTCCACCGTCCTCAGTTCTCGGTACGATGTCACGTCCGTCTTGTGAGTGAGGAGAATTCTCAGGTGGAAGAGTTCCGAGTTGTAGGCCGTGCTGGCGATGGGAATAAGTCTTCCCAAGGTGTGCCGATTGGAGCGGTGTCACACTTTGCGACTCGTGTCCCACATGTAATGTTTGACCACATCAGTGTAGAGATGGCCACGATGGGGACCCTCTGACCGGTTCAGATTGAACCATTGCGTCAATTTGGTGTCTTCCGTCAGAGCTTCTTCTTCTCGGCCTTCCCGACGCACGATGTTGTGCCGGTTCTCCAGATGAATGGGCAGCACGTCCACCCGAAGGTATTGGTGTGCCATCTGCGTGCCCATGATTTTGTAGTGCGCCTCATACGCCCCCATCTGCCTCATCTCTTTATGATCTTGAATCTCATCGTGGTCGTATGGCAATCCGGGTTCCCTCTCCCGGTTCCTCCTCGCGATGTAGACCCTCACTTTGCTGCCGTAACTGCCCGTGACGAGGTATCCGTAGAAGTATTGGCACGCCGATGCCGACGGACACTAGATGATGTTCAGATGACCGTTATACAGCCGCAGCAGATACGGGTTGAATGGGACGACCCATCTGTTGTCGATGAACATGCGGCGGCCGTTGACCACCTTCTAGAATCCTCGTCCATTGTCTGGTCTGCGGTAGACTGGCCTCTTGCTGCTGATGTCGGTGGTGGCACGGAAATTGTAGGGGAAGCCATGCTTGCATCTACCCTTGGCTTTGTGGCACGGTGATGTGGAGTCACACGGCCCGTGCATCATGTATTTGACAACCATGTCGTAGAGCTGCTGGTCCGCGTCGGGATCGGGAAGGAATGCCCACACCACGCGGTCCACGTCTTGTGAAGAGAGTGGTCTCTCGGCCGGGTCCATAATGAGGAGGAAGTGAGTGTGGATCAATCCTCTGCCTTGAAACTCCTCACAGTCATTTCTCCTTTGACGCGGCCAAGCACCTGTCGGTGCACCACGTCCGACAGTAGTTGATTGGCTGGCATTTCAAATGACCGATTGATCACGTCATATCTGAAGTTGTAGTCGGTGCGGGTCCTCCGGCATTCAGCTTCAATCTCCCGCCAACGACGATTGCAGGTCAAAGTCACCATCCAAGACGGTGGACCATACTCCTGCGTCATGGCCAGAGCGTCGTAGAAACGGCCCTTCATGTGCCTGGGCGTACTGTACATGTCCTTGCCCATGACAACGAATTTCCCGACCCTCCTATTCTGACGGGCAGCCTCATCCCTGACGAAATCTCGCAGAGTTTGGTACTCCTCCACCTTGAGTACACTCTGGTTCTTCTGGTACCAAGTCAGTTTGTCGTACTCGATCTTCAGTGCAGCGTTGAGGATGTAATTGGCGTACAGCTTCTTGCTGCGGAAAAGCGGGAAGTACTCTCCGGTAACAGCCAGACAGCAAAGAACTTCCAGCAGTATATTTTAAAGTACAACAAATTGTTTGCCACAGCGTTTGTCGAAGGTGACTTCAAAAATGTAGGAGCTACGCAGTTTGGATTGTGGTCTTTAAAAGTCAATGGCGAAGTTAGATGGCACAATCATGGTTACCGAGAGAACGGAAACGACAGCCGCCCTCCTAACCACGGCCAGCTGTACTTTCTTGATTTCAATGAGGATGACGTCACTAATGTGCGCCAGAGGGGACTGAACTATCATGACGGCGTTGTGCGAGAGACGTTGATTCAAGTTGAAAACTATCTCAGGCAACATAACGCCTATATCAGGGGCTTCAAATTCACTGCTGAAGTAATGAGAGAAGAAGAGGCCAAGGCTGCCAGGGAAGGGCGTGTCATGGACGATGTTGTATTCGTAGTCAACCCGCACGATCCCGCGCAGAGAGTGACAACTGTGGACGTTAATGGAGGGTACGTTGACAGATTAAGAAGATCAAATCAATACACAATAAATCCAGTTCCCGATTTTGTCGGGGCTGTGTTCACCGGGAACCTCCCTCCGATGTCATTCGACGCGAAATACTTACCTCGCGAGCAGAGAGCTGAGGAAGCCGCTGGAGGACCTTTGGTATCACATAGAACATTGGACATTCAAATGTATCCGCTTTTGCATCTGCACGCGGAAGGCAGTTGGCTGTCCTATGGCGAACAAGTCCAACAAAGAGCAAACAGAAGAAACGTCGAGGTTCCATCCATCGGCGAATACTATAGATACCGAGACGGCGAGTATTCACCACTTTTCCGGGCCAAGAAGTTATATGCAAATTACCTTTTGAATGCTGCTCTAAAGATTGAGTACGATAAACTCACTTGGTATCAGAAAAATCAAAGTGTTCTAAAGGTCGAGGAGTACGAAACCCTCCGAAATTTTGTCGCAGAAGAGGCTGCTCGACAGAACAGAAGAGTCGGCAGGTTTTTCATAATGGGCAAAGATATGTATAACACTCCGAGACACATGAAAGATCGTTTTTACGACGCCCTCACTATGACTCAGGAGTTTGGTTCCCCTTCCTGGATGATCACTTTAACCTGCAATCGTCGCTGGCGGGAAATTGACGATGAATGCCGCAGAACCGCCACGGACGTCAACTTTAGGTATGACGTTGTCAATAGGGCGTTTGAAATGAGAGCGAACAGGCTTCTCTCGGACTTGGTTCATCGGCAGGTACTCGGGAGAGTGAAGGGAGAGTTGTCCGTGCGGGAGTTTCAAGGCAGGGGATTAATCCACACGCACCTATTTCTACTTGTGGACCCAGCCGACAAGCCTCTCGCTGCACACGATGTTGACCGCGTGGTGTGGGCATTCTTGCCGGATCCAGAGGCAGACCCACTGTTGTATGACTTGGTTGTAAAATACATGATACATGGTCCATGCGACTCAACATCACAGTGTCATAAAGCCAAAGGTAGATGTAAAGCTGCATTCCCGTTCAATTTCCGTGATACAAGTGATATCTCCGGCAAAAGGCCCCTGTACCGACGACCAGACAACGGAAGAGGGTTTTTCAAAGTGGTGAATGGTCACCGTACATTCATTGACAACAGGTGGGTTGTGCCATACAATCCCTATCTGTTGCGCAGGTTCAATGGTCATTTAAATGTTATATACTGTCCTTCCGCATCGGCGGTCAAATATTTCTATGGTTATTTGCTCAAAGGAAGTTATGGCAACAAAGTCAGAATCTCGATTGCGAGGAAAAACCGAGAAAAAGAACCTGGATTGCCGTATGACCATGATGAAATTCAAGATTACAAAGAGATGCGACAGTTGGGGGCCTATGAAGCCCATTACAAAATCATGGGGACCCACATGGCACATCAGTTCCCACCGGTCGACGTGTTGCCAATTCATCTGCCCAATAGGCACAACATCGTTCATCGTGAAGGCAGAGAGGAAGAGGCTCTCACGCAGGACACCAAATTAACTCAATGGTTCAGTCTCAACCGGTCAGAGGGGCCGCATCGTGGCCATCTGTACACAGATGTTGTGAAACATTTCATGTGGGACACGACCCGAAAAATATGGCGCCCCTCCAAGCGGCACACCCTCGGTAGACTAATTCCTATTGCCAGCACGGCTTCGAACTCGGAGCTCTTTCATTTGAGAATGCTTCTCACTCACAAAACCGATGTGACGTCATTCAAACAGCTGAGGACGGTGGAGGGAGTGGAGCACGAGCTGTTCAAAGATGCCTGCCGCGCCATGCATTTAATCGAAGATGACCAAGAAGTTTGGAATACCATGGAGGAGCTCTGCCAGACCGAGTTTCCAGCCGTATTCAGAAGGACGTTCGCAATGATGCTCCTGCATTGTAATCCAAAGACGCCCTCAGAAATCTGGGAAGCCTACCGGTTACAATTAGCCGACGATTATGTGCATCAGCACGGCGAGGACAATGAAGAAATTCGCATCATGCTCGCCCTCCGAGACATCGGAGAGGTGCTTATCGAGATGGGCAAGTCTTTACAAGAGTACAACTTACCAGAAGTGGACCCCGACCGCTTCCAACAACTTCTGCAACACATCGAGCCGGAAGCCCCACAAGCTGTCGTGACAGAAAACCAAGTGGAGGCAGCCATTGCATCACTGAACGAACGTCAATCTGCCTTCTTTAACGCTGTAATGAATGCACTGGATGATCCGAAAGCCTAAAGTCTATTCTTTCTCACCGGACCCGCAGGAACTGGTAAAACATTTGTCTACAACACGCTGATTGACTATTGCATTTTCAAAAACATTAAGCACGTCGCCACAGCATACACAGGAATCGCTGCCACTCTCCTGAAAACTGCTACCACCAGTCACAGAGCCTTTGGAATTCCCTTAGACGACGAAGGCCTGGGCCGCAGTCGGAGTACACTCAAATTGCAGTCACAAGGCGCTGAAACCCTCAGAGAATCAAAGGTCATCATTTGGGATGAAATATCAATGGTTTCAGCTTGGATGTTACACGTTGTGGACCACCTTCTCCGGGACATTATGTGCACCCCGAGAACGCCCTTCGCAGGCAAGATTGTCATTCTCGGAGGTGACTATCGCCAAATTCTGCCTACGGTTAAGCACGGCACCAGAGCGGATATAGTAGACGCCACGTTAACGTCTTCCAATTTATGGAGCCTCTTTAGAAAATATCAGCTCACAGATAATGTCAGAGCATTGGAGGACCCCGAATGGGCTCAGTACATACTGAAGATTGGAGACGCCAGTGCAAATGAACCTGGGACAGATCGTTTGCACATCCCAGCAGACCTGGCCGTGAAAACGCTGGACGAATTAGTCGAGTTTTGTTTTGGCGACTTCACAGATCAAGACAGGGTAAGCCAATCGGCCATTCTCAGCCCCTTGAACGACACTGTGGCAGAAGTGAATTGCAAAATATTGGATCGCGTTTTAAAGGACAATCCGAAGCCAAGACACATTACTCGGCAACGACTCTTATTAAGAACAGGGAACTAGAAGACGCCGAAGATCAGCACAGAGTGCACATTCCTCACGACTATCTGAACAACCTACAGTCGGCCTCCCTGCCACCGCATGCTCTTCGATTGGCGCCAGGGGTCCAAGTTATGCTGATTACAAATCTACGAGTGTCCGGTGGCCTGTGCAACGGCACCCGACTACGGGTAGAAAAAATTTATGAAAACTTGATCATGTGCACAATCATGACAGGCTCTAACAAGGGAGAAATGGTGGGCATTTTCAGAACCGACCTGGCCACTGATGAGTTTAGTTTGCCCGGCACGCTTAAAAGGCGCCAGTTTCCACTTAAGCCCTGTTATGCTGTCACAATAAATAAATCTCAAGGACAAACTTTGCAGAGAGTCGGGCTGTATCTCAAGACGCCTCCATTTGTGCACGGCCAGATGTACACTGCATTTAGCCGTGTAAAATCAAGAGAGAAAATCAAAGTTCTGGTTGCAGACGGTCCGAACCAAGGCCGAGTTGACAAGGGTGCAAGAGTGCGATTCCAGAAATACTTCACTCAGAACCCAGTTTACCACGAAGTGCTAAACGAGGCGTAATTTATATCACAAATGTATATTCTGTAAATGGCTAAATTCCATGCTAAATTGCCATTTTGAATTATATTTCTGTGTTAAATTTTATTATGTACCCTGAATTGTGCTTCGCATTAAATCTGAATGACTTTCTTCAGTTCTCAATATTAGTTTCCTTACCACAATAGAACTATGTTATTGATTACATTTCATTGATATTATGTGTGTGAACATCTGTATTCTAAGGAATTAACCTTACACGGTTTTTGGTAGACTCCCCACTCCGCTGCCGTTAGGCCGCTCGGATGTCCAGTCGGAAGTGCCAAAGCGCCTGGAAGGTAGGCATTTGCAACACAGCCATGAGCTCCGGGCTTGCCAACATGCTCGGCGCCTCATGGAAACCCACCACATTTTAATATTATTTTGTGTGAGAATACGTGAGTGATGTGGCACTTACCAATCATCTGCGTTGGCGTTCAACTGACTGCAACATTGACACCATTGAAGCCAAACTTTGTCAAAGACTCGGCTGTATTCAGAGAGACCATTTTTTGTACATAGTAAAATGAACACAGACTTAACCCGAGTGACAAAACTGTTCTTTAATGAATGAAGAAATTTTATTGTTAAATTTTTATGTTAAGAATTTATTGGAAATTATATTATAAATCACATTGTTTTTGTTTACAACACCAATAAGTAGTGTTGCAACAGTACTGTTATGTTAAGAGTGATATTGCATTATAAAAAACAACACTTTCAAATAAAATAAAGAACCTGTAGAATCGTAAACCACAAAAAAAAAAAAAATTATTCCCGAAAGGCGAACTAACAACAAAGACCAAAAGTGCATTATGACTATGCATTAACAATCGGTTCTTTTAAGGACCACAACAAACAGCAATTGCAATTGCTAACATAAGAATAGCGTGATCGGACTCTTTAAAGACGTGTTACACAGCTGTGTTGGTGTTGCCTAGCTTCGAAGCGTCGAGGACGGCCGCACCGCAACGCAGACGGTGGCCAGTTCGCCGGGCACATAGGCAGGCCCGCAGCAAACAGCTGTGTTGGTGTTGCCTAGCTTCAAGGAGTCGTCATCGGCCGAACGGCAACGCAGACGGTGGCCGGTTCGCCGGGCACATAGGCAGGCCCGCAGCACACAGCTGTGTTGGTGTTGCCTAACTTCAAGGAGTCGTCATCGGCCGAACGGCAACGCAGACGGTGGCCAGTTCGCCGGGCACATAGGCAGGCCCGCAGCACACAGCTGTGTTGGTGTTGCCTAACTTCAAGGAGTCGTCATCGGCCGAACGGCAACGCAGACGGTGGACAGTTCGCCGGGCGCATAGGCAGGCCCGGAGAACACAACTGTGTTGGTGCTGCCTTACTTCAAGGAGTCGTCATCGGCCGAACGGCAGCACAGACGGTAAATGGGTCCCCGTGCAAAAAGGCAAGCCTGCATCACAACGCTGTCTTCAAACTGCCTACCTGACAAATGTCGTTGTCGGCCGACCAGCAGCGCAAACAGTACATAGCTCCCCGCGCACAAAGACTAATCCAGTGCACATGCCTGCGTTCGTACTATCTACATTCAAAGGACACCCCGTGTATACAAAGGCCCATTCAAACGAGCTAACATTTCACTTTGACAGGAAATTTCAAGTCAAACGTAAAAATAAAAGTCCATTAACACAGTGTTACAGCGAAGCCTCCACCTGGCAAGAATATCCAACCGCGTGCGAAGCCTCGGCCTAGTTTATATTTACACAATGTTAAGGCAGAAAAGACGTGTTCTTACCTCTAGAGCATTCCAGACGGGATTTCTCAAGGAAGGCTTCCTGCCTTTTTTGTAACTCCTGTTTTCTCTCCAGCTGTTGCACAAGTTCAATGTCCAACTTCCCCATGTAACCTGGCCGTCCTCTCTGCCTTTGCATACTGAGAAATACTTGATCCTCCACGTTTCCCGTTGCAGCCGTAACATCTGATGGGGCAATGTCGAACAAGTCGTTCATAGAATCTTCAAACTCTTTTTCCCGGGTGATTTGTCCAACCGAACGCCGAGAAGAGTTTTTGGTAACTTTCCGCCACTCGTCGTGCAGTAATTCGATCTTATCTAAAACTAATCTCTCAGAAAATGTCTTGTAGCCGCCCCGGGCCCAATAGTCTTTAAGATACTCGTCGTACAGTTCTTTGGCGGCTTCACGAACTCTCTTGCTCGCATCTTCGTGTATTTTAGAAAAGATAACACTTAGCACTTGTCCACGAGATGGCAGCTTGGAACCTGTGATGACGTCCTGCTCGTATCCAACGAGTGGGATCTTCTTTCTTGAAGAGGAAGACATTTTCACACATCACATCAAAAAACAAAACTTCCACTGTTGTTCCGTGCGCATCGAGTTGAAACTTGTCAAAACAAACCGCAAAGCGCATCGGCCGTCGGCGTCACGTTACTCGACCGTGGGAACGACCCAAGCGGGTCGCAAGCATGGGAGGGCGGTAATGACGGGGGGACGGCGAGGGGTGACACTACCACGACCACCCCCTCCCCCCATAATTATTCATTGATTATACCACAGGATTTTTTCAACTTGCACTTTGCACCACGGATGCCGCCCTTGCTGCACCGAACATCTTGTGCATTTTGACTACATCCCAGGGGCAACGAGGCCCCCTGTGGGGCATGACGGGTACGGGGGGGGGGGGGGGGGGTCGGAACGGTACTGGGGGATGGTGGGAACATGTGATGACGTCATCTTACCCATCGCAGCGACATCCGGCTGGGTGAGAATAATTTATCACTTCTTTATACTATTTTAAGTAAATTCTTCAAACTTTGACCCTCGTGAGGCACAGGTTAATGATTTCCGAAAAAATTCAAATTTTGCACAGTAAGTACTCTACCGACATAGAACAAAATGGCACACAGCCTCGGTCGATATCGGACATAAACAGTTTTCAGCATGGTCTAACCTGCGGCCGCACGTCTTGGTGCTTGGCCCCAGCTGACCCTCGTCGGTGGTGGTCCCCCATCCTCTGAACCGCGGCGTCGACCTGGAGCCCTATAATGTATGAACCGTACCGTTCGGTTCGGTAGGATTTAGTCGGTAGTGACGTCACATTCGGTTCGGTTTCCGACGGAGCTATTTTGTACGTTACCGACGCTCCGTATCGATCGGTTCGCTCGCCGAATCTTCGACTGTTGCACCGAGAGGGTTAGTGGTCTCGGTAAGGGCTTTCGAATCGATAGTTGGTGCTGTTATTGTCGTGTGTTGTCAGTAAGTATCAAATCGAGTAACCGTCAGTGCCGGCTAGTGAGAAGTAGAAGTGATTGTTTCAACTTCTAGCTGAAAAATGTTACATGAAATCCCTTTAGTTTTACCCAAACTTCTGTGTTTGTACTATTGAGGTTAGAAACGTCTGTATCATTTCTTTCAGTTTTACGATGGACATCGGTCGCGTCGAACTATTGAGGCAATTCTGCGAAGCAGAGCGGAGAGTCTGGCAGCTTGCAGCATATAGGAGGGATGCCAGGTTGATAAGGCAGCTGAGAGATGCATCAAACCCGTTTGAAATGCCAGAGCATAAATTCAGAGGAAAATATCGTCTAGGGCGGGAGACCGCTAGACGCTTGGTGGAGGAACTGAGGCATCACATGCACGCTCGGCAGAGGATCACTGGAATACCAGTTCACCTGAAGGTACGCTAACATCTTTGTTTAATAATGATCAGCTCTTATTTAAGCTCCACAGACACAATTCGAAATTAATGAATCATTTCAAGTAATTTATAGTTTGAGAGCCATACATATTGCACTTTGTCAATGTCTTTGTTGCAGGTTTTGACGGCCCTTCATTTCTTTGGTCATGGGTCCGACCAGAAGGGACTGTCAGCTGACCACTCGATCCCTCAAAGCCAGCCAAGTGTTAGCCAGAGCCTGAGTGTGGTCTTAAGAGCTCTTAACACCCCTGCAGTATTGAGAACTCACATTACCGTCCCTGACTCTGCAGCAGCAAGGAGAGCAACAATCCAGAGGTAAGTTATTAAGATTTCAGTTGTTCTCACAAATTTTGTGGATTCTTTCTTTTTAACCTGTGATGTTAACGGCCACAGGAACTCCATGAGGTCCAATATCCCTGGAGTTTTGGGGTACGTGGATGGCACCCACATATTGATAGTTGCCCCAAGTGTTCATGAGGAGCAGTATGTGAACCGAAAAGGAACACATTCCTTGAACGCTCAAGTGGTGGGTGACTTATTTAGATCCAAGATAATTTTTAGTTTGCTCATGGTTTCACCTTAACTATTAATAAGAAACTTTTTGGTCTCTTTCTTCAATGTACGTCATTTTTCCCTTTTTCTAGACCTGTGATTCGGACATGGTGATACTCAACATACTCAGCAGGTACCCCGGCTGCACTAATGACTCCTTCATATGGGCCCACTCAGCCATGAGGAGGAAGATGGAGGAGCTATACAGAGGGGGAGAACAATGTTGGCTCTTAGGTGAACCTGCCATATTGAAAATAATCATGGGCTCTTTTTGATTTTCACTGAACACGCTAATTCCCTTTGTTGTTTTTCTCGTTCTTGTTTGCAGGAGATTCCGGGTACCCCTTGAACCCTGGCTTCTTGTGCCATGCCAAGATGCTGCT
The DNA here is from genome assembly GCA_038380765.1 of Odontothrips loti. Classification (NCBI taxonomy): domain Eukaryota; kingdom Metazoa; phylum Arthropoda; class Insecta; order Thysanoptera; family Thripidae; genus Odontothrips; species Odontothrips loti. The sequence continues at coordinate 1,320,386 of CM076247.1, read as the reverse complement.
GCAGGGAGCCGTGAGGCAAATTTCACTAAGGCTCATATGATTGACCGTAGCGTTGTTGAGAGGACCATTGGCCACCTAAAACATAGGTTTCGGTGTCTGCATAAACATAGAGTGCTGGAGTACTCCCCTGTAAAGGCCGGTATGATTGTGAATGCCTGTGCTGTATTGCACAGTATATGTGTGAGATTCCATGTACCCGAACCGGACTCAGACCATAGTGACAGTGACAGTGACCACCCTGCACCTCCTATGGTAATGAACGGACGAGCTCGTGACCGCCTCTTACATGAGGGGCAAACAGTGCGCCAGCGAGTTGTAGCAAGAGTCCCCCAGCTGCCTCCTCGCCAACCTTTTAATCCCCACCGTCGTCACCGGCGTGGGCAGTGATAAATTTCTGTGTCAAAAACTGCAATAATATTTAGGTCACTCCATGAACGGTTACCCTGCTAACTAAAGAGTGTGTTATTTGTTTAAATGCATGTGTGATATTGATTTCAAAGACTGTGCATGCCTACTATTCATGAGCCATAAGTGATTTTTTTTTCTTTTGTATAAGTTTGTGTTCACTCAGCATTTTTTTTGTAATGTAGGTTGGTGTGTGGCCAAGTTATTATAATGCAAATAAAAACATTTGTAATGCAGTGGGACTTTTACATTTTTTACTGCATTTATTAGGGACCACATCCAACGCAAATTCCTCAATGCAAAACCAACAAATTGTGGAACATGAAAAAAAAACTAGGTGCATTACAATCTAAATTAACATTTCATAGAAATCTTGCAATTGGCCTACAATTAATCAGGTAACATAGTTCCAATCAGTCTTCATTGACTAGGGATCACATCCAACATTTTCAGTCACCATTCTGAAATGAACGGGTCAAAAGTAGGGGCGCAAATTCCTCTATGCAAAACCAACATAAATTGATTAATGAATAATTATTAATTAACAGAAAATAGCACATGAAAAAAAACTAGGTGCATTACAAACTAAACTAACATTTCATACAAATCCTGCAATTGGCCCACAATTAATCAGGAACCATAGTTCCAATCAGTCTAGGGATCACATCCAACATTTTCAGTCACCATTCTGAAATGAACGGGTCAAAAATAAGGGTGCAAATTCTCGCATGCAAAAGCAACATAAATTGATTAATGAATAATTATTAAGGAAATGGCACATGAAAAAAAACTAGGTGCATTACAAACTAAATTAACATTTCATAGATATCTGTTTGCAATCTGCCCACAATTAATCAGAAAACATAGTTGATTAGGGATCACATCCAACATTTTCAGTCACCATTCTGAAATGAACAGGTCAAAAATAAGGGCGCAAATTCCTCCATGCAAAAGCAACATAAATTGATTAATGAATAATTAATAAGGAAATGGCACATGAAAAAAAACTAGGTGCATTACAAACTAAATTAACAATTCATAGATATCTGCTCAGTCTTCATCTTCATTAAATTTTCAAACCTGTAGGGAAAAATATTACATGGTATTATATTTGCAATGTATTCGTGTGTACACCATGGAAAAGTGAAGACCTTTGCTCTCATGGCTCCACAAAAAGCTTGGGCTGCACTCTCAACAGCTTCCGTCTGACGCACTTGTAGAGCTACTTGCTGCTTCATTAGCTCAAGTTTGGACCTTTCAATCTCCACTGTCACCTCAGACAAGCGCACAAGCTTCTCTCCATTGCCTTGAATTTCTTCCTCAGTACTACTGCAATTAGCTAAACAAAAATGAAGAAATGAATTACATTGTCCTGTTTGAAAAGTTCCAGTGTACTGAAATACTGCACTTACTATTTGTGCGGCGTCGTTTCCTCGTCTCACCGGGTTGAGAGGATACATCTGCCGAGTTAGAGCTATCCGAGTTAAGGGGAGAGGGCACAACGAATGTTGAGGAAGTAGCCGGTAGCTGAGCCCCAGTGACACTTTGTAGGGGTTCATGCAGTGACATTATCAATGAAGCAACGCACTCCTGATAGGGCAGTGAACCGCTTGCTTCACTCCCTTCGCCTGTCACATTGATTACAACAGATTGTTCCTGGAAAAAAAAGTAGATAAAGCAAAATGAAAACTATCAAAACAATGAAAGCCAAGGAAGAAACTAACCTCTTCTAAGGGATCCAAAATTTCTAAATGGCCTGAAGCAACATTAGGCCCCAAGAAGCCCAACAGCTTATCTTCCAGAGGTGTTAGAGGTTTTGCAGTAGCACTAATTTTCCCTCCTCCGGTTTTGTTCCTTTCTCTCTTGAGAAGGGCAGCTTTAGATTTGACATCGCTCCTCCAATCTTGCCATGACTGAGAAGATGAAGTATATTATTTAGACACTGAGATATACGACAAAGCTACTGATGCCTTGATAATTTCGACTATTAAATATTACCTTCATCCATTTATCTTCAGATTTGGTCACTCCAGTAGAGCAGCTGTTCAAGGCTGTTGTGAGTTGAGAGAGGAGCCTCTGTTTGTGTTTGGCACCGTCGGGAGCAGTAAATTTTCCACATGCTAGGGCAGGACGTTTTGTCATGAAATCTAGCATGACTTCCCTTTGCTCTGCGGATATTCTTTTGCCCTAAAGACAAAACAAGAATTCAGGAAAACTAACCTCCAATGCCAGTCGGCATTTATCTGGTATAATTAACTAGCGAAACGAAATGCGTTAGTTCTCATCTGCAGAATACACTAACCTTTTCTCCTTCCATTTCACTAACCTCTCACCGGCAACACAAATGCAACAAAAAGCAACAAATCTTTGTCTCGTTTCGTTTTCGTGTTTTCCGCAACCATACAAATATAGCTGTCTGCACGTCCAAAACATGCGGTACGTTCGTGAAAGCAGCGGTGGCATCAGTGGTTACTGGGCTCTGATTGGCTGGCGAAAAGTGAAGCGACAACGCCGCACGCACTTCGCCGACTTCACCCGAAGTTGACTCGGTAACTCGGGAACCGAATCGAACGACTACCGAATGACGTACAAAATAGCTCCGGCTGTCGGTTTCGATAACTCAACCGTTCGGGAACGAACCTTACCGAAACGATCGGTAGCCACGCCGGAAGATACATAATAGGGCTCCAGGGAGTCGCCACCCTGGTGGAGGTGGCTCCGTCCGTCAAAACGATTTCAGTCTGGAGAAGTATTTATTTCAAGTTATTTCCCCCTGATGTAGTGGCTGTCACTGCGCATCAGTTGGGAGGGTATTTACATTATAGGATCTACAGCGAGTGAGCATTAAATCAGGTTCTGTGCTGTGTCGCCGTCAGCCGACAATTTTCTTCAAAAACAGTTCTTGCTAGCCAACACCGCCTATGCCTACCGGTGTGGTTTGTCGGAGTGCTGCTGTCAGTGATTTGTGAACTGAATTAAACCTCATTTTACTCAGTGTCATGCATGAAACAACAGCGACCAACACGACGCTCACTGTCATACTTTTAATTGAGTAAAGTGTCGTGATGCACTTCACTACCAGTCAGTAAAAGGACTCAATTCAAGGCTCGAAACTTCAAAAGATTTGTACATTGGATAGAGAAAGGTGTAAATCAACTTAGTTGCCTCTTCATCATGCTTGAGATTTGGTAAGTTTTAAGTTTGAAAAATAATTTATCTTGCTGAAAGAATTTCGCAAACAAATATTATTCATTGACGTTCGTGTTGTGAATTTGAGAGCTTTAAGATATCATAAGAAAGCCAAGCAACATATGTGAAGTCGAATGAAGTTGCGATATTCCCAGTTAACCTAGGCGATAAACATGTACTTTTTCTGTCTGTGTTCGGTTCGATTTTGAACAAAGATGTTCGGTTCGAAGAAATTTAAGCTTGTTCGGTTCGGTTCGAATGTTTTTAAAAATTCTGTTCGTGTTCGGTTCAAATCTGAACATGCTTGTTCGCACACCTCTACTCAGCTAGGCTCCAACTTTCATGTTTGCAGTTTCATTTGAAGTAAAACTTTTCACTCGACACTTATTTTTTGAAGGCAACTGCAGACAGTGTGAATGTCCAGCACATTCCAATGAAAGGCCAATGGTGAGTTAATCTGACCGCAGTGTTCCATTAAGCTCAGAGGAGGAATATTACTTTGACTTGTAACCATTTTAGACTGCTCTTACCATCACAGAGAGCATTGCAGACACGTAGTTTCTAGCATTAATTTCAGTTGTTCACAATTGCTGCAGGCCTGTTAATTTCAATAGTCAAATTTTTTAAAAGAAACCCTGCCAACAGAGCCAAATTGTTATGGTTTAGGATTATTTATTTTTTATTTTGAAGGGTCGAACATTGTATCCATATCTCAGAAGCGGAGTGGGGCCCCAAAAAGCTTGGGGAGAGGAGTGTTCTTGGGGTGAAAAACCCCTTCAACAATTCCTGCCCTACGAAACAAAAGGCTACACCAGCCAAGCTTGATGCAACTGTTGGTACGTTTGAGTCAATTTATCTAGTTCTAGCAAACCTCGGTGTCAAAGACAGTATTCGATGGTACCATATGGTTCTAAGATTTTATTAAGCCCGCCTAATGCATTTTAGTGCAAGACTACCAGGGTTTCAATGAACACAGCCAAGTCTTGAGTGATGATGACAGCGACCAAAGTTCATTGGTCTTGAAAAAGAGTTACGGGGTAAGTAATTTTCATTAATTAATTAATACTTTCAGTCTGGTGTAGTGTTAAACAACTTATCTCTACATGTTCTTTTCCTTTTACAGAACTATGACAGTGATTAGGTCAATTTGTGCATGACACAATTTTGGCTATTTTAAAAGCAGTTTCTATTTTGTTTTTTACTCATTATTTCCTTTTCGTTTTTTTACATGTATGTACATGTTCCATGTACAATGTTTTTTATTTTCTTTCATTTAAGGAAAGTTGTATTGTGACTCAGTTAAAAGGAACTAAGTGTTTCCAGTTTTTTTAAATTAAAGGTACTGGCATCTATTTAAAATGTACGTATTACCTTTTTTTCACTGTGTTAAACACTGGAACTGACATGGATTTAAGTATTTTCGCCTTACATTTTTAATGGGGTTGGTTTGGTTGCCTAGTATCAGGGGCGTACTCGATGGTGATAGCTGCTACCTGTGTCTGCTTATCTACGCCTCGTATCGGCGGGCGCAACGCTGTTGGCATTGGGGTGCGTTCATAAATAACGTCACACGATTGGGGGAGGGGGTCACCGAAGCGTGACTAACTGGATGGGAGATGGGGGGGGGGAGGGGGGGGGCAGGGCGGACAGGGACGCTGATGGCCCGAGAGGGAAAATTTTCTGACGGCCTTCCCCCCTGCCCCTCGACCCGTGCTGTGTTCTTAATAGTGGAAGGGAAGAGATAAGAATGTGCGCGTATCAAAATAAATATTTTTATTTACGCATTCAGGCACATATATATATCTGACCACATAATTCAGCAATGTTCGGCAAGTTTAGCTGATTAAACCGTGTGTAAACCTTCAAAATTATTCAATAATATCGCATGCATCCCAATTCATTTTCTTCGAAAATGAGGCAGAAGAGGGTGATAGGGTATTCGGTATTTAAATTAAACCAACTGGGGGGGGGGGGGGGTAAAATATAAAAAAAACTTCCGTAATTAATGAACGCTCCCTTGCTGCTACAGCAGATTCCACTCATGGGCGCACGACACACCCAAACGAAGTAAGGGTGGCCCACAGACCGCGTCTTTCCGGTAAGTAGGCAACCTATCGTGCAGCTGCCGGCGCCAGGCGAGAGGCCTCCGCCTCGCCTGGCGCACGAAGTGTTGCCTTCCATTATTGATTTTACATCCGGCATGGATTCCGCTTTCTGTAGTGATGAAGATGCAGCAACACCATCACTTGTACGAGATCTCTCAAACATTCCGGTATGTTTTGGAATTTGTTTATGCTACTGTGCATGATTTCAATTTCAGCACTAACTGTATCTTTCATTTTTTTTTTGTGTGTGTGGAAACACTGCAGCTTCCGTTTAGCCATGGTTGTTATTTTCTGTTAACAAAGGTATGGATTTAATTTAACTGTGCAGTCCACAGGAGTTGGCATATTGGTTGTGGATTTATTTTTTGTAGGCCAACTTTCAGCAGAATGGACAACTCCAAGGACATTCCTCCAGAGTTGGTGCTCTTGCCAACATTGGTTGGGCACCACCAAGAGGTTTGTACCCTTTGTGTTATTATGAATGTAATTTTTATAGAACCTATTGATTTTTTTAAAAAAATTCTTATCTTTATTTGTTTGCAGGTGTGTGGCTTGAAGTGATTGTTAGTGGTCTATAATTCACAATCTTTGCTGCACCTCCCCCTTTTTTTTTTATAGAGGGTAATTACTTAACTTATCTTGAACATATCTGGGAATTTTCCAGTTTAGAAGGAGGAATTTGTAGCATATGGGCCAATGGAACTGCAGTATGCTCAACAATTTGTTTTTTGAGATTATTATACATGTCATCCGGATCTTACAATCTGCTTATAGAGTTTAGCATGTTGAAAATTTTAGTTACTTTTATTGGGGTTGACTGTTCGTGACTTTAGACATGTGTTCAGACTGATAAATTTTTTAAGTTACTTGTTACACTTTCACTTTGTTGTTATATCCCAAATGAGTACAGTAATAATAAATAATGAGACATCAAAAAGTTTGCAATTATCTTGTCTTACTTTATTTACTCTTCATAGAGAACGAATAGAAGTAAATATCAGACTTTTTGGAGATCATTTTAAAGACGCCTGAATGGGAACATTTGCGGAGGGGAGGGGGTCGCAAGGAGAAGGGAGAAGATGGGAAGGGGGGTGGGGGAGAGGGGGAGAGAGAGAGTAGTGCTGGCGGTAGGCCTAACCTAACCTGCAAATCGACTAACAAGCAAGCGCTTCGGCACACTTGTTCCTTAAATATGTTTCTTGGATTTGAGTCGAAACGTTCAATGAAAATCTCGTGCAGACCCCTCTTTTTGGGGGGGTTAACTACCCCCCTCCACCCCCTCTGTGGAAAAAGTTAAAATGTCGTATATATGCAATGTTGGTATCGGTTTCGGACAATATGAGCACCAGAAACTCATTGGTGATGTGCAAAAATGTCGGCCGGAACCAGAAGAGGCAATTTGGCCGCCATTTTCGAAAATGGCGGCTTGAAAATGGCCAAATTTGGAAGATATTCCTATATAGTCGTGTGGGTAGTCGTTTCAGTGGTTTCTAGTTGGTCTAATTTCATCTCCGGTGTCTTTAATATTGTCCGGCTACCGGAAGTTACGAAAAAGGACATTTGAACTTGCAAATCGACTAAGTATGAAATGTTCTGAACGGTTTGAGGATGAAAATGAAAAATTGGCATGTTTAAAATTCTGGTATGATTGTGTAATAGTATCATCTACATACCATATCAAGTGAATAAATATATGTACAATTGTGTACATAACATATTAACATATACTATATGTATACTGGTGCGTATAATTTTTTATTACATAACATACAAACATGAAGTCCCAAAAATGAAAATGTTAAAAATCTTCAGCGGTGTTCCGTCAGGTACTGCGACCTGAAATTCAGAAGGGTGCTGTTAGCCGCTGTAACTTCTATCGTTGGCAAGTAATCACATTGCGAACTATTATTCTTGTGATTGATGCAGGACAACACCATCAGTGTCTGAGCTGCAAACATCATTATCAGGACCTCAGACACAGGTGGTGTTGTCCTGGTCTTGTCTCATTTCCGTGAACTACGCGCCAAAGGGTTACAGAACAGAGGCTTGGATACTTTCCTTCTCGGGTGCAACAGAACGGTACATATGTTTCCGGGCAATTGCAGCCGCGTGGGGAAATAAGATCTGTGTCGCACTCAGAGATTTTCATGCCTTCACTGGCTGCGATACGGTGAGTTTCTTTGCCACGAAAGAAAAGCGGTCTGCATCTGCATGGGGAAATTCCGTGGAGGTCCCGAAGGCCAAATCCCCTAGAAGTTTCAAAAGGTGCCATGTGGGGGGCTTTGGTTCATCCGCGTTTGAATCCCTCAGACTGCCCAAAGGCATTTACTTTAGTTTGCGCTAGCTGCGCCCAATTTCTACCAACAACGTTGCAACGAAACCCCCAGGGCTACTACGTAGCACTGAATTTCATAGGAATACATGAAATTACTCTGAAATTTCAGGAAAATACTGCAATTGGACCGGGTGCTCCGAGAAAGGTAAAAAGCGGGAGGGACTTCCGAGGAACTTCACAGCAATGAACTTCGGAGGGATTTCAACCACCCTGGAATCCCTCTCAAGTACCAATTTAAAGGAGGAACTTCGGAGAGGCTTAATTGGGCCCAAAGAGGGGCCTCGATTTTTGTTAGGGCAGTGATTTCCCTGAATTACGCGCTAAACGGTTACAGAGGCTTGGATACTTCACTCCTCGGGTGCAACACAACAAAACACAGCCGCGTGGGGAAATAAGATCTGTGTCGCACTTGGAGATTTTCATACCTTCACTGGCTGCGATACGGTGAGTTTCTTTGCCACGAAAGGAAAGCGCTCTGCATGGGCTGCGTGGACATCACATATTAACATTTCCTAGTACGTATACTAGTGCGTAAATATACATGTAAAATTTTTACATAACTTAGACCCATGAAGTCCCCTTGCAGGGGACTCCAATTTCTATTAGGGTGAAAATGAAAGGGTGAGGAGAGGAACTCAGCCCAAATAAGAGCGAGGAACCCTTCTTACTCTAACTTTAGGGAAGATGTTGACCTCACCCAGACTTGAGTGAGGAACCTCACCCAATTTCGGGTGAGACAGGCATTTTCGCCCAAATGCTGACGAGAAAATGCCATAGTCTCACCCAATTTTCGGCAAAAACGCCGTCCTCATCTGAATTTTTAAATTTTTATGTACCGTTCCGTTGCAGCCAAGAAGGAAAGTATCCAAGCCCTGTTCTGTAACCCTTTGGCGCGTAGTTCACGGAAATGAGACAAGACCAGGACAACACCACCTGTGTCTGAGGTCCTGATAATGATGTTTGCAGCTCAGACACTGATGGTGTTGTCCTGCATCAATCACAAGAATAATAGTTCGCAATGTGATTACTTGCCAACGATAGAAGTTACAGCGGCTAACAGCACCCTTCTGAATTTCAGGTCGCAGTACCTGACGGAACACCGCTGAAGATTTTTAACATTTTCATTTTTGGGACTTCATGTTTGTATGTTATTAATAAAAAATTATACGCACCAGTATACATATAGTATATGTTAATATGTTATGTACACAATTGTACATATATTTATTCACTTGATATGGTATGTAGATGATACTATTACACAATCATACCAGAATTTTAAACATGCCAATTTTTCATTTTCATCCTCAAACCGTTCAGAACATTTCATACTTAGTCGATTTGCAAGTTCAAATGTCCTTTTTCGTAACTTCCGGTAGCCGGACAATATTAAAGACACCGGAGATGAAATTAGACCAACTAGAAACCACTGAAACGACTACCCACACGACTATATAGGAATATCTTCCAAATTTGGCCATTTTCAAGCCGCCATTTTCGAAAATGGCGGCCAAATTGCCTCTTCTGGTTCCGGCCGACATTTTTGCACATCACCAATGAGTTTCTGGTGCTCATATTGTCCGAAACCGATACCAACATTGCATATATACGACATTTTAACTTTTTCCACAGAGGGGGTGGAGGGGGTAGTTAACCCCCCCAAAAAGAGGGGTCTGCACGAGATTTTCATTGAACGTTTCGACTCAAATCCAAGAAACATATTTAAGGAACAAGTGTGCCGAAGCGCTTGCTTGTTAGTCGATTTGCAGGTTAGGTTAGGCTATTTGGCGTGTACCGCTAGCACTATTCCCGCTTCTCTCGCATCTCCCTTATTCCCCCGTTCCCACGCTCCACCCTGCTACTACCGCTGCTCCTACCGCTGCCCCGTGCATGCTTATATTGCTCCAGTCCTGACCTGTCCTGTCTTATACTGTATACTCTTAGAAAAAAAATGGAGAAAGTTCTTGAGTAAAACCTATGCAAGTAGCGTATTTGCAAGACGTATTGCATCATGTCAACAGGTGCGAGGCAGGGTATGCTCCGATCTGTAGTGTGTTCCTACCCCAACCTACCCCAACCTTCAGCCTATCAATGGTCGTGTTTATATTCGTACGTCCATACAGCTTTGTCACCATTTGCTAATATCAGTATCCCTTTTCGGTAACGACATATTCATTTTATCCATACCGGTTCGCGTATCTTATGAGGCCCAAACAGGCCTTACTGCTTGGTCCGCCTTGGAGACCGAAGACACCTTTTCCCCATCCGTGTGCGCGAGCGATAGGGCGGTTCCTCCGAAAAGCGACATCGATTTCATTAAGTACTGACAAAGCTCTATGGACTGATGTATTACGACCTGGTGAAGTTATACGTAGCTGGGATAGGGCTCTCGAAAAATTTCACAACAGCTTTGAAATTAGTTTTTGAAACTAGTTGATGTGGCAGAGAGTAATAGGGGCCTCAAATTAAAATGAATAAATTCCAATTATATTTTATTAGAAGTAAGGGTAATTTTGTGTTTACTCAGACGCCTTTGGTTGATGTCTCTAAGATACCAAAAAAATTCTGATACTTTTAAACTTTAAATTGTCATTTAACTTGTGACATACAACTAGAGCAGAATAGACATTATGACACAGCAGAAGAGAGATTTCAGCATTGTCCAATGACCCCTGGGTTATGTGAGAGAAAAAAATAAAGACATTTCTTATATAAATGAACTAAAGTAGTACATACTGAAGGTCTCGGATATGACGTGTCTCCCCATTTGGTATGCAAATGATGCAAATCTCATAATTTCAGGTCTGAACTTAAAAACTACTAATGAGAAAGCAGAGTCAATCTTGAACAAAATTGTTAACTTCTTAAAATATCTAAATCTTATTGACAATACGTTTAACACTTATTCCATGCTATTCTCGGGTAAAGGCAATGATAACAAATTGAATATACAAATCGATAACCAATTGATAGAACAGACAAATAATGCAAAATTTTTAGGCTTACATTTGGAGAGTATTTTTTTTTATCTTAATCTTAAGCAAAATTAGAAAAGGTATCTTTCTGCTCAAACAATTATCTCTAAAGGCATGGTATGAAACCTCAATCATAAAAAATTAATTGCAGTATCACAGATTGTTTAGGCATTAATGAAGGAAGCTATTCTAAATAAGGATCAATTGTATTACATCAAGAACGTTATGTCAGTTATATTTAGCAAATTAATCTGTCTCATTGTGAAGAAGCCAACCGTTATCTCGGCCAGCTCCCTTATTTCTGTAACTCTTCTAGTCATACATTCCGCTGTTGTGTGCCCTGCAGAATCATTGTACAGCTGGAAACCCTGCCTTAACAGCTGGAGCAGCGGCTGTCAGAAATGCAGAAATGTCTTGCAGCAAATGGTACCTATTTTCATTGATGTAACAGATCCAATGGATATTGAAGAAGAAATGGAGGTGGAGACAGTAGAATATGGTACGATTATTTCAGTATGTAACATTACATTCAACAAATTAGCCATTGCTTAAAGTAACCTATTTTCATTGATGTAACAGATCCAATGGATATTGAAGAGGAGGTGGAGGACATGGAGGTCGACGAGGAGATCATAGAAAATGGTACGATTATTTCAGTCTGTAACATTACATTCAACAAGTCAATCATCGCTTAAAGTAACCTATTTTCATTGATTTTACATATGTTCCATGAATATTAAAGTAGAGGATGTTAAAATGAAGCCTGTTGCCTGTTCTTTGCGGGATGGAAACTCTTTTCCTAGACAGAATAATTTTGCATAAGATATGTTCTAATCAACAATTTTATTTTAAGAATTACACTTACCACTGGTTCTGCCATGGCAAACGCCGGGCGCCGCGCCCGCGTAGCTTCGGTTTCTTAGTGCACTGAATATTGCTGCATTCTGTAAACTAACCACACGTCACTGCTAACAGTACTACACATAACCTATGCGCATAGCGCCCAATGTAGCCGGAAGACCCCGGTCCATAGACGCAGCGCACGAGAGTAGATAGGACAACCTTTTCAGCATTGGTTGGATTTTACGATTGTCAATTTCGTATGTTTTGACCCTTCTGACGACGACTACAAGACAAGGCAGGTGACAGCAGACGACCAAAGGACGATGAGAGCGAGCAGACGACCGGAAAAGCTGGAGGCGGGAGGGGGGAGGGGAAATCGGCACTGTCGTGTGACGTCACTCGTGTACAATCTATCTATTAACCTTGTCTACAGTCCCCAATTCGTTAAGGAAGAACGCGGTGTGTCAGATAGGGTGCGAAATGCCATTATAGAAAGGCACGCTTTATGGGCAGTAACTGAACCAACTCTTGTAAATAAGTTAAGAGCTACATACGAACGTGTAACCATTAGTGTAAATGAGGGAAAGGTTACGTCGATCTTGCGTCAATTTTTATTGAAAGATCCAAATGAAGTGTATTTGTATGATACCAAAGCTAAGATTTTTATTTTTAAGTTTGATGCAAGTAAAGTACCTAAAGCATGAAACGGCCTTCGATGGAGTCGGTTTTGTACCTATTAAACCTTTTTTGCTTGACTTACCGGATAAACCACCCGTAGCTTCAAAAATACTAATGTTATCAAAAGATACAATGTTATTGTATGATGCCAAGTTGGCTGCTACATCTGAAGGTATATTACGACGAGTGAAAAACGTCGATTTGGCCCTTGATTGCCCTAAATTGGTACTTGTACAGGGCGTTCCTGGCGCCGGTAAGTCTACGGAAATACTAAGTAAATATGTAAGGTGATCTAGTCCTAGCTTCCACCCGTGAAGGTGCCATAGACCTAAGAGAAAGGTACGAACAACTTTACCCTTCTGAAAAGGGATACCTTAATAAAGATTTCCGGACGTGTCATTCTTTCATAATTAATTCTATAACTGAAGACTGTAAGTATGATCGTATACTCGCCGATGAGGCCTTAATGACTCATCCTGGCGAAGTACTTATGATAGCCATAGCGGTTGGATCAAGAGAGGTACGTCTTTTCGGTGATATTAATCAAATTGGACTTATAAACCGTTTGGAGATGTATAAAACCATGTATACCTCTTGGTCAGATTTTGTGCAGCCGACTGAAATAAGGTCGCTATCCTATGGATGCACCGCTTCCACAGCCGCACTACTGACATCGCTGCGATTTTATAAGGGAGGAATGCAGTGTGTCAGTAAAGTGCGGGGTGAGATGCACGTTCGGAAGTTTACTAATTTGTCAGCAATACCAAGGTCAGATGATGCTGTGTTCCTTACGTTTAAACAACCAGAAAAAACTGCAATGCTGCGTGAGGGATTTAAAGTCGTATACACCGTCCATGAATATCAAGGTAAGCAGCATGATAACATAGTTCTAGTGAGACTTTCAGAGAAGATCGGTGAGGAGATTTACAAACGTAAGGAACACTGTATTGTTGCTATTTCACGTCATAGAAAGTCATTTACCTATTATCCACCCTTCACTGAGGCTGATTTGATCTCACAATGGGTTAACAAAGTAAACTCGTTAACTGCCTCTGAATTGGATGCTTGTATTAAAGTTCGTCAAACAGACTGAAGCACAATAACATAGTCGACAAGTACCATAAATGGTTCGCAAACTTTTCCAGGGCTGCTTGCCAGTGAGAACCAGTGTTGGGTCGTATCTATATAAAAGTATCTAGATACTGTATCTAGAAATTTTTTGGGTATCTATTATCTGGATCTAGATACAGTTTTGGTCGGGTATCTAGTATCTGGATCTAGATAATTTTCTCAGTATCTATCATCTGCAGTTTCAGATACCCCTCGTAGATATTCGTGGCCTGAAGTATTTTAAAACTCCCGCGCCGCAGTCATCTCGATCGCAGCTGAGAGCTGACGGTAAGTGTACGATGTGGCAACGCCTCTTTTCCCTCGCGTCAACTCTACCTGCGAGCTGGCTTCTCAAAATCAACAAATTTTATTCAGATTTGTTTTAGCAACATTATTTTTGAAGTGCTTACCCTGTTCTATATGATGTATTCTACCAGTAATTATGTAATGTAATGTTACGTTACTAATGTATCTGAATTTGTATTTTATAAGTATTTGTATATTATCTGTATTTTATATACGGCAACTATGCCATAAAATATACATATATGTTATGACCTAAATTTAATTGAAGTCAACACAAATATTTTACATTAAGAAATAAAATATTTCTACCTGCGGTTAGTCTCTTTAAAAAAAAAATGTATTTCACTTCCTACATCCCTGTAACTGCGAGCAGACCTTTACCGGAAACCTTACACATATATTTAGAAAAAAGTATCTATACAAGTATCTGAGATACTTTGACAGTATCTATTGTAATGCCCAATGCTAAGGTTGAGTCGCTGGAACAAGAATTTCACTGCTACATACAGCAAGTAGACCAATCCTGGACTGCACAGGCCTGCTGCGCCAAAAACCACAACGAAAAGCGAGTTTCCTCGACTTTCTGAGCTGTTCCAACACCGATTTGCCATCAAGCGCCCCTGTGGAGCGCTTTTCTCTCTCGTTCAGAGTTGTCTTATACCTTTCATTGTCTTACGGAACATGTAAGAAAATATCACACTTAAGAATAAAGTAATCCAGTCAGTAAATAAGCGCTTTTGGTCAAGTTGAATATTTGCATGTATATTTATTTGGCATATTTTTTATGTTAATGACCAAGACTTGATATTATCGCTACTGGCAATAATGGGTATTTTAAATTAAGAAATCATCAAATGCGCGCCCATTTCTTTTTAATGCACATAACTCACCTTGGCAACGAAAGTGGCCCAAAATAACACAAATTATTAACTTAACGATTTCGTTAAGTATCGATTAACGCTAACTAGTTAAATTTGCGGCAGGCCGTTATCGTTATCTAGTTAACGTTAACTGGCCATAGGCTTCACGTTAACTCGAAAACAGCAAATTTAAACTTTAACAACCCTTTTCAAGCAGCCAACTAGATCTTCTCGAGCTAATTTTATGTACCTCAAGGTCATAATGAACATGTCCCTATGAAACGCATTGTCTTTTCTAGAGCATCGCTTGACAAAGTTTTAGAATTTTATTCTCCTATTTGAGAGAGCGAAGTCCACATGAGTCTGATTTGGCTGTGTTGTACCACTTAGCCACGCCACCGCTTCCGTGTTTGGGTGAATAAAATGGGGTCGCTCCGTTTCTCCGACGTCCGTTTGTCCGATATTGTTTAAATTAAGTAGTTTATTATATTTCAGAATAAGTTCTAAACTTGCTTAAGTTATCCTGCTTAGTTAATAAATAATTTAGGACTTATGTCATCAGATAAATAATTTTCAAAAGTGCCACTACCTACTGCCGTCTTAATTGGTGAGTAACCAAAATATAATTTACTTTAATTAAGTAACTTAAGATATGTCACTTATTTGAATAAGTACGGTTTCCCGCCTGTTCGGTACGGTAGGAGGGGGAGGGATGCAAACGTCTCTGGCGATGGCGGAACGAGATTTGGTGCCAGTTGGTGCCCTGCTGTGTTCGATACATCTCGAAATGAGATCGACAGGCGCAGCGACTTTTGTTTGTTTTGGTTATGCCCGCAGAGCCGTCTGCTGTACTGGGCTGGTATATTAGCCAAGTTGCCGAAAGTTAGCTCTAACTTATATCTGGCTTTATAACATCTCCTTCTCTTATTTAATACACATACACATTGTTTCGCGCGGAATATAAACACTAATTCATGACTGTGGCGAGATATATGTCCAGTTGGCCCTCAAATAGAGCGACGTACATAACCTGGAGAATACAAACAACGCAGTTTTTAGCCGAATTAGAAGAAATTTCCGATGCCAACCTAGAAGACACCTCATCCACATTGCCGTCACGGTAAGCCATAGCTAGCGAATCATCTCATCTACGATATTTCTCTTCTTTACTGTAACTCTTATGTCCTTTAGGTTTCCAATGGCTCCGTCAGAAGCAGCCATTGCCCTCCAGTCAGGAGGTACACCAGCCAATGAACTAATATTATGCAACTGTTTGAATAAATTGTCAACCCATCACCTGCGTATGATTTCCTCCTCATCCTGCTGCTTCCATATGGTAATGGATCAACTTCCGACAACTATGAACTGAGGCCATACATAACAGCGTTACATACATGCCATTTTACATGTCAAGCTTCATGATTCTGTCGTAGTGCAAGGGGATGGAGGAAAACAATTCATGGCAACAACATTTATTGCGAAACAAAAACTTAAAAACATGGAATGATACAAGTACTTAATCAGTGCTAGTACATAAAATATTATGCAATAAAGGCAAAAGCAAAGCTGTGGGGCATGGACTTCCCAAACTCAAATCAAAAACTTTTTGAACTGCAAGACCAGTTCAGTGATGCAAACTAAAATGTACACAAGTAGTACAGGTAAAAAGTAATACAGGTAAAAAATAAATGGTTAAGAACTGGTGGTACAAGAAATGCAGGAGGACATAAGAGGAGCCTATTTCGTGCGGTCAGTGTAGAAAACTGGTAACAAAATCAGAAAGATTATAGGAAGAGCTTGTTCCACTTCCTGTATCTAAGCCTACATCGCGGGCAGCCCCTCTTCTCCCTCTTGTTACGGACACAACACTCCTCACACATGACGTGTCCACAAGTTAACACCACATTCACTACACGGTCTACACACACTGTGCACCTTGCACCAGTGTCATCCTGTACTGCTTGAGCATTCTCAGCTGGAGCAGTAGCTGGTTGTGAAATAGCATGGTCTGGGACTATCTGTTCTTGGACAGGAGCTTCTTGGGCACGTGCAGTCTGCGTTGCAGATGTAGACGCATCTGGAGCAATGGGAAGAGCTGTAGTTACAACACATCTGGTCATATTCAATTAATATAAAAATAAACAGCAGCTTACCATTCCTGAAGCCAGCCAGGTAAGTACGCAGGACAGACTGCAGTGGCGCTGGCTGCTGTGAAGTTCGCTGAGGCTGTGACAAACTTAAGGACCTCTTGGGCCTCTGGCTGGCTGGTGGATTTGAAACAGGCCTTGGTGGCAGGAAATCATCGTCGTCAGCAAATAGATCGACTTCCTCATCATGAGATATGTCTGTGCGGAACATCATTGTTAGTCGAGTAACGATTGTAATATAAGACGCAAAATAACACTATTACCAACCATAAATAAAATTGAAGTCGGGGCTGGGTGGGGCCCGTGATTGTGATGAACTTGGTTCAGCTGCTGGTGGTGCTGCTGACTCAGCAGAAGGCTCAGATGCTTTACGCGTAAGGTGGCCAGAACTACCAGGATGAGGATCAGCAGCATCCACAGCCCACCTTTGTCCATTTGCTGGGGCGGGGGTGGGGGGGTGGTGGCTTTGATGGGGCACAGTGAGACAGCTGAGAACTGTCAGGCCACAGTTCATTGTCTGCAGCCCAGCTGGGTCCAGCTACAGCTGCTGGCGGTGATGATGACCTTGGTAGACCACTGGGCTCAGCAGCTCTCTGTCTAGGGTGGCAGCCGGTGAGTTGAGAACTGTCAGGCCGCGGTTCATTGTCTGCAGCCCAGCTGGGTCTAGCTCCAGCTGCTGGCGAGGATGGCCTTGATAGACCACTGGGCTCAGGAGCTCTTGGCTTGCTGTAGTTGTCCCCAGAGCAACGCAATGGGCTCCTGCTTCTGTCTCTGACTGGCAAGCGATGGTTCTTATGAATGGGGCGACTCACTGGAAACAAGTGCAAACAATTAGTTTAGAACACAATTACCATGTAACATCTGAAGGACAAGAATCACACTTACTAAAAGAAGACAAAAAATCATTTAGCTCTGAGACACCATCTGGAAAACACCAAAATAAAGTACGGCTCAAACAATAATAGCTGAAATAATATATGAATAATAGCTGAATAATACATGAAAGGTAAATACTTAATACTGATAGTTATGTTCAGTTGCGCAGGCGGGGCAGTCATGGGAGCTTCGGGCACCTCACCATTCAGATTTTGAGTTTCAGTGGAGGGTGGGACATTTCGAGTCCCTTGTTCCTTAGGGGCGTGTACTTCCCCAAGTACTATTGTTTCTGAGGGTGCCTGCACTTCAGCAGCTGGTTGTTCTAAGGGTGCATGCACTTCTATATCAGCTGGTTGTTCTAAGGGTGCATGCACTTCAGCAGCTGGTTGCTCTGAGGGTGCATGCACTTCTGTATCAGCTGGTTGTTCTAAGGGTGCATGCACTAGCTGAGTAAAACCAGGCGCTGCCTGGCCACAAAGGCGGGCAAGAAAGGCCTGCCTGGCCTTTCTAACAGGTGAACTGAAAAAGAAGACATCCAAGCAGTAAGACAGCTGGTACTGAAATCATGCAGTCTACATATGAAACCACAGGGCCTGCTACAGCTTCACAATAATTCATTGTTTACACTGATTAGGATCAATGGCTTCCACTGAGACTTCTTGTTCTCAGAGAACAATCACACGAGGTGAAAAGGTGCTGAGGCACAGCTAGGGGCTTACTATGATTTCTTCAAAATTTTCTTTAAATATTAAAATGCCAGGGACAAAGCATAATACTCCTGCACCAAATCCCTGATTATCAAAAGCAAAGCATCACAGTAACTTTACCTTCCCTAAAAGCAACAGCGGCAGCGTAACAAGGCTCGTAATGATTCATGGGAGATGTGAAACTTCCATTAAAACAGGATCGGACAGGAAACTATAAGGGTAGGCCCTAAATGGCGGACGCACCTTCAAAAGCATGGCTACCAGAGTGATCCATTTATGAACTCGAAATACTTCATAGCAAAGCAGTAATCACATCTGAATAATATTTTATAATCAGGCAGTCAATCAGACAATAACAATTTGTCGACGGATTAGATTAATGTGTGGAGATGCAAACAGATATAGATTCGGCCTAACCTTGTATACCGATTTGCTGCAGGCACAAGGTGCGAGATTCGAAAGGCAAACACTTGTAGTTATCGATATTCCTGAAGTGCCAAAACCAAGGCGAGTTGATATTTTCGAATGGAAGTTCAAGTCTGAAAATCCTACACACGTGGTAGCCCAGCCCGGCATGTTCATGACCTGAAGACAATGGAAGTTTCGCCCGACCCGTGCGCGTTGCCGTGTCAAGGGAAATGTCGCGCCTGAACTAGTTCGATAAAATAAACATATTTCCCGTGCTTCAGAAAAGGGTTGCCAGTGGGCAGCGTAACACCACAAGTTAAACCAAATTCGTACAAATTAAAGCGCAATTGACAAAGTTAGACAGGGTTACTACCTCATGCTTATGGCGTCCTGGAGTTGATGCCCCCGGCGAAGTGTGATAGTAGAAAAACCGCACGCGACAACCACCGGCGCCACACTGACGATGAGCAGATCGGCAAAGTCGAGAGGCGGCACCGGTGCGTCTCTCTACTGCCAGAGGTCGCTTGCGTCGTGTACTACGTGAAACACAGAAGTATCCAACATTTCGCGCGTTTCTTCAAATCAAAAATATCAATTAACGCGAAGCACGGGAAATATGTTTATTTTATCGAACTGCGAGCGTCCAATTTTTAATAGCAGCATTTCTCATGTGACTTCTTGTCCGCGTTTTCCTGTCAGTCAGTGAGAATGAGTGGCTGTCCAAGAAATGATTGCGCCGAACATTTGGATTACCCTTGCGCGGGTTGGTGCACGGACCTGGCTTGTGGCGCCATCTCGCGGCAGTGCTCAGACTGTCCGATTCCAGTTGGATGCAACTCGGATCTTTTGCAAGTCTCTTGTGAGCCTTTGACGGACAATTTGACCGGATTTTGTTGTTAGAGTTGGCTTTTTGAGGAGTTCTGATTCTCAAACGTCGTTACTGGTTATATTATCGGAGTTTTACCCGTTTCCCCTGCTATGTGGTAGCTATCTTAGCGTCCCTGTATCATTTCTTCGTTCTAACTTCTGCTGCTCCTTTGTAATAATTTTATGGTTATATTTTAGAATTGGAAACTGCAATGGATTTTCATGTTATTGTGGGAAAAAGAGAAGGATCCTATATCTACCATTGCGGGGACGGACATCATTACCATTATAATAATGAGAACTCTTATGCCAACCATGAAGGGGTCCAGGAAGGCAGCGTATATGTGCGTTGCATCAACTACCACAGCGGAGGTTGTACGGGCTCGGCCAAAATTAAAGTGGAGGGAGGGAGAGTTACCTATTTCCAAAATACCCAAAGGCATACATGCATGCCAAGACCAAACTTTCATGAGTTACTGCAACTGCGACAAACCATCCTGAATGAAAGTCGGAACCTGCATGGGCCTTATGAAACACCGACAGAAGTGGTTACTCGAGTCAATGGCAGGTTGGTCACTGGAACACGACGCGGCATGTAGGAATTTTCAAAAGCGCTAACAAATTTTACTTTTGTTTCAGGCACAGACCAGATTTGGCTGCAGCAATGCCAGCGAGCAGGATAAGATCTGCTATTTACCGTACACGAGCCCAGATGTATCCTCGGGTTCCAATAAGTCTGGAGAATCTCGGGCATTTACTAATGGACCAACAGTTCCGTCATCTAAGCAACACATTGGATGGAACGGATAATATTTACAATGGGATGACAAGGACAGCTAATGGACAGACGTCTGTTATGTTTGCTTCAGGGAGAATGAGAAGACTGATGAGGCGTGCCAAGGTTGTTTTCTGTGACGGCACATTTGCCAGCAGACCAAACTCACCTCAGTCTGCACAGGTGCTACAAATTGCAACTGTTGTCAGAAACAAAGTAAGCTGTTAGAACCTACCCTTCCCCATTCACCATGAGCAATGTGAAGTCCCTAATCAGAATCTTTATTTCTGTATTTAAACACATGGCCAGGTGCCGTGTAACTGTTCGTTATTTTCAATGCAACTCGCTAAAGTTATTTTGTAAATACTGTACAGGTTGTGCCGTTATGTCAAGTACTAATGACTAGTAAACAAGAAGAGGAATATGTTAGTGTGCTAGAACATCTTCGGAGGCGGGTCCCACAGTTTTTACCACGTCTGGTTATGACAGACTATGAAACCGGCCTTCAAAATGCTTGGAAAGCAGTGTTTCCACGGGCACAAGTAGCGGGATGCTATTGGCACTTTTGCAGGGTAAGTATAAATCTTTAAAAGGTCATTTTATTTCTTTGTAAATAATTTGTGTATTGTTTTCTGTATTTCCTAGGCAATTCTAATGAAGGCCCGTGAGAAAGGTCTTGTGCCATTAATGAAGGCAGATAGAAGGCTCCGTAGCATTGTTAGATCCTGTTGTGCCATTCCTCTATTGCCGACACACCTGATGGCGAGGGGATTACAGTCCCTCATCACAGAGGCAGAACGCAAGGGGCTGCTGGTGCCTCAGCTTCTGGACTTCCTTGA
The DNA here is from genome assembly GCA_038380765.1 of Odontothrips loti. NCBI lineage: Eukaryota > Metazoa > Arthropoda > Insecta > Thysanoptera > Thripidae > Odontothrips > Odontothrips loti. The sequence goes on along the minus strand of CM076247.1, from coordinate 1,298,961 downwards.
GTACATGGTGGACACATGGTTTGGAAATGCCCATTTCCAAAATCTTTCTGTGTATGGCCTGCCTTTCAGAACCAACAATGTGGCTGAGTCTTGCAACAGGATTTTGCGCAATAGAACTGGTGTCCATAGACCAGGACTTTGGAACTTCTTGTGCATGTACCCACTTCTCTTTGTCCTGTCTTGTGGCACCGTAGGTGCATCTTCAAAACATTATGAAGTTCAAACTTCACATATCTGAACTTATATTAAGACAGGTGCCCTCAAGATTTTGGAACGGGATGCATACACATGGTCCCTTACTTTAGCTTTAGGGTTAAACCCAAACAGAGCAAGGAAAGTCAGTGCTGTGAACAATGATGTCAGAATACGAAACTACACAACGGATGTTTTGTTAGGAAACATTTCTATGAACTCATTCCTGCACCGTGCTTCAACGTCTTAATGTTTTTGACAGGCTTGTGTGTAAGTTAAGATTACAGAGATCAATTAAACTGAATGGGTAACATTCACAACTGTTCCATTCTTTCCAGAAGTTCACCTCTTCTATGTTGACCATCCTACCGGAATCAAGAGAGAGAAGCGTGGCTGCCCTAGAATCATTCTTGTGGTTCAAGTTGTTTTAAACATTGTGAGTTGTGTCACTGAACTGGTCTTGCAGTTCAAAAAGTTTTTGATTTGAGTTTGGGAAGTCCATGCCCCACAGCTTTGCTTTTGCCTTTATTGCATAATATTTTATGTACTAGCACTGATTAAGTACTTGTATCATTCCATGTTTTTAAGTTTTTGTTTCGCAATAAATGTTGTTGCCATGAATTGTTTTCCTCCATCACCTTGCACTACGACAGAATCATGAAGCTTGACATGTAAAATGGCATGTATGTAACGCTGTTATGTATGGCCTCAGTTCATAGTTGTCGGAAGTTGATCCATTACCATATGGAAGCAGCAGGATGAGGAGGAAATCATACGCAGGTGATGGGTTGACAATTTATTCAAACAGTTGCATAATATTAGTTCATTGGCTGGTGTACCTCCTGACTGGAGGGCAATGGCTGCTTCTGACGGAGCCATTGGAAACCTAAAGGACATAAGAGTTACAGTAAAGAAGAGAAATATCGTAGATGAGATGATTCGCTAGCTATGGCTTACCGTGACGGCAATGTGGATGAGGTGTCTTCTAGGTTGGCATCGGAAATTTCTTCTAATTCGGCTAAAAACTGCGTTGTTTGTATTCTCCAGGTTATGTACGTCGCTCTATTTGAGGGCCAACTGGACATATATCTCGCCACAGTCATGAATTAGTGTTTATATTCCGCGCGAAACAATGTGTATGTGTATTAAATAAGAGGAGGAGATGTTATAAAGCCAGATATGAGTTAGAGCTAACTTCCGGCAACTTGGCTAATATACCAGCCCAGTACAGCAGACGGCTCTGCGGGCATAACCAAAACAAACAAAAGTCGCTGCGCCTGTCGATCTCATTTCGAGATGTATCGAACACAGCAGGGCACCAACTGGCACCAAATCTCGTTCCGCCATCGCCAGAGACGTTTGCATCCCTCCCCCTCCTACCGTACCCAACAGGCGGGAAACCGTACTTATTCAAATAAGTGATATATCTTAAGTTACTTAATTAAAGTAAATTATATTTTGGTTACTCACCAATTAAGACGGCAGTAGGTAGTGGCACTTTTGAAAATTATTTATCTGATGACATAAGTCCTAAATTATTTATTAACTAAGCAGGATAACTTAAGCAAGTTTAGAACTTATTCTGAAATATAATAAACTACTTAATTTAAACAATATCGGACAAACGGACGTCGGAGAAACGGAGCCACCTCAATAAAATTCCGCAACAACTTTTGCTGGATGCGTTTTTACCTGAAGCATCACTGACCTGAATTTCACAACTTTGTTCGCTTATTCATGGAAGATATTGCTCTATCACTTGGTCTGTGTATCTCATAGCACGCGGGGATAAGCTGAGCTCGTTTTGGACAAAACGTTTTGGCCAACTTAACGTCCGTCTTCGCTGCATGACTCGTCTTTCGGTAGATCTCGCACGCAAACGAATGTGATGCTAGCTTCAATGTTTTTAATTAAATTATGTTGCTTCATTGAGTACGTAACCTATAATCAGTTAACGGAAAAGGGCAGTCTTACTCATGACGCAGCATGAGCGTGGATGTGGCTCTTCAACATCCACTATAGACAGTTGCTGAGTTCCAGGTGCTCATTTTCGTTAGCAAATGGACTGCCTGGACTGACGTTTTTTGTGCTGATTACAGAAACTGAGGGAAAAGCTTTGGCAGAAATGTAGGTTCTTTCCAAAAAGAAACCAAAACCTAAAGAAGAGAGCGATGTTGTAGGGAAAAGACTTCGGACTGCAGCCTTTAAAGAAGAAGACGCCAAGGCCTTGGGAATCTCGGACAAATCTAAGGTGAGACCAACTTGTTGAATCGTTCATCTTGTTTTTACATTTACATAATTCGTTTATTTGTTGTGCATGTCATTCCAAGCAGGCAGTTAAGAATGAGATGAAGAAGAAGACAGGGCTGAAGCTAATTTAGATGACGAATTGCATGGACAGTCTGCAAACACCACAGACGTAATAAGTTTGAGATTATATTGTTTCTTTCCTTATTAAAAGTCCCAGTACTTAGTTTCCTGTATTTTACAGAAACAATGTAGTGAATCTGATGATAGCGATGGTGATAGTAGCGACGGGTCGGTTTCTGCTGCATCTTCAGCATCTGAAGACGTGGCAATCTTAAAGGAATGTACGTTTCAGTGTGGTATTTGTATTTTTGGCTTCTGGGTAACATTTTTTTTTCTTTTTCAGAAACAGGGAAGATCTGTTGATGTCGAAGCATAAGGCAGCATTTTCTCTTCAGATAGTGACTCTGAGACAGGTGAAATGAAGAGAAAGACAGGAAGTGACAGAGAGGGAGAGAAATTTGAAATTGAAATTTATTTATTGACGACTTGTACAATAGGGCTATTAGCCCCGTTAGCGTACAACCCGGCTCTAAACAGTACAAATAAATATCTTCAGTAGACAGTAAACAAATTAATAACGTAAAGTAAAATAAAATATAATAAACAATCTTCTAAGATACAACAAACGGTCACAGCCTGGATCTTAAATATCTCTTAAGAGACTAAATTGATGACATGTCATACAGTCTAAGGGAATTCCACAACTTACAAATTGAATATAGAAAGAGAAGTTAAAGGCTTCAGTTCTAGTAGAGTATCTTAGTAACATACTATTTGACCTGGTTGTCTTATGTAGGGACATGAACTCATATTGTTGATAAAGATATAGCGGATTACCATTAAAGATTATTTTACATATCATAGAAGAGATAATCATCCGTTGCCTTCCCTCTAGTTTTAGAAAGTTCAACTGATTATAAAATGGTGTGATATGCTGGAATTTGCTTACATTACATATGAACCTGACACAGGCATTTTGAGCTCTTTGTAATTTTATGAGATTAGTTTGTGTAATATTTGTGGGTTTTTAACAACTTGCTGGAAGTGAATTATATTCCCATCTATTTCAAGGGGCTGATGATAATCTTTGTCAAATTGACTTACATATGCTGCTGATCCCATAACCATTGCTTGAGTTTTATCAACATTCAAAATCAGATTGTGACTATTTACATATTTAATTATATTTAAGAGATCAGTCTGCAGTTGTTCAGCGGCTTCTTTGTACATATCCAAAGGAAAGTGCAGATAAAGTTGAATATCATCAGCATACATATGGTAGTTACAGAACTGTAATACAGTTGGTAAGTCGAATAAATAGACAGCAAATAAAAGAGGGCCTAGCACACTTCCCTGTGGCACCCCTGTTTCAACTTCTATCCATTCTGATTGATATTCCTCACGAACATACACCCTCATATATCTTTTTTTCAAATAAGATTCGAACCAAAGTATCACAGATTCCGAGAAATTCAGATAGTTTAGCTTAGTTAGTAGCAAAATATGATGAACACAGTCAAAGGCCTTACTCATATCTAAGAGGACAAGAGTAGAAAGCAATCTGTTATCAATGGCTCTTCTAACATCATCTATAACTTTTATCAAAGCAGTGATTGTATTGTGACCTTTTCTGAAGCCAGACTGGAAGGCAGGTAGAATATTCTTTACACAGACAAATTCATTTACCTGTTGGTGAACCAATTTTTCCAATACCTTTGATAAAAAGCATAATATACTAACAGGTCTATAATCTTGACAGTATTCTGGGTTCTTAACTTTAGGTACAGGTCTTACATTGCCCATTTTCCACAATTCAGGGAAGCAGCTATTTTGCAGACTAAAGTTAAATATATGCTCTAAGACAGGGAGTATGAGAGGTAAACAAAGTTTTACAAATTTCACTGAAATTAAGTCCACTCCTATGGCATTAGATGTAAAGCTAGTAACAGCATTAACAATATTTTCTGGTGTGACATACTTAAAGTAAAATCTATTATCACAATGGGTTACATTATCCTTTTCATAGTTTGTCATTATTTTCTCACAAGGGGAGTCGGCCAACTGTCACCCTCAGATTTTAATGGGGCTGGACCATTTGATCTACACGTCTTGAAACCCTTAACTTCAAATTTTCAGCTGCTAATATAGGCTAGTTTCGGATTTCGAAAAAATGGTCAACTTTTCACACATTTCAACACAAATTTCAAGAAATTTGTAATTTTAGGTAAAAAGGCTCGTTTTTCCGCGAAAATGTATATGACCTTTTCTCTTTCTTTTGCGACAAAGAACACTTTCGATTCTACAACATTTTTTGACATCTCCCCGGTTTTCGATACAGGGCCCACATTTTAGGAAGTTGTCACGTGCGCAGCCGACAATCCAGGAGAAGGAAACGACGACTACCCGACACTGGGCGTCTTTGAGGCTTGCAGCTTGGGCACTGGTTTTCTTCAATCTGAAACACGCTTTAGCAGCTGTAGCTGGTGTTATGACTTGATTACTTGGACGTTTCAATGGATTACTTCGGGTAAATAACTGACGCGACTACTGACTCTTGACTGTGATTTATTACTCGACTGTGGATCCGGAAACAAAAGGTCCAGGATGTCACAGGTAGCAAAACGGATACAAGAAAAATGGAGGGCGACGGTTGCGAGCTTATATTTAAATGTAACATTATAACTGCCGGTTTGCCCATCTCCAGCGTACATTAGCCCTTATTTATATTTAAATTATTTACCTTCAAAATAAGTTCCATCGGGCAAGACCTTTTTTTGTTTCTCTACTAAAAACATCATCGATCTTACACCAATTGGGAATAGTATACAAGCAACAAAAACAAGTGCATTAACTCTCGATAAAAGAATCTGCGGAGCATAAAATATGAATTTACTGAATTTCTAAATATGATACAGATCAGTTGATCAGTTAAACAATGAAAAATATACCTCTTAAATACCTGTTAAAAAAGGACGCTACGCCAAATTTACACACTGTGTCGTGAAGGAAAAGAAAGTACCAGGAATACCCAACGAAATTCAATCACACAATTTGCAAAATATCACAATGGCTATAAAATAGACAATTTCATACGAAAAGAAAAGAGCTAACAGGAGAAAATAAAGCAAAATCGTTCTTCCAAACTCGTAAGAGTTACTAATTAACAAATCACTCGAATTATCAATGTGCCCAAAATATGGTGGAGAAAATAAAAACTAACAACAACAACAAAAACAGCTAAAATCGCACTTCTCACACCGAGGAACGAATTAATTCCACATGTTGTAATCTACCAAAGTGCTTACAATAAATAGTGGGTGGAGGCACCAATAATAATAATAATAATAAATTTAAAAAAAGTAAAATAAATTGATCAACAGGGAAAAACACCAACAAATATTTAAATGCGCCAAGGAACGAACTGTCTGCACCTGTGGTAATCCTTTACAAAATGATCGAAACAAAGTGGGCGTAAGCACCAGCAGCAATTCAACATTTTGGCACCAAAACAGACATCGCATTCAATTTCATCATTATTCTGGAAAATGCAGTATAGGAATTAGAAGTATTCCATTTTTTAGTTTCATATTAATACTATTTTTAAAGTGGTACCTTGAAAGCCACCTGAACTGGCGTATCAAACTGTGGAGGTCGATTCTGCACATAGCCACTTTTGTAGAAACTGTATTTCCACAGATCTGTGAACCTTGGTGACTGTAGCTGGTCATATACCAGGGACACCATTCTGATGATGCTGTCTCTTTGGTGCAGCTGAAATTCGATGTCATGAAGGACCACGTAGTCTGAAAAGTGGCGCACGAAATTTTTCCATGGTCTGTTTCCGTACACATCAAGCGGCTGTATCATGCCCGTTGTGCTCTTCGGTATTACCATTACTTTGATCTCTTTACCGTCAGGGGCATCTTTCATTAACCCGTCAGGTCCATAACCAGTCCATGAATCAATCATTAGTAACGTTTTATTTTTAGCTACAGGGAACAGCACTTTTTCCTTCCACACTTGCACTAGCTGGTTGGACATTTTACCAGACCTACGGACTTACAATAACATAACAACTGATTGATTCTACGGGCACCAAATTAATATTTTAAATTCCACATACCTCGAGGCTAGGATCAGCAGGTTGTCGGGCTTAAACATAGTCTGTCTTACACGCGGTCCAAATTCACCGTCTGTTTCTTGGAGCACAAGCAAAAGTGGGCCTACTAGCTCCCCTGCTGCAGAGATAGTTGGCTGTATGGTGTAGCTATGCGTAGTTGCGTTGACGGACTGTGCAACGCTTTCAACTGTTTTGACACCTTTTATATCGAGTGTCCTTCCTGTCATAGTAAAAAAACGTCCCTCCCATCATTTTTTGGTCTTCTGCTCTCCCACTGACATGGGCACGATGCTCTACGTATCGCCCAATTCCTGAATCCTACACTTCTAATGTACAAACCTGAATGCATCTCCTGCTCGTACCCACTCTGATCAGTATTTAGGACGTTTTCTTCACCAAACGTAGGAACCAATTCTTGAACCTCCAAAACGAAAGTGAGAGCACTCTCCTCAATGGCTGCTTTGTCCTCTATTTGTCTCCGGGATACAACTTTAGTAATTTTCCGGCTGACAATCCTGTGAGCTATAGTTTGACAAATATGAGACGGAAGGATTTTGGGAAGGATAAGTGTAATTTATCACACACTGCATCAAATAAAAAAATTTGCACACAAAACAGAGCTAAAAAAAAAAAAAAAAAAAAAAGGTTCCAACGTTAGGTTCCCCACCTTTTTTGAAAGAATTCACCCAATCTTTACCGGCTTTGAAACCGTCCAAACTGATTCGCCTGGCTTCCTGGAGAGCCCATTGACGCAAAGTCACGTCGTGCATAGGGCGCCGATGTTTTTTGGCTTCCTGAAACTTCGACCACACTAAAGCAGAGATCGCACGAAGCTTATCTCGGCGGTTTCCCCCATTTTGAATGTCTTGTTCCCACCTGCAAATATCTTATTTGATTTCAAACAAATCCATTTATCAGAAAAAATTAATGTTGTCCTCGCGCTCACCTGTACAGCTGTCTGATACTACAAACAAATCGGAAACGATTTTGCACACATTCAAGTGACCTTCTCTCACTGAACTTTTTCCTCTTTATAGCTCGATGAGATTTCTGAGGTTTCCTCCAGTATTCTATTACCTTTTCTTTTGTTTTTAAACTGATGTTAGTTTCAGAAGGTGGTACATTCTCATCATTTGGTGGGCTATAGTCCGGATCCTCTATACCTACTGGCTCTGGCACAGTATCATCTACATCACATATATCGAGGTGAAATTCTACCTCAAACTCCATAGCTTCATACTCCTGACTTTGTTTTATAATACCTAGATATTAATCACACACATTCACCCACACACACTTCAAGATACCAAGTTCACCTCTCGTAAGGCAAACTCACACAGAAAACACACAACATTTGTCAATTTGTACTCACTTTTCAGACGTGAAGCGAACTCCTGCTCTGCTGCAGTGACCGGCGTTGACGGAGTAGACTGATAATCTCTCATCAAAATTTCAATGACATTTCGGGGATTCATATTGTGTAAACGCAGTGAAACACGGGCATCAACGCACTGTGATCAACAATATGTAGTTTTAAATGCTTTAAGAGGGGGACTGGGGGCAAAACGAAGTGTCAACAATGCGTTCGTTACGAATCTAACAATAGACTTGGGAGAGTGGGGTTGTTGGAAATAACAACGATTCACTAGTAACAGGAGGGAATGACAATAACAGTCGAATTAAATGCGATCGTCGGAAGGGTAAATGGGGTGGGGGTAACGGGAAATGTCAACAATGCACGCGTCACCGGAGGAAATTACCAACAATCGAGTTGATTGCGTTTTGAGGGGAAGGGGCAGGAAGTGTCAACAATGCACTTGACACCGACGGGGAATTACCAACAATGTAATAGAGTACTCCGGAGAAGCCCGTAACGGAAGTAAGAAGTCGTAACGAAGAAGAAAAGCGGAAACAGTATGAAGGGGAACCGCAGCAGAGAGTATCTCCTCCGCGGCGTTAGCCACGAGCCGACTCAAAATTTCTGGAGCCTTAGCTCTCGCTGACGATATGTCACGACCATTTGCTAGGGTCACACAACGCAGCTCTGTCACGCGCGGCCGAGGAATTCAGATCTCTACACCGCGCGGGGTAGTTCTGCGCTGTCTGACCATACCAAATGGTCGTGACATATCGTCAGCGAGAGCTAAGGCTCCAGTAATTTTGAGTTGGCTCGTGGCCGACGCCGTGGCGGAGATACTCTCTGCTGCGGTTCCCCTTCATACTGTTTCCGCTTTTCTTCTTCGTTACGACTTCTTACTTCCGTTACGGGCTTCTCCGGAGTACTCTATTAGGGGGGGGGGGGTATAACAACAATGAACTAGCTATATGAGGGAATGACCAAAACTATCGAATTGAATGCGTTCGTCTAAAGGAAAAATGCACTCGTTCCGGAAGGGAATGACCAACAATAGAGTTGATCGCGTTTTGACGGAAAGGGGGCAGGAAGAAATGTCAAATGTACTTGACACCGACGGGAAGGACCAACAATGGAAATTGGGGGGGGGGAGCCGACCAACGATAGAATTAGGGGAAACAATAATAAATAAACAATATAATGGGGAAACAATCCACTGTTGTAGAATTAGGGAGGTTACCTTTCCGTATTTGAGGAAGACGTTCTACTCGAAAAGACCACCGGGTGCCTTACTAATGGAATTGTTTCTTGCAACAAATTTACGAACCATACTGAAACGCCTATTTCAAAGCTAATAGGTTTATGTTTTGCAATAGCATCTTCGCATTAGGAAATAAATTGTGCACTGAAACGTATGCGTACTCAATATAATGTTATCAATTGGCAGACGACTGTGCCTATTTTCTCTTCTGCGATGTGGCGATGACTTAATGATAGAAGTTGGGCAAATTTTATTTCTTTCTCCTGGATGAGCGACTGCGCACGTGGCAGCTTTTTAAAATAAATTCCAAAAGTAGGGTTTTCGCGCCCTGTATTGAAAACCGTAGAGATGTCAAAAAATGTTGTAGAATCGAAAGTGTTCTTTGTCGCAAAAGAAAGAGAAAAGGTCATATACATTTTCGCGGAAAAACGGGCCTTTTTACCTAAAATTACTAATTTCTTGAAATTTGTGTTGAAATGTGTGAAAAGTTGACCATTTTTTCGAAATCCGAAACTAGCCTATATTAGCAGCTGAAAATTTGAAGTTAAGGGTTTCAAGACGTGTAGATCAAATGGTCCAGCCCCCATTAAAATCTGAGGGTGACAGTTGGCCGACTCCCCTTGTCAGTCCTCTCTGCATATTTCACAGTACACACTTTAGTAAAATGCTTTATTAATTCATTAGCTGGTACATTTAAGTCATTTTTGCATTCTTTCTTTCCCAATCCAAGTGAGTAAATAGCGGACCACATACCCTTACCCTTATTACACTTGTCAAACAACTCATTGAAATATTTTACTTTAGCATTCCTACATTGCTGTTTAGCTTTTTTTAACCTTTTTTTTTCAATGGGATACAAGTTTCAAACACATTGGTCATGAGTTCAGTGAAAAGTTTGACTTTTTAATTAATATTTGTAAGCTTATATATATCCTCCCATGGTAGAGAGTTTCCATAGTCAAACAACTTATTTTGATCAACGTTCTTATAATCTCTGTACTGAATAAACTTTCTTTAAAAGCGAGGGACCTTTAGATTAAATACTGCAAAGATGAGATCATGTGCAGAGAAGCCTGGTGCTTTAGTCTGTCCATATTTTAATATAATGTCACTGCAATTACTTGCTATCACATCCAGAATAGTACTATCTTTGTAGGTAGCATTAAATGGTATAGGGACTAGATTACATTGGTTTAACATATTTCTTAATATTTTAGTTTCGTATTCTTCTGTACCAAATCTTGCATTCAAATCACCACAAATTATAGTATATTTATATTGAGTTATGAAGTTACACAGATCATCATGGAATATATCAATATAACCTATGTGTGGAGGTCTATAAACACAGGCAAATAAGATTTTTGTTGAGCCAAATAAAACCTCTGAGATTATATATTCTGGCTTGCCCGTTTCACCATCAGATGTTGATAAGATTTTAGATTTTAATCCGTCTCTTACATAGATAGCTACCCCTCCTCCCTTTCTTTTCTTTCTGTTAACAGTCATAACATTATAGGTACTTACATTAGTACAACTAGAGTCTTTAAAGAAAGTTTCTGACACACCGATGATATCAATCTTCCCGTTCTCAAAAATATACTTAAATTCATCAAAATGTGAGTCACAGCAGAGGGATTTAGCATTAATAGTAGTATAGAATAGGCTGGTTCAAACAGCACTTTAGCCATTCTTAGGATGACCTTGGTCAATGACCTCGACCGCGATGACGTCAGTGGCCGGCGGGCTGCGTGAAATACCAATCTAACTTCAAAATGCGCAACAAGATCCGACACACGTGTGTGTCGGATCTTGTTGCGCATTTTGAATTAGATTCGTATTTCGCGCAGCCCGCCGGCCAAGCACAAAGTTAAGACAAGGGAAGAAATTAAAAAACAAAGGATTGAGTACAGTTTTTGTACAGATATATTCTTTATTAGACATAATTATTTACAATATTTCACAAGGTTGTGCAAATACAGATAGGTACAGATATGTTATTTCATAGCCCAAACTTATCTGTGAAGTTTTCTTTTGTGCAGATACACACCTTATGGGACCTTATTATTATACAGTCATTTCACAATGTTGTGCAAATACATTTTAGTTTGGTTTGGGAGGTTCATAGCCCAATGCCATTAAAAATGGTAACATCAAGGCTCGCTCAGCGTTGAGCCTTTCCAACTCCTCTTCGCGCTTTCTCTGTATGTAATCTTCAGGAGTAAGGGTATAGTGAACATCAGTGTCGACTCGCTCGTGTAAACCAAACCATAGTACTAATTCTGATTGAGACCTTATCATAGATCCTCTAAGTATAAAGGAAAAACTAACAGAGCGAATAAGAGTAATATATTCGGACAGGGCACATAGCATTAGCTGTTTGTAAGCGTATTCAATACACCTAGCTGTATCAGCGTCAGTGTCATCAACACAAGACTTATTATTACTGTATTTTAGCTCGACTTTATCTACGTGAATCACTATGAAAAAATTTTTAGCTCCGCTCAGGTCCACGGGATTCAACATGGAGCTTGAAGCAATTGACGCGCCAGCCATTGCCTGCAAATCAGATCGCAAACCCTTCATCAGGTTCCAATACATGTTCCTCATGCCGGTCTGTAAACTCCTTTCGCGGTTCGTAATGTATGTGTAGCGTGTGTAAACCAGCGACTTGATTAAGCTGGATCGAACTAATCACTGTCTGCTCCTGTTCTGCTGGTATGAAAAGGCTCTGAATGAGCTGAAGAAATTCTAAATGCGACATCTCTTCTAGTTGATTATCATGCTCTAATTCCATAAACCTACTCCAGGTTGTGCATTTAAAGTATGCGTTGCCAGAAAGGCGCAGCGAGATGCAGCTAACCGGACCAAGCACCATACCTACAATCAGAAAACCCCTTTATCAGGTTCGGTGGCATGATAATTTGTCACGATACCATCGCCCCTATCTGTTTTGCGAACTTCAAATGTCAACTCAGTCATGTCAGTTGATGTCACATAACACACCTTTTCAATACTCATTCCGCGCCAGCACATGTTTCTAAGTAATATATCTAACTGGTTAATAAAACCTCGAAAACCATAACACCACTTATTGAAAACACAGATTTCATGTCGATTTTGGACTAATTCAAATGTTAATGTATTTGTACCGCGCGCTCCTGGAGGATCGTGCTGCATTCTGAGAGTGACTATTCCTGTCGTATACGTAGCTTCCATCCCCGACATCCTAAACACAGAATAATTATGTTAGTCAGTATGACTTAACCTTAAACAGTTACTGCTATCACACCACAATTCCTTGTATAACTGTATATTTAACTCGTTTTCGAACATGTACACAAAACTATCACCAGTTCGGCTCACATGTGTATTTCTAAAGTGGTGTTGTGCAAGCACGTCAATTATTGGTAAAATACTAAACATAGTTGTTGTCTTCAAACATTCAGTAATGTCTTTCCTTTCAGAAGTATTCAATGGTTCGAGCAGAATTTTGGTCGGTGTCACATGCATAAGCAAATACGTGGCGTCTCGCGAGCACGAAATCACTGCTTCTCTCAGACACCCGTCCATCTGCAACAAGCGTATCGCAAAAAAAAAAAAAACGGGAAAAAATATAAAGATTTTTTTTTGTATTAACTGCCCCATCCAACGCAGTTAATTGTGATGGACAACCAGCATAATTCCATCTCCATTTTTATTTCATTTATGATGTTACAACAAACAATCATACACACACACACAAATACACGCCATTAGGTTGTATCGACATCGACTGTCCCTATCGGTTCCAAATGGAACACAGAACCTATGGTTAGGGAAGGGTTATCGCCGTAGTACGGCGTAACCCTAACCACCGACATGTCCATGGAGGCCATGTACGGCAGCAACCCTACCATGGTCCTGATCATGTCAATTATGTTTGAACAATCGTGCGACATCCTCACTGGCATGCTTCCGTCATTAAAATACATCACGAGGTCCACCTGCCCGCTGAACCTCATTCGCAGCTCGCCGCGTGTCGGGTACATCTGCAACATTTAACACCGCCCCGGTGATACAGAAGCGATGTCTGCATTAGTATTTTCCCCAAGAATTGGCAAGGGCATTTGAGGGCAAATGTTCTCCGTTTTTAATTTTGCGATGTAGTACTTCATCCACTGAGCCCCCACGCTTGCATTCGAAAGAGCGCAACTGTATTGTTCAATATGGTGACAAGGAAGCAGACACCTTGTACCACTAAACCCTGTTACTTTCGCCCTTGGCATTTTGAACTCTTCTTCAAGATCTATGCATGAGCGATTTGTCAATTTTGAAATGACGGAACACTTGTTAGCTCCCATCGCGTACACGACGGTAGCACGCTGTAGTACACGTGTCATCACATCCACTATCTCGTTGTACGGAATGTTTCCAGCCTCCCACTTTATTCCATGCTCGTTTCGTATTTTTATAGTATTGTTAGTTTGTGCAGTAGGGGTGAGCTCGCCCCACGGTATACTAGATTTAAAAACAAAATGCTGCAACCGCCCGCTATGAACATCAACAACGGCCAACTCCTTGAGGATGGTCCGTCCTTGATTGTCCTCAAACCCGACAAAGTCGACTACAAGACGCATTGTGTTTGTGCATCAGCTTTCAAAAGCGTACGCTTATATACTGTGCATCAGCTTTCAAAAGCGTACGCTTATATACATTTTGACCTACACCGTTGCCCTCCCCCCACCCCTGAGTAAATTGCAAACTGCCTGCGGTATAATTCCCGCACCTCTTTATCCGGATCATCCCCAAACGCGTTTGCGTACGTCTCCATGCTGTAGCCTAAACAACGATGTAACAGGTATGTTGTAACGTACTTGCCACACGTTGTTGCGTCGACTGCCTGCAGACAGCGTGTATTGAAACGCGTACCGTCCCCTCCTTGTGCGGAAATGAAATTCAACAGAGCTACATTTGACGGAGGACATCCGTATGAATCAAAGTATTCCACGCACATATCGTCGATAAAAAAGCAATCCAATGTTCACCTGGCGATTTAGAATATGCAGTATTACAAACAACCAACGTAGGACGTTTACGCAAATGGTGTTTCGGCAACTCGTCCAATGCAAAAACACCTTCAAAAAAATGACACGTGGATTTGTGCTTGATTAAATTACACTGAATCTGATTACTTGTCAAAACATCCGTCGCTCTTTCTTTAACCATTGCATTAAGGTCCGCACGCGGCTCTCCGAGCACTCCCAATATTGATTACTTTGATGAGACGTGCTGTGGTTCCAGCATCCGCTCCCTGCAGCACTCACGTCTAAGAATCCCGGGAAGTTTTCAAAGGTATGAGCACCAAGTACTCGAAACTGCTCTTTTGAGATAAGCAACCTACACAATAACTCTTCCTGCCAGTACTCGCAAAAAATTACAGTTTTTACATTAGCTACCCGCAACAAATCTGTCAAGATTGCGCGTACTCGTGTCAGTGTTACACGCCCCTGTGTACTTTTTATACCAGTTCTCGGGCACCAATAGGGCACGACGTAATCTGGCAAATTCTTCTGTACTCTCACAACATACGTGAAAGGGTTTGCAAGGTTGAATGAGCTTATATCAAAACTTATTTCACTAACAAATTCCTGTCGCATATTATAGCCAAAAACTCGAGTGAAGGATATGACGCAGAACGAATCCGTAGCAGTGGGCAGGAGCGAAAGATGCTTGAACGACGATTCCAGTGATTGCATTCTACGTCACAACTATAACAGACAATTACAGTGAAACGTAAACACTACGATTTTTGTCAATTTCTACCACCCCACCCTCTTTGACGGAGTAAATGACAAACGTCACAGCATCAGTTAAAGCGGAAGCGAACGAGGCTTCTATTCGCACATTACCGACATTTTGCAACGAGGAGTGGGTACCATCTCCGGTACTTGAACCGTCGGCACTAAGATCCACTCCAAACAAACAATAACCGTGCTTGAACCTATCAAACGATATCACTGGCGGCTCAGCTTGTTCTAAAATACCCGTCGATTTAAGCAGAGAGTGATATGCCATGACGCATTTATCGTTTGTAAAATCAATTGGACCTATTCTGTGCACTGTCCCGTTCACGCTCACGCTCATGTCAACGAGGTTGTAATGTTTAAAACACAGAGGATTTTTGCCAACCTGACCAGCAAATGCGTCGTTTTCTACCATGCCAATTAGAATTAAAGTGGGCAAACGTCCAGTAAACACATTGTCAAGTTGAATGGAGCGCTGTCCTTTCGCGACGGTAATAGCTTGACATTCAACGTGCTGTAAAGGGAATATCGCATTGTGGTCTTGGAATGTGCGTGCGTGTGCTGTCATAACAGCTGGATTTATGTGACATATTTCCGTATACAAAGTACAATCAAGCAGATGAAAAACAGCATCTGGCGTCGCCTCATCACTCCACAAAATGAACTCGTCATTGTTTAAATTAATATTTATTCCCAAATCAACACCGTTAGGTATAAACAAGTGCGAATTAAATATGTCACCGTGCAATTTAGCAACAAGTTCCACCTCCTTTAAGGCATTAATCGATGCTGCGCGAGCTTCTCCTGAACCATTTCCAGTAAGTATGTTGATAGTTGTACCAGTGTCCACAGCAAACCCGGCAGACGCTAGATGGCACTCGGCATCAACTTTATCATTCGATAGTAAAAGCTCTATGAAAGCTCTAAACATATGGTTGTCTGCATTGCGAGTTACTGTTGTCTGATTCAACTGAACTTCCAACGAATTAATTATTGTTTGCGCCAGGTAATTGATGTAAGAATATTTGCCTGCTTTAACCTCGGTATTTGTTTTCGTACTAACTTTAAACTTAAAGTACAAATACGTACGAGAGAGGTTGCGATAAAAATCGGAACCTTTTCCCGGATGGAAGAATTCGATACGCTTCGACCGCGTTCCAACACTATTGATCGGTTTTAAGGCAATTGTTTCATACCCGAGTTGGCTTGTTTGAACAGCTTTGGGCTTAAAAAAATCTAACTGACTTTTCAGCACAGGCACAAATTGGCTTGAGCTCGACATGGTGACTGCTACGACTCGCTAATTGCGACCCACTTATATACCCACATCAGAAAATGCCTCATTGTAAACATACTCAACACCACCATGAGGTAAGTGTTGCCATTTTACAATACGAAGATTATTTTTAACAAGCACATCAGCCAAAAACGACAGTTGATCGTGAAATCTTGTCATACTCCAACACAGGCTAATACAGCCTGACACACAAATTTTTGTATCATAAAGACGTACAGTAACGCAGTTGCTCAAACTCAGCTCTCGTTTTACAACAGTGTCCCACATAAGCATCTGCAACAAAAAAAATTACATTCCCGTAAAAATGTCGTGTTTTGCACGGGGTGCGCGTCTAGTTTTTCGTTTTTTTGCTATAGGTTTGACGACACGCCTTCCCCCACCGCGCTTAGCAGTAACACGTGTGCGTCGTTTGCGTCGTCGACCTGCACCACGCATGCGTTTTGCCATATTGTCGCGTGTTTCCAAAACTCGACGCCGTGCAATGTCTTTTATACTGATCGGCGCACCGTCAGATGCCATGACGTCCGAAGCTATATTCTTCCCAGTTTCTAAAGCAGCCTTCCCCAACGCCACGGCACCACTTTTAAACAGTGGTGTGACGTAAGACACTACGCTACGCAAAAACGAACCAAACCCGCGCCCACGCTGTCTACGAAAACCTGCATGGTACACTGGTCCAATACTGAGATCGTAATTCCCTCCCGTCTGCGAGGAATAATGTTGCATGTACGGATCCATAACTGCACGGTACAGCTCTCAACGCAAAGTGTCGACACAATGTCACAAACATTGCCTATGCAACGCATTTTATATGTAACGTGACGATAGTTGGATCTTCACTGTCAGCAAACGGATAAAGCTGGCCAAGTTTGTTGGCTAACATGATTGTAATTGTTGAAAACGTTGTTCGGTCAATCGGGAGATAATGACGATCCGAAAAATTAAAATATGGACCAGCTTCCGGCGGAGGCAAAACGCGCATTACTTTACCCATCACATCACCGATTCGAGTCGGTGCGAGGATATCACTGTACAAATATATGGGTCCGTCCGACTCAAAAGCACTGCTGACAGATGCCGAAGTAGGTGAAGCGGGGCGTGAAGCAGAAGGAGATGGCGGCGGTGAGGAAGGTAATCCCGACACTGACGCTTGACGCTTCAACCGCTTTGGAGCAGGCGGTCCTACATCTTCCAGAACGTGTCCACCACCTCCACCTGCCTGTCCTTCCTCCAATACGATCAATTTTGCTATATCAATCAATCTGTCCAAAAAGGTAACACACAACGCGTCCACCTCAGCATGTTTGCATATATCATCTAGCCACTCAGCAATCGAGTCGTACTTTAACCTGACAATATTAACAAACTGCCCTTCGTCGGGTCCCAGCTTAACAGTAGCTAGCACATTTGCTACAGTAACTTTCCCAGCACGTTTCCCAAGCGCATTGTATTCATTTCTGTATTCCAAAAGCTTGTCTCGTAATAACCGCATATGCGCCATGTTTAATGTACGCGTAATGTGATGGAAAAATAAGTGCACAGATTCAAACACCTTTGGCTCAATAGCAAATGCGCTATTTGGCCCTAACATTACATGCACGAACGACTGAGGCAACAAAACAGGATCGACCAAGTACGCAACAGGCGCATGATCAACAAGAGTTCCCAATGATCGTTTTACAAGTCCTACTGCTGTGGAGAGGGTGGTGATCCACAAATTAACTACTGCATTTACAGAACAGTGTGCTATCGCATCGTCCATCATATCAGCTACGGAGTCGTAGCGGTTACGACTCAGTGTCACCATGGAACTGGAATTACCGGGTTTAGTTAGAATTCGTACGTAACCTGTGACCGATAAAGCGCCTGCATTTACTCGAGCTGCCTGAAACTGTCGAATGTATTGCTGGAACTTAGCAACAAGCAAATGGACATAATTTTCAGGTAGTGTCCTTGTTAAAGCGCGAATAAATGCAGGAGTACTGTCGTAATTTCCAACTTCGACGTATGCAGCTGCACGATGGCCTAATTTCACCTGCACAGAAGCATGCGGCAACGAGTCTATGTCTACGGAAGCTGGTGGTGGTCCTGGAGGTCCCATGGGCCCGACTGGGCCTGTGGGACCTGCAGCACCCGGAGGTCCACGAACACCGGCTGCACCAGTCGGTCCGGCAGGACCCCTGGGTCCTGCGGGTCCAACGGGTCCAGTCTTACCACGCCGGCCCTCCGCCCCACGCTCGCCAGTCAGGCCGGCAGCTCCATCATCCCCCTTATCGCCCTTCTCACCCTTTTGGCCAGCATCACCCTTAACCCCTTGAGGACCAGGGGTTCCTGGTGGTCCTGGAGGCTCCGCCTCGCCATCTTTTCCGTCGCGTCCGTCAGCTCCGTCCTCGCCGTCGCTACCATCAGCTCCGTCCTGACCTTTAGGACCTCGAAAACCCTGCGTGCCACGCTCGCCTCGGAGCCCTATTGGGCCACGTTCGCCAACAGGTCCCGGAGGTCCTGGGAAACCTTGCTCGCCCTGAGAACCGTCAGATCCGGGCGGTCCTGGAGGCCCTGGTACTCCTTGCGGGCCAGGAGCCCCGTCCTCACCAGTCTCACCAACCTCACCCTTCTCACCAACTGGTCCTTGCTCTCCGCGTTCACCAGTCTCACCTTTGACCCCTTGCCTACCCTCTTTGCCCTGCTCTCCGGTTTTGCCGTCTAAGCCGCGTGGACCCTGCGCCCCTGTAGGCCCCGCCGGCCCCGCAACACCAGTGTCGCCCTTCATGCCAACAGGGCCCTCCGGGCCACGTTGACCTCTGACCCCCTCGGCTCCAGTCGGGCCGATGTCACCCCGCTCACCCTGCGGACCAGCCAACCCTCTCAAACCCTGCAAACCCTGAGGTCCTGTCGGCCCCATAGGTCCAGCAATACCGACTTTTCCTGCTATTCCCTGGGGCCCTTGTTTTCCAAGCGGCCCGTCCTGACCTTGTGGACCGATTAGGCCCTGCTCCCCCCGATCGCCCTTCGGCCCTCGCTCACCGCGAGGTCCTTGCCCGCCAATGTCGCCCGCCACACCTCGCTCCCCAGGAAGGCCTCGCTGGCCTGTAAGACCGGTATCTCCTTTGATTCCAGGCGGACCGATCGGCCCAGTGTCGCCCTTTGGACCTTGCTTCCCCTCCACCCCTCGATAACCGGTTTCCCCCTGTAAACCGCGCTCACCTGGAGGACCTTGAGCACCTGCAAACCCTTGCGGACCCATAGGGCCCTCAGGACCTACCGCCCCCTCCTTCCCATCTGCTCCATCTCGTCCGTCTTTGCCTGCGGGCCCGGTGGCTCCTTTGGCTCCTGTGACTCCTGGGTCACCACGGGATCCGGGCACGCCCTGTTTACCACTAGGTCCGTCGTCACCTTTGACCCCTTGCGGCCCCGGCGGCCCCCTCGGGCCTTCGATACCTTGCAACCCTCTAGCTCCCGTCGCACCCTGCGCGCCGCTTGGACCAGCTGGTCCAGGCACAAGTCTCGTAGCTCCAATCGGCCCGACCGGCCCCTCCGCCCCTCGCGGTCCTTCCGGTCCCCTGGCTCCGGGAGGTCCAGGCGGGCTGGGCGGGCCCGCTTGGCCTTCCTTTCCCGTCGCGCCTGAAAGTCCCGCAGAGCCCGGGACACCAGGCGGGCCACGTGGACCAGGCAGTCCCTGCGTGCCTGGGGGACCGGCTGGGCCACGAGGTCCTCCAAGACCCTCCCTACCGTCCGCACCAGGTGTCCCCGGATCCCCTTTGGTACCTGGAATTCCTGCTGGCCCGGGCGGTCCTGGCGAACCGGGGCGGCCTGGTCGTCCATCTTGTCCTGTATCACCCTGCCTGCCTGCAGGGCCTGGAGGTCCCTCGACACCGCTGGGTCCTTCCGGACCCCGTTCTCCAGTGAGACCGATAGGTCCCGCTGGTCCTTCAGCACCTCGAGGTCCTCGTATGAGCAACCTCTGCGTCTGACCGGTAAAGCGGCGTAAAAGTGCTTCGTTAGGGGGCAGATATACAGAGACAACCGCTACGGCCCACTGTCTATTCGGATTCAGATGAATCGGTTTAGCCAAATGTGTCGTGAAATGAGCTAACGTATTGTTTTCGTAGTATTCGCTAGACGAGTCCGACGGAAGTATGACGTAGAAATCGTCTTCGTCGTATGTAACATTCATCACTAAACACTTTCAACAGCGCTAGCCGGTAACCACTGGTTCATACTACGTGGATAACCTAAAAACTTTACGAAAACCTCTCGCTCGCCACCCTTCCCCCTCCGCTCCTTTTCAATGCGCTCAATTTTGTACTTCGCCGTTTTTGGATCGAACGTTACAGGTACAAGTTCGTATTCGTACGCCCCCGTCTTGATCGGTTCTCCAGCCAGATCTTCTAAGTGATAAATCGGGTTAGACAAAACCCCGGTACTGTGCCGCGTCTGAATACGCGCGATTCGGAATATTTCTTCGGTAAAGGATTGCGTATAACCGCGCGCAAACGCTGCACCGCTACGATTAAACGACATTCGCACATACTGCCCTACTTTATACCTTGGCCGGCGTATGACTCGCGTGTTCTGTACGTACTTGTGCATCCAAATCGAAAACTGATCTTCCGCGCGTACGGAAGCCGGAGCTAATCCAACAAGCTCCCGATGAATCGCATGATTATATCCGTGAACAAGCCCCTGCAAAATCGGTCTAAAGTCGTATGAACCGCGGGCATAAAAGGCTCGCCACATCTTATCTCGCAGAGTCCTGTTAAACCGCTCGATGTGTGCCCCTTTAACCTCTCCTCCCGTCACTCTATGTACGATACCATGCTGCTTCAAAAGACTTTGCACTGTCCTGTTCAAAAACTCAGACCCTGAGTCGCTCTGCAAAAACGCCGGACGTCGCCCACCGCTCCGCTTTAAAATTGCTGAGAACCCGCGCGCGACTTCGACTCCTGTCTTGCTTTTCAGCGCTTCGACCCAGGCATACCTGTCAAAAGCGTCAATGACACTCAAAAGACAGGTATACGGACGATTGTACTCTGCAATATTATTCGTAATGATAAGATCACATTCCCATAAGCGATCGGGTGCTAACACGCGATAAGCATTGGTGGGATACGTTTTCCGCGCCTGACGATGAATTGTGTACGTTGGCTGCGCATCTAACCAACGCGACACCACACTTCCATCAACACGCTTACGTTCGCCCTCTTGCACTGCTTGCCGTAAGCGTTCAATGGACGAAAATGAGGCTGGATGCTGCACGTCATAGTAAAATTTCTCTAGTCGATTGACAAGCGTTTTGAAACCGGTTTTATCTTTTTTACGCGACCCAACTCCTGCGTCAGCCTTCTTTTTGCGGGTGACTCGGGCATGTCGATGGTGTCCCATATCGGTGTTATCATGCCACGCTTATTCGAACGCAAAAACCTTGCAGGTATCAACGGCGAACTTGACTGCTGCTGCTCCTCAACTTGCTCCTTACGCTTCCGCGACTCGGAGCGGGCTCTCGCTCGCGTAGTAGGGCGCTGGACGCCTAAGCCCCCGCGGGGGGTCCCCGCTCCCGCTCCCGCCTCCGCTTCCGCCCCCGCACTCGCTATGCGCCGCCGCCGCGCAACCTTGACGGGGCGTCGTGGCACTTGAACAGCAGGGTCTGCTTTGATCGCCCTATCAACTGATGCACGCGTCGGTGGTAGTTGTTCCTCAAACCGCAGTGGTGGTGGCAGCACGTGTCCGGGTTGCTGTTTTTGCTCACGGTGACGAAACCACTCGAGAATATTTTGCAGCCTATTGTTCAATTCGCGGTATTTGTGGTAGGCCAGCAGATCACGTTCTGTATACGGAAGGTCTCTATCAGTTGGCGGTACTGTACTGTCTCTTTTCCGTCTCTTGACTACCTTACTACGCTTGTCTGACTTTCTATTTATTTGAGCCCGTTTACGTCTCGTCGGAGCTGTACGACCAAGTGTTTTGTCAATGTCTGCCTGCACGCGATCAAACTCATTACGCTTTAATTCACTTTCTATATCGTAGGCTCCACCTTTCTGAGAAGGCTTCTCCTTACGTTCCGCAGTAAGCCGTCGCATTTGACTGCTCGTCAACAAATACAATTTTTCGTACTTGGGTTGTGATGCTGCACTTACGACGACCATTTTTTTTAAATTACTGGCCGTTCTTGTTAAATAACATATTAGAGAGCACACCGGCGAGAACAGAGCTCAGAAGCGCACCGAGAAACCCACCGCGTTGGACAAGAACCTTACGCTTTTGCCTCCAAGGCACACGGCTGTGTGTCTCACTTAATTTGCGTAGCGAAGCCTTGTGTTTTGACAAGACCTTTTTACAGTGTGGGGAAATCGGTTGATTCGATCGCAATACGTTCAGTGAGCACTCAGACAACGTAGTGATCAGCGCGCGGTCGGCGTCTCTTAATATACTTTTTCGTAATTTGTTATTTGCCGTACTTAGCACGTGCAACAAATACCAGTGTTTTCTCAGCCTCGTCTGAACCTGAGCTCTCGTCTCTCTTTGTCTTAATCTCCTCTTGACTCCAGCCATTTTCAAGTGTCAGGTCAGACGGTGCAGCAAACACGACTTGCGCGCCGATGCTGTTTTCGCCCGACGCGCTCTCTCCAAAAATGTTCGTACGAAAACGAAGTGCGTTGTTTACTGTGGCAGGGTGACAGTCGACAATAAAGTAGCTGTACGGTCTATTCGTGGCGGATTCGTACATACGCGTCAAATCACGCCAGTTCAAAGGGCTTATTTGTCGAAAAAACACACCTGCTTGTGCCTTGTCTCGAAAATTTCGAAAAAGACAATACGTGTGTGTTTGTAACGATAACGATCTATAATGTCTGCCGGGTGCAAACAGGTTTTGGACGACCAAAACTACAGTTTGCCTATCGTGATGTGAACCCCGAGTAAAAAGACCGAGTACTGCCGGGCTTGCTGCCGCTTCCGCTTGGCAGTCGTCAATTATAATTAAAGAATCCTTTGAAAACGATGAAAAATCGGAAGGTAGTCCCGGGTGAAATGTGACGTTGTGTTTTGACAGGCGCGAGCGTGGTACGGCCGATTCGTTACCGTAGTAACACCAGACCACAGATTTAAATGCTGTGTCAAACACTCGATTCGACTCTTCCACCAGACGACAGCACCATTCAGATTTCCCACTTTGTGAACTACCGCTCACGATCCACAGGCTTGGGTGGTGAAATGACATTGTATTTATACCGTTTTTTTTTCAGTTCGCACGCTTTTTATTTTGCGGTGAATGACAATTTTTTTTAAATTGGATTGGGTAAAGCAGTTGAGCTGGACCTTTTATATACGTAACGTCAGGTCAAGTTGCGAGTCGTCCGCGCTGCTAGGGGAAGGTCGTCATCGTTGTCGACCCATTCATACATGAACGGGGCTTTGTATAAAAATGTGAACACTAGACCGACAGCAGTGTACATAATAGGTTGGTCGTTAACAGTAGTGCATCGGCGAGTTGCGTACTTTGGTAATAGGTCTTGTCTGAATTTTGCATCAAGTTTTACAAGTTTGTGCGTGTCTTTTAATGCGATTCTGATTTGTAGTGTAACTTTACGCAAAAGGCGTTTCATTATTTTCAGTGCTTGCTTACAGTCTGACTCGCGGTGGCACAGTATAAAGGTATTATTGCACATTCTAAATGGAGAAACAAGGCGCAAGCGACAGTTATCTTTAAACGTTTCAACCGCTTTGGTAAAAATTTTGTACTGTGCGCTGATGTCGCCGTACGCAGCGAATACTACCTTACCGCGGTGTTTAGTAAAATATGGAGTCAATGTTGTTGTCACAGTCTTTTTAAGTCGATAGGTCATGACTTGAGAGGCTTTAGAAGTCATAGCCACTCTCGTCAAACGGTCCACTGCAACTGCCAAGTCACGGTCGTTGGTGAAGTTAGTCATTGCGGATTTTCCCGCCTCCATTTCTGTTCCTGAACAAACATCAAAATTTAGAATTTAGAATATTTTTGTGGTTTGTAGCGAAGTACTTTTCTGTGCTGTGCTTGTCTTGTTTCCCATATTTCTGCCCGCCGCGACGCAAACGTTCTCCCGACCTATTTCCGTGCGGTATTACGCGGCCTTGACCTTGCGTGTTGCGATCTGGCTGCGTTACTATTGGACGGGTGTTAAGCTAAGGAAGGTCTGGTATGGACGGCTTGGTATTGGGCTATTCCCGGCCATTCTCCGTACACGCGCCTCAGACCACTTATGGCCTCTGGAGCTGAGCAATCATTGCCACTGTAGTAAATTTGGAAAACTCGCGGTGGCGCTATTGTACCGACTGCTTGTTCTAGGTATGCCACATATGCCGCGATGGCGTATGGCAAAGGGTATTGGAATGCTACTGACAGTGTGTCGACCGTTGTCCAATCCCTGTCTTGTACTTGCCAAAAGGGGACTAGTATGGAAAGTGGGTCGCTTCGTACGACTACCCACTGGTAGCGTTCTGCTATTAATTTTAGAAGCTTCCTTCCCAAAATACCGATTGAGAAAATGTCGGGGAGGAGTGACGGGAGGGCGGTGGAGCTGATGATCGCTTTAGTTCCTAGCGCGCGTAGGGACAGCTGCGGAGAGGGAGATGGGGGTGCGGAACGGCTGAATTTTATTCGGTAGCCTGTTAGCCTACCCTGACATCTAAACCCTTGGAGTCGAATGATCACGAACTCCGAACGTAGGTGTTGGAAGAATACCTCCGTAATGTTAGGAAACCGCATGGTTAATTCCAGTATGGCTTCAACTGAGGGCCAAACGCGCGTGGCTGTCGTGCGGTTCGACACAAACACTTCGATTGAACTATGTTTTTCCCATCCAGTACCCCAAAGTTCACCGTAGGTACTGATGAACAGGGTGCCTTTGCTGTCCAACCCACACCCCATCATATTGAGCTGCTCATCGGCGGCTATTGCTGTGGGCACTTCCTCCCCTGAGCTAGCGCCACTAATGTTGGGACGCTGAGAAACTGGATATACGAGTGATCGCCTTCTTTACTGGGGAGAACAGGAGTCGCGAGCGTGGCCGAGTGTTGGGGCGGCTGTCGCTTGTAGGTGCATGCAATTTCAGGTGTTTGTGCCTCCGAGGTAAGCCAGTAAGAACCGATTTGGGCGGGTAAGGACACGGGTGGATAAAAGTCGGTTTTTAGCCTGACCACGCGAGGAGCGTCCAGTCGCTCGTCCAAGCACTTGAGGACGTCTACCAGTTGCCTGTATGTGTCCGGTCCTGGCCTGACGCGGGTGAGTGGGCGCATATATGTACGTACCATTATCGTTACCCGATGGGGGGATGTCCAGAAGGGGGTTAGGTGCGATATTATTGCCTCTCTCAATTGATTCGGACCAAGGAGAAGGGGAAGAATTTGACGGCCGGACCACATCGTCGCATGCCAGTCCGGTTGATCTCGTGCGATTCGTGCATACCCAAAGTGCGTTTGGGTGCCCATTTTACTTTTAGATCCCTGGTTTTTTTTTGGTTTGCTACGAACCGCTTGCTCTTGCTGCTTCACTTTCCCTTCCTACGACCTGCGGCACCCATGACCGAGCACGTGGAGGTTGCCTCTGCCACCACTGCGATGTGCGACCTTTGGGGGTGTTCTAGGATATCACTTAGGTACACATCTTGGAGGCAGTGTTTACTTACTATATACTATATGTTGCCTGGAGGGCGGCGATGGTTCCTATCCCGTGGCGATCTGTGCGCAACTAACTCGGCTCCTGGAGGACTGTGTTCTATGTAGCTTGGCTTCGCGTCTGGTGACTACTTTGTCCACTGTCAATTATGTACACATTTGGTCATCACAGTGTAGAAGGTTTTTTGGTAGAAGCTGCTGTGCGATTTATCGTGAGCAGATGGGTAGCTGTGGCTGGATACGCTGATGTGTGTGCTACCTGTAACATTAAAATGCAACAAACGTCTTAAAAAACTATGCGTGCGTAACATGGAGACAAAATGCACCGTTTGGACTTTCTTGCACTTACTTGGAAGTAAGAAGGGCTGTTCTACTCCGGAGTACAACTACACAGCACAACAGTAAATGTCGTGCAACACTGCAAATAATAGCGAAAAAAAGTTTTAATTGGGCTGTGATTGCAAAAAAAATAGGGCAGCTCGGCGCGTGTAGCGCTGGCTGACTATACTCACCAAAAAATACTGTTCTGTTTCGTCGATGTGTACGGAACGAGTCAGTCGTAACTCTCCAATTTCTGTGAAATAAAAAAACTTTTAGTTTTGGCCCTCATTCAGAAATAGAAACTAATGCACACAGTTTTTTTCATCATTTATAACACCCACCTTTAGTACACGTAATAAAGTTGATAAGGGAAGGTGGTGGATACCGTAAAGCGCTGCAAATAATGAATAGAAGAATATGATCAGCACAGGGCAGGAGGTAGTTGGTAACTAAGTTCAAGGCAAAAAATCCACTTAGCCAGTGGCTTGAAAAGGCAGCAACAAACACAAGATATTTAACCAAATTTGACAAAAAACGCCTTAGCAACCTAACGTAGCCTTGTCATCTTAACATTAGCAGCCTAACGTAGCCTTGTCGAGAACCGGAATCAATTAGAGAATTGAGTTCTTCTATGTCTGTTTCCAGATCTTGGAATCTAGCCGGCAAAATTACCCTTTTAATCGACTTTGCGTCGGGCGTGCAGATATCTGCGCAAACGCGATTGCCGTACTGGGTACTCAAGGAGGATATTTTGGCAACGGTATATGGGTAGTTCTCGTTTAATTCTGAGAATTTGACGAAAACCGGAGGGTGAGATAGAAGTTGAAGCCTTTGGTGAATGCTATTCCCTGCCATGAAGCGGGTAGACACTCACCGTTGACGTTGGTGGAAGCGGAAGTTGGATGTAGTGTGTGTAGCGGTGTTGGCGGTTGGCGGTTGGCGTTGCGCTGATGTGTGTGGTACGGAGTGTCGCTATCGTAGTCCGGAGAACAGCTGCACACCGCAACAGTAGATGTGGTAATGTGGTGATTTGTACTAAATAGATCAGTAAATTTCTGTGAAATAACAGAAGAAAAAACTGTTAATCACTACGACACGAAATATTTAAAAAGAAACATAATTTTTTTTTAGCATGTTTAAATTACCTTCGTGAACTGTAGCTGGCACAGTTCTTGAAATGCAGATATGCACAGCAAAAAAACAGCGAATTAAGTGTGGTACTGCAAATTAGATCGGGAAAAAAAAACACAAGCTTTAATTTAACTGTGATTGCAAAAAAGAACAAAAGTCTGTGTAGCTGTGGTCTTTAATACTCAAAAGACGCAATTTTTTAGCATTTTATAATACGTACCTTTGCTACACAAAAATGAAGTTTGGAAACTGTAACTGGTGCAGACCTTCAAATGCAGATATGCACAGCAAAAAACAGCCGATACTTCAGCACTGCAAAGAAAAAAAACAACGGATATCAGCAGAGCACTTTACCGGAGGCCGGAGGAAAACGAGCGCTTCTACCCGGATTAGATGGCAGCCATAGGTGCCCGCTGCCCAGCTCGCGCCGTAACGAGCAGAAGCGTCGGCACACACACGACGGTGCAGCGTATGTGAACTTCGGTTCACACACACACACACACACACACACACACACACACACACACACACACACGATGCGGTAGCGGGTAGCCTGTAGGCAAGAGTGCACACACACACACACACACACACACACCGATGCAGGGTCTTCTGATCTGCGGGTAGCCTGTAGGCAAGAGTGCACACACACACACACACACACACACACACACACACACACACACACCGACTACATGCAACACGACAGGCAGCACGTAGTGTGCGACAAATTTCACACACACACACACACACACACACACACACCGACTACATGCAACACGACAGGCAACACGCAGTGTGCGACAAATTTCACACACACACCCCACACACACACACACACACACACACGGCGGTGCCCGTATAAAAATGATTTGCCCCCGATTCTGTCCGCGCGGGGTTTTAGTCCGCCAGCAGTCCGACAGGTCAAGTCCGATAATGTCCCAGAATGTTCCCAAATAAGAACGTTTTGGAACTTAGTCCGAAAAACAATTTGAACGCTACGGACTAGTCCGAATAGCACCCATTGACGCACCGGACTAGCCCGATGACGCGACCGAAAAGAAAAACGAGTCCAAGCGGACTCGAACCATCGTGCCTTCTCTTCTCAGCTGTCGCCTTTGCTCACTGTGCTACCCGGACATCTGTGGAACACTGCCTCGAGCTGGCTACTGCTTTGGAGTCTCCCGAGCCCGCGCTTCTTCAGCCCGCAGAAGGCAAAGTAATGGACGGATCTCCGTGCGGTTTTCGACGCTGTGCCGAGCGTTGCATCCCCTACATACCAGGTGTATCATTGGCCCCGGGCAGTTGCGGTTTTAGGCAGTCCTGCAACACATCTCCGTCTCTTTCTGGCTCGGCCAGACGCGTGAGACAGAAAGAGACGGAGATAGTGCTTTGCGGGACTGCCTAAAACCGAAACTCCGGGGCCAATGATACACCTGGTATAGTGGCGTAATGCAACTTTTGATAGAAATACTATTTCATTTTCACAACCTAAAAAGCGTTAGACCAATAGAAGCATTAAGAAAACGCATAGTATGCTGAAATGTCGATTACTTTGTACACATGTTTTTACTGTTTGAGATAGGGTTGCCAAGACAAGAATGACGCATGTAAAGGCAAGGCGTCAAAAATTCCCGCGGCAAGAGCTGGCAGGCCAAATTTTTTCTAAGTCCCACAACTGCGGGCAAAGGGCTGGAAAGTCCGTCAGAAGCCCGAGTCGGCAGGCCGGGCGTCATTCGGGACAAGTCCGTATAACCGGGCTGTGTTCGGACTAGCCGACGACCATCGGAGCTAGCTCGGACCAAGCCCGCCCCGCGGTGCCTGTCTGCCGGTCAAAGCTCGGAAGAGCCCGAGAGATTTCGGGTACCTTATGGAGCTGCCCGATACACCGGGGGCTCTTTCGGGCTGGTCTCGGCAAGGTTTCGGATGAAATCGTTTTCATACGGGTTTTATGATCAGGTACTTGCGATTTTTTGGCTAGCAGTGAGCTGGACGGTGCCCAAGTTCATACGCCAGACGGTCAAATTACTCGTTGAAGCTAGAACAACACTGTGGCGGTGTGCGCCCACCATTGTGTACAATTTAGAGATGGGCGCCGCACCGATTACGCCGCGCCGGCGGCTTCGAGTGGCACGCCGCCGGCGAAAAAGGTCGGCGCGCCGACGCGCCGACGCTGGCTATTTTAACGTCGGCGGCGCGGTGTGGATTATGATATGACACCTTGTATCCGTGGACTTTGTCGTCCCCCTTCCCTCTTCCTCCTCAGCTCGCCGGCCTGCCCGTCACCAGCCGACCACGGCCGGCCAAACGTCTTTTTCGCTGTGCTCGGCTCGGCCATGCTATAGTGCGGCGACCGATTGTTTGCGGTTAATTTTTCGCCAGCAGTGAGCTGAGCGGTACCAAGGTCACACGGCAGACGGATGATTGTTTTGGCTAGCAGCGCCGGTGCCAATGTCATACGCAAGACGACCTAGTGACTCGTTACGTGACTGTGTCAGTAGGTCCCGAACCGGCGCGGCGGCTCGTGCCGGCTCGTGCGTCGGCGACAGGCCCTGCCGTGTGCGATGACGTCATCGCAGGTCATTGACCAAGGTCATCCTAATATGGCTAAAGTGCTGTTTGAACCAGCCTATTCTATACTACTTTAATATGCACAACTTTAAGGTCACTCAAATACTCTTCAGATACTGATTGCACTAGATCATAAGCCATTATAATTTAAAAACACTTAGATAGCGCACTCCAAGCACTTACACCAGATAAGTTTAGCAAAGTCCTTCTCACTGTACATGTAAACAACACTGTTGTCACCACTTGATTTCTTGGCTATCAATTTACCATTCTTGTACCAAATTATTTGATAGCCCTTGGGACGGCCATACTGTTTGGCCTTCCCCAGCAAGTCCTTCCATTCCAGACACAAGTGAGTGTTCAAATACACTTTGAGGTTAGAGTCAGTTTCGCAGACATCTTTGGCATAAACAGTTTTTTCACGCTTCTTCATCATCCACTCTTCCTTCTTGCGTCTGGAGCTGAACTGCACAATAATTTTTTGAGGTCTATTTCCACGAGAAGGCACTCGATGAACAACGTCAACATCGTTGTCTGAATACTCAACACCCAAAACACTAGCAATGTCGCCTACGATGGTTCGCAGGTTTTCACCACTCTGTTCAGGAATGCCATCAAGCTCAATGTTGCGGTTTCTAGCATACTGTCCCGATTCCCTCATCCTTATCTTCAAATTCTCAATAACACTGTCCCGTGCAGCAACTTCACTTTTAAGTTTCTCCACTTTATTTTCAAGTTCGTTGACTTTGATTTTGGTCGTCTGCATTTGTTCGAGTGCTTCATCGTACTTCTGGCTGAGAAAGGAGACACTTGATTCCAGAGTATCCACGGAATTCTTCAGATCATCAATTTTACACAGTTTGTTATCAACTTTCTTCATCATCTCATTAACCTTCATCATCAGTTGCTTCATCTCGGTTGCATCGACAGTCTCTGGATTCTCAGCCTCGTTCTTCCTGCAGTCTCTGCATTTCCATGTATTCTTCTTGGTCTTCCTCCAGGTTGCCTCACTGATGCCAGCGCACTGGAAATGTAAGGTGCAGCCCTTGGCTGCACACACAGTATGTTCTGGGGGGAGTGCATCACGGCTGACGACACATTGCAACGCTGTTTCCATGGTTACAGCTGTGTGTAACGGTGGTGCCAATAGCTGTTGGTAGGCTATTGGGAGGCACAGGCCTGGGCAGCTTAACCTCAACGTCGATCCCGTCGATCACACTGTATTACTCCAAGTCCAGCAATATTCATCAGGCTCCAGGATCAGCCTCACCACTTGCGGCAGGAGAACAACATTACTGCATCCAGAGAATTGCGAATAACAGATAGGCCAGCCACAAAAAGCCCAATCTTCAGATAGTAAACTCTGACCAGACCGTCAACTCAAGACAACTCAAGAGAGGGAGAGAGGGAGAGAGGGAGAGGGAGAGAGAGAAGACTTCCAAGCTGCATGAGACTGAAGGTGGAGCGCATAGAGAGAAGACTGACAGAAGGCATAAGTCTGGAGGTGACACAGCCAGAGACAAGACCGACAAGAAGAGGAAGACTAAAGGTGACAAACAGAAGAGATCTTACGAGGGTGACAAATCCCTTGAGTCTCAAGCATTAGGGAACATTCTCTCTTTAGATAAGGGCTGTTAACGTACATTTTTCAAACTTACGCGTTGACGTTTACGTTACTGCACAGGTTCTTAACGTAAACGTCGTTAACGTTACACATCGGCGCAAAAGTAACTCGTTAACGTTACTTTGGGTTTTAAGGCACTCTCGGCGCTATAATTGAAATAAGATTCACTCAATCATTCAAATAATTTAAAAAATGAATTTAAGTTTATTAACTGAGCTATAGCGAATCCCATCGCGAAGCTCTCACTTGGGTGAGGCTCAGTAAAAAGTTTTAGTTCGTTTGTCCAAGAGAGAAGTGATGTTGCCGTGCAGGGTCTTACAGAGCCCTAAGACTGCCGCCAGCAGTAGGAGTACGGCACGCGCGGAGGGGCGGAACAGTGCCTTGAGATGAGCGATGCCTCATACGCCCCAACGTGGTCTGACTGAGTCCTACCTTGCTGGTTATTGTGATCTCTAAAAGTAGAAACACCATGATCCAGGACTAGGATCTACGTCTAGGATCGATGACTGAATATCAGAAATATAAGCAGGTCTAGGACTAACCGTTCTTTGAAAAATTACGTTGACCAAAATGTCTTGTTCACTTCAGGAGAGCTTGGCCATTGCAGCATCCGATTGCAGCGACATTTAAAAAAGAGTTAACTTTATCGCCGTTAACGCGTTAATGACCTTATTAACGTTAACTTCGTTACCGTTAATGGAAACTAGAAATGTAACGCGTTAACGTTAACCGTTTAAAAAAGTTAAGTAACGTTAGTTAACGCCGTTAATCGTTAATTAACGTTAACAGCCCTGCTTCAGATAGTGACTCTGAGATAGGTAAAATGAAGAGTAAGACAGGTTGTGACACACACAGAGATAAAGAGAAGACTTCCAAGCTGGATAAGACTGAAGGTGGTGCGCAGAGACAGAAGACTGACAGAAGGGATGAGACTGAAGGTTAATAGAAAGGAAAATAAGAATACGTGCATTTCATGCCTCACTTACATTCGGGGTGTCCTCTGAGGACAGGTATGTTTTCCCATCTGAGCCTGCATAGATTGTCGTATTCCTCTT
Organism: Odontothrips loti; assembly: GCA_038380765.1. Taxonomy (NCBI): domain Eukaryota; kingdom Metazoa; phylum Arthropoda; class Insecta; order Thysanoptera; family Thripidae; genus Odontothrips; species Odontothrips loti. The sequence continues at coordinate 1,266,294 of CM076247.1, read as the reverse complement.
CAGCTTCGCCCGCTTCACTTTCTTTGCCTTGAAGGTGACACAGACCAAGACAAGACCGACAAGAAGAGGAAGATTGAAGGTGACACACAGAAGAGATCTCATGATAGTGACAAATCCCTTGAGCCTTCTTAAAAGAAAAAGAAGGCAAAGAAAGTGAAGCGGGCGAAGCTGAAGAGGAATACGACAATCTATGCAGGCTCAGATGGGAAAACATTCCTGTACTCAGAGGACACCCCTAATGTAAGTGGGGCATGAAATGCACGTATTCTTATTTTCCTTTCCTAAGCTTCCCCTCAATCCTGCTTTTCTGTTATTCAGGTGGAGAAAATACACCCCAGTTATGATGTGTACACATTGAAAAACGTCCTCGACAAGGCATTAACAACAAAGTCTGCTAGCATTTTCTGCCGCACGCTGCTGAATCATGTGTACACAGCTGAGGCATTGCAGAATGCATCGGCTTTTGGGTTTCCTCCTCGTGGCAAGGGGGCTTCATGGTGTGTCACAGGATCACGTTTTACCCCGCCTTGATCCTAAAGGGATTGATGCAATGATGAGTATGTTGAAGTTTTGTAGTTTGTGTTAGTCCAATTTTGTGTATTAAAACCATTTATAGAATACGTGTATTTCTGATTTCAGCCAAGGCTTTGAATCATCAACAAACATTCAAAACGTGGAGGCCAAAGCTTAGTGAGGGACAGCTACGCGATTGCATATCAAACAAGGTTAGTCTGGCCAAAAAGACACGACAGAAGTCAACCTCCTCCAGTTCTTCCACGTCTTCAGATGAAGAGTAAAGAATGTAGACAATTGTATCTTTGTTCTTACCTGCTTGTGTGTCTTTAGAGTTTTAACTCGTGGTAGATTTCCTGACCTGTTTTTTTTTCCCCACAGTAAAAATGTAAATGACGGGTGTAAGTTCACTACCAATTTTTTTTTTTGAGTTAAGACTCTTTGTTGCAAGGTTTAAGCTTGATTTTCTTTTTATTTGTCTTTAAAACTTAAATGTTCCTTTTTAAAGTCTTTTAAGTATTTTGTGATGGTCAAAGTCTCTTAAACTCCAGTGTTAATGTGGACTGACTGTCAGATATTTTTGGTTCCTTTTGTTTATGTTTTAATTATTGAATAAATAACTGTTGTTGTTGTTCATAGCATTTTTAAGAAACGCCAGGAGCCGGTCTGATTATATTTTCGTGATGCCGCATGTTTGTTCGGGCGGACGTGTGTACGCCGACTTATCGTTCACAGAAAAACTTAAAATTTGGAGGATAAACTCCTTTCTTAACGTAGAATCACCTACGGTGGTAACAATTTCCGATTTATATCGCATTTTTCATTAATGAAAATATGTCTGTTTTTTTATTTTTTAGGTTAGGGTTGGTCGCCGCGCGCACAGGGACGGGCTCAGGTTAACGATTATAGTCGTAACGAATACATGTGCTGTCGGGCACTTCTAGGGAGACGTGAGGCGGGGGCCCGGAGGCCCCCGCAAACGCCACCGGCAGGCCAAGCTGGCCAAGTCCCCCTGTCGAACCGAGGTGTCAGTGGAGCGCAGCAGAACTGGCACCGAGGTTTTGCACCTAATACCCATCAGTTTGCTTGCATGGTTCTGAGCAGAACACAATTTGAAATTATATTGACTTCAATCTTAATAACAGCATACTTAATGAACAGAAATTTCTCCACATTCAATTAGTTTTGCATTTGTGCTCATTCTAACTTGTTTGCCATATAAATTTATTCTTAACTTGTTCTAATTTTAATTTAAACTTATGATTAGTTTAAACCAAATTTAAGGTAAATTACTTCTAAACTACTTAGAAGTTTCTTAAGGTTGCCTTATAGAAAATAAATTTACTTCACATTAGCACCACCTTTTCCACAGTTGAACCAATGGAATCTATATTGACATCAAGCTTAATGAATTAAAGTTTTGGTAAATTTACACATCACTTACACTTAACTTTCCATAAATTTAAATTTAAACTAAACATAAGTTTAAATTAAATTTACCCCGTTTACAAGGGTTCAGTGGGGTCGCTGTCATCAGCATCTTCTGTCAAATCTGTGAAGAGTATTAAGATATAGTCAATGCAGTTCAATTGTATCCAAGGTCGACATAGTCCGATAAAAGCAACAAAATTCAGCTTTAACCAATGACTTCGTCAACATTAGGCCCCTCCCGTATTATTTCCAAAGGAAGTGAAGGGGATTTCACAGACTTCACAGATTCTGTTGACTGGAGAGAATGCCGCAGTGGTTTAATGATTGGATCTGACATGAGTCTATGAAGAAAACAGTGAGAGATTGAAACTGTTCTATTTCACATTGAATGAGAAAGAACAAAGTAAGAAAAACACACAATTACATCCAGCACAGAGAATGCATCTCAAGCCGTTCCCCCCATAACCTTCGGAGTCAGGATCCACACGACTCGAACAGCAGGCGCCACCATCAAACCCATGCACAGGGACACTACATCTGTCACATTTGTGCCCACCATCTTCACTTGGAGGCCCAGATGCTTTGCAAACGTGCAGCTAATTTCACTCAGTGTGTCTGAATCTTCGACACAACCAGATATATCATCTGGAAAAAATATGATAAATTAGTGAAAGGCAGAATGAGCTAATTGTAATAAGCAAATAGGTTTTCCTTGCAATTTAAGCCCTTTAGGGCCCTACTTTGGTCGAACTAACCTTAGAAAATATTTTCAAAATTTTTGTGCAACATTGATTTTTACTGCTGTAGGGGGCAGTTATGCCCCATTTGGGTGCCCTGCGTGACCCCTTCCGCTGATCGATATTTTTTTTCGGAAGTCGCAAAGATCTTGTATTTTGTTATAGCATCCAAATTCGATCTCGCTCATTGACGTATTTGACTTCGCATTTTCTTGCCCCTGTCTGTCTAGCCAACGGTACTGCTCTCTGCGGGACAACCTAAAGTATCAAGAGCGCGCTGCTCCTCTCCACAATAGTTCCGAAGTATAGTAGGCTAGCGGACTGGTCGGTGACCCCGCAGTGTTCGGGGTTCAACTCTTTGCCGGAGTAAAAAAAATTCTGCGACCACGGAGGTCATCGACTCCCTGGAACTGGCCAAGAACGTTCTCGTTGACAGATGGCGGTCAGTGGAGGTGTTCAAGTCGGACCCGGTGAGTGGCTGTGTGGCGTCTGGGGTTCGAGTCCGCCCCGCTGCCGCGCGCCTTTGGTGTGACTCTCTGATCTGCAGAGGACGGGATGAAGTTCTCGGAGGCCGTGACCACGGACCTGCCGCCGCCAGCCACTCCGCCTGGCTAGACGGAGGTCGGTCAACCCCAGGACCGTGGCCCACAAGACGTGCCAGACCGCGAGCAGGCGAGCTGTGTGAACGGCAGTCTAACACGGCATTTAAAAACATTTCACTCATTCGTCCTTTTTTATTCTTTTTTCCCCCTCTTTAATCAGTAACTGGCTGGGGGCGTTTCCGGTGCCAGGCTGGTCCTTGGTATAACAACACGGGGTCCAAGGGGTCCACGGGCACCGGTGTGGTGACCTGTCGCCGCTCTCGGCCGGTTCTTTTCACCATCTTCGCCATCAGATCCGCATGCTGCTGCATCTCATGCACCATGGTCGAAATTGCCTGCAGTGACGCAACCGACGCACATCATATATCTGTCAGAAACCGACATCCAAAGAAAAAACGGATCCTCCGTTCGGAGCATTCTGAAGGCAGCAGATGTGCTGACTTCAAACAATTGTTTGAAGTTTTGTTTTAAAAGAATATCATATTTTGCGGGAAACATTTCCCATCCAGAGATACTATAAGGTTACCATGTCCTGCGGCATCTCGTCGTCAGCGGGTCTGGCCACCGCCGCCCCGACGGCCATTGTGAGGAGAAGCACCGCACGCCATGGAGCCATGACACTGCTGCACTGCTGTAAACCGAACCACATGACGATTCGTTCCCAGAAACAAAAGCTTAATAGAGTACTCCGGAGAAGCTCGAGCTGGAAGTAAGAAGTCGTAACAAAGAAGAAGAAACCCGGAGAAAGTATGAGAAATCGCGTGATTTTTTAAAGACATCGGGGTTCCGCAAACTCGTTTTTTCATACTTCTCCGTCATTCTTCTTCATCGTAACGACTTCTCACTTCCGTCTGAGCTTCTCCGGAGTATACTCTACTGTATTCGACAGCTCGTTCACCACTGATGCTGGTGGTCGTGGAGTGCGGTGGGCGGTGGAGCTGTTCACCTGCTGTTTACCGGTGCGGTCCTTGGCCTGGTGTGGCTCGGTAGGGACTGCAGCTCTAAGCACGACCCGCCCCGCGGGCTGGCCGCACCGGGGACCACCGCCACGGACTAACAGGACACTTCCGCTGTCACGGACCTCAAAGTACCCGTGGGCCAAGCGCCGGCACGTATAACACCTTTACGATATCGACAAATAATTTTTAAAAAAATAAAAAATTACCAAAAGTAGAAAGCAACACAGTGAATAACCCAATTAGAACCTATCCTAAACCAACCTAACTAAACATATCTAAACTTAACTGAACCTAACCTAACCCAACTTAACCAAACCTCTTCTTATTAGAACTGGAACATAATTGCCATTGTACGTAGCTGTAGGGAGTACTGAACGAGCGCCCCTGCCATGCCCCTCCCGAGGGCGGGATAGGCCGTCCCGCCGCGCAGCGCGGCCCGGCGGGCTGGCCTACCCGTCGCGGCTGGCAGCGGTTCGGATGCTGTAAAAAATACTTTGCCTTTCTATGTATAAAGTAGGAAGTGAGTACAAAATTGTTGCAGGTCATAAGGGTTCAAATCCACTTGCTGCTGCAAAAGTAGGCTGCTTAATTTATAATAATGAGATGTTTGCAGATAAAGTATAAAGACCCAACAGCCCAGCCTTGAGCTCACCGGGTTAAATATATTGACACTTACGTAATTATTGCTGGGATGCTATTGTTAACACGTGAAATTGGGACATATGTGTAACGTAAATTGTTCAATATATGTTTGTTATGTTTGCCATATAATTCCTGCATGTTACATATGATTGACATATGATTGACATATAATTGGTGGTAATAGATATACATTCGATCCCGATGTATGATCGATTTATGTGCCATGTATGTGTCATATGTTTGTGACCATATATGTGTGCATGACATATATGAGTAGGAATACGATTGATGAATGTCTGTGCCATGTAAGTGTCATATATGTGCTAAGTATGTGTATGCCAGAAGTCCCTAACACACAAACTAAAATACATTTCAAACTTGAAAACACATTGATTACAGAAAATAAATTCTCAATATTCAAAAAGTAAAAATGTACTCTTAATAGACTAAGAAGTAAGAGGTGAACATCAGAAACTTCTGAAATCTGAAATGTCAGAATTAGCTTTGTTGATGACACTCCTTTTGACCGCACCCCAATTCTTTTTGGCAGCTCTTGATGCAACACATTGCTAAGTATTATATACACCAGCACTGGTGCTAATAAGACCTTTTCCCTTTATGTGCACCAGTACAAGTGGTGCACACAACCCCCCTATACCTTATGTGCACCAGGACCCCTCCACCACCCCCGCTGGTGCGAATTACAGGGCTATAAGTTATGTGCACCAGTGCTGGTGCGAATTAGACGGCTATAAATTACGTGCACCAGTGCCGGTGCGAATTAGACGACTATAAGTTATGTGCACCATCGCCCCAGAATTTTATTTCGGCCACATCAAACCTATAAGATACCCCTAAAGGTCACGCTCTGTACTTATTTCTTCTTGTTGTTAGGCACGGAGTGAAACGGAGTTGCCTTATAGTTTCGTAGCGGATTGGACCTTGTTTTTTTCTTGGAAGCATAGCCCCATATGGCCCTCTACTGACAGAAGTTTTTCAAACTCTCCAGATTATCGAAGGGTACTCGTACAAGACACGCTGACGTGTTTTTACACTTCAAAAATATCACACACCGTTTAAAAACAAGTTTTAAAGTCGGCTTTCTCGCTCCTTTTAATGGGGAAAGTAAGAGACAGAGCACCTCGTCAACAGGCACCACCAGTCCAAAATCAAAACGATCTAAAAAATCAAAAATCTGTCTAACAGAATTACGGACAATAGTCGTATTAAATAGTCTAGCGTGTTGTTACATTCAAAAAATATCATAGTGATCAGAAAAACCACTTCAAACTTCAGCTTGCTCTCTCCATCCAATGGTGATAGCAAGAGACAGAGCTACTGTTACAACGCCTCTAGACGAACTATGCTCGACTCGTCAGCAGGCTGCATCAGCAACCTCTGCCTGACTCAGTATAAATATAAACTTTACGTCTATATTAACCAAACCCCCGTGAAACTCCGGGCCTGCCAGTATCTCACACAGTGGGATCCAGGGGGGAACGACTCGTATAGTGCCCAGTACACGCGTCTATAATACATCTATAATACCTTATAATACTTAAAATACTTATAATACTTATAATACCTTGTAATACCTATAATACTGGTATAATACTTATAATACTTGTATAATACATATATTTAAAAAAGAAACCGCCCATAATACTGCAAAAGTTACCATAAAATCGTCCATTGTTATCAGTGTCCGGGTATTTTCGAAGTCCGTGCGTGAGAATGCAACGGTTCGTTCAACTGTCGTTACTCCGTGCACGAGAGAGGGAAGTCGGAGGGGTTGGGGAGGGGGGAGTATCCCTCTCCCTCCTGATTCACAGGTTATGTGTCACCATGAACTTTTCATCACCTTGCTGGGTCATAATATTACACATTCTTAATTTGAAAAAGTCGTTCCAATATCACTTGAGAAAGGAATTTTAACATTGCATTTAGAGTAGTCTAACCTCCTTCGAATCCACAGAAGCTGTACCGTACATCTGGTCCAGCTCTCCAACTGGTCCAGCCCGACAACTGGTCCAGCTCTACAACTGGTCCAGCACGACAACTGGTCCAGCCCTTGTGTCCCTCACTTTGTGCCGACAACTGGTCCAGCTTTTAAACTGGTCCAGTGAACTAGCGCGCGAAGCAAGGCGACAAGTGGTCCAGCCCGACAACTGGGCCAGCCCGACAACTGGGCCAGCTTTTAAACTGGTCCAGCGAACTAGCGCGCGAGGCAAGGCGACAAGTGGTCCAGCCCGACAACTGGGCCAGCCCGACAACTGGTCCAGCCCGACAACTGGTCCAGCCCGACAACTGGTCCAGTGCGCGCCAAAACGCGCTCCCTCTGCCATCTCTTCGACGAAGCTGCCGCTAGCCTCACACCATGCCCTCTGCCGCGAAAAGGCTCGGTAATCTCAATGCGAAAAAGAGTAAACGCGCCTGCTGGCATACTAAGGAACGATGAACGCGGACCACACATCAAAACATATTCCGCTTGTTTCCTGGCGCTGTGTTCGAAGTCGACAAGACGATATGGGAGATGGAATTATGCAATGGCGTCGCGGGCTCGGAAGCGTAATGTTTTTATGTATCAAAAATCATTTTCCTGCTTTTCGCCGTCCGTCCCCGACTTGCATCAGACGTCGAGCTGCAAGTTAATCAGGTGAGGACACATAACCTCCGTCTTCTGCTTGTATACATGTCAGCATTCCATATTTATCCACTGCCTTTCGACGTCATTGCTGTTCGCCTTGGTTTGTTTCCTCAATATCAAATTTCTGAGTGACCCACATCTGGAAGGCCAACCCAAATCAAGCTGTACTGTTCATGTGGTCTCCTTAAACCGGACCCTCCATCTACTTTGATGTATTTTCTCCTACCGTATTTTCCCCGTCCCTAACGCAACTGGCCCTGTTCATTGGCCAGATTACTGACCCGAACGTCTTTGGATGTCAATTCGAATTGAAACTGAGTTTGTCAAGCAGTGAAATCTCTGACGATAATTGCCTTGTTCCAGCCACAACCATAGTGCAGTACTGGTGATCACTATTACTGAACTATTACTGAAGAGGAGGCTAAAGCAGACTGGCTGAGTGTAGCAGGTATGTGTGAATGTATGCAAGAAAAGTGATTTAAGGCTATGCTCGAAAATGCCAAAGTATCAAAACAAATCAGTTGTACTCATCAATGTTTCCTTCTCTGTTTCTAGATGTCGCAGACGGCATCACTTAGTTAACATGGGTGCTGTGTTCTGTGTCTGGTACACAAGAATAGGACGATGACAGGACTCAGGTCTGTAATATTAAATTTTTTATTGTTTATTACTTGGTACAGACTTAAAGTAAAATGTTAGTCGAATCGTCTGTTTTTTAATAGTTCAAGTTATAACTTCCAAGATTGCATAGACACGTCATCAGTCATAACCCCTCTCATTTTAATATTGATTATTAATAGCTCTCTATATTCTGAATTTAACCTTAGTCTCAGACAGTGTGCACAGCAGTACTCTTTGAAGCAAAAATTATACAGTTCATTTAATCATTGTGTGTCTATATTGTAGGCTGATGTCGTGGTGACAGAAGGCTCCAGCTCAATGACGTGTCAGAAGAAGGCATGGGAATGACTATGATTCTTCTCGCAGAGCATCTTGAAAACTACAGTGTGAGGTATGTATGAGAGTGTTGATGAGTTGAAGGGACTCAGATCTATAATATTGCAATCCTTATGTGTTCATCACCTGCCAAAGATTTAAAATTAAGTGTTAGTCCCATCGTCTGTTCTGAATTTTTATAGTTCAAGTTGTAACAGTTCCACGATTACATAGAGACCTCCCATCAGTCATCACCCTCCTCATTTTAATATTGATTATTGATCGTTCCCTATATTCTGAAAACAACCTTAGGCTCAGGCAGTGTGTACAGCAGTATTCTTTGAAGCAAGAATTACATATACAGTTCATTTAATCATTGTGTGTCTATATTGTAGGCTGGTGTCGAGGTGACAGAAGGCTCCAGTCCAATGACGTGTCAGAAGAAGGCATGGGAATGAGTATGATTCTTGTTGCAGAGCATCGTGAAAACTACAGTGTGAGGTATGTATGAGAGTGTTGATGAGTTGTGGATGCAGTAGTATAATTCTGTGCAGAATGACATGAATTTTTTGTTCATAAACTCTGGCATCAAGGGAAATGGAAATTTAAAGTTGAATGTTTTCAGAATGTTGTCATTGTAATCATTTAGTAGTGCACGGCATGCATAGCTTTTCTATTTAAACATTTATGTGGTAAATGTGGGGGAGGCAAAATTTAGGAAGCATGACCATGTGACAATCTTATTTTGTGTCATCAATCCAGATGTTTCCTTAATGGTAATAGCGAACCAGTCTCATGAAAGCCTTAATGATATTTCCCTTTTTTTCCCCAGGCAACTTAATGAAGTATAGTAACGGTAATCACTAATTATGGACATTATGATGGACCATGCAGTCTGGCTGAGCACTTCAAACGTTGGCAGGTATGTGTCAATATATGAATTGTATGTATGTTATTATAGTCTAAGTCAAAGCAGTTCCACGGTTACATACAGAAACCTGGTCAGCCATCACCTTTCTCATTTTGAAATATTGTTTCTTATCATTCTGAACTTTGAATTGAACCTCGTTATCTGTCAGTGCAAACAAATATTTCCTGTGATGATATTTCCTCATTTTATTTTACCTATGTATTTGTTGTTTACAGGCTGGTGTTGAGGTGACAGAAGTCTCCAGCTCTATGACGTGTCACAAGAAGGGATGGGAACCAAAACGATTCTTGTCACAGCATCTTCTTGAAAATTGCAGTGTAAGGCAGAGGAGTGTACAGGATTAACGGAAACTGTAGTGCATTATTCTGTATAGCTTTTCCATCAGGTTGTTGTGACAAGTTTGGGTATTTATCCTTTATGATTTGTACCTCTCAAAAGTTAAAAATGTTCCTCTGTGCTCTTCATTACACAACACTGCTGCAGGTTTGAAATATTTAGAGGTATGCATATTTAAATAATGCATAACAACAGCATGATTATATGTCTTATAATGAAATTGTCAGAATGGTCAGTGTTGACTGGACTTGACCATTCGCAAGGTGTGTGTAGGAAACAAATCTAGGTCTGATAAATTCAGGTGAATTTTAGTAGGTAATACGGGCTGTGACAAAATGTAATATTGTATGTGGTAACTGTCCAGGTGACCAAAATTTTTGTCAGTCATTGATTACTTAGGTGTCTCTCTGTTGTGACCGTTGTAATAGTTCTTTGTGTCTGAATTATTGCGGTATATGGTTATAGATAAAAGACAGGATTTCAGGAAAGCAAATAGAACACATCTCATCACAGTTGTGGTTGAAACAGAAATGGCGCTTTATTCTGAGCACTGTCTGAAGGTTGACCCCTTAAATGGATGAGGATGTGTACTGGAAAGATATGTCAACGTAATAGTGTCAGTCGTAAATGTTCTGTAGTTGTTATGTACAGCGAGAAAGGAAAATAGTACACCTGCTGTGTTCCTTTACACAATCAATTGTGCTGATATTTTAAATGCATGCCACCGCACTTGAATAATAAGAGATCTATTTGCGTACAATGTCAGAATTTTAATAGATACTTCTTAATTAATGGTTCTGGACGAAGACTCATTTCTCTCAGTATATGTGGATGAAATATGATTCAGGAATGTGTAGGGTTTATTATTCCCACTTTGATTTGTGTGTTAATGTCGATGTCGTTTTGGGGGATTTTTCTTTTGTTATGCAAATTACTGTGTAACTAAGAGTTACATCACTTTTCATTTATTTTGTGTCATAGTGAAAGGTGGTACAGTGGAAACGTTAATAAAACATTACTTAAAGGTATATATTGCAACATGTTAACTTTTTATGCCAAACCCAATGGATGATTTCCAAGCCCTACCAATGCACGAGTTATGAGTCTTTAGCAAATCTCTCCGTCCACAGTCTGGCTCTTCTGTCATGTTCTTGTCTGTCTTCTATACACAGTTGTGCCACTGATTGAATCAAGGGATCATCTGAAACAAGAAATTACAGTTTCATGTTAGTGTCTAATCACAATTTTAGCACTATATATCTAAACTGCCTCACTTCAGAAAACACAAGAAATTTCACTTCATCCAATAAATTTTCCTGGGATTTTCTCATGTCTTCTATGGTTTGGCAAGAGAGTGAAAGTCCAGTACACAACTGGCAGTGTCACACCTAAGATGTTAAGAATTTGCTCACAAACTGCATGATATATCCATATACAATAATCCAGTCTGCTTGTGATGTCACAGAGTTTCAGACATACAGAAAACCTTCTCTGATTTATTAGAACTAACGTGGAACAATTTCTACTGGTTTTGGGCTAGCCCCAATATCCAACTGCTTCCGAGAGGTCTTGGGAATTATCAGAATAATTATGTGTCGCAAACCCTTGTGGTGCACAAGATGGTTTGTAGCACCAAATTTAAGGATATAAAGAGGTGCTAACTTACTCGAAATGAGTCCAAATTATTATGTTATGTTTTGAGATATACTTGGAAATAACATTGTTTATTGTTGTTGTTTACACAAAGGCATATACTGTACCACATTGAAAAGGTCCCACAGGATTCCCATGCCTAATACCTCTATGTTATCTTAATGGATTAAAAATATTATGGAAGCATTCAAAGTATGGGGAGACCCCGTAAAAGCTGAGAATATGTCTCTTCTACAGACTGCGAGCCAAATGCATGCCAATGCGGCAAATCTTATCAGGCACCTTTAGTGATAACTTTTAAATGATAATTTTGCATCACACTCAATTCTATAAATGTGATTACATGCACTTACAGGGGTTTGGTTCTGATAGCAGAACTCGCAGTGACAGAAGTACTGTCTCCAGTCCCATTGCAGGTCTCCAGCCTCCATCTTTCTCATTTGCTGGTTTCAACACATTTAAGCAAATATTTCCTATGGTATTGATATTGCAATGAAAAATTCTTGTTTTAAATGTTACCTGGAACAGAATAAAAATTTTCTGGTTTGGAATATTAAGAGATATTTTTCCTCCACTCCCAGTTTGAAACTCCAAGAAATGAGAAGAACTTTTGTAGAAAGGCCAAACTTCCTTCACTCCAGTTCACTTCAGATTTGGAAGATTCAAATGCAGGAGTACTAAAATTCCCTCCAGAACAGGTGCCATCTTAGAAAAGACTTTGTTACAAGATAAATAACGATATGAAGTTCAAAATCACAACAGCCACCGACATATTAACAAATTTGGATAAGTACCTTTGGTGGTGCCATTGGGTAGGTGTGTGGGAATTCAATTTTCAGGTAGAAAGTTCCACCACTATATGGAGAACATTCTGGTCCACTTATTGAAGCATGCCATTTGAATATATCTTGTTCATCAGGGGCTGCACTGCAAACAAAAAAATAATTTTATAAGGCCATTTCTAGCGTATTACTAAGTATTAAATCGAATGTTGCTGTTTCTCACAAATAGTATTTGTTCCCGCCCTCTGAAAATTCAGCTGCTTCTTTTAACAACCTGTGAACATTAGAAAAGATTAGGCCTGACAAGGAAATATACAGCCTGAATAAATCAGGAGTTTCTAATAATACATTTGCAAAATGAAATATCTATTGAAATGATTTGTCTGCAAAAAACAACAAAAACAAAAGAAAAACATTGCAAGTAAAATCTTAAGTTAAATCTTTTGTTTGAAAAAATCTGAAAGCGTGCATGTAAATCTTTGAAGTGACAATGATACAACCCTTTAAAAAATGCCACAAAACAAAAAACAGGATGTTCTGCTAAAACAATGCAAGGCCCGAACCTGTACTTTTCGGATTTGGCCTCAAATTCCTTAACTTATTGAAGGGCATGCCCAAGCCCCTGAATCTCAATGAATTTTGAAAAATATTGAACAATTTAAGACTGGTAAATCCTCGTAAGGAGTTCATACAATTTAAGACTCCAAATTTAGACTCCAAAATTCAAGTTTTGCAAAATCTAAACCAAGAGATAAGTGCTTATCTCTTGCCTAAAATTTGTCAGCGGAGTCTTTGGCATGTCCTTAAAAAGCTCAGAAATTTGTGGACATATACGGAAATTACGTGTTCGGACCTTGGTTGGTTTCGACAAATACCATACCCCAATCAACCTGTCCCAATTGTCCTCATAAGCGCCGGGCGGGTAGGCCACCACTACCGCTCCCCGCGCCAAATACTTGCCTACCCTCCCGGCGTTCATGGAACCAACTTTTACAATATTTTGGCACGTACGAAGCCCTAGGAGCGAACGGATATGAGACTACTAGTTTCTGCAGGAGGTCTATAGCACTCCTGGGCTGATCAATAACCAGTAGTACTCTACTTTTTACATCGTAAAGTGAATAATGATCTTTTAAAAACAAATTTCTGCACAAATCCACCGATGGTAAAAAGTCCTTGTTGCATCGACGCACACTGTTTGCTTACCTTTTCTCAGCAAGAGAAGTCATTTTCAGCACAACTTGACGAAACCTGTGGTCTGATAGCTCGGTGATGGGACGAGGCACGGAAGATAGATGGATGCGAACCTCGGTGCTGCATGCGAACGGAGAGCAGGAGAGGCAGGAGCAGACTAACTGGGATCACGGTGTGGAGAACCGTGCTGGACAGGACTACCTTGCCCTTCGCTCGTTGTTCTCGCCGCCCTATTACTCCCACCACTGCTCGTCCTTCCTCTGAGGGAGTCCCTCAGGGAGGGGGCGGACTGGACCAGGTGGGGAGGAATTGGAGAGCCCACTGGGGCCCACTGAACGGGTATCATTGGGCCCCCATCGGCGGATCAGTTTAAGCAAGGCGGCAGCATGCAGAAACACTGAACTCATTGATGCCAGGCATTAATTAAGCGTCTCACTCCCGTTTGTGGCGCCAGCTGCGCCAGCCGAACACCGCCAGTACGGCAGCCTTTCCCTCCTGGCTCCTGAAGGGTTGACTTCAGACAGTAGGAGAGCCGTTTTTAGCACCAAACAGGGGGGGGGGGGGGGGAGGGATCGTGTTTCCAATGAGACTTGGAAACGGAAGTTCACGACAAATACGCCTCTAGGTCAGGAACGTTTAATGCGGGTACGAGTAATTTGAATGACTTTTTGAGTGAATTTATAGGTAAGGTGCTATGTCTAGCGCGGTCAAGATTTCTCATACCTGCTCTCGATTGTTTATGGTCTGGAAGTGAAATTCTTCTTCAGCTTCCGTTTTCAAGTCTCACTGGAAATCTGTATTACAAGTGATGCCAGCCCAGCCGCAAAGGTCGACACACTACACTTCTCCGGGGAGTGACTGCGACACCGACAATGCCCCCCCCCCCCCCCCCCCCCCCCCCCCCCCCCAGTCCCGGTGCCCATGCGTTCGGGACCGCCGCCGCCCGGTGGCGTGGCACTGGGGGAATCTGTCCCGGTCGAGGAGATGGTTCAACACCTCGGTACATTACTCAAACTTGAACTCTCTTGGTCTACTAGGTGGACTCTGCCAAAAAGGTTTGGACTGCTAAATACGATCCCCAGTAGATGTCGCGCTCAAATAGCTAGTACATAGTCGCGCAGGTTTGGACAAGTCTTCTGTTGTTTGTTTATCGTGGCTGGCTGGGCATGAAGCGGCAGCACTAGCGGAACGAATGGCGGCGCCCATGTGTTGCTCCGGCGCTATTGTGTAGTTGTGCGGCCTTTGGTGCACCGCTGCAGCGCAGCGGCGATGAGCCAAGTCGTAAATCACCTGATCCGGGCCGTCACAACTGCGCCCGTCAGTGCGAGGAAGTCGTCTTAATTTGCACACGTGCAGCGCAGGGTCCCCACATTGAATCCCGAACAATGTTTTCGCGGTTCAACGCGACTTGTCGGTAGAATATCGGAGATGAGGGCATCATTCTTATTAGCTCCCCTGAGCACCTCCCCCCTCTCCCTTTGCCAAGTTATTATTATTATTATTATTATTTTTTTTTTGGGGGGGGGGGGCTGATTCATCGCTTCTTTGGCTAATGCAGAGATTTCTATGGGAGTCTCTGATACCAGGGAAAGCCCCGGTGGTGAGATGGGTCTGTTCGTACATAACAGGCACTTCCAAAGATAATAGTGTATTCCGGAGAAGGGCCGAACCGGAAATAAGAAGTTACGAAGAATCATAAAAGTGGATCCAGTATGAGGAGAACCGCATCAAAGAGTATCTTCGCCATGGCGTCAGCCACGAGCCGACGTCAAAAATTTGGAGGCTTAGCTTTCGCTGACGATATGTCTCGACCATTTGGTAGGATCACACAGCGCAGATTGCCTTCCGCGCGGCCCTCAGAAGATGTTTCGAAAGCCGCGCAATTGGTCTGCTGCGCTGTGTGACCATCCCAAATGGTCGTGACACATCGTCAGCGAGAGCTAAGCCTCCAAATTTTTGACGTCGGCTCATGGCTGACGCCGTGGCGGAGATACTCTTTGCTGCGGTTCCCCTCATACTGGATACGCTTTTGTGATTCTTCGTAACTTCTTATTTCCGGTTCGGCCCTTCTCCGGATACACTATTCGCAGTTCGACCAGTGTCGCCAAGGTGCACACGACCCCCTCACGCAAATCGGAAGTCCTGTCGCCTGCAGTCTCACCGCCACAGGCCCGTCCGCCCCGCCCTCACGGTCGCCCCGTTCGCAGCCGCGCTGGTACCCGGGACGTCCGACCGCCCTCCTTGCTCAGACAAATTCGTCCGCAATGACACTCCTTGCGTGCATCAGCACCGCCATGGGGTGCGAAACCTTATTGCGGGCGTCCCACGCGGCAGTACCGGCGTACCCGGACGAAAGAACCCATTACCCAGGGTACCTATGTTCTAGGACAAAATCGGACACAGAAGCGAATGGTATGAAAAGTTACGCAGCACGTGCCGCGCCGTCAGCCAGGGACTCGGACAGGGGCAAGGAGAGACTTGAGAGGGGGGGGGGGGGGGGAGGTGCACCCAACTGCCCAACATGTGTTCGCATCGCAGACTCCTAGTCCGGCAAAACAACCGGTCATAAACCAATGTCACCGGACTCATCATCCAGAGGACTGCCAGCACCCTTTGTGGTTGTGCCGCGGGGGCTGGCCGCTGGCCGGGCCGGCCTGTGTTGGGCGACCGCCCTACTGGACATAACGGCCCCCCCCCCCCCCCCCATCACCTTCCCCGCACTTTTCTGTTTGTCTAACCTCACGCGAAGGGACGGCAGCGAGCAGGATTCGGCTTGCAGCGCAAGGCAGACTGTCCAGACGGCCTAATCCGGGTGTCGCCACTGGTCGTTTACGTTTATGGTCTGCACTGCAGGGCTCTATCAATGACCTTTACCCGCTCTGCCGTTCAACGCGGATGCCAGGTGAGGGAGGCGGATGGGGGGGGGGGGCATGGGGTTCAGGCTTGAGAACCAGACAATTACCTTCCTTGCATTCCGCGTATGCCTGTGCCAATCCTTTGCCGCGGCCTCAGTTCCGCCATCCCAATTTTGTTTGTTTAGTTTGAGCGTTTAAAAAAAAAGAAAAAAAGGACGACTGAAAACTACGTAGCCTGCAAGCCCTGCTCGGGGGGTGGTCGACTAAATGACCCACCACCACATTACAGTCCATTACGCGCGAAGGGCGCCACGGCGGCGCCTCCGTGGTAACGCAGTTCCCTAGCCTACGCCCCGCATTCCGTATTGCCGCCCCCCGCGGGGCGCAGTTCAGACCCCGTAAGTGGCCTCGTATGTGCATGGCCCCATGGCCCCGGTTTTGGCGCACGTGCCGGGTGCCTGCGGCGCTCCTCCGGGGCGTTTGGGGGCGGATGGGGGCAGAGATCTCTGCATCGAGCTAGCCGCCTACCGCCTCCGCCTACCGCTGACCGCAAGGGACCTCACCGCATTTTTGGCGAAGCTCTCCGTGCCCCCCCCCCCTCCCCCAAGTTCCGCCGCCCATAGCAGCAGTTAGCTTGGCTCGCCCGGCTCGGACCACCGAGCTCGAGCCCGGCTCGTGAGCACCGCTTGCCGAAGGTTCCCCCTTTCCGAAATTACACTTTTTGCTTTCACACGATGACTTGGGGTCAAGAACCGACTGTAGTACTTTACGGGCGCATTGTGTTTGTCCTTTACTGGCGGCCCATCCCCTTTCCCTGCTCCCAGGTGGTGTATTTTTTTCTTTTTTTCTTTTTAAAGCGCCGCCTCCGGCGTTGAAAGTGCCTGTACAAGGCAGATGTTTCATAAGGTGATTCTGCGCTTCCTGTGAGAAAATAACGCCACACTCCTAGGTTTATGACATGCAGCTGCATCGGCAAAACCAACCGCCAACGGCGCAGACCCACTGAGCCAACAAAGTACTGATCTGTCGAGTCGCCGGTCTCATTGCCAGTATGAAACACAGGCGGTGTCGTCGACCACGAGCCAACTACAAACATTTGGAAGCTTAGCTCGCGCTACTGATGTGTTTCGGGCGTAGCCGGGAGGGGGTGGGTTTCAATCCCATGCTCCCCCGAAACCGGTGACAGTAGGGTCATTATAGAGCTCTCGCGGGAGCTCCCTGGAGCTTCAACCCCCCCCCCCCCTCGCCTTCCACCTGCCCTCTGCCGCTGAGCCTCTAGCCAGTGCATGGTCCTTGACCTTGCACTTGCACATGGATGTGTTGCTATTGTCACTAGAAGACAGGCTTCGGTCAGTGAGACGCTCTCCCGTCCCCTCCGCCCCCTACCTTCCTTCGCCACGCCTGGTATTAAAATATATGTCTTATCAAAAACAGTGCATCTCAGATAGCCGAAACTCTGAAAGACACGCCAAATTCTTCACAATTTTATGACGGTCTGTTGAAGTGATTCTTCGGGGCGCGAGGGTGTGTTGTGCACTGTGACCGTGCCAAATGATTGGGTCCTCGGAAGTGAAGAGGAAAGGCGAATGTAGAATAGCAAGTAGAATTTGCCTTTGCTAGGATTTCTCATAAACACCCGCAGGCCATATCGACGTACGTTCTCATTCCCCTTGTTGCCGCCGTGACCGCCACCGTCCAGGCTGCCGTGGGTCTGTCCTTCAAGGCCAATCACCCGTCAGGCTCATCTGGTCTGCAGACAGAGAGGCGTCTTCCCATGCTAGGCAAGACTAATCCCTCTCCCGCCAGCCAGTCGCCAGCGGCGGAGGAGGACAATCGCGACGACGCGCGGACTCTGCGATGTTCTTCCTTCCTCTAGGCTGTAAATTTATGGCTTACTCCGCTGGCCGAAATGGGTCACATCAGCGCGACTGACAAGCAGAGGCCGGCCAGCACGCACACACACACACACACACACGTGCAAGCCTATGGGATACTGTGCACTCTCTCGCAGCGTACGAGGCAGAGTGGGTACTTTTATCGGACGACGGAAGTTCTCTGGCGAGGCGGGTTCGCAGGCGCATGCTGAGGTGGGTACTTTGGTCCTAGGACAGAACTGTTTGCTTTGACGCGTCCCGCTATCATGAGCGCAGCGTGGGGCGCCTCAAAATCCGTGGCTGGTGTGCCTGCCCCCAATAAGGCGATCAGCAGGGGGGGGGGGGGGGGCACACAGTCGCATGTTCAAGGCTTTCACTACAAGGGCTTGCGGTAATAAACCAGTGACTAAGTCAACTTACAATCTGAGAAGAACACAGATTTTTAAAAATCGCACACACTGATGTCAGCCCCCCCCCCCTCCGTCTTATGAGGGCACACCAGAGCCCCCGGGGCCGTGTGCCCCGAGGTGTCACCAAACGTTCCCGAACGTCCTCGGAAGATTTCTAACTGGTCTCGATTCTAATTGAGTTGGCTTGGCTGCAGGTACCCCCTAGTCCTAGTAGCACAGAACGCGCGCCCACGCGCCGGCCAGTCGGCCGCGCGGCGACGCAAGTCACCGTGGCGCCAGCGCCGGCAGAACTGTAGCGGCGCACGAAGTGATGGGGACGCACGACTTCCTATCGCCGGCAACTATCGCGCGGAGACCCAGACAAGTTCGCACGCCGTCAATGTGAGGCGCCAAGTGACCGCGCCCGCCGGCGCGGTAGGACCACGCCAGGCCTCGGCGGCATGGCTGACGCCCGCGCGCTGCTAGGTAGCGTTGCCAAGGTGGCGTCGCCGCGCCACTCGCCGGCGGGGACGTCTCGACTCCACCGCGCTGTGACCACCCAGGGCCCGCGGCGCGAGCGTGGAGAGGGGCGTTCGCGAAGGCGGCGTCGCTCGCCACCCGCCGGCGAGTCGTTGCATTTGTCACTGACCTCGCGGCGATTGTCGGGTATCGCCGAGGCGCGGCGGAGGCGAGTTTAGGGCGTGCGGTCTGTGCTACTAGG
This sequence comes from Odontothrips loti, assembly GCA_038380765.1. NCBI lineage: Eukaryota > Metazoa > Arthropoda > Insecta > Thysanoptera > Thripidae > Odontothrips > Odontothrips loti. The sequence continues at coordinate 1,247,092 of CM076247.1, read as the reverse complement.
GCCGGGACTTGTCTAACGAGACACGGGGACTGTGTGTTAGGGGCGGTCGTCGAGCACCTATTTTCCAAATCCATTCAGCGCCCCTACTGTGTGCCCCCTGCCGACGGGGGCACACCAGCTGTGACGTTACCTATACGAGGTGATTGAAATTAATAACTGAAATATTGTAATTGTAACACAATAAGTTCTTGAATATTTATTCATGTATTACAATGAAGCGAGCGAGCCATGGGCGTAGGAACTGGGGGGGGGGGGGGGGGGGGGCAAGGGGGCGCTGCCTAACCTAATATAGCCCCCCCCCCCCCCCCCCCCCCCAGGCAACCCGCACATGTAGGCAAGAACCCCTCTGAAACCCAAGACTGGCTACGGCCCTGCCCAAGTCGGCCTCAGCCCGCGCCCCTGCCTGCCTCGGCTCTCATACAGGCCTTTCAAGCAGAGATGTGCATACCGCGCGACGGCTAGCCAAGGAACGGGCGGGGATGGGGTGGAGTAGGGTTCCGAATCCTCGTGCAGCGCACCGGGTGCCTGCAGACTGCTCAACAACTCTACAATTGTCGGATCGGCGCGATACATAAGTACACCATGCAAAACCACACAGACTGCACTGAAATCGGCCCGCTGGTACCATATAGTCAACCGTGCATGAGAAAGGGGCAGGGAAGGGTACCGCGCGGTGCTGTGACCCCTGCAGGAACTCCATCGTTCGTGCCGTGCACCACCGTACTCTAGGCTCGTCAGGGCCAGCCGCCTGTGAACTCGGACCTCTCTCTCGCTCTCTTACGGAGCACCCCACGAGTGCGACAGAGACAGACCTACGAAGACAGTGTGCGGAATCAGGCGGCAGGACTCAACCCCCACTCCCACCTCCGGAGCCAGGGACGGAGAGGACAGGGCAGGGAGGACTCACGACTCTTCCTCATCAGTAGGCAGACCAGAAGGCGATTGAGTCAATTAGTGCTGAATGTTTAAAGCAAGGTTGTCCCTGCTGTCACGATCCTTATGACAAGGAAGACCAAGGAGGCGTACCAAATGTCCTGCAAGGCGTGAAAGAGGTGGTGCCAGGATTCAGGATGCCTTTCGTAATGTGCGATTACGAAAAGGCTCTGTTCCTGGCTGTCGCCGTTGAATTTCCTGAGGCAGTCATCAGTGGATGCCTTTTTCATATTACTCAGGTATGCTATGGCAAAATATATGTGCACAATGTGCACCAGTTCAAAAGGGCAAGTCATCTAACAGCATATTGCTTTATATATTTTTCTCATAGTAAGTGGATCTACTATAGGTTTCACGATTTAAAAATCCATTCAAATGGCATTTCGTGAAGAAAGAAAAGTTTTTTGTTTTTGTTGCTATGATCAGTTGTGGAAATAGTTTTTGATGCAGTAATGTTTTATTGAAAATGAAAGTCACCAAATTTTTAACCTTTCGGTTGTCGAGGTCCCCATGGCCCCAAACGGCCCCAAAAACTTCTTTTCTTTAATTTGGTCCAGGGGCGGACTGGCCCGGGCGGGCGGGGTGTCTTTCCCCGCCCGGGCCGCAGGCCCGGGTGGGCCGCGGGCCGCGGCCGTGCGCACGGGTCGGGGGGGGGGGGGGGGGGGGGGGGGGGCTGAAAATTTTCCCGTCCGGACCGTCAGGGTCCCAGTCCGCCCCTGATTTGGTCCACCCATGGGTCTACCCGTTTCCTAAATCTGCATTTCTTCCCTTTTTAAAGGGTTTTTCCGAATGAACAAAAAAGAGTCAGCGGAATCGCCAAAAATCACACATGTTTTTCCATACACACTTCCTTGGTTAACCCGGGTTAAACCAATGCTAATAGAGTAATTATCTTGTCCATGTAAATGCATAATTATTTTCTGCACAGGGCATGTGCCGGTGGGCAGCCGTCAGGGGCACCTAACCACCACCTTACGTCAGAACCCAGAGGCTGACAGACTAGTAAGGTGGTGCTTAGGCCTTCCTCTGCTGCCATCGCACCTCATCAGGGAGGGGTTTAACAGCATCAGTGATTACGCGCGGAGGAGGCCACAGCTGGATGCCATCGTCAGGCCCTTTCTGCGCTACGTGGAAAATTTCTGGTTAAATGGTAAGACAAATCACATTACTGAGATTCGGTGACTTTATGTCACAGACTTTGCTTTTGCAGCTTGAATCTCGTAGCATGACTCGCTTACTGCTTATCTGCAGTACACTGCAGTCGAATGGGTTGCGTAGCGTGGTGCTGCCCCTGAAGCCAGTGCACCGATTTACCGGTACTTCGTAGCAGGCGCGGATCCAGGAGCGACTTGTGGGGGGGCAATGTACCACTTTTTGCCTACTTACAGGCGAAAAGTTCGGCGGGTTGCCTAAATTTCAGGCGCCCTTCGGGCGCCTTGATAACATCCTGGGGGGGGGGGCAAAACCCTTTTGCCCCCCCCCCCCCCCCCCCCCCCCCGTGGATCCGCGCCTGCTTCGTAGGCACCCTATTTGACTGTGACGATATTTCTTGTACCGAACGGTACAGAGTGAAATAATTATTATCCAAAGGTGAAGGATCAATTAAATCATTGAGATATTTACGATACTTTTATTTACTAAACAGATATCGGACCGGAACACATGACGGTGTACCGGAGGGCCAGAAGAACAAACAACTCCATGGAGTCCTACCACAGGACGTTGGTGGACAACTTTGGGACTTCCACATCCCAATCCATGGGTGTGGATTGGTGAGTTAGTCTTTTTCGCCATGTGATATGTTCACACAGCTGTACGAGGTGGAATTAGCATTACGTCTTTCTCTTCATTGCATCAGATGCCTTTCGGAAGCATGAGGAGAGGATGCGCCTCAACTACATCAGTGCCAGGAGCGGCTACGAGGTCGTGAGGTCTAGGAAGCGTCGGTACCAGCTTCTGGACCAGCGGATCAAGAGGCAGAACCGTCGGCTGCAACAGCGCAGGATCACGACTTTTGAGTTCTTGCAGGCGACCAGCCACGCCTGCAGGAACACATACAATCGCGTGGCTCTGCGCATCAACAGAATGCAGAGGGCGGAGGGTCAGGAGGACCAGGTCCTGCCGATTTTAGTAGGAGGTTTGGATGAGAACGAGATGGGTCCCCCTCCACCTCCCAGGAATCTCGACCCTCTCGACAATGATGAAGAGGAGGAGGACGCCGATGTCGACGACCAGGCTCCAGCGCCAGCCCGGGATCCAGCCCCAGCCCCGATTATAGATCCAGCCCCAATTCCAGCTGCGCCTCCACGGGCTCCTAACGGCGCCGTGCAGGGAATGCCAAGGCGCCAGCAACGGGCTGCTGCTGTCCGAGATGATGAGGGTGCAGCTGCAGCACGCCGAACTCCCATCCGGCGGCGTACCCGGCAGCAACTCGCTGCAGCTGCAGGGGATGATCCCCCTGAACAGCAGCCCACCCCACGCACACGGCGACAGGCTGCTGCTGCAGTTGGAGACCAAGCAGACCGCGGTGGACGTCAAAGCACTGCTCCTGCAGCACAGGGACGCCGCGGTCGTGGTCGCCGGGGAGGTGCTGGTGCTGCTGTCCGCGCCCCCGTTGGCGCGATCCTAAGAGCTCGAGAGGCGGCAGGAGGTAAAATGAGTCACTCAGTCCTACTAGTTTACTGAATTGTCGTCGTCTTACATTGTGACTAACAGCAGTGTGTGTGCGTGTGTTTGTTCTGTTCCAGTGGCGCCAGCAATCCATGCCCCTCCAGCTGCAGTTGAGGGACGAGTTGCAGATGATGCCGACGAAGGTACCTATTTATGCTATTGTCCTAGTACTTTTTTTTTTTTCTCAATTTTACTTTTTGTCTGTTTTGCTGCTCACATTATTGGTGGTCAGCACCGGGATATAGTGTTAACAGTCCAAATTAGATGTTAATTATGTGTTGTAGTTGATTTCGTGTTTTCTGTTTGTTAATTTTGGGGTTGTCTTTTCTTTTTGTGCGTTACAGAATACATTTTTCATCTGCCGGAGGAGGACTACCTGGAGCATCTCAGAAGTCAGACACCTTCTCCTGTACATAATAATGCTGTTGGGGTTGCTGGTTCTGGAGTGTCTGTACAGAGAGTACAGAACCAGCAACACCAACAGCAATATCTCTGTGTGCTATGTCGTGGGGAACCCCCTAGAATTACAATGGTGCCATGCTGTCACTGTTGCCTGTGCCAGGACTGCCATGAAGAAACAAGGCCCCAGGTGTGTCCTGTATGCTCGCAACCTGTAAATAGCACTATGCGTGTATATATGGCTTAAGTTTTGATGGTATATACTAGTGTTGTAATAATTCTTTATGTGAGAAGTAAGTCAAGCTGTGTCACTTCTTACATAAAGAATTATTACAACACTAGTAACCTTTACAATTTTACTGCAGCTAGTGTTGAAAATTGGTATTATCAATTAACACAGTTTTGACTTTGGATTTATTTCTAGTTTTGTGTTTGAGTTGGTTTCTTGATAGGCTGGTCCTTAATTCCAAATCCCCTTTTTGTGTACCTTGAAAATCAGGGTTGCTGAGGCTGGAATTTATAGAAGGATACTAGTGCTATCCTTCATGTTTTTTTAGGCACAAATGGAATGTTCAATATGGATTTAACAGCTTTTCTTTGTTTTACGAACATGTTTAATACTGTATGCTTGAAACTTCTGTGGCGTTCACTGACACATATGTGCCTTGTACATACTTGAAAGACTCATGTAATGTAAATATCTATCTTTATTCTATGACTTTGATCTTTGATTTTGGAGTTGGTTTGCTTTTTCTTCTGATCCATACATCCATATGTGTGGAGAAAGCAAAATTGTGAATCCACGAACAAAAAAAAATCCTTAATGTGAGAAGTGAGTCGAGATTTATTTCATGTTTTGTGGTTGAGTTGGTTTATTAAAAGACTCAGGCCCTTATTCCAAATCATTTCTTTTTTTTTTTTTGGTACCTTGAACATCACGGTTGCTGAGGCTTGATTTTTATAGATGGGTACTAGTGGTATCCTTAGTGGGTTTTTTTAGGCACAAATGGAATGTTAAAAATGAATTTGACGGCTTTTCTTTGTTATACTGATATGTTAAATATATTTGTAACTACTGTGGCGTTCACTGACACATATGTGCCTTGTACATACTTGAAAGACTCATATAATGTAAATACCTATATTTATTCTATGACTTTAATCTTTGATTTTGGAGTTGGTTTGCTTTTACTTCTGATTTACCACATAATGTGTTGAGAAAGCAAAACTGTGAATTCACTAACAAAATAAATTCCTTATGTGAGAAGTGAGTCGAGATTTATTTTATGTTTTGTGTTTGAGTTAGTTTATTAATAGGCTCTGGTCCATCATTCCAAATCATTTTGGGGAGAAAAAAAAATCCAATAGTTGCACCATAGGCCAAGAAAGATTAGATCACAATTAATGATCATTTCTTCCCTTTACTGTCTTTCCACATTACAATGATTTCCAAAGTACCAACCACAACTTCGACAATACAATAACATTGGTGTGAGCACAGTGTGACAATAGCACTGTACTTAACCCAGAAATATTATTTTCTACATCAACTAGCACTGATTCATTTAGAAAATAATGCTTCACACAAAAGAACTCATTTGCTCAATGACATCCAAGACTCTACACAACACTAACATTGTATTAAGTACAAACTGCAAGCACGAGGAGACAATTTGCTTACACATCCCAAGCTCATGCATACCAAACACAAGAAAGTAAATCACTGTTGCCACAGAGGGCACACCCAAATAATCCACTGATGACACTTGGTTGACTCAAATTTTTTGAAGAATCTCCACACACCACAATAATAACTAATTATTATTAATTTTTATGATGCCACATATCACTAAATAATGCAGATACTCAAAGTATGCAAACTTTCAACTCTATATGTACTAGATGTCTTAGGTGTAGCTCTGTGTATCTGTAATTACCACATCTATAAAGATGACGCCACCTTCTGAAGAAAGGTTTTTTTGACGCTTTGTCTCCAGACAGAAAAAGTTGTTAGGCACATGAACAGAAATTCATAACCAAAAGTATCTAGTATGACAGGTAAACTATCACACCTTGACTTGTTTGCTGCAGCACACAACTTACGAGTGGTCAAGTCCAGTCAACACTGACCATTCTGACAATTTCATTACAAGACATATAATCATGCTGTTGTTATGCATTATTTAAATATGCATACCTCTAAATATTTAAAACCTGCAGCGGTGTTGTGTAATGAAGAGCACAGAGGAACATTTTTAACTTTTGAGAAGTACAAATCATAAAGGATAAATACCCAAACTTGTCACAACAACCTGATGGAAAAGCTATACAGAATAATGCACTACAGTTTCCGCTAATCCTGTACACTCCTCTGCCTTACACTGCAATTTTCAAGAAGATGCTGTGACAAGAATCGTTTTGGTTCCCATCCCTTCTTGTGACACGTCATAGAGCTGGAGACTTCTGTCACCTCAACACCAGCCTGTAAACAACAAATACATAGGTAAAATAAAATGAGGAAATATCATCACAGGAAATATTTGCGGAAAGGCTTCCATGTGTGGTAATGCTAACATTGTTAGTGCAACTGTATATGTTGCCTTGTTACTCAGGTTGTATAATTTTGTTAACAGGACTTTCAAAAAATTTTGCAAAGCCAAATTTAACTTTTGCTACAACCTCTATGAAAAATGTCACATTGTTACAAAGCTCGAGGAGGAGCACTGTAACCACGAAATTGATGATAGTTTTGCCAAGCATTATCCCGAGTTCCGAAGAACAGCTGGAACGAAGGAAAAGGTCAATGAGTTGTTGGTTAATGAAATGAGGCTAAGACTCATCATATCAGAAATGTTGTCCTCAATTAGTGATTGCCACAGTACAGGATATTCAAAATTTGAGGTATGTTTGAAGATTTATGTTAGCGGGGACGAGATATTTGGTGATGTAAACATCAGTAACAGTATACTTTCCAGGAACAAATGGCGTGCAACATTAAAAGGAGACAACAAAGAAGATACTGTTTCAGCAACGTTACGACAACTGAAGAAACTCAAAGAAGAGGATCCTAAAGTAGTTGTCGTCATTAACTATGACAAGGACACAAACATCATAAGCACCATCTTTTTCCAAACTTCTTTCCAGAGGGAGAGTTTAGACATGTATCCTGAAGTTATGATAATGGCCACTACCTACTCATTGTGTGATAATGAGATGCCCCTCATTGTCTTCTGTGCTGTGGACTGTTTTGGGGCTACCAGGACTGGTGAATATGCTCTGATCATATCTGAAAATAAGGAGACTGTAACCTCAGCTCTGAAAGCACTAACGCTCAGTGTTCCCAAATTGACAAATGGGGTGAAAGTAGTATATGTTGATAAATCGCAGAGTGAAATTGTCTCACTTCATGATATTTTGCCGAATTCTGAAGTTCATTTACGTGATTATCATGTTAAAGACAATTTTAAGAGGGCAAGTGTGAAGAAGCTGGCAATAGGCTGTGATTACGAGGATATAGAGACGCATGTTCATGCCATGATTCATGCCCATACAAGGGCAGATTATGATCAGGCTTATTTACATTTAAGTTATGCTGCTGGTGACTCAGACTTCATGAGATATTTTGACAAGAATTGGCATGATAGTGATCTTGTGTGGTCTGATTATCAGAGGAATAAAAACTTTACCCTTGGTGAAAGGAATACAGGAAGAAATGAATGCCGCTACGGCGTGTACCCCTGCAGGGTTCATACCAGTTTCCCAGTTTCAATATCCCTGACTTTTCCCTGATTTCCAGACCAAAAAATCGAGATTTTCCCTGACTTTTTCCACGCTTTACCCTTTAACTTTGCTGCACACAAGGGAACATCTGAAGGTGATACTACACCCCGATTTCGACCTGACTTAATTTTTTAACGTTGGTTCCATGCCATAACAGTATATTGAAAGCTTGCTGGCAATTTTTTGAAATTTTGAAAACGTATTTTTATTTGACAATTTACCTTTAAAAGAGGTCATGTTGTCCATATTTTCGAGGACAGTTTCTAGGCTGACTCCTACGGACCAAATGCCCCTTTTTAGTGCAGTCAGTTAAGGACGCTTATCTCCCTTTGACCACGGTGACACTGTCACCCTCACAATCATTTTCCTTTGACACCATCACCCAACAAGATGGGGCAATGGAGAAACGTTACTGGCTTTGCCACCTCAAATAGTGCCACGGAGGTAAAAATATAATATTTTTAAATGTTTCTGAGTTTTTTTATGTTTGCGGTGTTAATCTGCATATATCATTTTAGGTGGAAAGAAGGTTATGGCTGCCTGATACAAATGCCAGTTGTAGTGAATCCTCAATGAACAGAAATGTGGCACGATTTATTTTATCTGAAATAGTTGACCAATTCTGCAGTACAACGCACGACGCTAATCTTCCAATCAGCGAAAGAGAAAGTCAGCAGAGGCAGTGGTTACAAACTGAAATCTTGGTATGTAAAGTTGAACACGAAATGATTTAGTATTTGTTACGTATTTAATCCCTTTCTATTAGTACTGATCTGATCCTGTTATTCAGGTTGTTGTGGCAAACTGTTGCTTTTGGCATGGGGATTGACAAAGAGGATGTTCGCTTTGTAATACACTACAACATGCCCAAGTCAGTTAGTGGCTTCTACCAAGAAAGTGGACGTGGAGGGCGGGATGGTGCATCTTGCACATGTATTTTGTATTTTGCATTCCAGGATTTTACATTTCTTCAGTCTGTTACAAATGGTGAGACATGTTTCAGCTTACAATACTGTATCTTGCATTCTTCATTCACGAGTCAGTAATGACATATGGCGTTTTTGTGTTGTTGATCACAATAGACAGTAGCAGATGTGGTCCTTTTGGACAGAGACAGTCTTCCGAAAAGGCCTCCCAGGAAGTAAGAAAAATGGCTGAGTTTGCAGCGAACAGAGCAGTGTGCAGACGGGCCATGCTTCTAAACCTTTTGGGAGAGGCGACAAAGGAGTGTCAGCAGGATGACATTTCATGTGATATCTGCAAATCCAAAGTTAATTCTTTAATTCTCTGAAAGTGTTTTCGAAAAGTGCTGGTGTTTCCTGTTTCTTTTATGTATTTTCTATTTATTACAGAAAACCTTTGCGGATGTGGATATTTCTGGCATAGCACTTAATGTCCTGGCTTTGTTTGGAAATTTAAATAAATCAACAATACCTAATGTTGTAGACATTTTGAAAGGCAGTAAGGTGAAAAAAGTGGTTACTTCAGGTAATTGTGTGTTTGCTTTGATTGTCAGAGTTTGGTTCTTCTCTGTTCTAATGTTTCATGTTAAATGTTTGCAGAGCATGATAAATTGGAAAAACATGGCATGTTAAAAGGTTGGAGTAATTCATGGGGTATTCAATATCTAATCCTGAAAAATCACCTAAAGCTGCTATTTATTAAAAACTACAAGCATTTCAGTAACTGCTACATCACTAAAGGAGATGCCATAGTTGGACAGGTAAAGTCATTTCAGGAGTGTTGCTCTTTTTATGAAGTTTAATGGTTTAATGGTGATTATTCTTTTTTAATTAGCTGATGTTTAAAACAATGATGAATGGGAAGGAAAGAGAAATGAGCAACAACTGCTACGTGGAGCTGTGTGAAGTAAATCACACAATGGCAGATGCTCGGGTGTTTCTCCAGAATCCATTTTATCATGGAAGGTGTGAATTCTTGTTAAGATTTCTTACGATCTTAGTAACACATTTAATACATGTATGTTATTGGTTTGAATGTTTGGTTCCCTCACAGAATTTAGAACAAATGGCATTGAACATGCCCCAAACCCAGAAGGAATTGCTCAGGCTCCCCAATATTACCATCAGTCAAGTAGCAAAATTTGGTGACCCATTCTTGCATGTCATTCGAAGGTCAAAATGAAGCAGGCAAGTTCTTTTTTTTTCTTTACACATGATGACTCGTGATGACCCTTTCCTGTTCGCGTTTGACCGCCGCCACCAACTGCTAACTTCCGATAAATTAGGGTGCATGAAGAACAAATACAATGTTACGGGCAGCCCTTTGGGGCTGTTTGCAAAATACTCCAACCGAAGGAACTTGGCTGCTCCGAGGTGAAGTCCGGCTGTCCGGTCTCGCCGCGCGCTGGGGAAGACAGCGCGGCACTGCTTGATCAGCAAAAGTCGCGCTGCCGGGCCGATGCGTTCGCCGGGCCCGGGGGTCCGGGCGGAGCCTAGGACGGGCAGTCACGAACCCGCCGCGCCTGCGATCAGGTCACGGTAAACAAGAGACAAACTGCGAACATTCTGTTAACCACTGTACTGAACCACCGATTCAGAATACAAACCAAGTGCGGTCTCCTGATCAAGCCTACATTCTTCTCATCGCTCAACCAAGCCCCAACGCCCCCACTACTCCAGCCCCCCCCCCCCTCCCCCGGTCGCAACAACAAGACGTGAAGTCAAACCCCAAATCCGTAAACGTTATTTAGTAGAGCATTTAAATCAATACTGCAACAGAGTGGTAAAGAATAACAACACGGCTGCCGGTCCTTGCCCCTTGCCCTGTTCGCCACCGCAGTCGTCGGCCCAGAAAGCGTGGTATTCTTCTTCCGTTTTAGTATTAGCTGCAGCTGCATTACCCTATTGAAGCGCTGCCAATCCTCTGCAGAAAAGAACCGCAACCGCTAACCCTAACGCGCACTTACTGCATACACAAACCAAAGACATCTGCACTACGCTGTCAACAAGTCCCTGCCCTCACAAGAACAAACACTGCGCTCACCATTACTTCGCATTCGGCGCTGTGCGGAGGTAAGGAGTCAGCCTGACAGAAGAGCAGCAACAGCCACTACGAAATTATTTGAGTGGCAAACTTGCACTGGACTACCACCGCAGAAACAACAGCAAAACGTAAACGCTAGCCACCGGCCGGGTACGGAGTACGGGCGCTCGCGCTCCGCTGCAAGTTCAGTCCAGCCAGCGCGGGGCGGGAGGGGAGGAAGGAGCGGGAAGGGTCCTCAGCTGCGCTGCCGAGCCGAATCGACGCCTGGGCTAGCGCTAGTGGCGGGCGGCGGCGAGGGCTGTGCGGTGAATGGATTTCCCACCGATTCACCGATGACACGAATCACCGATCGTGTCCTCGGTGATCGGTGATAAATTATTGACCGGTGAATTTTCAATCTCACCTCTTTTGTGGGGTAGCAGAACGGGTAGGTGTATAAAAAATAATCCAGCATACAGAATAAGAGGAACAATGTTGCAACTTAAGCAACTCTGAGCGTTCAGATGAATTCCTACTAAACATGAGAACAAATTTGTTTGCGACAGAGTTTGCATTTTTTAGCAAGGACGCATTCAGTCAAGCTATAGATTGTGAGCAAAATTGTACCTTACATTTTCTATGGGCGCAAAACATTTAAGTGTAGCAATACTCATTGTTGGCAGTTGGGCGGCGAAGCCGGGCTGGATGAAGTGCAGCGGCGGGCCGTTTAGTGATCAAAACCACCGAACATACCTTTGAAAAAAGTGGGGGGGCCAGGCCCCCCCCCCTCTCGGAGACGTGGGGGGGGGGGGGCTGTGCCCCCAGGCCCCCCCGGCTCCTACGCGCCTCGGGCGCCGCGTCTGGGTGTCGGTGTGCCGCGCCGCACGCACCGGACGAACGGCGCGCGCCGCGCGACACCAATTCGTGATTTTACTTTCGTTCGCTCCGCTCGATAAAGTGCCCCATTCAGAACTTATCTACAAACTCGGGCACCAGGGTCAACCAATATGAATGGTTCAACTCATAAAGAGCTACCTTAAGGACAGGACTTTCCTAGTTGAGGTGGATCACCACAGCTCTAAGGTAAAAAAACTCCACGCAGGAACGCCCCAAGGGGGAGTCTGGTCACCTGACTTCTGGAATCTGTACACAACAGACTTCCCTACTAACCCCAACACCAATCTCTACCAATATGCCGATGACACGGCCATCCTGTCAACAGGGAAATCAGAACAAGAAGCAAAAGAGAATGCAGAAGATCACCTCGAAGAAATCAGACTCTGGCTCCAGAAATGGAAAACGCAGACTGACCCCGCTAAGAGCAAAACCATCTGCTTCGGCAATCGGAGAAGACAAACTGGCCCAAAATTCGGTGCCACAACCATACAACTAGTAGAAGAATTCACCTACCTGGGCATCACAATAGATAGGCAACCTACCTTTTCAAGCCACGTCAAGAACACCATCAACAAAACGAAGCAAAAACTCATCATCCTGAAAAAGTACTTCAAGAGCGCCAAGATCACTCATGCAGCCAAAACAACATTATATAAAACACGGACGAGGAGATTAACATATGCATTGATGCGTAAGTAGACGTACTCTCAGAAAAATGTTTTCTTAAATTAAGAATAGAAATAGTTTTGCTCTAGTTTTTCTTGTTTTAAGTATAACTTTCTTGGTTGAAACGCTGGTTTATACTTGAAATAAGAAATGGTATTCTTCAACGAAACATATGATTGGGTTGAAACACATGGTTAATTTTAGAATACGCTATTCTTTAAACAAGTGAAGTTTGATTAAATGAAGAATATACAAAGGCTTAGGAGGTCCAACGCTTGGGCGGCAGGTTGGGACCCAGAAAACTACAAATATAGTACTCCGGAGAAGCCGAAAGCGGAAGTGAGAAGTCGTAACGGAGAAAAACGGTGGACAAAGTATGAAAACTCGCGTTTTCCGAACCCCGCTCTTCAAAAAAATCACTCGATTTCTGATACATTGTGCTGCGTTCTTCTTCGTTGCGACTTCTGACTTCTGTTTCGGGATTCTATTTAGGCCAAATCGTTGGTGCATCTAGAGACGGGCGCCGCGCCGGTACGCCACGCCGCCGGCTTTGAACGGCACGCTGCCGCCGCCGAAGAAAATACAACGGCGCGGCTTGGATTCCAATGACACCTTATCTCCGTGCCGTTTTCCTTCTCACTTTCCTATTTCCTACGCGAGCCAGCTCGCCAACCTAGCCTACTACTTCCGATCGCCTGGTGTGCCGTGTTCAGATTTATTTTTGTATCTAAATATGCCCTTAACATGTACGAAGCACTAGATTCTCGTCTTGTTTCCCGCTCAAATACAAGTGAAATTCCGACATGGACAAGCCGACTGGCCGCCGGGCTGTATTTCCCTGAACGCCGCCGCCGATGGGAAATTTAACGGCGCCCATATACAGTTCTATCCCGCTGCCGAAGCGATATGTCCTCATCTATTCAGCGCGCAGGGAATAACCCTTTAGCCAGAGTCGGACTGGCTGTGGCTATGAGTGCGAGAGAGACGTCAGTTGGCAGCAACAATGCTGTCTCGCCACCTTGCCACCACCACACCACCACTCCCCTCGCCCGCGCCGGCTCGCTCGCCCGCCGCGCCGCTTCGCCCGTCTCGGCTCGTCTGGCTCTCCGCGCAGTCCCCGCAGCCACGCCACGCCAGTCAGTCTCAGTCGGTCGTCGAGGGCAGACGCGTCTCGACTCGTGCGGTGCCGGTGCGGTTCGGGGTGAGCATCAACAAGATGTGGGGAGAGGAAGACGATACATCGGACGGACTCAGAAACCTGCTGGAGCTGACGGGGCTTCGGCAGTTTCAGGAACATTTGCAGAGTAAGTACGTGAAGATGCGAGTCTAGTCGCATGCCTGCTGGATCCAACTTTGTCCTAACATCGCGAGGCAGTTTCCAAGTTCTGTTGAGTCTTTTCTTAGTCATTATTTAAAAACTTGATCGCGTGTTCCGCCTTTGAGGCCGTCCATAAGGTACGTGCGTGGTCGAGTGGGGAGGGAGGTAGGTCGGAAGCGGACTCAAACGGACGTAAAGGGGGGGGGGTGAAAGCGGACTGAAACGGACGTGGGGGGGGGGGGGGGGGGGGTTGAAAGCGGACTCAAACGGACGTGGGGGAGGGGAAGGGGTTGGTTGGTTGGTATCAGTCTAAGAGACGCTCTCCGTCTCAACTGGAGGGGGCGTTAGCCCCCCGTTCTCGACTAAGTTACGCCTGACGGGGTCGTGACTCCCGCCAGGGTGGTCTCGCCCGCTTCGTGGTGCGCCCGTGTCGTATGAAGGACAACCCCAGGTGGACACCACTCCGTCGGGGTCCTAGACCGCTGTAAGGGAAAGGGTAGTGGTTTTGGTTTCCGGCTCACCCGCCCTCCTGGCGGGGGGCGCAAAGGTCTTCGTCAGCACCCGCTTCTTTTTGCTCCGCGTACTCCGTGTCTTCGTCCCGTTTCTTCGTTTGTCTGGCCGATACGACCGAAGTTTGGGCTCCTAGTTCCTTCTCCGTCGCGCTGCTTGCGGGTTCTCGGTTTGCTCCATGGGGGGGTAGAGACGTCCGGACGACCGCCCGTTTGCTACTCGGGCGGTTATCGAGAGAGTCCCCTCGTTCTATTTTGATGTTTTAAGTTTGTGCAGTACTAGGGTATGGCTTCGCTAATCGCCCAACTTATCAAGTGTTCAGCCGTTTTATTTTTGTTTTGCTTCCACTGTCCGGTCTGCGCGACTCCCCTTTATAGGGTATTCCGCTGAACCCTAGAACGGAAGTGAGAAGAAGGCAAGAAGTACAAACGGATGGGCGAGGGGAGACGTGTTGGACGGAAACGGACACAGTCCCACCTCCCCCCTCACCCATCTTTTAGTACTCCTTGCCTTCTTCCTACTTCCGTTCTGGGGTTCAGCGGAATACGCTATTGCGTCCGTCATTTGTGTGGATGGCTGGCTGGCTTGTATGTAGTTGGGACAACGAAAGGGCGCCTTTGTTTTTTATTATGGCCGTTTTTGATTAGTGCTCATAGCTACTGTTCCTTCTTTCCAGAAAATGGGGTTGATGGAGTCGGTTTCCTGGAGCTGACGAGGCGGCAAATCCAGAACTTGTTTCCTCCAACTGAATTCCCACCAGGAGTCCCATTGACTTTCGAGCTGAAACTCAACAAGTTTTTGAAAAGCACCTCAATGGTAAGTGAAATTGTTAAGGTTTTTTCCTTTCCTATCAGTTTTAGGGAGGTTGTGTGTGTGTGTAATCAGTGTATTTGGTTGTATCAACAGGATGTTGGTGGTTCATCTTCTGAGGGTGAAAAGTCTCAGCTTAATGTATCACCTGTGTCCACTGCTGCACCTGAAACGAGCATATCACCTGTGTCCACTGCTGCACCTGAAACAACTCCAAGACCAAGAGTGCAGAGGAAACGTAGAAGTCAGCAGCTGAGTGATACTGAGTCAGATCCTGACGACACAGATGTAATGGTGAGTTAATGCAAAGAAATGTTTATCAAAATCTTGATTTTTGAAAGAGTGGCATTCTCAATTTTCACGACAATATTAGAGACTTCTATGTGTCATAAGATTTTTGCTGAAGTATATATATAATTTTTTTCTTTCTTGCTACTTTCTCAAAGTTTCTATTGTAATTGTTTTTACATATTAGAAATCAAACAAAACGATCCTTAACTTTTTAACTTTTTTTTGCAACAATTATGCAAAGAAAACCCGATTGCATATTGTTGTTTTTATCCTCCCGACGAAGGTAAACTGTATATCTCTTGATCCCCCTCCCCACCTCTTCTGTCTCATTCTCACCTCCTGCCCCTTTCCTTCTGTCTTTGCCTCTGTCACTCTGTCTCCCCTTCTCCATGTGTATCTCTGCCGCTGAACTTTTGACTCTGTCTCTCTGCCCCCACCTCACCACCGTCTTCACTTTCCCCAGTGGGAGGGTCAATTATTTGTAAGTACCCCCGCCCCTCACCCTATCCTAATATTCAAAGTAAAACTATAGGTATCTCCTAGTGTTGCCATGTATTTTAGAGGTGGTAAGACAGAGTTAGGGATAAGAGATGGGAAGGGGGGGGGGAACTAGAGGAGAGGGAGGGGGAAGAGAGATGGAGGGAGGGGGAACAGGAACACATGGAGTGGAAGAGAGAGGGAAGGGGGGGGGGGGTCACCTTTCATTCTTCACATATATTACAGAATAAATTGTGGGTATGTCTTGAGTGTTGCAAATAAGTATTGTCTGACACTACTTAATCTATTGTGTCTTACAGGTGAACAGCTCTAACTCAGGTCCTGATGACGAGCAGTCTAAGGAGCTGGGAGCTACTCATGTTCAACCGTTAGTTGATGTTGGCCAGGTTGGATGCCAGAGAAGGGTCAAATTCAGAGCTGACAAGTGCATAGCTGAATTAGTAAGTGTTACAGTTCAATTTATGTTGTTCGTGTTTCTTTCAATGTTTCACAGTGCATAGTAATTTCAATTTCTTGTTTTTTATTCCAGGATCTTGCAAAGCTTCTTAATGAGGATACGATTACATCTTGTGTGTTTACGAGGTTCCAAAATAATAATAAGAGGCTCGACGATTCGGACAGGGGGCTGATTCTGAACAAAGTGGTGCCATGGCTCCTTACACAAACAGAATTGTAAGTTATTAACATAATTTTCTAGAAGTGCTTTAACTGCAAATGATTCATTGTATTTATCTATTTACTTCTTCCTTCTCTCTTTTATTGTAGTCCAACACATCAACAGTATGAAAATCTAACTGTTAAGATATGTAAATTGTTCCCATCAGAAAAGGTATTTTTCAGTAGTGAATATTTTCTGTGCTGCTCAATATATTTTTTATGAGCATGATAAGCATCTCTAAAATTTTTACTTGATTCTCCTCTAGGCCTCAACTTGGTTTGCTGCTCCCTACACTGAAAGCATTTCTCAGAGGTGTGCAAAAGGGAAGGTGTATGACAGAGTCAAAAATGCTAAGACTTGTCTTCGAAACAAAGGAGCGCTCCCTCGAGGTAAAAAATCCAGTAAGGAGGGCAGGTTGCCTTCTGTCACAGGTAAATTTTATGGAAATTTGAGATCAATTTTTTTTCCTATATTGTGCTCCTAATTGTGCTCTAATTAAATTTTAGTGACTGGCACTAATGAAGAGAATAATGCAGTTGAGTGGTTGAAACGGAATTTTGAACCTCTTGAGCAAGTCCAGCTGCATTGGCGGATGTGTGCCAACCTAAGGTTAAAAGGCCTCTTTCTGGATGAAAAGATGACACCAGCAGTTTATGTTGACAAATGGTTTAACATTCTAAAACTGCCTAGCTCATTTCAACTGGAATGTTCCTTCTTGCAAGTTGTGTGCATTGGTGCGTGTTGTGATTTTCTAATTCACATTAATATAATTCTGTCAGGTCCTGGATGACTTTGAAATCCTTCCGGATGTAATGAAGGATCAGTATGAGAGCTTACGAGGGAAGGGCAACAATTTGATGGCCAACTGGCTAATGTTTTCTTCATATGTTAAGAAATTATTGGAGTATCAACTTATTGAGCGCCCCAATTGCCCTGACAAGAAAGTATTTCAAAAATTTAAAGCCTCAATGGATTCTGCAGGTGACAATGAAGGTAAGTTTAACTCCAGTTAGACTTGATATACTGTAGGTGCCTTTACTTAACCAGCTGACTAAGTTCATATAATATCTCATTGTAGCTGAAAAGGATTTTGTGGTTTTGCAAGTCCTGCCAGTACTCTGCAAGCTGAAATCAAGGGTCAAGGTTGGGAGAGTAACTCTGAAACCCTCATCTGACGAAGCACGATCTGCCTTCATGCTACATGTTCCAGTGAGTATGGGTTCCAAAGTGCATTTAGTGGATTCTGTGTCTGGCTGTTTTGGTTGGTTTTGCTGTGCAGTAGTCTGTTCTGGGGGAGGGGGTAATTATCAGTGCTAGTCTTAAGTCATATGTACAAACAGCTTAATTGATTTTCTAATGGTGACTGTCTCATGATGCATCTGAATTGAGAGGGTGGGAGGGGAAGGGGTAGAACGGGCTGGATATATTTGTTCAAATTTGCCATCTGTTGTATTTACCAACACTATGGCACCACTTGGGCAATCAGATAATGAGTGTACTTTCTGCTGCACTTTGTCCCTAAGCCAGTGTTAGTTCATTTCCATATCTTTAATCCATTTCTTTAGATGAAAAAAGAAATTTTTTTTTTTTTTTAAATTATTTATTCAACGTGATATGCCTCATAACTGAAACTTTTATATTGCAGGGTGCTGCAGACTTCCAGGAGGCTAAAAAGAAGCGGGTGGAGAGGTACCTACAGTTCGGAGCCCCCATTCAGCCATACATTGCAACTGTTGGAGGAGAAGGTGAGAATTCCACCAGAGCATCGTATGTCATCGTCAACGAAGTGCCATGGAGAATGACGAGCATCACATCAGCTCTTGATGTTTTAAGACCTGTTTTTCTCTGAATTGTGGTTACCCACCTGAAGCGGAACATATCTGGCTGCTACTGCAGAGTGCTTTATATGACATTTCGCTGCCTGGTGATAAGCACATAACTACAGTTTCTGACTTTCTGGAGGGCTTAGATGCCCATAAAGCAGCTCAAGCAAATAATCAGTAATGAATCTCATTGCTATTTAGATTTTTTTTTTTAAATTTCATATGATTGTTCTTGTATCATATTGTTTTGTAAGATTTCTAAATGTTTTACTATGTACCAAACAGCAGCTAAGCAAATAATTACCTAGTCATGAATCTACTTGGTATTTAGAATCTGTTGTTTTGTAATAGTTTTTATTTTTTCACCATGTTTTTGTGCTCGGAGTGTGTGAAGCGCACAGCGTTTTCTGATGGCAAGGCATTTTTAGCCCATTTTAACTTTTATCACTCAGACATTGTAAATAATGGTTCGTTGACTTGCTGTTTTTCTAATTGCAGTAGAAGCTATTCAAATTACAATAGTTTTATGAAACATGTTAAAAGTCATAAGGTAATTGCCCCTCCTACTATTATTAACAGCAATGTAGATGCTAGTCAAAATATAGAGGGTAATGCAGGAAGTATAGAGAGTGAGCACATTGAACCAATTGTTGATAATGTGAAGGTGGCACCTGATGCAACCTTTCCTGAGAATAGTTTGAGTTTTGATAAGGCTTTGGCATCCTCTGTTATTTCCTTCATTGCTGATCTCTATGTCTACAATTTAACAGATGCTCAGATTCAATTTATTATTGATAGTCATTTGCGGCTGTTGGGTGGTGGCTTCCTTAAGATTTTAAAAGATAACATTGTTGGTTTACTCTCTAGAGCAGAGGAGGCTAAAGTCATCACATCAGTGGAGGTAAATGATGTATCTCTGATGTTGGACTCGTGCCAAGATATGTTAAAGGGGTTTGAGACTGAGCACCTTAGGTTTAAAGAATTTAAAAACTCAGGTGCGTATGTGAAACCAGAAGAGTTTGTAATTGGCAATGCTGTAGAACTTAGAAATAAAAAGGGTGTCCCCATACCTGTGCCAATAGCTCTTACGGGTCAGTTTGTTCCATTTCGGTTTGTCTTGAAGGGTTTCTTAGAATTGCCGGGTGTTTGGAATCAAATCCAGAATTATGTGAGTTACTTAGAAACAACCAAAGATTGTGGGAAAATAGAGAACCTAGTTCAAGGATCACTGTGGCAAAATAGAATCAAACCATTATTTGAGGGACAATTAGTTTTGCCACTGACATTCAACTTTGACGACTATGAGACTAACAAAGAATTGGGATACCATACTCTTGTTCATAAACTGGGTGCTGGATATATAAGAATTGCATGTCTTCCTCCACAGTTTTCAGGTACTTTAGAAAATGTTTTCCAAGCTGTGTTGTTTCATTCATCTGATCGTGATCAAGGCAATGCTAAAGCTTTCCGAAAAGTTGTGACAGAGTTGAAATTTTTAGAGGAGGAAGGCATAACTATTGTAACAAGTGAGGGTGTTTATCATTTGTACTTTTCATTGGTATTAGTGGAAGGTGATAATTTGGGTGCAAATGGTATCTTAGGGTTTGTGGAGTCATTCAGTGCCAACCGCTTTTGTCGTATATGTTCTGAACATATTAAAGTAACAAAAAGGCAAACTGTACTTGACCCAACTAAGTTGAGAACAGAAGAAGGCCATCTCAGAGATGTAGCACTTCAGAATGCTACCCGCACTGGTGTCAAGGACATTTGTGTATTTGATGAACTAAAATCATTTAAAGTTGCAGTAAATAGACATGTTGATATCATGCATGATATGGATGAAGGAGTGTGGAGATATGTTATGTTCAAAATTGTCAAGTACCTTTATGGGAAAAAAAGGTTTGATATTAGGTATTTAAATGATCTCATCCAAGGTTTTATGTATGGATGTAATGATAATGGCAACAAACCTCCTGCTATCTCTGAGAATGATCTGACTGACAAAAAAAAGAACAAACTTAAAATGTCTGCGAGTGAATCTCGTTGCCTAGTCAGGTACTTTGGACTTATGGTTGGCCACCTTGTGTGTGAGGAAGACATGGAAGTATGGAACTTGTACCTCAAAGCACGTGAAATAGTAGATATTGTTACTGCACCTGTTGTATTTACAGATGATTTACCAAGACTTACAAATTTGATCTGTGATCATCATGCTGACTATTTACGTCTTTTCAAGGAACCTTTGAAGCCCAAGTTCCATATTCTATTGCATTATCCTATGTTGATGGAGTCGATCGGGCCTCTTGATGCTGTTTCTTGCTACAGAACTGAGTCAAAGCACAAGGAGGGAACTGACAGAGCTAAGTCATGCCACAGCAGAATAAACCTACCATATACAATTATGAAAAGGCAGCAATTGAAATTAGCATGTAGGTTGTTATCAGGCCGTGGCCTGGTTTCGAAATTTAATTATTCTAAGACCACCGTTTTAAGAGCTCAGAATTTAAGTGGGTTTATGTCTTTTTCCGATTTGTTACCAGAACCATTCTTAGTTTGTCCGGTCACTACTGTAAAATTTCTCAAAATCAATGGTGTGAGGTATGAAATTGGTTCTGTTGTTGTTCCAGAGATGGATGATACTTCCCCATTGTTTGGTCAAATTCATAGTATTATTATTGATGGTACAGATGCTTTTTTTGTACTAAAACTTTATCATACCATTGTTTTTGAGAAATTTTACCATGCTTACTCTGTTGAGTCAAGTGGAGAGTGGCTGTTTGTCAATGTTAAAAGACTGAAAACTTTTGCAGCCACAGTTCTACGTTCTTTTCAGGGCAAAACTTTAGTGTCATTCAGATTCCAGCTGAAATTTTAACTAGTTATGTCTCTTGTTCATTTTAAGTAAGTTGAATCATAACAGAAGTTTACTGCAAATATTTAACTGTTTCAGTAGGATCTCACTTTTGTAATGTCTATTAAGCTCCATTTGTACTTAAGTTGATGTTGTATTAAGTTTCTGTTGTATAATATTTCAACCTGTATTAGTTCAGTTACTTCTGTTATGTGCGTATGGGAATTGGAATGGAGGAGACGTTCTGAGGATCGTGATTTATTGCGAGTGCACTCTAGCAAGGTTCACAACAGACTGAGGCCAGGAGGCCTCCTTGGTAACCGGCTCGGGAAGTCTCTACAGTGTTTAGAATAAGAGTATGAGAGAGTATGGTCGGAGTGAGTCCTTAGGAAGATGGCGGCTTGCATGCCAGTGACCAGAATGGGTTATGTTTACTTTTTAATTGCATAGGACCATAACATCACTCCCTCCTAAAAAGAAAAGTAAACTTCCCGGCCTTACAATAATTGACTTTATACTGCATTTTTCTTTGAAGTTCTGGAAGTTCTAGAAGTGTAGACCTGTGAAAACCCTAAGTACCAGACTCCCACCTACAACGGCTTGTCTAAGGCGTCCAACCCTTGACAGGGAATCCAGTACTATTCTACACCTCAATACTTCAGCGTATTGTCAACAACATTTTCTCTTCGGGCCCACTTCCACCACAGTGTGGGTGTAGCCTTTCGGATACTCTGTCGAGACGTGAGGGGTAGGATCAACTAAGAGAAGGGTTAGTATTCCTGGAATGGAGATGATTTCGCCTGAAACACACAACACACATCTCCCACAGTATTTACTTTTACCAGCGCCTACCCAATCCTTGGGGTGGCTTGTCCTCATCCCTCTAACTATTATAGGGAATGCCTCGATGCCATCCTAGTCCAAATTTTAATCTAAGCCTACCTAATGGCATCACTACTAATCTCTTACTGCTAAGGATCCCTAACACCAGTTTTCATTTAACTTAACTTTTAAAACCGCTCAACTGCTTGTGGACTGCAGTAGTTGGACCTCTGGGACACCATCATCTCAGTAGTCAGTAGTACGGACCTCTGCGTAGTTGCTAAAGTTTTCTAAAAGGAAGTGTTTGGAAATGGGAACTGGGACGTTGGTAAGATTTTACTCTTAATTGTATTCTCTTCGAGTCTGCTGTCGCAGGTTCATTCTCAAAATGAAAGTCGTTATTAGTTTTAAACTAACGAACAATATATTTATTTATTTTATCACTCTTTTAATCTGCCCAGTAAGTAGTCTGGCAGGTGGGGCCGTTAACTTCTGGAGGGTCTTCCTTGCAATCAGGCATGACTGTGAAGAGCCACGTATAAAATTTCGGCCTTTGTTTATTTCTTACCACCAACGCATAGCGTTGTGGTCTGCTGGCTCCTTGGTCCCAACATGAGACTACGTATAGCGAGCGCCTCTCCGGAGGGGGACCGCCATCTCCGGCCTTCACCTCAGTCACGTCCACTCGTGTGATGACTGCATAGGGAGTACAAGGGGTGGAGGACACTAGTAAACCTAGTAGGGGGTATTTACGATGGTCGTGCCATGTTTTTAAAACTCACTGTTACTAAGGGGAAGTCCCCATTCACTTTCGGGATCCATTTTGTCAATCGGTTTCCCTTTTTCCTTCTTTTCACCGACTTGAAAGTTTGGATTTAAAACTTGTTCAGGTTTGGACGGATGACGGATGATTTGTTGTCCTCCGTCGTTCTTGACAACCGTTTCTTAGGTTGAGAGTTGTTTGCTTTAGCTTTCGTACTCGGTCAGCTTATCCGCGTTCGAGTTCGTAGTTCAGTTGTTTTTCGCGCCATATGGCAAAAGGGCTACCACCTTCCGCATTGGAATGGGAGTTGGCGGGGAGCTTTGCTCTAGGTAGGGGTCCGTGGTCTATTGGGAGCTGGGTTCAAACTTCTTTGAAGAAGAGTTCCCAGATGTTAGTCAAACGACAGATTTTATCAAATCAGTCATCACTGGAATAATTGATCCATGACTGGGAGTTGAACCGGCTACATTCCTCACCCGACGCGACACTCCTACCAACCAGGCCACAGGTGGTTGTGAGGAACGAAGTGACGTCTTTCCCTCTTGAAGCACCGAGGCCGTCTCCAGTATTTATTTTGACTTGATCAGTCTGAGTTGTTCTGACTCCAGTGGTCGTTTAGCTTTTCTGATTGGTCGGCCATGTTAGCGTCGGTACGCGGAGTGTTGGTGTATCAAAAGTGGTGAGTAATATTTCTCCTTTACTGATTGCTTTCCTTTTTCCATAAACAGTCAAGTTCATTTAAATAATAATTGTCTCTCTTCCTCCCTTCGAAAAAGGTATTGTGTGTGACCATTTGTTTTGTTTTAGGTTTAACAAGTACTTCAGCACAGAGTGAGGTTGGTCCCCAAACAGGCTCATTGAGTACTGCAGTTAGGTTATCGGACAGGCCAATTAGTTCAGTGTTCAATATTTCAAAAGAGGATTTCAGGTATCAACAGTAACACAGGTTTGTGGTTAAGGCTTTTATTAATTTACTCTTAACCTTAAAAGGAAAAATCATGGCATTAGGCAATGGGGCAATTAGCACTTAGCAGTCACCGGTGCTAGTAGTCCTCCAGGAACGGGAACGGCTTCGGGGGTTCGGGCAGAAAGGCAGCCGCCTCTCTCGCAGCCTGAAGTTCTAGCGGCAGCTTCTCACCTTTCTTGGGTGTTTTCAGGTAGAGTCGCTGCTGGGCCGCTGTTGCTGCAGCCTTCATCTGCCGTTTGGAGGGCCTCTTGCAGTCCTCGATCGTGTGGCCTCTACCACCGCAGTTCCAGCACCGTAGTTTGGCTGGTGGCTTTGGGGCTGTTGTGACAGTTGTCTCGACTGCCACTATCGCTGCCTCTGGCGGTGGTTTCTTGGGCGCTCCGTCGAGGTCTAGATCAGCTTCTGAGACTTCTAGCTGCAAGATGTCCTCATCCGGCAAATTACTGGAGGGCTGTTCTGCTTCTACCATATCAACCCACGACATGTTGGTGAGTCTTGACTGCTGGACAAAACTCATTATTTCTAAGGCGTCGTCAATTTCGGCGACCTCACGACTGATTTCTTCTTTGTCCATTTCTTGATCAATCGGTTTATCCAAGAAATCAAATTGAAGAGTTTGCCGGGCTTCAATTCCCTCTGCAGTCTGCTCACTCATTTGCCTTCTTAGCCGCTGAGCCCTATCGCGTTCCTTTTGGCGTTGATCCGCTTGCCACTTTGCCTTTGCCTTTTCTGCCGATTGCAGAAGTTTCCTTTTTATTTCGTTTTTACCTGAGTCCATTTTTCCTATGTCTCAGTTTCTCTTTTTGGTTCCTGTTGTTGCAGGAATCCAGGGTGACGGCGCTACCCTCAACAGTGCCACTTGTGCACGGGGTAATGGCGGCCGCCAGGCTATACCCCTTGCTTGGGCGCCATCTTGACGCGGGGTAGCCACTTGTCGATGGTCGGGAGTATTGATGGGAGATGGTCTTAAACGATTTCTACCACCTCCACATCGACCCAGTTCAGCCAGGCGCCGACATGGTCCGTTTTTGGATTTGTTGGGTATGGTGCCAAACGGTCCATGTGGACAAACTGGGACTTCTGGGTGTTGTCGTCTTTTATTAAGGCGTTGCAATCGTTAGCAATTGCGGTTACCGTATATGGGCCAGTCCATATTTTCAGTAACGCCTTAGACTGTCCCTTTTTCCGGGCGTCGTTGAAAAGGTAGACCTGATCTCCTGGTTTGAATGGTGCAAGACTGGCAGTTAAGTCATACTGCTTTTTCATTTTTCTTGCAGCTGCTCCATTCATTGTGCGGACTTGGTCATGAATTTCCCTAAGGATGTCACGGACCTGATACGGGTAGGCTTCCATGTCTGGTTGGAAAGGTGGAGCCTCCCTTTCTCCGCACAAAGGTGTCCTCATTGGGGCACCAAACAGGATCTC
The DNA here is from genome assembly GCA_038380765.1 of Odontothrips loti. Classification (NCBI taxonomy): domain Eukaryota; kingdom Metazoa; phylum Arthropoda; class Insecta; order Thysanoptera; family Thripidae; genus Odontothrips; species Odontothrips loti. The sequence continues at coordinate 1,222,026 of CM076247.1, read as the reverse complement.
ATAGGGTGAAAACCCATGGACAGAGCTCGGCAAATTTCTGTAAGCCTGGGTTATGAAAGGTAGCCATTTAACCCAATCATTGCCAGCTGTGTTACATAATCGCTTGAGCTGTGTCTTGAGCGTTCGGACCCACCTTTCTGCTTTGCCATTTGCAGAAGGATGTCTGGCAGTCGTCCGTCGCTTCTTTACATGGTAAAGGTCCAAGATGGTGTTATAAAGGTCTGAATCGAAAATCTTAGCCCTGTCTGTCATGACAGAGATAGGAGAGCCAAACACTGAGAAAACATGTGTTATCAGCTGCTCTGCGATTTCCTCAGCCTTTTGAGTTTTCAAAGGTAGGGCAACAGGCCAACCTGAGAATGCTTCGATGGCGACCAATATAAATTTATACCCTGAATCTGTTACAGGCATTGGTCCGGCTGTGTCAATATGCCATCTGCCATGAAGAACACCTTCTCGGAACAACTTCAGGGGTACCCTGGTTTTACCCTTCAGAGGACCTTTATGGCGCCTGCAATCCTCGCAGTCGTTAAGGATTTGGGCGACGTCCTCTCTCATTCCAGGCCACCAGAAGAATCGTCGTAAGTACAGGAGTGACTTGGTATGTCCAAAATGGTTGGTAGCTCCCAACTGTTCATGGTACATTTTAACCGTTGCCTCTCTATGTTTCCTGGGAAGGATGAGGCGTAGGGTTTCCTTTTCCAAGTCTCCTGTCTCATGATGAATTCTTTTCCACAGGAGTCCACATTCCATTTTCAGAGACTTAAATAGATGCCACAGCGTTCTGGTGTGATTGCTGTACTCTATTATCTCCTGGAAGTGGGGTCTTTCCCCGTCTTCCACAGCTACAAGGATTGGCATGATGTCCTCATCTAGCCTTTGATCCTTGGCCATTTGGACAGTGGAAACTCCTTCCGGCACGATAGTCACCCAGTTTAAGAAAACTTCCTCGGACCTGGCAGAGATGGTTTTTCTGTTTTCTACCTGGCACGAGTTGCATCTTGCGACACAGCGTTTCCATTTGGCTGGTGCTTCTGCCGGGTGAAAGTGGAACATGGTGACTGTCATGTTGGTGTCTCCGAAAACTTCGTTAAGCAACTTGACTAAGGTTGCTGGCTCTATTTTATCAAGCCCACACGAAAATTCAGGTAGACACCACTCTTCGATTTTATTTTCCAGGAGCCACTCCTTTAGGGTTTGGAGGGCTTCTTGGACTCCTTTGGCTGTTGGCTTATGAAAATGCCTTTCCTTTGTAATGACATTGACTATGGTTCTATGACCCCTTTCAATTGCCACTATTCCAGGACATGTCCGCTCCTTCCTGCGGAACTCCGCTTGTAGGCCAAAGTGTTGGTCTAAGTGGAGTGCTAAGCCTCTCCCAAACTGACCGTCCCGACTGACTGCGTGGACCAATGGCCAGTTGGTGGGGCTTTGTAAAATGGAAGCGTCCTGGTGTAAAAGCTGGAATCCACTGGAAGATCGAATTCTACTGGCCTCTGCATCTCGTGCCTCCAAGGTGCAACACTTCTTGCAGTCTGGATTGCACGGTCTGTCTGGACGCCGACTGAGAGCGTCCGCATGGCCAATACTGGTTCCTTTTTGGTAGACTACCTGGAACTTGTAAGGTGAGAGTCTTTCTAACCACCTTGCCAGCATGCCCGATGGGTTTTTGAAATTCTTTAACCATTGCAGGGCGGCGTGATCGGACTTAACTTGGAACGGAGCTCCAGCCAAGTAGAGATGGAAAGCTCTAATCGCTTCCACCAGGGCCAGCAGTTCCCTGTGCGTCACACAGTAGTTCCGTTGGGCTTGGGTCAGGATTTTCGACCAGTATGCGATCGTGACGTCCTTTCCGTCCTGCTCTTGAGAGAGGACTGCCCCTAGTCCGGTCAGACTGGCATCTGTGGTCAGAGTGAAGGGCCCCTTTTCTAGGTTTGGGGTGCCCAGGATGGGTGCAGAGGTGAGTAGCTGTTTGATCTTATGGAATGCTTCGTCACATTCTGTTGACCATTCAAAGCTGACTTCATTCCTCAGCAGTCGGAAGATTGGGGTGGCTGTAGTCGCCAGATGTGGTACATATTTGGCATAATATTGTACCAGCCCCATCCATGATCTTACTTCAGCCTTATTCTGAGGTTGGGGCCAATGGGTGATTTTGTCAACCTTTTTGCTGTCGGTCTTGACACCAGCGGCCGACAGCTTGTGTCCCAGGAAAGACACTTCAGGTTGGAACAGATCACATTTCTTGGCTTTTAGTAACCAACCTCCGGCTCTGCACCTATTAAACAGCGCCGTTAATCGTTGCAGCATCACCTGGAAGTCTTCTCCGGCAATGCATACGTCATCGATGTAAACGGCCACTGCATCTCCGAGGTCATTTTCTGGGGTAGGCTCCTCTGCTCTGGTGATAAGCCTGTCCGCACATTGCTGGAAGGCTCCAGGGGCCGCAGAGAGCCCAAAACCCAGCCTGGTGTACTCGTACTGTCTGCTTGGCAGACTCAGGTCCTCTGGAAGGATTACTGCCGTTTTCGGCACATCGTCAGGGTGTACCGTTAGGTGATGGTACCCATGGGCCAGGTCGAAAGAATGGTACATTTTCCGGCCTCCCAAGTGCTGGAGCAACTCCTGTGTTCTAGGTATGGGAGCTGCAGGGACCCTCGTAATGGCATTGAGAGCCCTGTAGTCCACACAGACACGGACCTCTCCAGTCTTTTTGGGTACACAGAGGATGGGTGAGGCCCAGGCTGATTGGCTTGGCCTGATCGTTCCCATCTTCAGGTATTTCAGGAAAGTTTCTCGTACTTCCTGTCGATAGTGAAGTGGAACTGGACGTGCGTTCATTCTGATAGGTGGATGGTCACCTGTATCAATTCTGAACTGAAGCCATGGACAAGTACCAAAGTTGTTGTTGTCTGGGGCAAACACGTCATAGTGCTTTCTTAGCACTTGCCTCAATTCCTCTCTCTGGCCGTCACTGAGCTGTTTGCTGCGACTGACCAGGTCCTCTAAGTCAAGGGGTAAGTTTTGATTTTGGGGCAAGGGTGGTTTTCGTGGCTTGGGGTCCCATTCTACCCCACAGAAAGGTTTCACGACATGTTCAGTAGTGGCGCTGAATGCGTGTCCTTCCTGTTCCTCTTCCCCCTCGGGAAAGTAGCCACAGCCCCTGTTGTCAAAATTCGTGGGGGTCAATCCAGAGTATTCCAGGGGGTGTAGGAGGTATACTTCCCCTATCACCGCACACTTTGGAATTGACTGACAGGTGTCTCCGATGTTAACGAGAGTCACTGTCATAGGTGCATTAATGCATGGCACCACCCCTGATTGGGCAATTACACTGGGAGACAGTTTAGTTATCAGATTTTCTGATATTGGGTTTGAAACAAACAGCCCCAATTGGACTGGTCCAATGTTAAAGCCTCTGGTTGATGTTTGTTGCTGGCTTTGTTTTTCTTCACCAGCTGGCGAGTCCTGTGGCGCACCGAGAGAAACAACCCGTGTGGACAGTACGGGCGCCTCCCCCATTGATGCACCTAGTCCTCCTCCAGACTGCGTGGCGCTAGACACTTCTAGCTCATCAGCATTGACATCTGCATCCAGATTTGTTTTGAGCTCTCGCTCAACATTAGGCGTTAACAAAACCTTGGTATTTGACCTTACCACATAGTAGAGTTTACCACTATTAAAGTCTCCCAAGTGTTTGGATGGGCCCTGTTGGAAAGGGACCACTAGATCTGCCCCTAACCGCATCTCTCTCTTTCGGCAGGAAATGACTGCGTCGAAGTAATCAAGGAAATTATATCCCAGTAGATCTTCTTCGATGTCTGCCTCGTAAATCGGGTATTTGAAGGTCATTCCCTGGATAATGACCTCCGTCCAGACAGGACCGTACAGACGTGTCCTGTGCGAAGTGGCACTCTTCAGGCGCAACTTGGCAACTGGTAAGTCCTTTCGACGGTGTTTGAAAACTGTGATGGTGGCCCCTGTGTCCACCACAGCCCGCGTCGTTTGTCCGACCACCTGACACTCAATGATGGGGGCATCGGCTACTCCATCATTTTCCTGACAGGCGCTACAGGGTGCCTCCAGGGCGTCAGGGGTGGACTGGACTTCTTCGTGAAAGCAGCGTTGGGTAGTGGTGTTAACTGCCCGTTTACTGCTTTTAGGTCCGGACTCTGGAGGCGAAACTGCAGATGCACTGTGTACCTTACCAGCCTCCATGGGTAAGATACTTAGGCGTTTCCCTGGTTGGAATTGCCATTTCCAGTGTTCGAATTTCTTCCATTGTTCGGGACGAAGGGAATTATTGCATTCCCTCTACTAGGTCCGGATCCTCCGGCGTTGTTACTGCTGTTGCCGCCGTTGTTGTTGGCGTTACCCGCAAAGTGGTAGTACGCCAGGGCAGCTTGGAGTGCCTCGGGAGGGAAGTACATCCCCTGCCCGCCGTGGGAGTTGCCACGGCCGCCCCGGTTGCCGCCCCTGTTGGCGTTTCCGCCCCCACGAGCGCTCTGGAAGATTCCAGCCTGCTCGTCACGGAGTCTGAATCGACAATCGGTAAGGAAGTGCCCGATGTGATTGCAGTAGTGACACCGCTGCTCCTGTTGCTGCTGACCGCTTTTGTTGCGGCAGTCGGCCACGCGGTGGCCTTGCTTCCCACAGCCGAAGCAGGTGACTCCGGCCTCAGAGCCGCCGCGTCCGCCTCCACGGCCTCCGCGGGCTCCTCTGCTGCCGCGACCGCCACGGCTGCCCCTGCCGCCGGTCTGGGTTCCACTGGACTGGGGGTCAGTGGTCGCAACCGTCAGGGTCGGTGCCTCGGCCACAACCGTCTCCGCCGTCGCTTCTGCCACTGCCAACCGTGCCCTCTTAGTGGGGCGCTGCTGGAGGATGTGCCTATTGTAGTGATTTAAGGCATCATCAAGGGTGGTGGACGCTGACAGATCCACTGTCTGCGTTAACCCTTTGGCGAAAGCTGTCACCAAGGACTCCTGTACGTCCTCCTCGTGGTGATTTGCCATGTACTCTCGGCCGACCCGTTCCACTTCCATGGCAAATTGGCGGGGTGTCTGATTTTCCTGTTGTTGCAGGGCGTCGAACTCCACCCTGCGCTCGGCCAAGGACTTCCTGACTATGAACGTCCTGGCCAGAACGTCGTCCAGGTTGACAAAGGTCAATTCCTTATCCTGGCGCACCAAGATTTGGACGACCGTCAACGCGGTGCCCTTCAACGCCTTCAGGAGGCTGTCCCTCTTTTCGTTATCTGTCCAGGATCCTGACATGACCCTGAACTGAGCGCGATAAAGGGAATAGCACGTCGACCCGTCGTACTGGGGAGCCGTCGTGTTCCTAGGGTGTGAGTTCTGTTGGGCCAGCATTTGTGCAAGAAGTTGCATCTGCTGCTGTTGCCCTGCTGCCATTGCCGCGGTGTGTTCGCGGGTGGCGGCCGCTTGCTCCTGGGCGGCCGCGCGTGCCGCTGCTGCTGCTGCGTGGGCGGCCATCATGGCGACCGCCGGAGGCTGACATTGTCATGCTCCATGTCGACGTCGTCATTGTCGTCGGAGTTGTCGCCGTCGTTGGCGTCCTCCACGAGCCACTGTTGGCCGCGCGCCATCCCACGGCCTCGGCCTCGACGTCCGCCACGGACTCGTACACCTCGGCCTCGGCCACGCCCCCGGCCCCTTATGACAATGTCGGGACCTACCCCAGCGTCGACCATGTCGACCACGTTGACCAGGAAGGGCGCTGCTGCTGCTTCCTCTGGTGCTCCCTCAATGTGGGGATCTACCTCCATTTGCCACTGAGCCATTTTAGTTGGGCTTGTTGTGGAGGAGGGTGTTGGGTGTGAGGGAGTGTATTTATTGGCTGTGAAATAAAACCTTGAACCTTTTAAGAATTTAACTCGTCAATTCCAACACAGCTTACAGGCCTACTGGCACAGCAAACAGGTTTATTTAGAATGTGACGCCTTTACGATTTAACTGGGGCACAGCGCAAGCACAGGCCTATTTCCAGAAAATTAGGTTGGGGCACAATGCAAGCACAGGCCTATTACCAACAATTTAACTTAGCACACCAAACAGCACAGCGAACACAGGCGTATTGTCCGTAGACCGCACAGCGAACACAGGCTTGCGTTTAGCGGAGTCCGAGTGAATTTCCTATTCTACACTCCTTTTTCTCAGTTCACCTTTCGTTCGCAACCTCAATCCTTCTTCCCCTCGCAAAGAAACCTTTGGGCTACCGGTTAAACCGCTGTCACCAATTGTTATGTGCGTATGGGAATTGGAATGGAGGAGACGTTCTGAGGATCGTGATTTATTGCGAGTGCACTCTAGCAAGGTTCACAACAGACTGAGGCCAGGAGGCCTCCTTGGTAACCGGCTCGGGAAGTCTCTACAGTGTTTAGAATAAGAGTATGAGAGAGTATGGTCGGAGTGAGTCCTTAGGAAGATGGCGGCTTGCATGCCAGTGACCAGAATGGGTTATGTTTACTTTTTAATTGCATAGGACCATAACACTTCAGTGGGATTGTAATGTGTAATAGGCTCCATTTGGCAACACTTATAACCCATGAAGAAATGAATAAAACTCATTCATTTTTAGTATTCATAACTGCTTTATTCTAGCATCAATTCGGTCCTCCTCCACCTGTAATAATAATTCAGAAAATTACTGTGGCAATACCCTTGTATTGAGGCAAAACTAGGGTTCTCTAGTCAAGAATGTAATTGGTTTGCCATCCAGTTTTTAAACAAGAATCATATACTAACATTAAGTATATTATAGTCGAGTGCACCACACTCTTTGTGCTCATGGTAAAACTATTATACTATAGTTCAGAATATAATAGCTTTGCCATCAAGTCTTTAAACAAGAATTATATACTAACATTAAGTATATTATATTCAAGTATTATATATACTTCTTTCAAGACTAAATATTCTTGTCCGTATATCAATAATATAATATTCTTAAATTACAACTAAAACTCTTAATTTCAGAATACTTTTTTCTGAGAGTTCAGACCAGCCAGCGCGGGGCGGGAGGGGAGGAAGGAGCGGGAAGGGTCCTCAGCTGCGCTGCCGAGCCGAATCGACGCCTGGCTAGCGCTGGAGGCGGGCGGCGGCGGGGCAGGCGCGTAGGATGGTCACTAAAGGTGGGGGGTCCTGTGTAGCGGGTTGCCTACCCTACAGGGGTCGCTCACCTCTTTTGTGGGGTAGCAGAACGGGTAGGTGTATAAAAAATAATCCAGCATACAGAATAAGAGGAACAATGTTGCAACTTAAGCAACTCTGAGCGTTCAGATGAATTCCTACTAAACATGAGAACAAATTTGTTTGCGACAGAGTTTGCATTTTTTAGCAAGGACGCATTCAGTCAAGCTATAGATTGTGAGCAAAATTGTACCTTACATTTTCTATGGGCGCAAAACATTTAAGTGTAGCAATACTCATTGTTGGCAGTTGGGCGGCGAAGCCGGGCTGGATGAAGTGCAGCGGCGGGCCGTTTAGTGATCAAAACCACCGAACATACCTTTGAAAAAAGTGGGGGGGGGGGGCGGAGACAGGCTCCTACGCGCCCCCCCTCTCGCACGCACCGGACGACTTTCGTTCGCTCCGCTCACCGGCCCCCGGACTTACGCGTAAACAAGCTGAATTATATCGTAGGGACATTTGGACTGCTGCCGGGGCTGTGCCCCCCCCTCCCTCCTTGTGCACACCTCTGAAAAGGTAAGCCTTCAGGAGATTCTCTTTATCTCCTCAGTTTGTAAATCTTTATTTATTTTCAGATTACAACTAATTAAAAAGGAAAAGTTTTAAGAGGAGTTCTGCATTTTATGGACGTCGAGTTTGTTTTGGTTTCATTTAGTGATAATATGAATACATTCAGTGCCCCACATTCTTATGTGTCTTGAATGTGTGTGATTACTATGATCTAAATATAATTGCTTAAGATTAATACTGTTATCTTATAAAATTGCTTTTCTATACTGCCCAGCGAGCGCAGCCCCATCCAGACTCATTCAAATTTTCATATCCAAACTTAATTATTCATAATTGAGTAATGATTGTCATCGTAGGGCTCGTGGGTTCATCTCTTATGAACTGAAATCAATGGAAAGATGCTGTAATCTGTTGTCATTATGAAGACACTTGAAATGCTATCAAGTTTCTATTCAGATTTACTTGTAAAACAAGGTTGACCAGCCTGTTGCTGAAATTGTTGCATCAACCCAGTCGCCAATCGACGTCCAACGTGGTCGTCGAAACGTCGCAGTCAGCTCCCTAACTGTGCGTCATATGGACGTCTCCCATTGGCATCCCCCACGACGCCCTGCCGATGTGCGCCATGACACCTCCTCCTGACACGTTGTCGGCACGTTCCAACGACGCTCTCACGACGTGCCCGGGGGATGTCTTTTTGGCTTGTTTTCGGCACGTTCCAACGACGCCCTCGCGACGTGTCCGGGGGATGTCGTTTTGGCACGTTGTCGGCACGTTTCCACAACGTCCTGCCGACGTGCCCTCGGAACGCCCTTTTACCACGTTGCTGGCGCGTCGCCACGACGTGCTCCCGACGTGCCCTCGGGACTCCTTTTTGGCACCAAGGGCGGATTTAGAGGGGGGGGGCCTTGCCGCTTCCAGATCCGCCGGTTTGGGACGTTCACATTGGAAAATGCGGTTACGCAGGATACTACGCTATACAGGATTTGCCCTGTATCCCCTGCACCCACGCCAGTACCCGCAGTATCGGCTGTACCCATGATACAAAGCCTCAGTATCGGCTGTACTCGTGATACCGAGCCTTAGGCTGGAGTGCCAGAGGGGACATAGCCGTCCGGAGGGAAAGTGTATTCACCTGAAGGACCGAAAAATAATTGTGGTGTGCTTGACACATGCAGCAATATTGCATGATACTTGTTAGACTGCACCAAAGAAAGAACGCAAACATTACCAAAAAAAATGTTCTCAAATGGTTCTCAGAACTGATTCATTTTTAGAAAAATGGTAAAAATCAAGCAAGACCGACCATGCTATGACCAGGGAAGTGCGTGCTACCTTTTGATATGTTGTTTTCATAGAGCTTGAAACTTCTTTTAAACCTACATAGTTCACTGGGACAATTTTGGGTAAAGACAATTTTTTTTTCTTTTCCTTTAGGGTTGTCAATAAATACAGTAATCTGCACAGTAAAATTTAGTCTAAGCTTCTTCAGCTGGTCAGGTACTTCACTAGTTTTCTTGAGGTGAGGAAATAATTTTTATCACACTCAAGTTTCATCAGAGACAGTTTGCGAGGAAATCCATGCATTAATGCATCAATGGTTTGTGTTTGTTTTTTTCACAATAGCTGCCATGCTTGAGGCAAAACATAACAAAGAGACACTAATTTTAAGAAAACATTACAAAGAACACATGAAGTCAGAAAATAAACTAGACTACAACAAGCTGTACTAAAGGCAGTTTACAAGAAAATCCATAAGTCTTAAAAGTTCGCATAACTGGAAAAGGTATGAAATTTGGTACTGTACTGAGGGTATCCATACGCTCCTTATATTTATTGAAATTTTTATTAAAATATGGCTTTAAATCTGTAAGATTATAACATAGTTACATGCTTTCTTTGGTCACTTTCTGTACCTTGCTGTACCTTGACAACCTGACATAACATTTTAGTCTCCGACTTTGGTTTTATATTGATCCTGGTTTAAACTAAACATTTCAAATTGAGTTGATCTTAATCATAAGTCCTTTCATTAGCTCTGCAAACCAATGAGTAATTTATGGAGGCAATATATTAAGAGTAATCCTTTGTGTTTGTTCTGATCTTAGCCGAGCCTTTCCTCAGAGAGCGAAACCTCTGTGGAGACCATGTTCTTCCTCGTAAACTCTCTGTAATGTAATTTGAATGTAGTATAGGTTATTGCTTGAATTCAGATGTTCTTTATAAGGGTATTTCCATAAACTTACTTCCTTTTTACAATGCTTTAGCACAGGTTTCTGGCAAATTTGTAATAATGTTAATCCATAATTGTCTTTGCTCAGCATAGGTTTATACTAGGTCCTGCCTGAAAATGATGTTCTCTATTTTCAATATAATTGAGATAGGCAGACACAATATGTTTATCTTTTTGGTGGTAGAAATTATTTACTACTTCTTATAGTCTTTGCTTTCACAGTGGTCCGGTTCTCTGTGACGTCATACAAACCAACCGGCAACCGGCCGGTAGGCGCGAGGCTAGGCGGCGGGAGCCAGTGCCGTCGCAAAGTCTAGTGGAAAGGTAAAAGTTTTTAATGTTTAATCACTCACAGACAAAAGTGAGCACATATTATTTGGGTTTCATGTGATTTTCAAGTGTCGGCGTGTGTGTGGTGATGAATGCGGTGTGCGGTGCTAGCGGAATGTCACTGAAAATGCACCCTTAAAGTACATTGTATTATAGGATGACAAGATTCGTGGCCTAAAAACTAAAAGTGACGCTTTTATCTCATTTGTTTGGATATTGCATGAGAAGTGAAGTTGTCAAAATGTATAAATGCTCCGTATCTTACGTACACTATGCATTACATAATAAAATATGGGGTGTGAAAGCATTGAAATCGGAGCTGGAACCTAACCTCCTAACCTCAACTGTGAGTATTCATATATAATGTATAAAAAGTTTTGATCAGTGTTGATGGTTTTCTTTAACAAATACCTCCATTTTATGGTATTCAATGCTGAACCAAGCTTATTTTTTCTCTGCAGTTTGCTCAGGAGAAGATTCCCAGAAATAAGTTCCCAAGAGATAAGTAGCGGGACTAGACTACATGGACATTTACAGGTAGACAGAGTGTTTCTATTTGTATTGAAAACATTGAGTTGGTCAACTCCTCTAATTGATGCTCTCAATTACTTCTAGATAAAATATGGATGAGTGCTGCTCCAAGCAGAAATAGATGTTTCCGCAACCAGCAACAAAATTATCACTTCTAAATACTGCTGACAGAGCTATGATTTGGAACGATCCTTCTTGATGTTTCTCCTATATGTGTTTGATTGGGAGTTACTGAAATTAGAGGTTCAATAAATGATGCAATCCTAATTTTTTTCATTGTGCTCTTAGTGTTGTGTTTGTGAATCTTTTACCTTAATCTTTTCATTCTGTTCCAGCTTATTTTAGTGTTGCTTGAATGCAATGGAAAATACTATTCTGTGTGGAGGCTCTTCACTGCTGATTGCTGCTTCGTGCTGTCACGCTGTCATGTATCTGGTGAGTCAATCCATAGCACTTTTGTCTAAGGCTGGGACCATTAAAAGAATCTGTTTTGAATCATTAGATAAAAGGGCTTAAATTTAGCTGTTTCAATGCAAGAAATAGGCACCTATGATTTAGTTTTTTGTTAGTGAGATTACGGGTCGAGTTAAATTATTCTGAGCCCATGCCATCAGAAAAATATTAAAAGCAGAACTAAAGTGAATTTCTTATCATAATGAATCAATTTTGGTACAGATCAACAAATTTAATAATTATTATTCTCAAAGTCTTGTCATGTGCAGTTTGTCAAATTTCATTCCAATATGGGAGCATTTGATTTTTTTCTAAACCGAAGCCGTTAATGGGTAGAAATTAAGATTCGACTGTCCTACTCAGAGCTTCGGAATTGTTGGTGTTTGAACATTTACCTTGATATATGGTGCATGGCAAGATGTATTTGATATTGCTTGCACTTTTATATGGCCATAATTTTGAACCATTACGGATCATTGTTGAAGTTTTTCAATGTATATTTTAAAATAAAGTCCATCTCTCTGACCAACGCGTGAAGACTGCTGTGCCTTTTTTTCCGCCTTCAGAATTATAGAAGATATTTCACATGTCTCTGTGTAAATTAAATTGCGTAGAGTCTTGGTGTTTGTCTGTACTTCAATGTCACTTCATTTAATGTTACTAAATAAATTAACCAATGATTTGATCTGCAATATTTGAAATTTCTTCATCTTTGATTTTTCTGTCTCCAGGTTTGCATTAATTATCACAACCAACCAAGCTCAAGGATAGGCGCATCATCCCAGCACGTCAGGATAATTAGATTTTGTAGACAGTTAAAGATTACCACCAATCTGTCATTCTTGAGGTAAGACTTTGATAGCGTAGTTTTGTTTACGTGCACAACCCAAATTAAAGCCCCTTTCCTAATTTGCCATAAACTGCATACAGGTAGCAGAAGCGTGTCATTTCTTATGGTGTTAAAGCCTACTGAATAGAAAAGCTTAAGAAATGGCACACCTCTCGTTTCTTATGTTGTAATAGTTTTCAAATTTCGAGTTTATTTGCTTTAATGTCGTTCAGAAATAAGACTTTGTTCTGAGTTTTTCTTTCTGGTCAACTCCAGACTAAAGTATCTTCTAAGTCTGGTATGTAACTGCTATCCCCAATATTTTAGGGCATGCTAGAGCACCATAAATAGAGAGATAATTTAATTTGTGAGGAAACGTCAGGATTCTGTCAGGGGCAAATTCAAAAAGTGTTCAAAATAGGGATGTAATTTGTCGATTTGCACCAGCCGTTAAATATACTATTCTATTATTATCCATTGGATTAAAGAATTTATGGGAAAGTAGGATGAAGCGAGCCATCGTTTTTTGATGTTATTTTTGTGATTTCTTTTACGAATTTTCTCCTGTACAACCACTCATTTTCTTCCTGCATTATGCCAGCAGGAACTCGTGTGTGCAGTCCAGCAGCAGCATTACGAACATCACGAGTGCGCCGGCAGGAATGCAGTACGTTTGACGTGTCAAGATATGACGAGAGTACCGGGACTTCACACGCAGCACATTCAAATGCTTTAAAGCATGGGCAGGAGACGAGCAGGAGACCAACGGCCGGAAGTACTGTATATGGGTGCCTTATGTAATGGTAATTGAAGCATTGAATAAAACGCATTGTACATTCTATCCGTACGTGGTATATCTGAACTACCCCCCCCCCCCCCCCCCCCCCGAAAGAGGAACCAAAGGTACTGATTAGTAACATTCATACAAAGTACCGCAAGGACAACCCCACGTCAATCCGTTAGCATGTCCAAGAGATGCGCCGACGCGACCTCCTTGCGACGCGCCTGGGCGACGTTGTAGGGACGCACACCACGCGACCTCCCCGCGACGTGACAGGGCGACGTCGTAGGCACGTCAGCGCGGCGGCCGGGACGGACGTGATCTCGGAATGCCAAAGGCACGTCTTCCGCACCATGCCCCGCCATGTCGCGCACCACATCATGGATGTTTCAAAAAGAAGGACATTTGAGCGGGTCGGGTGGGACGTCCCGAGGTGAAAATGGCATGTCCCCGGGATGTCAGTTAGAACATCGGGCTGGCGACTGGGAAGGATTAAATTTCATGAAAAATGTCCCAGACACGGCCAGGACATCCCGGGGTGCGTGCTGGACACGGGGTGGAGGAGCAACGTCCGGGACAGAGCCAGGACACTTCTGGGAGGCCTGAGAGACACCACCATGGACGTCGAGTGACGAGGATACGCATCAGACATGTCTTGGAAAGGTGTGCAAGACATAATACGACATGGGTTAGACACTGGACACCTAGGTACACTTCTGGGACGCGTGTCTAAATGGTGCAAAAGATAGACACTAGTCTCTGACATGTCCTGGGGTGTCTATTTTTTTTTACCGTGGACACGAAATGTCAAAGTAGCCCGTCAGGGAACAGACCACCCTTAATCAATCTTGGTAGGTTCATGAAAAAGGGAAAGGGCAAGTAAAAAATGGTTGGCTTAAAAATGACTGGTGCTGAAATGCACACATTCATTTGTATATTTGGAGTGTTAGTACATGACATGATCCCTGAAGATGATCCCTATTATGAGTTGTATTTGCTTTTAAATGACATTACCAGTATAGTTCATGCAAAAGGGTTACCCAAAGACACTGATAACATCTTGTCTGTCAAAGTGAAAGACCATCATAAGCTGTATGTTAGCCTCACCAAAGAGGATCTTGAACCCAAGCACCATTTTCTTTTGCATTATGCACGTATCTTTCTTTTGATAGTGCCGTTTAATTTATTTGGTACAATAAGATATGAGGCAAAACACAGGCTAATTAGTCAAACAGCTGGGTCTTGTATATCAAGGGTCAACTTGGCTTGAACTGTTGCTATTAAACAGCAACTTAGTTTTTCTTTCAGGTGTCAGTAATGCATCCCTTCGACAGGATATAGTGCATGGGCCTTGTCAATTGATTAATCTGAAAGAATTGGACACATATGCATCTTTCAGTTTGACATTGCCTGACAACCTTTTCAATGAACCAGAACAATGCATTGTAAACTGGGTAACATACAAGGTACTACTTACAAGCCTACGCAAGTGATTGCTGTTTGATGTTGATGGGTTGTATCGCTTTGCTGAAATTGAACTAATTATTGTAGATACCATTAAACCAATTTTTATTTGTTCATGTTTAGAAACAGTGAGGTACTTTTCTGAAATTCGTGGATATGAAGTGAAGCGCATGACTGAAGTTGTGAATTGGCTTGCAATAGATCAAGAAAATCTTCTTGATCATAATCCTCTCTGTACCAAATGTCTTCTGGTGAATTAGTTCCCGTTCTGACGTATGCCTTGGAACTTTATTCGCATGTTGAAGAAAAGTCACTAATATTTTTTGTGAATTGTGAGTAGTCTTGTATTTCTATAGGTTGTTATGTGAATTCTAATCTCAAATGTGGTGGACAAAGATACTGTCTGTGATTTAATAATTAAAACAAAATTAAGAAAGTAACAAAATACCTTTATTTAGCCAGTATGTCAATGGCTCTAGAGACCCCCATACCTTTGATCACCTTATCACTCTTGCTATTATTTTAGCAACTGTGCTAAATACTTAGTTAACACCGGTGCTAAGTCTCTTTGCAAAGTTTTTGCACTGTTGCTAAATACTTAGTTCCTTGCGTTAGCATGGCAGTTTCAATATTAACATGGGTGCTAAGTCCCTTAGTACAGCAGCTGAATGGAGATTGCTACGATTTTTAGCAGTGGTGCTAATGTGTTAGCTAGGACAGGACTTTCCTAGTTGAGGTGGACCACCACAGCTCTAAGGTCAAAAAACTCCACGCAGGAACGCCCCAAGTGGGAGTCTGGTCACCTGACTTCTGGAATCTGTACACAACAGACTTCCCTACTAACCCCAACACCAATCTCTACCAATATGCCGATGACACGGCCATCCTGTCAACAGGGAAATCAGCACAAGAAGCAAAAGAGAATGCAGAAGATCACCTCGAAGAAATCAGACTCTGGCTCCAGAAATGGAAAACGCAGACTGACCCCGCTAAGAGCAAAACCATCTGCTTCGGCAATCGGAGAAGACAAACTGGCCCAAAATTCGGTGCCACAACCATACAACTAGTAGAAGAATTCACCTACCTGGGCATCACAATAGATAGGCAACCTACCTTTTCAAGCCACGTCAAGAACACCATCAACAAAACGAAGCAAAAACTCGTCATCCTGAAAAAGTACTTCAAGAGCGCCAAGATCACTCAAGCAGCCAAAACAACATTATATAAAACACGGACGAGGAGATTAACATATGCATTGATGCGTAAGTAGACGTACACTGATCAGACTGAAGATATAACGCGAATCAGGTTGCCGCACGTTTCGTTTATTTACAGCTATGCCCCATATTTCGACGATCCAGCCCGGCGCGAGGAGGTGGGGAAGAGCCTCGATCGGTTGCGAGAACTTACGGCAGACGAGTCTAAGTGGATGAAAGTTTCCGGAAGGTATGATGCCGAGGTGTCCAAGCTCTATTCATTTGTCATTCAGTTCTTGTCCTGTCTCTTGATCCGGAAGTGTCGCAGAGTTGGTGTGCCGACGACAATGCCCATGCCACGTACTTGTCGAATGAAGACCTTTATCATGTCACGGTTGCACGGCACAATAACCAGGCGCAAGGCGCCTTGGATGTGTTCATTCCTAAGGATGATGCTGTGTTGTATGACCAGTACTATGACTTGCGCGTCGCGATGAACCGAATGCGCGGCACGGTGTTCAGTCAGTCTGAACTTCTGCTCGTGGGGCTAGATGGGCAAGAGGTAACTCACCTATATAAGAACGCCCAAAAGTGGGCGGCCGAAAATGTAACAACGCCGGGGGCGAAGTTCAGTTCACGGTCAGTCAGAAGAACCGTTCAAACGCTGTCTGCCAGGATGCACGACAAACAGACCTTTTTAGCAGTGGCGGGTGATCAAAATCATAATGCATGCACAGCGTCTGATTGTTATGTCACGATGTCCATGGAAAGCTCTCTCACAAATTTTAAGGCGTCAGAAAATGTCGTCGCAAATAAATTAATATGTGAGGAGGCCCTTGCCAAAGCCAAGGACTGGTTTTCAATTGGATCACCCATGGACAAACTACCAACGAGAGAAAACATGGAGGAGCTGCTTGTCTTGAAAACTGAAAACCGCACTACTCTTAAGTACTTCTCACTGAGCGAAGAGTGGTACACGAAACTGATGAATGCCTACATGTCTCTTCTACGTGAACAGACTTTCTCGTGGCTTCTGAGAAGATTACAACATAAAACGCAGCCCTGGACTGCCGAACAATGCAAGATCTTCCTTCTGAGAACTTCTCCATTAAGTAAGGACAAGACTGTCTGCGAGGGGTTTTAGGCCTTTTTCAAAATCAGGTCTCTCAATAGAAATAGTTTCCCTGTGACGATAAAAGTCACAAAGTTGTTCCTTTTTTTTGTTTCAAGTACAAATGTAAGTGTACAATGTAAGTGTTGTAAGTAATCAAAAATAAAAAGATTCTAAATAACTTGGTGTGTTAATTCTTCGTATCCCTGTTGCCTTCGCCAATCTGCTGCACTGTGCGTGCAGCAAGTGAGAATTTGTTGAAATAAAGATAATCCCTAACCCCACAAAAATAAAATCTCAAAAGATTAACTGCAACAAAGACCAAATGAATGCTATTTCAAAGTTCTTATAAGAACTGAGAAACAAGCAAATTATGTGAATCGTCAGCTTAAAATCGTCTCCCCACAGAATCGTAAGGGTCCCCTCTTATGAAAAATTTGGTTCACATGTTTGGGACTTTTCGTTTCCAAACAGTCACGATTTGTGTGTGGTTTGAAATTCAAACAACTCCAAATGCGGTTCCCCATCAGAACGCCCTCAATCGGACGCAGTTCTAGACGGGATCCCAGATTGCACCTTAAGTCACACAACATGTGACTCTCGATGGATGCTGAGTTCTGTATTGATGTTTGACGAAGTACTTTCTCTTGATTTCAGCTGCTTATGCCCAGAATGCAACAGGAGGTTCCTGACACGGCGAATTACGCTGCACCTCAAGGAGCACCACGGGGAAATGCTTGAGAGGCTCGGCGTAGCGCCCAAAGAAATGGCAACGTTCCTTCGCAGGGCTCATCCGTTCCTGGTCACGCCGGGCTTTCTTACGAATGTGCTACGCTGGGAACAGGAAAGTGGTTAACGAGGGCCTGAGGTTCCTGGGCGTTTCTATTGTTTCGGTTCTACACCTTGTGGCGGTCAGCGATGGTGTTCATACTAGCATCGAGCAGTGCGGAGAGGAGCACGAGGAGCGTCCTGAGGTGCAGGTTGTGGAGCAGCCCGACGAACAGCCCGAGGATAACCCTGGTGGGCATCCGCAGCAGCAGCTCTGTGGGAAGCACAAGGAGGACCAGGCGTCTGGACCACCCAGACCCCTTCCCAAGGACCACCCCTTCCTCTCCTTCTTCGCAGTTCGTGGACGTACGCGTGTGGTCCTACGCAAAATCCTGGCTGCCTTTGCTAGTCTCGCGAAGGCAGATGAGCCAGCGTTGTGGATGCTCGCCGACCGAGCACTTCTAGAACGCTACGTGTTCGCGAGACTGGGGTTTGCGGTGAACACTTTGCGTAAAGACCTGTACGCACTAAAGCTGGCTGTGGTGTCCCTGAATCACCAAGAATTTTCTTTCAACGACGCTTTCTATGCAAAGGCACTCCTGGAGAAGTGTCTGGAGATTCTGGGGCGTCCGCAAGTGGCAGGGCATAGGAGAGGGCAGTCAGCTGCCATTAAAGCAAAGTTAGCTAAGGACGAGCCTTTTTATAACATTTGGGAGGGAGAGCTCAAACGGGATTTTCAGGGGAAGGACGAACCAGTTCATATCAACAAGAGAGGCGTTTCTCAGAGGTGGCCCCGTGTCAGCCGTTATCTCTACGACAGCGTCAGTGCTGTCCTAGGATTCGCTGAAACAGGACGGTGAGCGTTAACATCCTACTTTACCATAGAAGTATTGATTGCAACCGACTATAAATATGCTCATGTTACCTTTAAACTGCAGTGTCACCTTGGTAAGCTGGGTCGAGGACGAGCGGCTCTCATCGCGCCTGAAAAGAAGACTTCGACGGTTCCGTGCTCTCCGAATGCAAACAACAATTGCAAGCCCTTACCTGTTTGTTAACACACAAGGAAAAATGTTAGATACAAAGTATTAGTGAAAGCTGTTTCAGTTCAAGAAAATATCACAAACAATTTAATTTGGATTAACAATAAAGACAGATGTGGGACTAGAGTTCTTGCTTCTGTCAAGAAATATCCCCCTTCCCCCTCCGACACACACACAGTGGCGCCAAGAACATCTGAAGACGGTGATGCAAGCAGTCGTACCTCCCGCCCTTTTCATCCCTCGAACCTCCCTCCCCCCCCCCCCCCCCCCCCGCCCAATTCCCGTTTTTTTCTGCGAAGCAACCAAAAATATTTTTTCCACTCAACACCTGCATGAAAGAGGAAAATGCATGAAATTATATGTTTGTGCGTGATTTGCGCGAAAATGTAGTATCGTGCACTGTTTCATGTAACTACTGCGATGTTCAGTGAATCAGTGACAAAAAAAAAACCATTGATAAAGTGAGAATTAAGGAATGTTTTATCTTCAACGTGTGTTTATTTATTCACGCACTATGTATAGGCATATAATCACAGTACACTAATAATCAATTAAATAAAATACAACAAAATAAACAACGTATTTGGATTTCAGATTTTCAGGCAGGACTCGATTCACTTCAAAAAATTTAAATCGAGAGCAGAAAATGCCTGGCTGGCGCACGGCGCTCATCGAGTTTGCGGTGCGGTCGGCCTCTTGCCCGAGCAATCGGTAGCAAACCTGAGCGCATTCGCGAACGTGACCGTGATGTAGTTACAGTACTATGCCCTTATAATTCACCTCCCTACCCTTACAACCACCGCCCTCTTCCCCCCTACCACGATTCCAATTCAGATGTCTCCCTTCCCATTCCTTCTTATCTTCTTTGCGTCTCCCCTTTTTCGCTTTCTTTCTTCTCTCCCTCCCCTCCCTTTTCCTTCCTCCCACAAAGTTCCCCTTACCTATTCTATCTAATCTACCCACCCCTACCCCTATACCATTTCTGAATTTGTTGCCTTTCTTTCCCTTCAGGGCCGTCGAACCCAGAAGCGTAAGCCGGGGGGGGGGGGGGGGGGGGGCAGGGGGCATTGGCCTCTTGGTTCTCTTTCGTCTCTGATTAATTCGTCTCAACTTCAAGAAGGGGCGAATACGCGGCTTAAAAAGATGCATATCAAGAAAGCCTTTGTGCAGTTGAAATGACTAAATGTGTTGGCCATGCTTTATATTCAAGCCATTACCAATGTTTTCGTTCTGTGATTGTGATGTTCGTCAGAGGACGTCTTTACATTAATTAAAATTTCAACTTTCTTCGAAGTTGCTTTATTGCAGTATATACACTCCAAACCCAATTACAGTAAATAAAGTAGCAGAATAAGGCATAAAATCTGCTACAATTTTAACATTGGCATTAAGTTTGCTTTCAGAAGGTTGCATTGCTGTTACCAAGGCTTGCCATTGAATTTTCAAATCCCACAACTCTAACAGTCCTTTAGACTTGGTTGCTTATTAGTTACTATACGTAACTAACAATTTGAGCAAGTGTAATAGTCAAAGAAAGGATGCATGGAAAAGAATCCACCTCACAGAAACCCTGAATGCTTAACCACAAACTTTCGACGATTATTCACTTTTCACAATATTCTAATTTTTATACCCAGCACATGCATTCCAGCACAATAATCGTATGATAATCAGCTTAGTGTACACAGTTTACACAGCTCACGTGAGTCTGTGGTAGATAAGGGGTAGGTAGGTCACGGACACAACACAGTCATTTTATGTTTCTTTCTAAACAAACAATATTCTTCCGAAATCTTGAACAATGCATCTAATGCTAAGTTGCTAAAATTCAGAGGTAGCAGCATCTCGAAGTACTTCATTAAACCAGACATGAGTAAATAAAGACTCATCCATCTGCAACAGAATAAACTAAGTTTTTCAGTAAGGGCGGACAAGTTTTAAGTCACAATCACATGTCTACACTAAACATAAATACCATAGGAAGTGAAGCACAAAAGAACTGGGACTCCGGAGACAAAATAATACACCTGAGAACAATTGAAAGTGCATAAGCAAAGCATTGAGTAGGAGGAAAAACTGTTGACAAGTTCAAAGGACAAAATTACCCAAGAAAAAAGAAGGAAATTAACAGAAGCACCAGACAACTAAGCCAGTACACTGCTTTGGAAAGGCAGGAGGTAAAAAAGAAAGCAGTGATTGCCTTGAGGAAAGTCTCTACCCTGCGCACTCGAAAGCACTGCAGATCAGCCAGTCCCACAAGAAAAATCACATCAGCAAATGCATCCTACACCATGCACTCGAAAGCACTATGGCTCGAACAATTGCATCATTTACATTCAATTATACATTCCTTACCAGCCAAAACAAAGTACCCGAGTCATGTTAAAAGGAATTTCAAAAAAACTTCACTCTATTTTTTGTACTTGAAGCCCAACCATTACAGTGTTTTGGAAGGGCAGGAAGTAAAAATGGAAGAACTGTCTTCCTTGCATCGTACACCATGCACTCGAAAGCACTATGGCTCGAACAATTTCATCAGTTGCATTCAGTTTTACATTCCTTACCAGCCAATACAAAGTATAACTGATTCATATTGAAAGGAATTTCAAAAAACCTTGACTCTATTTTTGGTACTTAAAGCCCAATCAGTACAGTGTTTTGGAAGGGCAGGAAGTAAAAATGAAAGAACTGACTTCCTTGCATCGTACACCATGCACTCGAAAGCACTATGGCTCGAACAATTTCATCAGTTGCATTCAGTTTTACATTCCTTACCAGCCAATACAAAGTACCTGAGCCACGTTGAAAGGAATTTAAAAAAAAACCTTGACTCTATTTTTTGTACTTAAAGCCCAACCAGTACAGCGTTTTGGAAGGGCAGGAAGTAAAAATGGAAGAACTGTCTTCCTTGCATCGTACACCATGCACTCGAAAGCACTATGGCTCGAAAAATTTCATCAGTTGCATTCAGTTTTACATTCCTTACCAGCCAATACAAAGTACCTGAGCCACGTTGAAAGGAATTTAAAAAAAAAAACCTTGACTCTATTTTTTGTACTTAAAGCCCAACCAGTACAGCGTTTTGGAAGGGCAGGAAGTAAAAATGGAAGAACTGACTTCCTTGCATCGTACACCATGCACTCGAAAGCACTATGGCTCGAACAATTTCATCAGTTGCATTCAGTTTTACATTCCTTACCAGCTAATACAAAGTACCTGAGCCACATTGAAAGGAATTATAAAAAAAACCTTGACTCTATTTTTTGTACTTAAAGCCCAACCAGTACAGTGTTTTGGAAGGGCAGGAAGTAAAACTGGAAGAACTGACTTCCTTGCATCGTACACCATGCACTCGAAAGCACTATGGCTCGAACAATTGCATCAGTTGCATTCAGTTTCACATTCCTTACCAGCCAATACAAAGTACCTGAGTCATATTGAAAGGTATTTTTAAAAATTTGAGGGGAACTTCCATTTGAAACAAAAGTTTTAAAAGAGTAAGACACCACTTTTAAAAGCACTTATGACAAGCTCTGCTTTAACTTTCCTTGCCAATTTAAGCTGTGACTGACATTTTCTTCAGTAACAATTCCATGAGAAGTGAGGTCAAATTTGACATTTCAGAATGTCAGTTACGTTGACTTCAGCTGCAGCCTGACCTAGATACAAACATGTCAGAACACAATGAAACTGAGCTGTAACGTCAAATATACATAAACAGAATAAGAAACCTCAGAGGATACCTTACCTATCACACCCTAGTGAATAGAATCGTATTCCTTAGCTCTTCAGTTCATAATCAGGCCTGAAAACAGAAGAGGAGATAAATATCTAGAAAGGGCTAAAAGACTATTGAGAAATTTTTACCCTGTTAACCTGACTAAGAACTGACAAGGTAAATGGTGACCACGAAGATTTGAATTGCTCAATTTTGTTCTGAATACCATTACACAGCAGGAACTCCAAATGAACAGATTAGCAACAAATGTCCATTTTAACGACACTTTTAATTCTTTTACTGCAAATAAATGCAACATACCTGAGTCTGTTCCCTTTCAATGTCACACGCCAAAGCCGCACGAAGAAACTTATTCATCTGAACTAAACATTGTTGCTGTAACCAAAATACAATTTTTGACACCGACTCGAATCGTAAAAATGCCATTAATGAAATAAAACTCACAAGAACAAAATATGCTGAACCGTAATCCATGACCTGCAGACTATTAGAGGCATGGCCGCATGGTCAGTTTAGAGGTTATTGGGTGCTGAGAGCGTCAAAGTTGTTTCAAAGGAAACATCTACTTCAAAAAATAAATGGTTGGGAGAGACGGAGAGACATTGGAGCCTCCCTAGGAATACAATTATGCATTGCTGACAATGAAATTAAATAAGAGTGTCGCAGCGATCAACAACTTGTCACTTCACTACCACTCAACCACTCATTTTGCTCTTGGCAGCTCTTCTTGTTCTTGCTTTACTCGCGGGAGACATACAGAACCTCGGGTCTGGCCCGAACGGCCACACTTCGGCTACTCCTTCGGAGCCTTCGGCAGCCTTCTTCGGGTTCGCCTAGGTTCGCCTGTCCGCCTCCGAATCTCTCTATCGTGCACGCTTCCGACGCTTCGGACGCTTCGGATGCTTTGGTTGGCTTTGGACAAGTCAGCGTGCTGTCGCCTCCCTCCCAGGGAGCAGGGCAGCAGGGCAGTAGGCCAGCAGGCCAGGCCGGCCAAGGCCAAGGTCATTCCATTCGTCCCCCACTTCTGATCTGACCCTCATCCATCTGTCAGGTTTGTGAAACGAAAACCACACGACAGTATCGTTACTACGGTTTCAACTACTATTAGAAAAATGCTGTATCCCTTTCAAATACAGATTTTTACCTCTGAAATGCATTTGAGCCTTGTGTTTTTGCTGCATTTTTGAAGAATTAGTGAAAGCTACTGATATAGAGAGGTTAGGTATTTCCCAGAGTAAGGAGGTGGAAAGATAATTTAAAAGTTCCTTGAACCTAACGGCACGGCTAAGTGTCTTGAAAATATCGATGGATGAAATAAAAAGTTTGAGGCAATCAGCTGCGTCAAGCATGCTTGAGTGTACTCGAGTGTACTAAAACCTATACATTTTCAATGAAATGAGAGTGTTATTTGTTGTAAATATGTGTTGCAGTGTTATGCGGGTTTTCTAAGTTTGTTAAGAGATGTGTTTTAATGTTTTGTTTGTAGTTCTATTAATTTTAATTCCAGACTTTATTGATTTGTCTTTCTCAGATGACATTCTCAGTCACAGAAAAATTATGAAGAAAACATTCCATGGTCATCGTGTTTGAGCTGGTTACATCAAAACGGAAGATTTTATGGTGGACAAATCACACGTCTATTGTGGCCAATGCTATTCAGGTTGGTTTTCACGCTATATTGGAATCACTAGAAAATGTATTTGAAAGGCCTCTAGGTCCATGTTGGGTACAAGCCAGGGCAGTATCTGGACAATGTCTGTACGTTACATTACAAGACTTTGAAATGTGGTGTCTGGTCCCTTACAGCCTGTGTTGACTTCAAAGATACAGCAGCCATTCAATTGGAAGGAAAATATAAATTCAGTTAGCGAATTCCAGTAAAGAAATGAAGTTTTGGAAGTTAAGGTCTCTTCTGTTTAAAAAATCTCTTTGCTTTTTGCATACTTGGTTGGCTGAATTAATGTTTGCTTTGTAAGTTAATGGCCGCTGCTTGGCTTGGCTTTAATTATTTTGTTGAACTGTAAGGGACTGGAAGGTATTGTCTATATTTATAGACTTGTGCCTTTCTTACATAAGCATGTTAGGACTTAATCCAAAAACCTTGGAAGATCCTCCTAATTCATTTTAAACATGTCACAAACATTGTGACTCATATATTGTGTGATTGTTCTGTCCTGCAGCCCCCACCCCACAGATGGCTTGTCTACAACACGGTGCTCGGTGTTGCTGCACCAGCAGACAGGGGCGCCCATTGGCCGGGCCATCAGAAGAATCAGAACCAGAAAAAGGCCCCGGGAGGCTAAACAGCCTGGGTCACGGCTGTTCAAGAGAAGACTCATGTCGATTGATGTATCACAATCATCAGCTTGCCAGTCCCATCAACTGTTATTATTTATGTCTTTGTGTTAGTGTTTGGTGCATTAGCATATTAGCATTAACGCTTCACATGTGGCTCATAATTTAATGTTTTTAAGTTGCAAATTAAAGTAATAGTAGTATAATATTGCTGCTGTTTTGGTGCTGGCAATGTCTAAGTAGTATGACCTTAATTTATGAAATTTGGACTTATGGCTTTCAAATATTTTAAATCTTGGCTACCATACTGTAACATACTTAAAGTTTTAACAAATGCAGCTTACTTTGCGTTCAATTATATGATGTAGAGGTGATAAAGCTGCTTTGTATTGCAGACCTAATTGAAATAGCAGATTGCAAGGATGGCAAAAAGCATGACACAATTCCCTTTGTCAATCAGTGAGGCATTCATGTCTCACAATTTGCCTGCAATGCTGTTATGCTAAAATTTGTTTTCAAGCTCAGCTACATTGTGCATAACATTCTAGTTTGCTAACTGTAAGTTCGTCTTTTTTAATTCTTTCAGCTTTTATACTATAAGACTGTACATTTGTCAATTATATTTTGTTTCAACTTTTATTTTACTCAAACTATAGTTGCTATACATAAACTGTTTCTAATTATTCAATAAAGTTTAAAAATGAAAAGAAATATTAAAATTAGAAAAACATCAATTTTTACCCAACAGCTGTCATTATCTGAAAGACTGAATCTCCACTTGCACAGTATTCCCATTAAACACTGGTTGAGGCAGCAGCACATATGTAATTTCAGCAGTTACAAAATGAGTTGGCACCTATGACAGTCAGCCACTCCTGGAACAGGGAAAAAAAGATGAAATTTAATAAAGACTTACACAATACACCATTTTTAATAAAGACAAAGGAGGTGAAGCAAAATTGTCAGTCTTTGACCCCTACTTGTTGGATATCCCACTACTGAAAATCTTTCACCAGGTTTGTGGATCAAGCCAGAAGTAATGCTACTGCAGAATGACCCCATGTATGTTATGAAGATTTGTTGTGTTGGTCAGTATTTGCTGACCAATCAAAAGTTTGAACGATTGACAGTTCTTATGAAGTTACACAAAATTGAATTAGAAATTCACAAAAGAAAGGGACAACCAACACTTCAGATTACAAAAGTAAAAAGGGACAGTGCCTGAACACCATGTGAATGAATTATGGGAAATAAAATAAATAAAAATGAGCAGGGAAACGAATCACAAGAGAAAAAATAAGGACTCTCAATCAGATGTGGAAATGCGTAACATCGAGATAATCAAAGGATCTGTATGAATTTCTATGAGACACAAAATATTGGCACATCATTATCAAATAGATAATTACTCTCTCACCTTGATACTGAAATCCTGAAGATGATGATCTGATGATAGAATGTTAAGATGCATTGACAGGAGGTAACGTTGACAGCTCATCCCATTGATTCATGTGATAAACTGCATAAACGCATCAGCATCGGCTTGGGGTGAACATGGAATTAAAGAAATCAGTGAACCTGAGATTTCAATGAACAGAGAAAAAGGAGACATACACCCACTAGTCTGTTCACATATTATGTCACACTTTAAGGGGACGGGGGTTCTGACATTATGTAAAATGAATGGGGAGGTTAGGTAAGCCCCAGGGAAAAAAAAGAGGGGGGGGCAAGGGAAGGCCAAAGGGGATGGAAAAGTTAAGAATTGATCAAAAGTGGGACACAATATCTAATCAGCTCCATACTACAACCAAAATGCAATTGACGACCCATCACACACAAACAATTACAAAGACACCAACAAACAAACACCCACCCACACACACCCACCCACCCACACACACACCCACACACACCAAAAAAACCACACACACACACACACAGGTCAATAATAACTCATTTAAAGAAAGTGTAGAAAATTACGTACGAAAAAAGCTAAGATGGCACGTGAGGGAATCACCACAATCTATCCACCAGATATCTGGTTAAGCACAGGCAAATTTAGTCAGGTATGGACACATTTGGTCAAGTTTGAACAGATTTGAAGCACCTAATCCGTTTAGAACACGCCGTGCACGTGCAGTCGGGAGGAACCGGAAGTAGCTCGGATCAGTGCGCTCTTGATAGCGATAGTGTGTGTCTGTGCTGGCAACATGAGGTTGACGAAGTTCCAATACCATGATGGGAACCAAGAGTGCTCTGTGTACTGGGACGACGCCGGGTTTGGCTACAACCTGCGCCACGGCAAGGAGGGAGAGGGAGATCGGTTGGAGTTCCGCTGCCGCCGATATAACAATCTGTCCGCGGGGAGAAAGTGCACGGCCAGTGGGACCAGTAGAAATGACCTCCGGGACTTTACCCTCAAGGGAAGGCATGACTGCAGGTGGACATCGGACGACAGGCAGGCAT
Organism: Odontothrips loti; assembly: GCA_038380765.1. Classification (NCBI taxonomy): domain Eukaryota; kingdom Metazoa; phylum Arthropoda; class Insecta; order Thysanoptera; family Thripidae; genus Odontothrips; species Odontothrips loti. Next base: position 1,195,069 of record CM076247.1, on the reverse strand, counting down.
TCGTGGGAATGGAGAACATCAAAAGGATGGCTTGGGGTCTGCGAGCACCCGCTATTAGGGACATATTTCATAGAGAAATAAAGAGGTAAGTATTTTTCATCATGTGTGCGTTTCCAAAGTAAAGAATCAGAATCGATACTTCCGCAATCCAGATAAATTTCTCAACAGTTGATTTATTCCTCTCATTAAGTAAAATGTATGCTATTTCTGGGGTGGGTTTCACATGAACATATGAATCCTCAATTTTTCTCCTTTTCCAATCTGAAGTATTTGAACTTTTTAAATAAATTGGGAAATATGCTTTAGAGTTTTTTAGCAACTAACGTTTTGGAAGCAAGGTCGATTGTCTCATGAAAAGCATTTCTATCCGTTCCCCGACAATAATTCACAATGTTTCTCCGCAGTCTACCTGCTTCAGTGCGTCAGACAGCTAGCGCTGATTTGGTAGTGGAGGCACTGAGGAGAAGAGTCACAAGACTACAGCCAAGAGAGCCACAGACAATGTTGCATCTAGATGAAATCCTGAGAGACCCCACCTACAGGGACTTGGCTAACACTGAGGATTTTCAGGATAATTACTACCAGGGGGTTGTAGGGGAGGGTGCCGAGCAGTGTGCCATATTTGCATCACCCAGGCTGATTAAATGGCATGCAAAACAGGTGGAGACAAACAGGGACCTGGTTACAATGATGGACTCCACCTTTTGGGTTACACCGAGAGCGCCAGAGGGATTGACTCAGCTCCAGAGAATTTCGGTCCAGGATAGGCGCAGAGTAAGTATTTGACCTGAAATCAAAATTCATGAACACATTTAGTAGAATAATAAACTGACACAGTTCATTCAATGTCTCAGGTGATTGTCATTGCCAACATTTACATGAAGAGAAGAACGGGTGAAGCCTACACCCAGGCATACGGGAAGCTTTAACAAATTGGATTGAAAATAAGGACTCTCGCTGTTGACATGGAGGACGAACAGATGGATGCAGCACATCACGTTTGGAAAGATGAACTGACCCAAGTGATTCTTTGTATCCTGCATCAATGCAAGGTACAATATGCTTTATTTACAAGCCGACCAAAGAACACTGGGGATGAAACTACTGTATGTGGAATTTTATATGAACAAGTCCTTCACATTTTTTTTCATTTGTTGGCGAGCGTAGCGAGCCCACGTTCCCAAACGGACCACGCGACGACACTCGTCGTGAGTCTGTCTGTCTGTCCGTCACTCACGGACTTTTGAGAAATACCACGCAACAGATCAGGTTCATCTTTTACATTTCGAATCGATATTTATTGGTGGAGAACACTACGAGCCATTTTTTCGATCAGCGGAGTTTGAAATATTGTGAAATACTCAATTTTTATAAGGTGTGTTTGTTGGTAGTACTGCGCTAATCAACACGATACCGCTTCGTCATTGTCACTTGATTTTCGTACTTGCTGACGCGCTCTGAGTCGTGCTGAGCCACACGGAATTATTATCAAGGTGACTTATCAAAGTGACTGTTGCAGTCTACAGATTTTCTTTTCTTAAAAAATTCAATAAGTTTCGTTTTGCTATTGTTTTATTGTAAAGCGAACGAGGTTGTGTAAGTAAATGTCAGCTGTTGTTGTTTTTCTGGTTTGCGCGTAGTGGAATCATGGGAATCATTGTAACTGTGCTATTACGGCTACTTCCTAAAACTAGAGCCAAGTTCGGCTTATGTGTTGATCTTTGAATATCTTCGTTATACGTGATTTCTTTTATCGACAATTCTTCATAATTTTCTGAAGAGCTCGTTGTTCGTCGTATTTTTGTCCAGGTCAGAAGAATTGCATTAACTGAAGCTTTTTTATTTTTTCGTCGTTTATGAGTGTTTATTCGGTATTTTCGTTCCGGCGCTATGTTTCGAAACTCTCTCAGAAATAGCGAAAAGGTGTTCGTTTCCGTTTCCGTCCCTGTTCTGCGTGTGTGTTTTCCGCCTTGAGAGGAAGTTCCCGCTTCTTCTGTGGTATTCCCTGCCGTCGGACCCCGCCCCCATTCGCCCCCCTCCATCCTCGGTGTTCTGTTGGTGGTTTGTTGTAGTAAATCTTTGGGAAACAAAACGTCATTAACATGATGGATTTTGCAAGAAAACATTACTGTAATACCTCTCATAACGGCTGTATGTCCGGTTTAATACGATTTCTAGCCTTGCAGTTGCGTCTGAACGACATATTTTTGTTGTCTTCGAAAGGTGACCATTTATTGCGTGATGTGAAGAGGTTATGTAAATGCAAAGGTTTGTACATTTCAATGTTATTTGTGTCGTATTATTAGTTTATTGGCATGCAATTTTCAGAATTTTGATTATTTTTCATTTAAATGGTCCTTATCACTGGTTTGAGATGTGCACTATGCGCAATGACAAAGATAAATTGTTTACACTGAAGACACCAAATGTGAATTGGTTTCGATTGAAGTTATTTTGCTGTGGTTTAATTTTGTTGTAAAGTGTCATTCAATGACTCATTTTTTCTCAAAATTTTCTGTTTGTGGTTTTGCAGTGATGTGCTGGTACCTGTTGAGGGCAAACACTTTACGAAACCTGTTGGTTCCTGAAACCGTTTTACGGTCTCAAGGTTATGATGGATTACTCCAAAAATATTGTGATCATGCAAAGTCACATTGTGGTAATACCTGCGAAAGCATAAATTGTTAGAACTACACTTGCTTTTGAAACTGTTTTACGGGGTCGAAGGTTGTAATGAGTTACAAAAGAACAAATGTACACAAGACTGGTAAGTCTGATATTTTAGATTGCACCTATTTACTGTTGTGGATAATTTTGTAGTACCTTTCCTTTTTTTCTTCCTCACAGATACCATGGTGAATCAAGATCTTGAAAGGTTTCGAAGTTTAGAATCATTAGAGTACAATCTGCAACCTACTCAGTTATTGGGGGTCGACCTGCTTTTGTTGGTGTCATGGATGAAGCCAAGGAGTCTACAACAGGAGCATCACTCACTTATCCTGTCAGGTAAATTGGATACTTATGATTTCACTATCGAGGTGATTGTTGCCATGTTTTTGCCATAAGACTTGTGTTTGACAATGAAAGCAATATAAATGTTTTGCTTGCTATCTATTAGTATTAGTTCATTGAACTATTTACTATATGACTGTGTAATATTTATAAATATCTGTAAAAATTATTCTTAAGCTTCTTTGAAACTCCTCCTTCTATGAATACAAGTAATCATATTGGAAATGTTTGCTTGATACTTGTCACCATTTTGTCACTGATAAAAATGTTTCCCATTTCAGGACTGGAGTGTTTCTATGATTGGTGTTACATTTTACTGTTATTAGAAAACTCACAGCGAGGTTGCAGAAATGTGAAAAACTGATATTGAAACATTCTTTCCTTATACAAATAACAAGGAGGAAGTGTACACAAAGGGAGATTGGTATGTAATGGAATTAACTGCAATTTATAGTAACATGAAACATACTTGCTAGCATCATTAATCTAGACCTTTCTCAATTACCATAATACAGTATGAATGTTTAATCTAAATATTATTTGTGTGTTGCCAACATGTCTTTGTTCACATTAAGTGACGTAAAGCTATTCTTTTTACGCTTTACAGATTGCAGTGCATGATCGCTGAATTTAAGAAGACCTTCAACTATTCATAATTTCTACAGACTTAAATATTTCAGCTTTGTGAATGTTCAAAAGAATAGTGGAGTTTCTTGTGCTTCATGACTGTTATGTTGTACTTCATGGATTTTATTTATGTGAAATGAGCACTGACAGCTTGTTGATAGATAGCTTAGTGAATGATAATTCATTTCACAAAAGAGAGAGATTGTCAAACATTGTCCTTTAATCTTTCTTTTATGATCATTGCATTATTCATTCTTGAAGCAAAAATTGATGTTACTCATTTATGCCAAAGGTTTTGTTGTATAGTTTCTTTTCTTTTTCTTTTTCACAGTTTACACACTGGTAAACTAGCATCTTACACTTTGGATGCCTTGAATTGGTTTTGATTTGGTATTTGAATAAAAAAGATATATTTTTTAATAGATTTCTTTGTGCTTCTTACATTAGTTTGTTCCTATCTATTTGTTAGTCATTTTGACATATCTCACAACCTTTAGGCAATTTTTGTACTTCCAGCTCTACTTTCTTTTTGGATAGCTATAGCTCTAAAATTATGCAGCGGGTCATTCGAATCCACTTCTATTCTCTTAAAATTTAGGTCAAGAGCTCAAAGTATCTATATGGTTCTACACTTTTTAATGGATGTCAAAATAATTTTAAAAAAATACTTTAAAATGACTTTCATACGAATGTTGAAATCAATTGGATCTGCGTTAAGGGCGACTGATCGAAACGTTTGAAAATTTACCTTAAATGTAATAGGACAAGTTTCAACCCACAAAATATTGCAATTTTGAATCAAACACCATAAAGATACAATTTCTCCCACTAAAAGTACTGTATTGTACCGCACAGTTGTATTAATTGTTTAGGATTTCTGGTGTTAGGTTTAAAAGTGCAACATTTTGGGGGCCAAGAATTGTCCCATGACATTAAGTGTGTTCACCTAAGTATGTATGACCATCTAATCCATACTGTATGTCACAGGTCAACATGCCTTTACCTCCAAAGAGGAAAAAGAGTGCTAAGACGCAGGCCCTTAACAAGAGGGCTTCAGACAGAGCGGCCAGACTCCAACGGCTGGAAGAGGAGACCGAAGAGGACCGGGAGGAGCGGAGGGAGACTGATGCAGCTCGGAAGCGGTCTCAACGAGCACGGCAGGAAGACGAGGCGGCGGCTGAAGAGCGCGCACGGAACGCCGAGCAGCACGCCCTCGCCCGCCAGAGGGAGTCCCCTCAGGTCGCTGACGAGCGTCGTGTTGAGGACGCTCATCGCCATGCCGAGGCCCGCGAGCTGCAGTTCCCCGAGGAGGCCGCCGATCGCCGTGCCGAGGACGCCGAGCGCCATGCTTTGACCCGCCAATTGGAGTCACCAGAGGTCGCCGACGAGCGTCGCTTCCACGATGCCGAACGCCGTGCTACTGCTCTTATGTTACAGTCCCCGGATGTCGCGGAGCAGCGGCGCTCCCAGCAGGGCCCTTATGGCCGAGGTTCGGGAGGTCATCACGCCGGAGCGGTTGGCCCACAACCGCATGCAGCGCTACCTGCGGAGCCGCCAGATTGACTGGGGGGCTGGAGGCGATGACGCCGGTGCTGGCGTCAGCGGTGTCGCTGCAGGTGCTGCTGCAGGCGTTGCTGCCGGGGCAGGGCCTGTTGCCGGCGGTGAGGCTGTAGGTGCCGGTGAAGGGCAGGTTGGTGCTCCCTTACAGGCGCAGCAGCCAGTTGCTGGCCAAGCTGCTGGTGCCGTGCGCCGGCCCAGGCCGCAGACCCCCGAGGAGCTGTTCGACTGGGAGATGGAGGGGCTCCACTGGAATACCTGTCCCCGCTGTAAGCGGCGGGTAATGACGCGGGACAGGCGTCCCGACGGCTGCACAGGTAACTGTTGGAAGTTCACAGAGGCCAACAACATGGACCCCGGGGAGGTGCCAGCTGAGCTGAAGGAGCTGCGTTTCACCGAGCAGCAGCTGGTCGCCATGGTTCACCCTGTGATATCGGTATTCAAGCTGAGGGGCGGACAGCTAGGTTACTCTGGTAACATTCTTAATTTTCCACAAGATGTCACAAGGCTCGCAGACACGCTGCCGCACCGCATCGAGGACCTGACGTCCATCATCGCGGTGCGTTCCGAGGGTAGCCAGGGTCACACTGACTTCATGGTGCGTGCCGCCGTCGTGCGGGCGGCGCTGGTCAAACTCAAGGAGTGCCACCGGAACTACAGGGACATCCGGATTTCGGAGGAGAACCTCGCCGCACTGCCGGAGGACGGGTGTGTTTATGCCCAAGTTCGAGGTTTCCAGGCGGCGGCAGAGGCTCCCCCGGAGGCCGCAGCGCAGGCCCCGGCAGAGGGCCCCCCGCAGGCCCCCCCACAACAACTATCGCAGGTCCCCGCAGAGGCCCCTGCACAGGGTGCAGCGGAGGCCCCACCACAGGCCGCGGCGCAGGGCCGGGACCAGGGCCCGCAAGATGAGCCGGACAACATCGGGGTCCAGGTCTCCGGCGTCCCCATGCTGCAGCCACAGCGCCACGACGACCAGGTCCGCACTGCCGTGGTGGGTTGGCCTCCTATTGGCAGGGACCCGATTAACGAGTTCACCACGGACGGCTACATGGCCATGGCCTTCCCTGCCCTGTTCCCGTACGGGAGGGCAGACTTTCGGGCCGGCCGTCGGGCAAAGCTGGACATGGGCGAGTACGTCAAGTTCCTCATGGAATACCATGATGGGCGGTTTGCGAAGCATCCAACTTTCAGGTTTTTCCTTCTCAACTCCTGGATGCGATGGAGGGCACTAAGTAGTGGTCGCATTTTTGTCATTAATAACCCTCAATTTAGGAACATGACAGCTGTGGACCTCCGGGAAGCTATCGATGCTAACCCGAACGTGGTCAAGCAAGTTATGTTCTATGGTTCTAAGCTTCCAGGTACTAGACCATTCTGGCAGGCCAGGAGCGGCGAGTTGCAGGACATGTGTGCACAGCGTGGCATGGGCACTCTGTTCTGCACATTTTCCTCTCCGGACCACTGGCTGAAGGATTTCATCAGGCTGGTTGCACCTGATGAGGACGCCGCGGCAATGACGGAGGCGCGGCGGTTCCGCCTGCTCAATGAGAATCCTCTCGTTGCTAATACTTTCTTTTGCCGCAGGGCTAAACTCCTCATGTGTGAGATTTTCGGCTTGAAACATGAGCTAGAGGATTACTGGATTCGTTATGAGTGGCAGCACCGGGGAAGTCCACACATACACTGTATCGTATGGCTCAGAGGGGCCCCCGACAGGAGTGACCTCACCCACGCCACTCCAGAGCAGAAGCAAGCCATTGTCGACTTCTTCGACGGGTTGGTGTCCACCGTAAACACTGGGAGGGGGTGGCCACCGGCCGCTGAGCACCCTTCTAAAATACGGTATTCCGAGGTCCAGGACTATGCCCAAGACCTTGGAGAACTTTTAAACAAAGTTCAAATGCATAGATGTGGTTCTTATTGCCTGCGTAAGGATGCATGTCGCTTCAAATTTCCTAAACCTCTTGAAGAGATTTCCAGGTTGGCGCAGGATGAGAAGGGGCACTGGGTGCTCTATACTTTGCGGAATGATGAGATGATTAACAGTTTCATGGTATGGGCAACTCAGCTGTGGAGAGGCAATACAGATGCTACTCCCATTAGCGACATGAGTGTCCTCTGCAAGTACATCGCCAAGTACAGCGCCAAGGCCGAGAGCAGGTCCAAGACCTGTGCGGAGCTCATGGCGGAGGTGCTGGCAGACAGCAACGATGACACCGACGCCAAGTCGGTCATACAGAGGCTGCTGATGAAGGCTGTCTCCGAGCGGGATTATTCCGCACAGGAAACTTGCCATATTCTTACACAGGAGTCGCTGGTTATGTGTTCCCGCACTTTCGTTGTTCTTAACTTGAACAAGAACCAGTGGGTCGAGCTGCAGGAGCCGGACCACGGGGGCGCCGCAGCAGAGGATGCGGCCGAGGACGCCGACGACGTCGGTGCCGGCAATGACAATGTTGCAGGTGCAGGTGGTGACGTGGACGGGGAGGCCGACGCGGAGGTCGGCGGGGAGGCCGACGGTGCCGCAGGTGGTGATGCCACGGCCGAGCCCGAGGGTGAGGCCGAGGCCTCGGACACCTTCCCCGCGTTTGTCCACAGGTACACCAAACGCCCACGGCACGGCGAGATGGCTGGTATGTCACTGTTTCAGGTGGCTCAAAAGTACAAGCCTCGACCTCGCGGCCAGTGGAGCAAGTACCGCAAGGAGGCCGTCGTGCGGGTTTTTCCCCGTCTCAAGCTGACGACAGACGAGGAGGCGAACGAGGACTTCTATCGTGTCCAGGTTCTTCTTCATGTGCCATGGCGTCGAGAAACGGAGTTTGACGACTTCGCTGCGTGGAAGGACGCCTACGATTTCCATAGCGTCACCCCCATTGGTGGCGTCGACATGGACGCAGGAGTGGCGGCTGCGGCCGCGGAGGTGGCCGCCGAGCGAGCCGAGGAGGGCGAGCTCGAGCCGGACGAGCAGGAACTCGACGAGTGGATGGTGAACGCCAGGATGGGGCCGAACCGCACCGCCATAGCGATCGAGCTCGGCCGCCGTGAGGTGGACCTTGCCTACGACTGGCACGCTGATGCGCGCGACTACGGCGACATCGCCATGCTGAGGAGGTTCATCTCCACCAGCAAATGCGCGCATGTCGGCGAGGAGGAGGACCTCCAAGCCCCCGACGTGGCGTACACCCCTGAGCAGCAGGCCGTGGTGGACTTGGTGGACAAGCAGTTGCGCTTCCTGAGCGGTCAGGGTCCACCGGTCGTAAAGCGGGTCATTGTTCAGGGCAAAGCAGGGGCCGGCAAGAGCACGGTCATCGAGGGCATGAGGTACAGGATTTGGGTGTGGGGCGATAGGCGCAAGCGATACTTGCTCATGGCTCCCACGGCGATCGCCGCCATCCATATCGATGCCCAAACAATACACTCCACCCTTAAAATTGCGCCCCAGGGTGAATATAAGGACCTGCAGGGGGACACTCTGCGTAAGTTTCAAGAGACCATGCAGGACGTGGAATTTCTCATAATTGACGAGTTTTCCATGTTGGGGTGCAAAATGTTGGGTTACATTGACAGGCGCATGCGCCAGGGAAAGCCCGACAGTGACGAGCCCTTCGGGGGCTGCTACGTCTACCTTCTCGGGGACATCCGTCAGCTGCCGCCCGTCGGCGACCCCCGCTCTACACCGGGATCGGTGCCAGCCCTGATGTGCAGAGGGGCATTCTGGCATACAAGGGGTTTCAAAAGTCGTTCATTTTGTCTGTGTCTCAGCGCCAGGCTGACAACAGATTCCGAGACGCACTAGACCGCCTGAGTCTGTGTCAGATCACTGATGAGGACTTCGCCCTCTTCGAGTCCCGTTTCGCTCTGAACGTCCCTCTCGAAGAGCGCGAGAGGTTCCGCGATGCGCCGCACCTGTACTTCACCAGAGACGAGGTGCTGGTTCGTAACATTCGTAAAACGGAGGACCTTGATCCCCCCGTAGCGCGTGTGCCCGCCAAGCACAACGTCCGCGCCGCCGAGAAGTACGATGCTGGGCGCGCCCAGAACCTGGAGCCAGTGCTGTACCTGGCGAAGGGGTCCAAGGTCATGCTTAGGACCAACATGTGGACAGAGATGGGGCTGGTGAACGGCGCCCTAGGCACTGTCGTAGACTTAGTGTACGCCCCCAATAAGAACCCTCCCGAGGACCCGCCAGCTGTGGTGATGGTCAGGTTCGACAACTACAGGGGGCCGACCCTGGCCGACGGGCTGGTGCCTGTGCCCTCTATGGTACGTGGCTGGGAGGTAGGTGGCGCATCCTACTCGAGGGAGCAATTTCCCTTTTCCGTGGCCTACGCCAGCACCGTGCACAAGGTGCAGGGCCTCACGAAGGACCGAGCAGTGGTCAGCGTGGGTGCAAATGATTTTGCAGTAGGTCTCATGTATGTCGGGGTATCGCGCGTCAAGACCCTGGAGGGCCTCTTGCTGGACGTTGAGTTCACTAAGCAGCGCGCTAACGCAGGGGCTCGGACAGACGCGTTCAGGAAACGCATGAACGGGGAGAGGCACATTCTCAGACTGAGCCGCGTACCCGACGAGCTCTGAACTCGGCCCGCCCAGCGGTGCTATGAAAACAACGGGCTGCCCTAGGCAGTTGTCTGGAATCTAAATCGGCCCACTCCGGTGGTGCTCTGAAAACAACGGGCTGCCCTAGGCAGTTGTCTGGAATCTAAATCGGCCCACTCCAGTGGTGCTCTGAAAACTACGGGCTGCCCTAGGCAGTTGTCTGGAATCTAAATCGGCCCACTCCAGTGGTGCTCTGAAAACTACGGGTTGCCCTAGGCAGTTGTCTGGAATCTAAATCGGCCCACTCCGGTGGTGCTCTGAAAACTACGGGCTGCCCTAGGCAGTTGTCTGGAATCTATAGTATGCCTTTCGGCGATACTGTGGGAACCAGGCAGTAAAACAAAATATCGTCACTTTACGCAAGCATTAAAGCATACTGCATTGTTAGCGCATGAAAGGTAAGTGAGAATTTTAAATTTTAATATTGCCAACCCACTTTTAAATCCCAAGTCTGCTATGGGATCACGATTCTTAAGAATGAAGTTTTAAAGTCAATTTCTGAATTGTCCGCTATGGACTGCTAAATATTCTGTTTTCAGTATTTGTATTTACCAGTTTAGTAAATTAAATTACAATTAATATTCATTAATATTTAAATACCATTGAAGTTGTATCAGTAAAAGTTTTTATCAGCCTAAATTATAAATTAGTGCTGAGTTGGTATTTAGTTTGTATTTCATTGTTTTGTATACTTTGTACATTATATTCATTAAAGTGTTCCAAGAACATTTACAATCTGGTTTACCTGAAATTTTTTCTTTCCTACCAACAACAGTTTTTGAGGGACCCGTCTTGATACGAGTCCTCCATTAAAACATGTCATTTAATTCTTATTAAATTTTTTGCCCACAGAACTAAAAAGTAGAGGCACAGTGGCAGGCCTACAATCAATGCTATACCCTGTTAAGGCACTATTTGGTATAGGCGGTGGGAGTATCACTGTCAAAATTTAATCAAGTTTAATAGCCTAACTAAGAGCAATGGGGGTAATAGTGGCGCGATTCACAGGGTATTATCAAATCTGCAACTTTTGACAGAAACGGTTGAAACTTTGGTTTTCGACCTACTTTAGTGACCTGTTCATAAGTTACGTAACACCGTCTCCGTGACTGATGAGAAGTATGCAGAAGCATTCCGAAAGACATCCCGTTCTCGAGTGCCCGACGGTGGGGCGCTCGAGCGCGGGGTATCTTTCAGCTCTCTCACAAGACCGCGGAAGGCTTCTGATTCTGACGCTCCACCCATCGATGAACGTTAAGTAATTTTGACGAACAATAAAACAAAAGCCCAGTGGCGGATCCAGGAGTGGCTTTGGGGGGGGGGGGGGGGCGCAAATTTACGCTTTTTGCCTACTTACAAGCGGAAAAGTTATGCCGGTTGCCTACATTTCCGCCCTGGATCCGCGCTTGCAGCAGCCCAACTCACGGTTGCCGATCTCATCAGCTCGATATAACACCATCCGTCGGCGTGGGTTGCATCTATTAAGGCGGAGAAGGCAGAGTGGAATGGGACTTTGGTCCTTTGGTAGCAAAGATCGCCTGATGGGTATGCAACAATAACTCCATCATGCGCACGTGCCCGCAGGCCGGCCCACCCTGGCCCAGTCCTGCCTCTCACAAGCGCTTGGACCCGCACACGTCTTGGGGTAGGGACAAGGTTGGGCTGCTCCGTGAATGGTTACAACAGGAACCAGTGCCTACTAGGCAGGTAACTACGACTACTCACGCATGCGCGCGTGCATTGCTGGTTGCCTTACGTTAGACGTCAAAGGCGCTCTACCGTAAGCGAAGACGGGCCCCTAATGGTAGGCAACCACAACTTAGCATACACGCGTACATTGCGGGATGGCCTACCCTAGATTTCCAAGGTGCCTATCAGTGAAACTAAATTCAGGACGATCTCCTTTAACTTCTAAATACTTCCTATACGCTACGCTCGCCACATTACGCGCAGAACATCGGAGCGTACCCCTAGTTACAGGCTTTGCAGAAATTTGCAGAAACGAAGTGTGGTTTACGAGAAGCCATCATGGACAAGCCCGTCATCAAGCTGGCGATGGCACGGCTCATGATGGTGCCTTATTTAAAACCAAATGACATGGTTCCAGCCATCAAAAGGGTGATTGTGCCCCATCTTGTGCAACACGGTGAATACTCCATTGCAATGAGAAAACTGTGCTCCCATCTACTGCATGGAGTAATAGACAAGTATGGCAAGGAGCTTGTAAGTCTCTTCAAAAAGCCCTACACGTGCACCAGGCCAATTGAGGCTGCCCACAGAAGGGGAAAAAAGGATGTCGGGGTCAAGCACCCTCCTTTCTGGACCATCCACAGTAAGTGCAAACCTGCCAACTCTAATTAGTGCACCCATGAACAAATCAATTAATGATGTTGTGTCCTTTCTTAAACAGGGGTAAACAGGCAACAGGAGTTGAAGGACTTCGACACGGTGAGCAAGGCCCTCAATGCGAGGGAAAAGCGGCTTTACGCTGCCATGTTGAAGCGGGGCGAAGATCGTCATACCATGCAACAGGAGCTCTACGAGCTAGGGAAAATGACATTTGAAGAGTATCTTGAAGTGCTAGTGAGGCCTGATCAGATGGGCCCAGATATGCTTAACTTCTGCTGGTACAGTAAAAAATCAACGCTTCAGACATATATTGAAATTGACGAAGTGGTCAGTAACATACTCTAAATAATTTTGCAGGCAAAACCCAGAGTACGAAATACCTCCACCAGCCCAAGTATTACCAGCCAGATCTGCAAGGCAGTCATCACCCTTGCCCCCGGCGATAGTAGGCCTGCCGACAACACCTTCAAACACTGTAAGTCTAACCGCATTGAAACAATTTAAAAATGTGCTGCCAAAAATTTAACAAATTAATTTTTTTAACAGCAAGAAGTGGAGGATGAGGAGCTTCGCAATGAGGTGCATGCCAGCCCAACCCTTACTGTTGCTCCACTTATCACTGGAGCTGCTGCTCTTGTGGTTAGTTCAAAGGACATCTTAACCATGTCTTCCCTTAAAAACTTATCAAGCAACCATTTTAATTAACTTCAAGTAGATAATTTTTTAAAAACAATTTCAAGATGTGCTGCCAAAAGTTAAACAAATTCAATTTTTTTAACAGCAAGAAGTGGAGGACGAGGAGCTTCCCAATGAGGTGCATGCAAGCCCAACCCTTACTGTTGCTCCACTGATTCAACAATCAGCTGCTGTTCCTGTGGTGAGTTCAAAGGACATCTTAACCATGCCTTTGTCACAGGTAATGACCGAAGCCCGGGCAAACCTAAGATTACCTTGGTAAGCTTAGGTTTGCTAAGGGTCCTCCCACAATGTAACCTTCACTTCACCTCTCCGCTTTTGATGACAGTTTCCTGGCTGCAAATTTGGCCTCTCAGAATGCGTACGAGCTCTAAATTTGTGTCATGCACAGAACGGAGTGTACTTTATTTAATCCACGCTCCTCCTACAAAAAGGAATTACAGGGTTCATAAAAATAGTAGAAACATATACTAATGAGGCATCTGTCTTTCTGATTTAAGCATTCAAGCAACAATTAATTTTGAACATGACATTAGATCACCTCTATTCAGTCAAGTATGCATTCCAATAAATTATTTTGGCATGTGAAGTACTACTAGTAAAATATATCCAGTGTTCAGTGTCCAGAAGTGAAGTGAAGTGAGGTGAGGATTGTGGGTGCACCCTAAGATTACCAGGGTAATCTTAGGTTTGCCCGGACTCCGGACATTACCTGAAACACCTTTCCTTAAAAATCTATCCAGCAACCATCTTAATTAACTTCAAGTACTTTTTTTTTTTTAAGTTGAGAATGAGAGCCTCATAATACAAATTGTAGGAACAATGCCCATGAACCAATGTTTAAAAAGAATACTTTTTTGTTAATAATGGGGCGTCCTCTTTTTGCAGAGTCAGAAGAGGCCAACTCAGGCTGAATTTGACCAAGATTGGTCGCAGCATGTCCTGGATGGTTCGCTGCCCTCCCAGGTAAAACAGAAGTCTAGAGAAATCCTCAGTCACAGTATATTCATTCACCACTACTTTTATCTAACTACTTAATATCAACCCAATTTCAGGTCGAGTGTAAACGTGCACGCAGTTGTGCAGCTACGTTGGCAGCCCATGATTTTGAAAGGACTCTTGTAAGTACAAAGTACATCTTAGCCACACATCTTTCCTGAGGCTTGTTCTAGAATGTAGTGGAAAGCGTCCTAGATAGATGCCCCCCCCCCCCCCACGGCCATTTTCTTTAGCAGTTTTAAAATCAACTTTCTTTTCATATTTATTTTCTCAGGCAGCATCGTACAGTCCTGAGGCCCATCGGTATTGCTGCTCACGAGTTAGTCAGGTAATTGCGTCATTAAGTTAAGTTTTTGAATCAATAAAATAGTAACATATTTGAGTAGAAACAAAACTATAAATCAGTTGCTAAGGATGATAAATCAGTTTTTAACACTAAGAACTAAGGTGTTTGAAGTAATGGACCCAGTGGTACAAAATCTTACTGAGATCTTCATAAAATTTGAAATCTTCTTGGCATATGCAGGACACTACCAAAGACCAGAGCCAGGAGACAAACAGAGAAGAGCTGGTCAGCTTAAGTTCTGCTGAGGAGAGGGAGAGAAGGGAGGAAACCTGTTCTGATGATACCTGTGGCTCTGTAAAGCAGGTACAAAAATTAACCAATTCATTCAATTAACCGTGCAATTTTAATTTGTCATCCAGATTAAAAGATTATTCAAGCCTTATGCTGAGATTATGGATAAAAATATTACCTAAACCCAAACATGCGTTTCTTTTCAAATTTTTGTATTCTTTCAGGCATTACTGTTCACGTCACTACACGACCCCATGACATGGCATCCCTACCAATGTGAAAACCGAGTGTCAAACTCAGTAAATTTGTCGCCTTTGAAGGAATTCTATTCCTATCATTTCCCTGGGTCATCCTTCCAACACCAGGAAGTGGCAAATGATAGAAATTTGCGTTTCTCCTTTTCTGAGCACGGAGGTTGGAGCAGCTCTGAACCCAAGGAAAAGATGCTGTCCATCCAAACTCCAGAAAAATTTAAAAGGGCGGCAAGACAAAATCCTAAGACAAGTAAAGTGTCAATTAGATTCTAAAAATTTCAAAACCAAATTGTACAACCAAATTATCAAACATTTAACCGAATTTTTATATAGTGATCATTAAAGCTACTTCCTATTACTTTATAAAACAAGATACATATGTTTAACTTACCTAAAAATATTTTCAGGATTTGCACGAATCCCTGGAAGCCTCCTGCTCTTCCTCATCTGCTGGAAAAAGCACGTGGGGTCGAATGGTCGAGTTCCAAGACAAAGAATTTGAAAAGGAGATGGAGGAGTTGGCAGAGCTCCGAAGGCAGAAACTGCAGGAGTTGTCAGCAGCTACAGCTTCCAATCAAGAACCTGCAGACATGGTACAAAATCTTTCTAGAAATAGTCTCTACATTTTAATATATTATAACTGTCTTTACAAAACTACTGCTAAGTGTGAGACTGGTAATTCAGTAAATCAATCACAGTAAATCATGTTTCAAGTTAGATAATATCGGTCGCTTGTTCACGTGAATTAATGCAATTACTAATGGAGTTCCTGGGCTAAGACAGAATGTAATAGAAAGGAATGATCGTTGCAGGTTGTCAATAACTTGTCAATGAGATGGGAGAATCATAGGAATGTTTGATTCACTCAAGAACAATAACTACAATGAAATTTTACTTCCACAGGAAACTCCTGAACTGTTGTACAGAAGTCCAGAATCGGACAACCAACGTGCTGCCAACAACCAACAGCTTGGCAAGGAGGTTCAAATCTCAGTAAGTAAACCTGTGACAGAAGAAAGAGTAAATTCATCACACAATCCAAATGTATCACATGCTTTAGGCAACAAAATAGAATACATTTTAACAATGGAGACTTTACAAGGCATGTTCGTTATTGAACTGAACGTCTTAGACCAGACACTAAGAGATAGAGATCACTAGATATCCCCCAAAGCAAATATTTAAAAAAAAAAAAATAATAATTAAGTAGCTTCTTTCTTTCACTTCATTGAGACATGTTTAATTTACCTAAAAATATTTTCAGGATTTGCAGGAATCCCTGGAAGCCTCCTCCTCTTCCTCGTATGCTGGAGAGAGCATGTGGGCTCGGATAGTCAGAATTCAGAACATGGAATTCGAAAAGGAGATGGAGGAGTTGGCAGAGCTCAGAAGGCAAAAACTGCAGGAGTTGTCAGCAGCTGCAGCTTTCAACCAAGAACCAGCAGACATGAAAAATAATCTTTGGAACTTCTAGAAATAGCCTCTACATTTTAACATTTTATACCTCTCTACAACTACTGCAAACTGTGAGACTGATAATTAAGTAAATCAATCAGAGTAAACCTTGTTTAAAGTTAGATAAAATTAAGATTGCAAAAATTTTGCATCAGGATTGGTAATGCATAAAGGTTCCATTTCACCCCATTTTGTTCGCAGGCAAACCAAACAGGAATGAAAAAAAGAATTCATTTTTTTGGAGCATCAGCCCCAAGGCTGCCATCACCTCAGCCATCTGAGGATGACAGCAGCAGCATCAGCAATCACTACGACAGTGATGACCTGATGATTATCCCTGTGAGTAAGAAACAAGCTGTGCTTTTGCTTGTTAATGGGAATGAAAACAACTACTCATGGCGTTCCTAGGTTAAGACAGGGTGTAATATAAAAGGAATGATCTCTGTAGTTTGAGAATAACTTGACCAAGAGAAGGGAGAATCACAGGAATGTTTGATTCACTCAACTACAATAGCTATATTGAATTTTACTTCCACAGGAAACTCCTCCAATGAAGTTAACGCCTCCAGAATCGGAGACCCTCAATGCTGCCAGAGAGACGGCTGCCAACGACCACCAGCTTGGCAAGGAGGCTCAGATCTCAGTAAGTAACCCTGTGACACAAGGAAGAGTAAATTCATCAGACAATCCGAATGCATCACGCTATAAGCAAGAAATTATCTGGCAACAAAATAGTATACATTTTATCAATGGATACTTTACAAGGCATGTATGTTTTTAAACTGAACACCTTGTACTAGAGAGTATCAGACACTAGATGTATTACTTTCATGAAATTCCATGACGATCAGGAAAAGGAAATTTCAAGATAAGATGCGGGATGCTACTCTCTGTACTCCTGGCAATACATTCAATAGAAAACAATGCCCGAGGACAAAATAACCTACGAACGTGTCGTTTTGCAAGGACAATGTTTAGACATGCTGAGGTTGATGAGAAATAAGACGACATTTCAAGGGAAACACGCGCCTCAGAAAAGTTACAATGTTAGGACCGGAAAATAAGTTCCTAAACCAACAATGTTCATATTTTACTAATAATTAACCAAACTTTTCATGGTGAGTGCTGAATGCATGTGCGTCGCAATCGGTCGCTTGGCTTGTAGCTTGCAGTGATAATACTTACGCCAACAATTGGCTACAAAAAAAATGATCCTTTCAGAATAGGCTTTGGGAAAATAGGAGATATTCATAGGCCTATCCACAAAAGCAAATACATTCAAATCTTGAACAACGTGCAAGACCGTCCTCGCTCGGGTTCTTCTCTTTTCTCAGGGCTCGGAGCCCAGCTGAGATCCAGTACGGAAGTGGGGCGTTGAGAGGTTGGTTGAGAGCGGGCCACCGGACCACTGGCGGGGCTGACGGGGGGGGGGGGGGGGGGGGGGGGCTGTGGGGCCTGCGAGTGCCTGAGGTCGATAGTTTGGATTTTGTTGGCCGTATAGACTCAGGGAGGGAAGGGCATAGATGGACTGATGGAGCCTTGATTGGCTCGGATTCTAACAGAAACCCTCCGTTTTTTAAAAACAGAATTGCCACCAATTCAAAATCTCCCGCCCCGAAGTGCCTTCGTTCTTCGCACGAAATGCGAGAGCCCTTGTGCGAGACTAGGCTTGCTCGCTTGCTCGACACGCTCCGTACGTGAGGCTAGAAGCAGCCATTACTCATGAAAAATCTAGTTATTTGTTCTTGGGTCATATTGAGCTCTCGTCCCATCTTGACCACTCTCGGCTGCTCTCGGCGCTTT
The DNA here is from genome assembly GCA_038380765.1 of Odontothrips loti. Taxonomy (NCBI): domain Eukaryota; kingdom Metazoa; phylum Arthropoda; class Insecta; order Thysanoptera; family Thripidae; genus Odontothrips; species Odontothrips loti. The sequence continues at coordinate 1,177,141 of CM076247.1, read as the reverse complement.
CTCCGGGCTTCAAGGGAATAACGGAAGATGGCGGTTGTGGATACTGGGTTTATTTCCCAAACACACGTCCCAGAATACAGACATGGAAAAGTCACTGGAGGGCCATAGGCACGCTCCGGAACACAGTCACAAATGTTACACTGGCATTCGCGTACACACTGGAGTCCACAACATAGTAATACTCGGCTCACAATAATCACCGTATAACGGCTCTGGTGGATACACTGCCAGAACACGCAGGTTGCTGGGCTCGCGAATGATCAACACGCGGGCTAAGGTTCAAGCCCGCTCGGGGGGCAACGAGCCGAAACAAGAACCAAGAGCTGAACTGAACTGAGCTGACCCTCTAGGCTGACTGCTCCCGGCTCAGCGGCCGTCCAGCGGCCGCTGCCGGCCACTGGTGCGCCTCCTGGTGGCTTCCCTCGGTACTAGGCCCGTGCCCGCGGGAATTCTTCCCGCGCGGGCACGGCAGTCCTCGCTAGTCTGCATTTTAGAGGTGATGAACCGGATAGAAGGGAATTACCGCCTTGTTGAACGGTACCGGACCGTGATGTCAATCCGATACATAGTTTCTCTATGATCCGATAGGTTAACGAGGGTGCGAGGGCGAGGAAACACAATTACCAGCGAAGTGCGAATTTCGCGTCGCGTTGCTTGAGAAACTACAGTCTCAATGGGAGACATGCTCGCTTTGAACCGTAGTGTTCAGCCGTTCAGCTCGCAGTAACCTTAACTGTTCAGAACCAACTTACCTCTGTGCAATGCCACTGCATATTGCAGTATTAGCAATTGAGCCAGTGTGCTATTGTTACCAGCTCTGGTCTTTCCTCCCTCTCGCGGGCGCTATTGTCGAGAGCGCCAGGGCAACCTTCGGAGACGAGAGTCAAGCAGGCCCAATAAACTACTACACTGTTAAAAATTTCAATCTGAAATTTCAAAACACATGATTGGAAGTATTTACGTGAACATTTTTGCTAATAAATTTAACAACCATGCTGTTATGGATTTTCATGACCTGCTGTTTGGAAGTTTTATATCATTGTTTTGAATTTTGAGAACGATGTTCATTGGAAATTTCAATCTAAAACGGTTTGAAATATCATATCAAAGTACTGAAATTCATGAACAAATTCGTTCCAAAGTTTCACAGATTTCAGTTGTAAAAAGTCGAACCTGAGCTTTGAATGTTAAGAACACTGGTTCTGAATATTTTAAAGCAAACAGATCTAAAGAGCTACAACCGTGCTCTTAATTCCAAGAAAGTTCTGCTCCCAAATTTTATGGCAGCATCTGGTAAAAGTCAGATGTGTACTTAATCATGAGAATTGGTTGTATAAGGAAGTACATATTTTATAATGTTATGATCGGGGAATGCAAGAAAGAAAACACTGGTTAATAGGAACTCATTTATTACAATGCACAAAAGACCTTAATCAAAGTTCCAGTCGGAGGTGAAGTAGGTAAGATTCTCAGACAGCTGTCGCACTTTACTGTCGACGCCATCAGGGCATCTTAATGGCTTCTCCCTCTTGGACCCCCTTTCGGGATTGATGGAAAGGTAACACCTAATAAAAAGAATGAAGAATGTTCAGCATGTTTCAGTGTGGTACAAAATATCCTATGAATGCAACTAAATTTACCTCTGAATGAATTCAAGTGTACTGGACAATTTTGATGGATACTTAAAACCAAAAATGAAATAGCAAACAAAGACTAAACATATTCCTTGCAGAAAATCAACAGTCTGAATGGCATTTTCTTGGATGACCACAGTAAACTTGGCACTCTCCTCAAAAATTGATGTTCCTACAACAAAAGCAAGAAAGGTAAATGACAAGCATGGCAAAGCAAGTGAATTTGCAATTACAAACTCATGTGGTACACACCTCTTACTACTAACACAGGGCAAGCAGTTGCAGCCTTAACGGACAATATCATTCTTTCCTCATCAGTGTCTTTCTGCAACAAAAATGAAAGAAGTGAATGGTACATGTTAAACAAGTTGATAGAAGTGAATGATGTAGAGTTACTTACCGACATGAGGAGGAAGAGCAGGTCCTGTTTCTCGCGCATGAAACCAACCAGTAATGGCATTGAGGCTATACAGCTGGCTTGAACATTTCTCAAACTAGCAACAGCCTCCTCCTCTTGAAGGATAACAGCAGCCATTGACTCCTTAAGTCTTAAAGGAGCTTTGGTCGAGTCTTGACTCCAATAATACTTCATGTAGTCAAAGAAGCGGCCACATCTGGCAGAGAGATTGTCACTGAACACTTGGAATGAATCTTTCCCCAGGAGCCGATCAGCATGTTGAAAAGCATAGAATGAGAAGCGCAACAAAGGCCACTGCTCCAAAGAGCCCTGCACAGCACCTGTTGGACTTCGAGCATTGTTGATCAAAGCTCTTTGAGACGCATAAGTCACCTCCATTAATACTTTGCACTCTTCAGAGAAAGGCTCATCGTAGTGCAGCAGACGAAGTCTCTTCTCTCCTTGCAGCTCCTCACTCTCATCTGCAGGGAGGGCCACCTCGTACGCCACACACCCATAATCTGCATCAGTTTTCCGCCTCAGAGGAGGGTCGTCCACATCCTCCTCTTCACCAACCGTTACTGATGTAGTTGTGGAAACTGATTTCTTCGGCTTCTTGTTCTCTTTCAAATAATTCACATTATTGTAAATTTTAACTGCAAAAACATTAACACCACTTTCCTCTTTAAGGCCCACTCTCACTCTGAAAATACGGGAGTATTTTCCTCCTTCACAATCATTCACTAGTCGAGCCAACCTTTTAGCTGTTGTGAAAGACGTGTCTTTCAGCTTCACCCTCATGTGTTTGCTTAATGATGTATAAACTTCTTTGATGGCTCCTTTGCGGATCTTCAAAAACTTCTTGGGAGGAATTGACTTTTCCTCCATGACTCGCAGAACAGGATCTAGCGTCTCCTTGATGCTCCTGAGCAAGGAGGATGGAATAGACAATGATGGATATGAGGGTTCAGCGAATAAAACACGAGATTCTTGCAAGACAGAGCGTTCAGGAGTGGATACAGGATGTGGTGATGTATGACGTTGCTGTGGAGCAGGGGTCAAACCTAAAATAGAGATGAAGTTAATGATTTACACCTCCAGCATAAATCAAATTCATTGATGGTAAAAAGGACACTCACTTTGTGTGGAGGAATCTGGGTGCCAAACTTCAGAATTTGATACCAAGCAGACTGTCAAAGTGGATGCTTGAGCCAGAAACTTCAAGACAGGGTCTGAGGTTATCTTCACCCCATCTGGCTCGCGATGAACCTGTACATAAAAAGCAAACATGTGTTAACAAGCAGAAACTATCTGCAGTTTCCCCAATAAAACTCTATAGAATCAGTAAAATGCAAGTCAATATGGCATAGCCAGTTCAGTACTTACAGGTTTGACATTACAGAACTAATGCCTCACCCAACTACTAAATAATACGAACTGGTACCCAGAACGCACACAGTTACAAACACTTGCACAATGGCACTGAATTTACTTACCACAAACGAGGAGGGTGCTGCAGCAATCCCCAGCTGACTACAAGCTGCAGCAACGAGCTCCTCCAAGTTTGCAGCCAGCACCAGCAGCCGCTGCTTTCTCGTCAGGTCGCAGACAGTGATCAAGTGTTGGTCCATGGCCTGGGTGGGCGGGGACGACGGCGAGCGAGACACACACGCTGCACACAAGCACACCCCAGAATTAACATTGAGTTTCACATAAATTGAAAGGTTAGGGGTACCGTATGTGACGTGACACGCATACTTCGAATTGTCGTTACATATGAACAGAACCCCGACTGTCCAAAGCGAAACACACACCGACCTAACCTGCGTGGTAAGGTTAGAAATAGCCCACCAGCGAATAAGTCACAGCGTATACAGATTGCATGTAGAAAAGTTTTCAGTTCACTACCCAGGACGTAAATCACTACTACAAATTATCGGGTAACGTGATTAACAGACCACAAAGACTAATAGTTCAGAAGTAAGATCGTGAACCAGCTGAGACTCTGCGGGCGACGTAGGCCCAAGGCTTAGGCCATAGCCCAAACCGCACACGAACGTGCATATCAAGGGAAGGGAACTCACCTGGATCTTGTCCTTGTCAAAGTGAGGCGAAGAATGATCACAGGGTTCACAAATACCCATGATGAAACCTTCAGATTTCCAGACATCCATAAAAGTAAAGAAATTGAGAACACGGAATTGCAGCAACGCCATTTTCGATCAGCTGACCTGTGTGACGTCACGTGCCTGGATACACTGCCAACCTGCCTTGCTGTGCTGCCAACCGCAATTCGCGAATGTTAATCCTTACAATCGTTAGGTGTGAGTCGGAGTCTTACGTTCCGGCCGTATGACAGACGAACTTACATCCACTAATCTCCTTGTGACTGTCTGCCAGACTTCTTATTCTAGTAAGAAAGAGGTGAATAGCTTTTAAGTGATGGAGAAACAATCAGGAAGTGTCATTCAACAAGATAGTCATAAAGAATGTGATAGTCTTGAAGAATGGGAAGGTGAGAGCAAGGTGGAAACTCAATCTGTGTCAAGCATTATAGATAATTGTGGTCATGAAGAATGGGATTTTGATATGAAAGAGGAAACTTCGTCATCAGTTACAAGTGTTATACAGGGTTGTCATGAGGAATGTGAAAATTTGGCAGCAGTTCAAACCGAAAAGGTGAGCAAATTGTCAGGTTCATTATTTCTATGTTATACGTTGTTTGAGGCTCAAATCGTACAGCTCAACCATTGTCAGTCTTTCAGAGCAACTAACTTGTCTTTTAATTTTAGATCCATGAACTGCAAAATGAAGTGAAACTCATGAAAAGATACATTAATCATGTGGAAGCACACTGCTTTGTGTACAGAGAAGCACTGAAGATAACCACAGGTGGTTTTGAAGCATTCAAGAAAGTTATTGATGAGGGAAAGGATATCAAAGAACCATTCTGCCACAGTTGTGAACGAGATGGATTCATGGCAGTAATAGCACAGTTGCAGGGGCCCTCTGCATCTACCTCTCCTATTCTCAGTGGGAGCGACTTTAGAAAGGTACAGTTTCAATTGCTTTCATCCTCACTGCAATGTAATTTTGCCACTTTTCCAATAATTTATTTTCTTTTTTTTTTTTGCAGAAGAGGAAGTGTAGATTTGAAGAACGTAACTAAGGTGATAATTTCCTTTGGTTGCTTGTATTTTTATCGACAATTTTTTAAATAAATGCTGGTGCTATTTTCTTTGAGAGAGAGAGAGCGAGAGACTTCTGGCCCAGATGAATTTAGTACATTTTAAGTTAAATTTAACGTAGTACATGTCCAATTACAAAATGTATGTTCAGCTTTTAATGCAATGTGTTGTAAATATAACCCTCTGCAAAACCTTACATAAATGTATCCTGTGTGTCTGTGTCGTTATCATTACGATCCTTATCCAACTACATCCGTGAACATTTCAGTTATAACAAGAAGAAAATCCACTATTAACATGGTATTAAGTGAGCTCGTTCTTTACCCAGTTTATTAAAATTTATAGTTGAAAAAAAGAAGGAATTGAAAAAATCTTGTGTAATTCAAATTATATGTTTATTATTAATTACAACATATACATGACTAGACAGGTGACATGACAATATTACAGGAATGTAGAGGGTTAATTTATTATTATATACAACATAAGTTGGCTGCTATACAATGCATTGTCAACACAAAATATATCACAGACAATATATAAGGAATGAGGCATGCGCAGTAAGATACAAATGCACTGGCTACACTACTATCAAATTCAAGCAAGTCGCGCCTCATTCGTACCCTTCACAGAGGTTGTCAGAAACTAAACCAAATTTCAATTTGACGAACAATTGAGTTCCTAAGCAGTAAGCATTAAGAGATTGCGGACTTAGCAGTTTATCTAATTCAATATGTTCATAAACTGGTGGAAGAAATGACATGACCATAGAGGCTCTCAAGTGAGGTACAAACTCAACTTTCAGTTTCTCCAAAAGAAAGGATATTTTGTCTTCGCAAATAAAAAGAAGGCAAATTCTACCCATTTCCACATTGTACTGGTACCCACTCTGGCGTGCTACTACAACATCACCCTTCTTATAGGTAGTGCCGTTAACTACAGCTTTTGCACATTCCCTGATAGTTGAGTCCAGCAACACTCTTGGAATGGCTTGCTGCAGAGTCTCGGAATACAAATGAGGGTGAAAGTCACATTCATGAAAAATTTGGGTACGGAATCTAGCTTCAGCTCCAGTTCGGACATAACTTTGAAACATCTCATGTTTAACAGCTACTGTTTTCAAAGGATTAATAAAATTTTTTGCTTCTCTTAAAGCTTCCTTAAAAAATATATGTTTGCTCTCATACCTCAAAGTCATTACTCTTAAGAGCGGTCCACAGGCCTCAAAAAGCTCAGGGTAATGAGACAAATAATGATGCTTAGGTCGGAGTCGTATACATCTAAACAGCTCTTTTCTCATTGATAAATAACTATCTATGATACTCTGCAAGTATGCAAGGTAAGATTTATGAATAACAGGAGTAATGATAATCTCAACTATTTCAATCAAAAGCAACAAAGTCTGCCACACTTCATCTTCAGCATCACCAATAAAATCTTTCATAATGAGAGGAAAAAGTTTTATAAATATACAAACTTGCCATGCTCCACCTTTCACTCTGGTATGATCTTTTTTGACAGAAATAGGTTTGTCTCGCTTATCAGCGACTGAATAAGGAAAACTTAACATAGTTTTCTCTAAGTCTTCATATGTAAACCATTTTTGCTCAACAAAATAATCAATATAGAGTTTTAAGTCATAAGCACCTAGGCCCTCGAACACATCATGGGCTAGACAAGGGACCAAGCCAGGCAGACACACATGGAAACTAGAAAGACTGTTGAAAACAGAATCACGCTTGACACCATGATAAATTTTCTTCTTAATTGCAGCCAGTCTTTGAAGATCATTGTTATATGATTCAACCGTTCGTCTTGGGCTGTCATTAACACACTCACCACCAAGAGAATGAAAAGTATCACGATGGATGTAACAAAAGCGACAAAAAAAATGGGCAGAGCTGAAACCTTCAACAAAGCCACCCACACCATGGCTTCCTAAATTATCCCCAACCACAAAAACCAAACCTGCTTTGACAATACCATGTTCAGGGACAAATACACCATTCTCCTCTACATCTTTCAGGTCTTGAACAATGGTGCCATAAACAATGTCATGGTCAAACTGTGATTCAATACACAGAGCAACCAGTTGAATACTACTTGTTGTAGAACGGACATGATCTGGGGCATTACCAAAGCTCATGTAAACAGCCAGCATTTTATATTTTCTCTTGGCAGGTCCGATTGGAACAACTACTTCAAATGCATCCTGATATAATAGTAAAGGAATAGCTTCTGGGTTTTCAATGAAATAAGGGTTATTTTTGAAGACACTACCATCTACAAAATCTTGTAGAAGTCCTCCATCAGAAAACTGTGGTTTTGAAATTTTGAGATCAAGAGATTTGTCTTTGAATGCAGCAGCTATTGTCTCTTTTATAGGAATGTAATAAAATGTAACACTCTTTTTACCTTTCTTTACTGTGGTCTTCTGAGGTGGAACATATGTGTACCTGCTTTTGTATGTTTCCTGTCTTAAATGAGTAGTTTTTAGTTCTAATCTGGCAGCTGAAATTGGATTGTTTTCAAAAATGAATGCTGCAATATCTTCTACGTTTTCTTCTGGTATGCCTTCAGCTTTCAGTTTCTTCCGAAGCCTTCTCTTGATGAAGCTGTGATCTTGTTGTTCAAGAACATGGAGCTCAGAAGCAATATATTGCACAGTACTGGCTGGAAGCTGCAATTTAAATTGAAGTCTCATAAAAAATTGAGCCAGAGCGTCCAGTGCCAAGTCACCATCCGTTTCTTCATAAACAAAGTCGTCATCTTCCTCACAGCTACCTTCAATAGTAATATTTGGTTCCTGTGCAGAGGTTGGTTGTGGATGGTTGTGGCTGGCTTGTGATGGCTTCTTCTGTCTGTGAAATTTTGAAAGATGTGCTGAAAATGAATTTTTCTTGTCATATTTGAGGATGCACCCTTCAATAGGACATGTTATAGAAATACCCATCTCTAAGTGGCTATTGAGATGCTTGATGAGAGCACGATAATCATCCACAATCTTCTTGCAATGTGGCACGGTGCAACTGAAAGTTCCTGATGAGTTTGATGCTGCAATGGACCGATGACGATTGGATGAGTCTCTGAGCTTGACATGATTATGGCTTCGAATAACATGAGCACGCAAAGAAGCTTCTGATATAAAACCCGTTTTACATCCATGGAACCCGCAGATGAAGTGTTTCATGATGTGCCTGTGATGAATTCGATGATGGATGCTATGCTTCAAATAAGCTGTTTTGTATGGGCAGAACTGGCACAGGAAAGCTTCATTGTCTGTAAAATAAAGTTAACAAAAAAAAATTAGACATAACGGGTTGTACTTCACACAGCAGAGAATTTTTGCACTTAATACAAGCAATTTCTTATTATTAAACAAACAACATTGGTTATAAAGACAAATGTAACAGAACTCACCCATACTGGTGAGTAGGGTGAAACACAGGGATAGAAAGGCACTCTATCCAGCTCAGCTCAGCAATGCACAAACTTTTTTATCTGTAAAACAAAACAACACATTAAAACATAAGCTACCAAAAAAAATTAACATGTAGGCTAATCACATTTTCGGACGAATATTGCCTGCGATCATGAGCCGCGAGAAGGTACGGGAATGCAACCTATGGGATGGGTTAATTACCTAACCTTAACCTAATTAATCAACTGAGAAGTCATGGCTTAAACACTGTCCAAGTCATAGACGACCAAGTAGAAAATCTTGACAGTCAAACTTACCTGAAATGAGGCAACGCACGGTCACATAAAAATTTACTCCTCAAGATACTCCAGAATCATTCACTATCGTCTTGGTACCATTTAGCTGTGTATCGGATATGATAATTCATACCAACGCGCCTCTACTCTAAGTGACACACGAACGCTGAGTGAAAACCCAACAAGCTACCGAAGCCACATAACCTTCCTCTGTGTTTCAGGTTTTCAGAATCTGCCCCCTGCGGGGGGGGGGGGGGGTGAAGCACGAGATCATGGTGGCGGGGGCTGGTGAGGTAGCAGTGGAGGGGGAAGCCAACTACGCGCTTGGATTTGAAATGTGTGATGGGGGTTTTAAAAGTAGATTTTCAAAACAGACAAATTCGTAGTTTTCATGTCAGCTTTGAAATATAAGATTACGGTTCTGAAATTTAATGACATGTTTTGAAAATGACCTTGCTGCGAAAATTCAAAACAAGCAGTTGAAAGATTTCAGTACATTTTTTTCAAAACACTGATTTTATTAAAAATCGAAACATTTTTGTTACCAAATTTTAAAACTTTTTTAACAGTGTAATTCTCATTATTTCCGTGCAACCAATGCGCCCAGACTGTAATGCGGGCCAGAACCGCATGAGCGAAATAGCATTCCGGGATGTAGAGAAGTATTCCATTGAGGGAATGTTCCGAGCAAGGACAAATGACCAATGTATAGTGTTGTTGAATCATCTCAACCCCGACTGGACTCGAACCCGAGCCAGCCGCACACTAAGCGAGTGAGCTATCCACTATGCCAACAGCCCCGTTGCAGCTGTGAGGGAGCAGGCTGGAAGGTCTTTTGCCCGGCGGTGCGCGAGGGGCGCAAGGTGACAAAGGCCGGGCCGTGGTGTGCCGAGCCGGGCCGGTCAGACAGACAGACAGACAGGCGGGCAGGGGCTGGGCCCTGGCGAGCCGGACCTAGCCGTTGCCGAGGCGGCGATCCCGGTGTTGTTTGAAAGATTGGCGTACGATTCACTGGACAGTGGCCTCCCCGCAAGCCGTGCCTGAAAGGGACTTACTACAGGGCGATCCGGCACAACGGGTCACTCTGCTGGGTAAGGCGAAAGACAGGGAAAAGGCTGGCCTAAAAGAAATGGCGAGGAACAGGAACCGTTGGTGAGAACTTTTGTCTGCTACAGATCTGCTCTGAGTGCCGGCGGTGGGCAATTCAGCACGGCTGGAAGGTGTTCACGATGTCGACGTCCGTACACATGATTGCGGAGACGGCGTGGAAGGCGAGGGCGGTCCGGTGCGCGGGCTGGATGTCGAACACGGGGACGTGTCGGCGCTATGTCACGCAGCTGGTGGAGTGCAGCTGCACGGCCCGGGATTTTGAAGAGCACCACCTTCAAGAAGTGTGCGTGGACGGGGACCGGCAGCCGAATCCGGCTCATTTTGCGATAGGATTTGTGGAGCTGTAGCAGTTGGCAGTACTGAGCCGTGGGCCGTGGGGAATACGGCGCCCGTGATTGGCAGGACTGGAGCCGGGCCGCGGCGAGCCGAGCCGAGCGCGAAGCAGAAGACGCGGTGGAGCCGAGAGTGCGGCGATTGTCGAGCCTGACGGAATTCTCCGAGCGGCCGAGCCGAAGGGGACGGCGCCGAGCCGGGATGATCCGAGCCGAGCTGAGCTGCGGCAGCGGCGGCGATGTCAGCGCCTTGCAAGGAACCGAGGATGCGGTTGCGGCGGTCTGAGCCGTGGCGAGCCGGGCCGTGGTGTGCCGGCCCGTGTGCGTGTGTGTACGGCCGTCGGGCGGGGAAAGGGGGCCGAGCCGTGCTTGTTGACACGAGAGAGGTTAGGGGCCCCATGGCTGGCCCATTGTTTACTTTTTCAGAAAGCCCGGAATTTTACTAGACTGAATGTCATTCCGATGTAATTGCGGCCTTGTGCCCATGAAAATTTTCTGTGTTTAGTGCCCTCCGATTTGTCGCGGAGTCCTTTTGCAAAATTCCAACTTGTTAAGTTCAAAATTCCTAGTCATAAGCTCTGAAGACTGTGCAGCAAGATTTTAACTCCAAGTGTTTCATGTCATCATTTCCATCATTGCTCTTTCATTTTCATGTTCCATCTGTGTTTGCCATCATCATCTTTAGTTACGCTCACCAGAGCCATTGCAATAAATTCCGTTACTTTTCAATCTGAGATTCTCGTTCTTTGGTCGGCCTTGCCTGACAACAACGTGAGAGGGGAGGGAGACAAACTACCACCTGACCTTCAAGAAAATGTTGGTTAAGGATACAATGAAATGTATTCCAAATAATAGCAGAATAATGGCAGTGCAAAATTAACACTACACGGGGAGGAAGCCTACGACCCGGAAGAAAAACATGGCACGTAACAAGGTGCAAAGACACGGGGAGGAAGTCTACGACCCGGCATTAGAAAAAGTGGCACGGAACATTGTGCAAAGACACGGGGAGGAAGTCTACAACCCGGAAAAAGAAAAAGTAGCACGGAACAAAGTGCAAAGACACGGGGAGGAAGTCTACAACCCGGAAAAAGAAACATGGCACAGAGCAATAAAGAATGAGGACTCAAAACACTTACACATCACTCAGGCTCAAGGAGTCGGAGGTAAGATCAATCAGCGGCGAGCTGCGCGCGTCTGAAAAATCACTCGTACTCGACGACTCTGCCCGGAGGAACTCGGGGGCCAACCTTCCCGAGTCCTCCCCCACTCCGCGGCTCGAAGAAGAAGACGACGAGGGCCGGGAGAGGGGTAGGGGCGCCTGGGAGGCCTCGGTGTGGCCGCGGGGAGCGGCTGAGGAGTGGCGCACGGGGGTCACCAGCGCCGGGCGGTCGGAAACCATGGCGCCCAGGAGGGGGACGCGATGCCAACGTCCCTCGCCGTCCTGGACACGTCGCCACGGCTTCGGACACATGTTGGTAGTGTGTCGAGCCGCACGGCAGTTGCCACACCGGCCGCGGAAGACGTGGCGGGTGCGCGGGGCCTGGTGCTGCTGGAACCGGGGCGGCACCTGGGCCTGCCGGTGCTGGGGGCGGGGCGCCTGGTGATACGGCTGCTGCTGAGGGCGCACCTCCTGGTGACGCGGGAGGGGCCGCTGCCGTTGCACATACCGCTGTTGTTGCAACTGTCGCTGCTGCTGCAGCTGTCGCTGCTGCTGCTGCTGCTGCAGTGTGGCGCCGCCGCCAACAGAGGGACAGGCGTCCCAGGCATGGCCCAGCCCGCTGCAATTTCGGCAGCGACTCGGGGCGAGGGCGTGGGGCGCGTTCACGCCGAGCCGCTGATGCACGGAGCCCGCCGGGACCACCGGGGCCCCCACCCGGTGCCGGGGGGCTGTTTGGCCAGGGGCCGGGGCGGCGACGCGCGGGTGCTGGCTGCCCTCCAGGGCAGCGGGGGCCGAGGCGGAGACCGGGGCCAAGAAGGAGGCGGCGCGTCGGCCGTCGGCGGCGACCTCCACCCGCATGGGCTCCGGTGCAGAGCGAGGCCGAGGCGCAGGCACGGCCGCAGTCACCGGCTCGGAGCGGGGCAGGGGCGCAGGCACGGCTACGGGCTCCGCGGCCCGGGGTGGCTGCTGCGCCGGGAGAGGAAGCAGCGGCGCAGGCAGGGCCGGCCAGGCAGCAGCGTCGTCCTGCCAGAGGTCGCGGTGGCGACGCCCGCGGCCTCGCGGCATGTTCCCGGGGTGGAAAAACTCTGTGGTCTCCTCGACCTGCTCCAGGACATCCCCATTGGGGAACGTGATGGTGCGGACCGTGCGCTGGTCGGCCCGCGTTCCTCGAAAATCCATGCCGGCGTGGTGCAGCGAGGACAGCGAAAGGATCCACCCGGGGTGTCGGCTAGGACTAGACTGCCGGGGCAGAGGCCGGACCGGTGCTGCCGGCAGGGCGACATGAACTCATACTGTTGACGGAGGTGAAGTGGATTACCATTAGAGATTATATTATATAACAAAGAAGAAATGACCATTCTCTGCCTTTCTTCTAATTTCAGAAAGCCCAACAGATTATAAAATGGTGTGATATGTTGGAATTTACTAACATTGCATATAAACCTGATACAAGCATTCTGCGCTCTTTGTAGCTTTGTGAGATTAGTTTGTGTGATATTTGTGCCCAAGGGCAGGAAGTAATCAAAGTGGGGAAATATTAAAGCTTGGACTAGTATACGTCTAACATGAAGCGGGATGTATGAGAAGTTACGTCGGAGCTGGGCTAAGATGCTAAACACATTATTAATTACATAGTTACAATGTTCATTCCAAATGAGGGTGGGGTCCATTAAAATACCAAGATTTCTGACAACTTCCTGGAAGTAAATGATATTCCCGTCTACTTCAAGAGGCTGGTAATAATTTAGGTCGAATTGACTTACATATGCTGCTGATCCCATAACCATTGCTTGAGTTTTCTCAACATTCAGAATCAAATTATGACTATTTACATATTTAGTAATATTTAAGAGATCAACCTGCAGTTGCTCGATTGCTTTATCATACATATCCAGGGGGAAATGTAAATAGAGTTGAATGTCATCTGCATACATATGATGATTTCAATATTGTAGTACATTTGGTTGGTCAAATAAGTAGATAGCAAATAAAAGAGGACCTAGCACTCTTCCCTGTGGTACACCTGTCTCAGTTTCTGTCCATTCTGACTGAAATTCTTCCCAGGCATACACTCTCATTAGTCTTTTTTTTTTAGGTAGGATTTAAACCAAAGTATCACAGATTCAGAGAAGTTTAAAAATTTCAACTTAGTTAATAGTAAAGTATGATGAACACAATCCAATGCAAATCTATTTGAAATATTTCCGCCTTTCCATCTCTAGCTATAGCAGACAGGAGGGAAAGGTCCGCGTCCCACAGTTTCCTTGGATGATCGTACCGCGTCTTCAGTAAGGCGGTCTCCCATGTCCCGGGATGTGTCGCTCTTGTTAAGTTAGGCTTTCTTCTCCATTTCAAGGTTTCTTCCGGCTTGCATGCCCACTACACATGTGCTTTAGAGGTTTGCCTTAAGTAAATAAGGGGAGGGAGGGGAAGCCTGAGTGCCAGCGCGGTTCACTACGTCCGTCCCGTGCGGAGATTCGAGCGGAAGCCGAGCGGCGGGGGCGAGCTAAGTCATGGCGCAATAAACAGAAACGTCAGTGCGAGATGTAAAATTCAGTTTTAAATCAGAGCAAGGGAACCACTTCTTGGTACAAACAAAATATTTTATAAAAATAGGGAGTTCATATGAAATCACACCTGCTGCCAGATCATGAGCAAGGCAAGGAGCTAGCTCAGATAAACAAACATTAAAATTTGAAAGTTAGTTAACCAGCGAATTGGATTTTATTCCATCCTTGCTTTTCTTAGATCCCTTGCAGGCCAGGGTGGCTTCATTATTTTCAATAGTTCTTTTTGGAAAAGTTTGCACAACACATTCACATTCTTCATCCGATTCACTTTCACCACTTCTGCTACCATTTGAATCTCCCTCCTCCTCCTCATCCCCTTCTTCTGTAGCTTCATCATTATTTTCCTCGCATTCTTCTGCACCTTCTGTTTCTTCTTCCTCTTCCTCAACTTCTCCCTCTGCTCCATCGTCCACCTCTTCCTCACTCTCACTTTCCAACTCTGCCTGGATTTTCTCCTCTTCTCTGTGATTGCATTGTCTTAAGTAATGTAAATCGCTCCTATGGATCAAGCAGTAACGACAAAAGTAACGAGAGCTGCTGAAATTCTCCACAAAGCCTCGAAGTCCATGGCTGCCAGGGAAAACTTCTACACCCACCCTTTCTAATTTTCTCAGTTCATGAACTACTTTTCCAAAAACCTTCTTTTGATTAAAGAATTTCTTCCTGCAGAGAGCTACGAGCTGGATATTGTTCAGTTTATATCTTAAGTGTGGTGGCAAGTTTCCAATAGCAAAATAAATACCAAGAATCTTATACTTTGACTTTGCTGCACCAAGTGCATTTAGGATTTCAAAGTCATCATAAAATAAAATTATAGAAATAGCATCAGGATTTTCGTGGAAAAACTTGTTTTTAAAAACGGAGCCATGCATAAAATCATGAAGTATAGGATCACCACTAGTGTCCGGAGGAGCCAAAATATGGTCAGCAAGATTCTTATCTGATTGGAACGTAATGGAACCAGTGAGTTTTCCCATCATCTGTTGTACAAAGTTTGATTGCTTCTGGAGGAACGTAACCCAAAGAAGATCAAAAATACATTTTTTCTGCAATGATCTACGAGAAAGGATTTTTTTTTTTTTGCAGTTGTGTTATTAATTCAACTTGTTCCTGAGGCAAGTCCATAGAATGAAGTTAATCACTTAGTTTAGTCAGCACCAATTCAGAGAGTATATATTGTCAATATTAGCAAGTTCGTCCACAACAAACTGGACAGTAGTTGCTGGAATCGTAAACTAAGTCTCCAGTTTTAAATAAAATTGTGACAAATTGTTATAAAAACAATTCTGATTGGATTTGGAAATCACATTACAATAATTATTGTAAAATGGCATCTGTAGATCATCAGAATAAATATGATCATTGTCAACATTAAAATTGTGAATACTTATAATGGGACCATTGCAGACTTTATCTTGAACTTTGTGAGACCGAGAAATGTGACAGGTAAAGGAAGAGACAACTTTGTACATTCGCAGACAGCCATAATATGGTCATTGCATTTCTAAACCATCTGATGTGCTGCTTGAAATGCTTGATAAAACTGGTGTGATGGTCAAACTCTTGCTTGCACATATTTAAAGAGCATATAAACTTGCCCTCTTCATTTCCAGCAAAGGACATAACAAAGCTTTTTGTCTAGTTATAAAGTCATGTTTGCGGAGAAGATGAACCCTCCAGGCATTTTCATTCTCAAAGATATCCAAACATCTCTGGTACTCAGAAAAGTTCTATGTGAGGTTATTTTATAAGTGTCAAGGTTATGAGGATAAAAAGTTAGGACTGACGGGAGCGACTCCTTTAAAAGATAGGTGCACTACTCTTACCTTCAGATTTGCAGTGTTCAAGGGCCGCTTTTCGATCCTTGTCTTTGTTGAACTGTTGTACCAGATATTTAAGAAGAGTTGGCCACTCTGTCCTCAGGGTTTCTTTTGTCAGAGGATTGTCTGTCTCCCATTCAAAAGTAAGCTAGAAAACGAACATATAATTAAAAACTGAAATGACTGCTAAGCCTGAGTAATAATTTTTTTTTAGAAACCTAGCCATGCTGCTGTTTCAAGCACGGAAACTTGTTGACATAATCAAAGATGAAGAGGGTCTTTCCAAGTTGCTTCCGCTTTTCAGCCGTTTGACACCACTCAGCAGAGAGTTCAATGAACGGACCAGAGTTGTTTAAAAGCCATAACATATAATCATTTTCAAAGTCTACAGGTTCATCTGCAAGTAATGTCAATACTCGCCCTTTATTTCAACAAGGTTGTTATTAAATGAATGACACCGTACCTAAATTCTTATTTTGCACCAAATCGTCTTCGAGCACCCTGCTGCTAATCAGACCAACTTTAATGAAAGCTCTCCTCGTGTTGAAGAACTTGTGCCGAAGGCGGCCAGACACCACTTGCTTGCCTGCCCTAGTCTCAACCAAACATCAAGTTTCCTGAAAAGAAAACATAGAAATTAAAATACAGTTAATTACTTATACAAAATTATACTGACAAACCAAACATACCTCGCTCTCAAGTGGAAAAATTTCTTTGATTTGAGCAGCCAGCTCCACAAATCGTTCCACCGTTAACCTGAAACAGATCACATTGAATAGATAAATTGATGTTACCACACTTGTGAGAAATTAGCGTTTAAGGAATACAACATACTTGCAGTCTAGTTTGCCGGTTATCTCTCCATATACTATAACCCGAGTGGACAGCTCGTCTCTCAAGCTATGACTCAGCGATCCAAATCGTCGGTAGTGCGAAAGCACAGCAAGCCCATCCGGCGTTCTTTTCACGATGTCGTGGAGATCCTGTAAAATCGCAAATGAATTAATGATGAGCCTTGACAGAACACACACTGGCAATGGACTACCCTAACCTCACAACCTAAAAGCCAAGTTCTGCACGAATACACGATATAAAAGTAGGGTAAAAATCGCACGAGAAACCATTTAGTCGCAATGAATAGAGGATTTGAACACATAACCTAATATTGGACTAAAGTCAAATCACTGCTGTTAATTGTACGTAATAAAATAGACCAGAACTTGCGTACAGAACGCACCGCGGAGGCTGAATGTAAAAATGTAAACCACTACGAAAATCACATGACAGTTTCCAGTTTCACAACAATTTACAATGTTCGAATTAACTCATGTCAACAGTATGAATGGGGACCAAAATTAACTTAGAAATACGTATTTGCCACTACTAATGCAACGGATATGACAACTTACCTAACCTGTGATGGTTTGGTCGGTCCAATGAAATATTACGACCGGGACAAATAGTTTATGGGAAAGACTACATTCTTTACGATTAACAACACCATACATATACTCCTAACACTTACATTAATCTGAAACGCCGTGCGCGGTCTCTTCGCCGGTCTCTCGGCCACGGTCGCTGCTGACGATGTTGATGTCGATGGTGATGATGACGGCCTCGCCGATGTCGCCCTCTTCTTTGGCGGCATGGCAACTTTCATTATCTATTATGATGGCACACTTAAATGGGCGAGCGTCATCGGGTGGTGTGCGATCTACGCCATTTTCAGAATCAATCTGGTTGTTGATGCACTTAATAAATTTTCCTGTCATCATTGCTTCCTGTGGGAGTGCACCCAGCACTGGTGTAAATGCTATCAGGAAAAGCTATCAGAGTTTTGCTATCAGACCTGAGCTATCAGAATATTTCTGAAAAATTTTCGCGCTCCTCTGACAGCGAATTTTTGATAACATTACTCTGACAGAAAAGTTCTGATAGCTGTAATTGAATCTCTCAAAGCAATATGCTGCTGATAACATTGTCTGATAGTTCAAAACATTTCAGAGCATCTTATCAGTGACACGATTACTTAAAAGATGTGCTAAAATTATCATTAGGAAGTGAAAACCGAGTCTCATCAAAATTTGCAAACAGATTTGAGCTAGCGCGCACCGTTCTCGTGATGCAAGAAGAAAAGTGTCGGATTTTGATAAAATTAAAATGGCCCTAATAAATTAGCACACTGATATCGCATACCAAACTTCAACTAGAAATCCCGAGAGGTTTCGGTTTTATGGCCCTTTCAAAATCAAAGTTTTCAGAACATCCTGACAGCGTTGTCTCTGAAAGCAGACTTCTGACAGCTTACGCTGAAAGCAAACTGCTTTCAGGCTATCAGGCGAGCTATCAGCATAAGCTATCGGAGATCAGAAAAGCTTTCAGAAATCAGAAAAGCCATCAGAAAATGCTTTCAGAAACTCAGAAAAGCTGTCAGAAACTCAGAAAAGCTATCAGACAATCAGGAAAGCAACCAGGTAATCAGAAGAGCTATCAGGCAATCAGGAAAACTATCAGGTAATCAGAATTCCTATCAGAAATTTCTGATAGAATTCCTGATTTTCTGATAGAATTAACACCAGTGTTAACACGTGCACACTTCTGTAGACATCCTGCCACTGGAAAACTGTACTGCAAGTGGCACTGACATCTTCTGAAAGGATGTGTGATTCAGGTAGGTTTTGCTCACTTTCTTACAAAACCTTGTCTGCATTTTCATGTCCATTTCAAGGAATCTCTATATGAATTCCTTCTTAATTGGACTCCCATCTGAAAGAACAAGGATGTACTGAAGGAGTGCATTACTCAGCGACTTTCAAAGGTGAGGCGAGTCAAGCATGACATTTTTGACTCTTGCAGCTGGAACCATGGCTCTTCTGATGTTGCCCCTATGGACACAAGAGCAGCTTTGTTTTTTTGCCATTCCATTTACAAAAACGGCCCTGACCTTGAGCCTGGTGGCCAAGACTGTTGCAATAGCCTCGGAGAAAAAAAGTCTGACGTCTTCAGCTTTCAATTTTCTGAGAGTGTACTATCGTCGCAAAAAGAATTGCTCAGCGAGGGCGAATAGCTGTGGTGCATATAACGATGAGCTAGCCTCGCATGGGGTGCCTCCTAGAAGTTATACTTCCACCAAGATGGTGGCGGTTGTCGCGTATTTAGGGATTCTTACTTTAATAACCCACCCAATCCATATGAGCCACCCATTATCGATCGGCAATCGCAATTAAATAAGCGTAAAAGCAAATATACAGGATCTCAAGGCTCTATGTCGATGAATTCGGATACAGTATTGATTGCACAGGGTTATGTGACGATCAGTGGCCTCACGTTCCATAAGCTTTCTCATACCGGCGCGTAATTTGAAACGTGTCGCACAGGCGACCGACCATAGTAAGGATATATATATATATATATATATATATATATATATATATATATATATATATGATATATATATATATATGGGTGGCCTACCCTTGACTCTGCAGGGGCGACGATGCAGGCGGCTCCCGGCGGGAGACAGCGGGAGACAACATTTGCGTATCGAAACCGAAACGCTAAAGAGGTAGCAGACATCAGTGTTGACTTTGAACCTCAACCATGGCGGAGGGAGCGCAGCCGCACGTGTTGACAAACGAAGAAATGGCAGAAATGGTTATGATTTAAGGCGAGGCGCGAGGAAATGGGCGTCAGGCTAGCTGAATTTATGCCGAGCGCTCTCCGAACCGACATCACCCTAATCACAAGTTCGTTAAAATATTTCAAAGTTTGAGTCGGACGGGCCAATTTCAGCCCCCGTTCGGCAGCCGTAGCCAGGCGCCAGGAGCAGACGACTCAAAGCGGCGCTGGCAGAGGAGTTGGATAGTGTGAGGAGGGGAGGCTGTGTGCACTTCCAGCCGCTCGGCTCGCCCGGCTCTCCTGCTGGTCTCGGCTGGCCGTAGCTCGACTCGTCACGGCCGCTGTCTCCCGCCGGGAGCCGCCTGCATCGTTGCGCCTGCAGAGTCAAGGGTAGGCCACCCATCCGACTGCAGTGTATTAGCCTAGACACCCGGAATGTATATATATATATATATATATATATATATATATATATATATATATATATATATATAGGAAGTGCACAAAATATGCAAGTCATACATTTATTGATGGGTAATGTTTACATTACATCTTCCACATAAATGCAAATTATTCGATTTCTAATGATTACATATTATCACAATGTTTTGTTTGCCCACAAACTCAACACATAACTCAGCTCTCCTGCTCGGTCCGTAAAACAAATAAAAAATTATACATTACAAATTTTCACAAATTATTAGAAATGGTTACAAACTATTGCTTGCCCACATGGTTAAACACCAAATAAAACAAAAATTGACGGCATTTACGAGCTGTAAAAATAAACGATTTTCAATTAATCCGATGAACTTTCATCTGAAGAACTAGGTCAGCTCGGTTGGGCCTGTATGACAAGAAAAATATTGGTTAGGATTGCCTACGAAGTCGAGACGTAAACACATTTGATCAGCTTCTCTGAAAAATTGCATTTGCTACTGGATAGGCGTGTAGGATTCTGACAAAGTAGTCTCTATATTATTACTCGAAAACAATATGTTTTGCTAAAGAATCTCGAACGGGCTAACATTTCACTTCTAAGAAAGGAAAACTTACCAGCCTTTTAGCGGCTCCCGTCCTCTTCACCGAGTTAATTTTTGTGGTACCAGCCAAATTGAACTCCTTGCTGCTCAGACCCTTCAATTTCAGCTAAACGAAATCTGAAATTTATTGGCTGAGCAAAAAGAGAAGCCCTTACCCCACTGGCCCAAAAATGTTTTGTCTGTTTGTCCGTCTGCGTGTCTGTCTGTCCGCCCGATTTCTCGAGAACGGTTCATAGTAGAGGGCTCAAATTTGGACCACAATCTTCTTGCATTATACTGGAGTCAACCTCACATCGAAGGCACCGTAGACATAATAGTTTGTAAGATAATTTTTACAACTGGTCTTAGATTTTATAAAATAATAAACAACGCAAATACGATAGTGACGCACGCATCGATTCCTGTTCATATTTCGATAGGACAGTGCCAGATACGAACATTTTCATGAGAACGGAACTCTACTTAAATTGTCCAAAACAAACCAACAACATGCCAAAACCGACCTCAGGTGCTGCTGCAGGTGCCGGTTGGGAAAACAGGGCCTTCTTAAGCACAAACTGGAACGGGTGGGCAAACTTTTAAATCATGCAGAATCTTAAACTCGAACATGGCGACTGCCCCTATCTTAAGTCACCCCAAGACGCCAGTCAAGATGCCGAAATCAACCCCAGGTGCTGCTGTGGGAGCTAGTGGTCACAACAGGGCTCTCTTGGGCAGGAACTGGAACGGAGGGCGAAGAATATCGTGCAGAATATCAAACTTTAACATGGCGACCGACCCCCTCTTAAATCACCCCAATACTCCAGTAAAGATGCCGACCTCGAGCCCAGATGCTGCAGCAGGTGCTAGTGATCAAAACAGGGCCTTCTTGGGCACAAACTGGAACGGGTGGGGTGGGCTAATCCAAATCGTGCAGAATTTCAAACTTCAATATGACGACCGATCCGACCAACCCCCTCTAAAATCATCCTGAGACCCCATTCAAAATGCAAAATTCAACCTCAGGTGCTGCTGCGGGTGCTGGGGGCCAAAACAGGGCCTTCTTGAACAGGAGGAACAAAAGGAAAAACCTGTAAAAAAAAGCAGTATTTTGAACCGCAGTATGGGAACCGACCACGCTTTCACTACACTCAGGACCTCAATCACAACCCTGAAGAAGACCCCAGGTGCTACTGATGGTGCCAGTGGTCAAAGCGGGGCCTCCTTGGACCGGAACTAGTTAGCCTAGGGTACGTTAGGTTTGAGCAGCATAGAATACGGGAGATTCCGCAATGAGTAGGGTAAGTTGGAGTAGGTTAGGTCAGAGTAGGTTAGGTTACAGTAGAGTAGGTTAGATTATGGTAGGTTAGGTTAGAGTAGGGTTGGTTAGAGAAGGCTAGGACTGGTTACGTAGGAGAAGGGTAGGTTAAGTTAGAGTTGAGCACAGAGAAGTTCACAATACGGTGGGAGTAGGTACGTCCAGCGGTTAGGTTAGAAGCGTAGCGTCCCGCGTGCCCCAAGACCGGTGCCCGCAGGGCGCCGTACTGACTGATTTGCCCCGCAGGGTCCCACACGCCCGGTGACAGCCGCCGGCAGGCCAAGGTAGGTGTACGCCAGGCGTGGAGGGGCGGAGGCGGAACAGTGGTTCGCGGTGAGCGAAGCCTGTTACGCCACGACGTGGACTGGCGTACGCCTACCTTGTATAAGAAAAATGGCATACGTAGGTTTAACCACTGTTACAGGGTGATCAGCCGTTACCTTTCAACACTGAAATCTTAGTCGGGTCCAGCATCTCATTGCCCCTCCCAAGTCGCCCACCTAGCCAAAGTGGAGGTAGCCAGCTCCTCAAGCGAAAGTGCCCCTGCAGTAAGGCGGCAACCACGCCAGTCACTGCATTGGTCTTCATGGCCTCTAAATATTTTACTCGGCTGAGAACCACCTCTTGGGCCTCATCCCTACTTGACTGCAGCCTAAGCAGATCCTGCAAAGAAATAAAAGAGCGCTAACTTCTGAACGTCCCATCAAAGAACTGATCAAATCAACCAGCTGAAAGATTAGGTAACCAAGAATTGCACAAGAAGTAGGAAAGGAATAATCAGAACTATACGCATCATTCCTTCATGCGTGACCTGGATTGTCGGCGTAAGAGGAGAGGCCGGCTGAGGTGTGGCAGGGGGCGTAAGGGCTGCAGCCTCAAGTGTGGCCATACTCTGGCCTCCAGCTGAGCCAGCTTGACTGTAAAGGCAAGAAAATGTTACAATTTTTAACACCGCTTTGTTTGCAGACTTGATAGGTTGGCGCAAAATCTTATGCTGTAAATAAAAACGTAGCTTCACCAAGCAAACAGCTTCATCTCATCCCAGAATTAATAATTATTATTTCATGGCAGGGAAAATATTAGATAAAACGAGAATTTTTTTAAAAAAAAAGAAACTATGGTGCAATTAAAATCTTTCCAAGAAAGAAGCGAAATACATCCTTAAAGAAAGTGTTTGCCACTCTGCAAACAGTGTAGCCAGTGTGCTGTAGTTGCCACATGGGAGGCCACAGAGTTGTGGTTAACCGAATTTCGACTTACGTTTCATTTCATTAAATTACCCAGTGGGAATACGCAGGAATGCTGAACTCGGAGACATCTGTGGAAAAACGAAAAACACATTTAAAATTATCTCTATGTTCTAATGGGAAATATAAAAGAGAGTTGCAAAAACCGCATAAGTACACTATACATGAACGGTTTCCTGTTTCAAATTCACACTCACGTTCTCGTTCTCCCTCGTGTCTGCCCGTCTTTTTGGAGACTAACAGGACACAAACCAGTCCACAATAACTCAAAGGCAAAATCAGACAAAATATGCCAAGGCAATCGCCAGAACATTTGGAAAAATTCAGTAAACTTCTGTCGACTTACATTTGCTTGTATTTCGTCGTCCTCGTCGGATTTTCTCTTTTGTTGCTGCAATGAAAAATATGACATTTGAGATAAGAAAAAAAGGCCAGGGAAATCGTAAAAAAGCTTTTACTGAGATGAGCTCAGTACCCCCACAGACGTTTTGTCGAAAATATGTATATTATTATTTTAGATAAACATATAGCTGCAAGAATAACGTTTTTTAAATGCCCCGTAGTGAAAGGGGATTGCTCTGTTTCGTCCACAATACTTTCGATCCACAATAAAATTTTATTGTTAGGTTGGTAGTACCTCTCAATATGAAATCCGTCAGCTGAACTGACCGGCCTGCATTTGCGCGCGATCGACATACTGTATTACAGTTGCGAGGTTACTCTCACATGCCCTATTCTACGATGGCCTCGTTTTTGAAGGGACTGTGCACATATTACGTCACGCCATTCTGACTCAAGTTATTACCTTCCTCTGTCTTCATACGATGTCACGGCTGTCTGAGATCGCCTGCCGAGAGATGCGAATAGTTTGAATAAATCAGTCTAAAAGTCACGATGTACTTTCATCTCACCCATGCACGTTAATGCTAAGGAAACGTAGTATTTCATCTTGCCTAAATTCGGAAGGATTACACTAAGGGATACGTGAAGGCGTGTTGGGTCAGCCTACGTGCCATATCAGAGCACAAAGTGTGACGAAAAACAGGACAACGCTAGGTTAACCTAATCTAAGGCGGCGTCACCTTGGTATATTCTACCATGCCTCTTCTTATGTTGCATTTAACAGTCATCACGAATTTAATATATTTACCTTTCCAGGAGACCTATTGCTGCTGCTGTCCCGGGAGCCCTCCGTCGTAATGACATTTTCTTCAGTCTTCGAACAAAGAAAGCGAATCAGGTTAGTTGGAGTAACATTTGAAAATGCTGTATGACAAAGGTTCTCATTACGCCATACCAGTGATACTTCTGCGGCCAGAAGCAGACTTGCCCCGGCGGGATCTAGGCTGCTGGAGCTGGAGCCGCCCTCTGTGTCGTCTGCAAGGCTTAGCCGCGCGAGCCGCTGTGCCCTCAATTCTCCCGGGCTTCCGCTCGAAGGTGGGGAGGGCTGATCCGGGAAGAAGAAACGTCACGATGAATTGCAGAAGTTACCTCTTAACACCATCGTGATCGGCACATGCATGTTAGAAGATACACCTACTCCTGGCTGCGAAGGATGGCTGGCGGCGGCTGACGGCTGCTGGCTGACCAGCTCGGCCATGTCCTCGGCTGACGCCGGGGGCTTGAGCTGCCCGCTTGACTCGGCTGGCACTGAAAGCATAACGAAAAATGTCAGGAGGCAATTCAATTCTAACAAGCTCGGCTTAGAAATAGGAAATCTTACGTGCAGTTGATTGGTCGGACATATCCGATCCTACCGGCAGCTGGTAACAATCTGGCACGGGCACGGACGGAGCGTGAGGCGCGGCAGAACTGCCCCGGCGTCTTGCCCCCTTCCGCTTCACTCGAACTCGGCGGCGTGATGGACCTCGCGGCAGTGGCGTGGCCGTCGAGAGAGCCCGCATCCGCGGCGACCAGGGACATCAGCGTCCGCGGCCTTTTAGAGGAAGGCTGCAGAGCAAAACACAGCATCAGGACGAAAAAAGCGGCATGAAGAAATCTGTCCTTCCCGGGCCGACAGCAGGCCGCGTCCCGCCACTCCCTGGCGAAAAGGATAACACGAATAGTGTGTTGAAAGCATGTGGAAACTATGTTACAAGTGTATTATTGAATTCCTTAACATCTTCTCAACACAGTTTTACCACAGTTGTAACACTGTCGTCCTCGGAAGTCACTTATAACAGACTCGCACTACCAAATATTGCGTTAACATTGTGTTACGGTCACACAGTTTTAACACACTATTCTCCCGCATTACCCAACCATCTTTCAACACATTGTCGTCGCACAATACTGAGTCGAAAGTGTGTTAGCGCAACACAGTCTTAACACACTATACTCCCGCATCACCTAACCAACTTTTAACACAATGTCGGCGTACTATACTGAGTCGAAAGTGTGTTAGCGCAACACACTTTTAACACACTATACTCCTGCATCACCTAACCATCTTTTAACACAAAGTCGTCGCACAATACTGAGTCGAAAGTGTGTTAGCGCAACACAGTTTTAACACACTATCACCTCCTCACCTAACCATCTTTCAACACAATGCCGTCGTACAATACTGAGTTGAAAGTGTGTTAGCGCAACGCAGTCTTAACACACTATTCCTGCATCACCTAAAAATATTTTAACACAATGTCGGCGTACTATACTGATTCGAATGTGTGTTAGCGCGACACAGTCTTAACGCACTATACTCCTGCATCACCTAACCATCTTTTAACACAATGTCGGCGTACTATACTGAGTCGAAAGTGTGTTAGCGCGACACAGTCTTAACGCACTATACTCCTGCATCACCTAACCTTCTTTTAACACAATTTCGGCGTACTATACTGAGTCGAATGTGTCTTAGTAGAAACCAGGCACGTAGCTGGCCTGAGTTTACGGAGGGGGTCAGGCCGTGCTTTTTGCCTACTTACAGGCGGGATGTTACGCCGGTTGCCTACCTGCCAGGCGTTTCGGGCAGGGGGGGCATGACCCCCCCCCCCCCTCCGTAATCATGCCTTCGAAAAAAGACGTCAAACTTTATTCGTAGTAATTCCTGCGAATAGGTCTCCGCTATCTTGTCAGTAGTAATTCCTACGGAGCCACGTCCGCGGTACAGTGCAAGGTAGAGTGCAGGGTGGTATTTGTAGCGATGGCGGGCACTGGCCACCATCCACTCTCCCGGAGTAGCTCACCAGGGCAGTCACTGAGAGAATTCGCTAGAGTGATTGAGAGGGTACGCAGCGCATGATACAGGAATGCACCTCAAACAATTATACGGAAGTCATTTGTTGAAGGCTCCTGTAAGGGTATCACGCGACTCGCCGACTTATTAATATCTTTAGGGAAGTGAAGTGAGTCTGGATCCATACAAGAACTTATTGAGAGGTGAGGTGCGTTGCGGTCGTTGATATGCGAGCAGTCGCCGCCGGCGCTCCCCCACCCCCACTCGGCCGTGGCTCGGTAGCCCGAGAGAGCGCGCTGCCAGCCTCCTCCGCCGAGCGAGGCCCGGCGAGGCCTGCAGTGGGATGGGGACACATGGGCGGCACCCTCAGTGTTCCTTCCTAGCTCATTGGCAGCGTGGCGGTCTGGCGTGTTGGTGCTCCTGCGTTCTAATCTGTGTGTCCCTGTGTATACTGTGTTGTTTCTGTGTGTGTTTGTGTGTGTGTGTGTGTGTGTCTCTTTCCAGCAGGCCATGACCCTTGTAATTCGCGGAAAGCTGACGGCAACAGAGCGAACCTGGCAGTAATTTCTTGCATCCGGGGGAAAAAAAACTGTGTTGAAAGTGTGTTAAAAGTGTGTTAAAAGTTCGTTTTGGCGCGGTGCGGCAACATACTCCTAACACACTCTTAACACACTTTTCTGGTGGAGCGCCGCTGTCGGAAGACATTCCTAACACACTTTGGAGTCCGTAGAGCTCTTTTAACACAATCGTAACACACTTTTCTGGTGGCATGGTGCTCTTTCAACACACTCCGAACACAGTTTGGAAGACGGAAGACTCTTTTAACACGATTCTACTGCACTTGTAACATAAAATTCCAAGGGTTCTCCGAGATCACTCAGAGGACTTACACACTTTTACGATACTTTGGGAAAATGAAGACACTTTCAAATAAATGTTACTAAACACAGTCTTAACACACTTCAGTCCAAATTTAGACACTTTCAACATCATATATCGTGTGATACTAACACACTCTGAACACAATAAAGTGAGTTACCCACAACACACTGTTAACACTTCGTTTTCGCCAGGGCTGCCGCCCCCAATGGTTTCAATAACTCACCCCTTCTGCACTAGCAGCTGCAGCTGGGTGGACTTCGATGGGTGGATTCTGCAAGCGGAGAAAATTGTGAGTTGTATGTGAATGACCGTACAGTACAACGTGTATTATACATACCTCAGCAGCGAACAGCGAACATGTTGCCATCACTCGAGCTGCTTGCAGCAGGTCGGAAGCGTTTCAGCTTCGACTGCAACAGAGGAGTAACAACAAAGTGAGTAACATGTGAGCAACACGTCACTCCGCCAGCACGGGTGCCGGGCAGGTGACCGGTGACCTAAGCCGCTCCCACCCGAAAGGGCCATCGAACCACCCTCCACAACCACCCAGATCCGGCCACGCGCCCCCACAGACCCCACCCACCCACCCAAGGCAGACGGACATGGACCCCAGCCAGCGGTACCGCGACGCGCTACTAAGGAGTAAAAAAGCACGCGAAGCCGCGCCCTTTACGCGCGTTAAAAAAAATCGTGCATCCTGCATGTATCCGCTGTGATGAATTAAAGTTCACCCTGCACACGCCCAGCGCCCGCAGCGTAGGCCCGACCGCTGGACACGGCAGGTCGGCGGCCCGGCCTACTCAACCGGCGTTCCTTTAACTTGCATAGAAATGCCAGCACGCACATTCCCGGCAGCCTCACTGCCCTGGCGCACGGCCGGGCTACGGAATTCATTTCCCGCGAAACAATCAAGATGACGGCCTTTGATCCTCGATAGAAAACTACCCCACCAAGTATCCGAGTCGCTCGGCCGGCCACGGAGCCAACCGCGGCCGGCACACACGCAAAACAAGACAACATGACTGGAATCGCGTCCCCTGTCTAATGCCGAGTGTATAAACCCAGTATGAATTGTATATGGAATCAATATGAATGCAATACAATACCAAGGGGCGGTCGACTCAGTTTAGTCATGTACGGAGCACTATACTATGGAAGTATTATAGTACACTGTTATTTTTTGGGGTTTGAATTTCAACCTATAACCGCGTGACACAAATTGGAGGTTTAGGGTTGAACGCGTTCAACCCCCTAAACGGGTTGAATTTCATCAACCATGTGTCTTGGTTGAAATTTAATCCCAGTGGGGGTGGTTTTCAGCCATGCGAAATCATTTAGTTAAGAACCTTGAAAGGTTGAATTGTACTACTTAGGGGCGGAGAACTCAGCCCTGCAAAAACATGTAGTTAAGAACCTTGGAAGGTTGAATTGTACCACTTAGGGGCGGGGAACTCAGCCCTGCAAAACCATGTAGTTAAGAACCTTGGAAGGTTGAATTGCACCACCTAGGGGTGGGGAACTCAGCCATACAAAATCATGCAGTTAAGAACCTTGGAAGGTTGAATTGTATCACTTAGGGGCGTGTAATTCAGCCATCATTCAAGGCCGAAATTCACCTTGTCATAGTTTGATTGTAGGTAGCAAAGGCCAAGTTTCCAGCCACACAGGACAGTTGAAAACCAGGCAAGGAAGGTATGATAGCAGAAATAATGGGCTGAGTTTTGGATGGTGTTGCGGCTGTACTTTCAAGCCCCAGCTTCAAGAAGTGCCACAGAGGGGTTTAATGTTAAGCTTCATGCGAGGTTGAATAGAAGTCTTGTCTGGTTGAGTAACGGCAGGTATGAGTTGAATTTTCACTTGTCTAGCGGGTTTATTTCTAACCTTCAACGGTGGAAACATTGACCATTTCGTTCATGCAATACGAACTGCTGTGGGTTGAAATTTTGACCATTGTAAGTTTAACTTTAGCATCTGTGTGTGAATTTTATATACCCGTTTGGGTTGAATACTGGCCCCAATTGGTGGGGCGTGACACTTCTCCAGGTTGAATAATTTGCTTTGTAATCCTTTTTCAGCTCCCTGCCATGGTTGAAAATTTAAACCAGTCAGGTTTATTAATTAACCCACTACTTCTTGTATTTTCAGCCATGTTGGTTGAATAAAGAACCCTTGACTAACAATATTTATCCTCTCTTTGCACCCTTTCACCTGAGCCTGCATACAAATGAGACAGAACCAATCCATGAAACTATTCGCTTCAACTACTGTTGGCAAAAAGGTTTAAGACATTTCACACAGGTTAGCAAGAGTATCTCTTTATATACATTGACGATACTAGGAACAGCGGGGTGGATCAGTTGACCTACCCCACATTTGACCTACCCATATTTCTATTCTAAAAATATTAATATAAATATAATATAAATATTGATTTGAAAAAACACTTATTTTACTGTTTCAGTTGACCTACCTAAAAATTGACCTACCTATATTTTTATCATAAAAATATTAATATAAATATTGAACTCAAAGTATACCTAAAACATGTCGATTTCAGTTGACCTACCCACACATTGACCTACCCAATAAAAATATTGAATAAAAATATTGCTGCGGCCGACTGCTAGAGAAACGTGACACGAGTGCGACGTAGCAGACGGTCACGCCGCGCTGTTGAAAAAAAGGGGGGGGGGGGGGGAGGAGCGCCTGGGAGGTAGACTCGCCCGCCCTACTGCCCAGGGCCAAGGGGTGGCCTGCCCACCAGGCGCTCGGCCGTTACCTTAGTGGCCCAGCTCGCGCTCCAAGTGGGTGTCAGATGGTGGGGCGTGGAGACGAGAGCGCGAGTACATTCGTTTC
This sequence comes from Odontothrips loti, assembly GCA_038380765.1. Classification (NCBI taxonomy): domain Eukaryota; kingdom Metazoa; phylum Arthropoda; class Insecta; order Thysanoptera; family Thripidae; genus Odontothrips; species Odontothrips loti. The sequence goes on along the minus strand of CM076247.1, from coordinate 1,147,090 downwards.
AAACAAAGCACCACAAAACTGTCCATTTTAACATGGTCACTATCCCGATGTGTGTATAGGAATCGTCTTAACCGTCTGTGAATTCGCCTATGTGTGCGCTTTGTTTCTGCGGTTCCGGTGCGCTGCTGAAGAACTGATGTCTTTGGGTAAGTACAAGCAGCTTCGCGTGCAATGTCAGATGTCTTACGCCCGGCACCTCCCGTGTACCTAGCACTGGGAGCGTCTCGAGGGGCGAATCACTCGCGTAATCATGTGTACAAAATTCTACAATTTTTTAAAAACAAATTGAAAAAAATTGCGAATTTAAAGTTAGACTTGGACTTCATGCCGAAAAATAGCACCTACATAGGCTGAAAAGGCCAGAAAAGCTATAAAATTCTAAAATTAACGAAAACCACGGAGTGTAATCCGACGAAATCCTGAAATCTGTGTACATAGTTTAAATGAGTGGTTGCCCCCTCGGAGCGTCTTGTGACGAGAGCGGCCAGTTAACAGTCCCTGGGAGTTTTCCTGTCAATACTCCACGCGTTCGTCCACCGACGAGATTCGTTTGCGTTTACCTGTCGCACCTTTAGTATCGGCAGAGCTTTATTTTCTTAATCGTAGCTTATGTTGCTACAGTGTGTCGTTACGAAGGAAGCGACCTTGTCTATACCCCGCATTTGGAGATTGGCAAAAGGTCCCTCGATCGCGGGGTAGCGCTGTGTCAAATCTGTTACCAGTGATACATGTAACTTGTCAAGCTTGGCGTGCATCATTCCACTTCCACGTGCCTTCTTAATGAGGGATTCAAAAGGAAAATAAAAGGCTTGTTTCCATAACAAAGTTTAACCAAAGGTACTTCTCCTTCATTTATTTGTTTCTCAGACATACCCTACACAATACAGTCTTGTCAAACCATCAAAGTGCCTTGCAGTTGAAGTCAAGCAGAAAAGCAAAATAGCTCACCAAATATCCTACTGATCAAAGCAGACAAGTAATATACTTAGCCACTGATATTGCCCAGCAAAGGCAGTCCAAGCTGAACGTCCAAGCCAAACCACACAGCATTTCACTACTTCAAGCCAAATGGTAAGCCTCGCAGTTGCATGGAAGCACCATAACAAGCAATCTACTTAGTCACTGATATTACCCAGCAGAGGCAGTCAAAGCTGAACGTCCAAGCCAAACCACACAGCATTTCACTATTTCAAGCTCAATGGTAAGCCTCACAGTTGCATGGAAGCGCCATAACAAGCAATCTACTTAGTCACTGAAATTACACTGACATTACCAATCTACTAAATTGTAAGGCTGGAGTAGGCCAAACAAAGCAGCCTCACAGTTACATAAAAGCATTGCAAAAAGCGCTAAACTACTAAGGCGCACAGCTGAGAACTAGAAGCGGGAGATGCAAGACATTCTACGAAATGTAAGACATAAGATGACAAGGGAATGATCATGCAACTGGTATTCTCACAAGGGAGGAACAGGATAAGAAAGCAGAAGTCAGGTTTAGCATACAGGACAAACGTTTGTACTAGGCAAAAGGCAGTATAAAAATAAGTCATTGAACAAGATGAACTATGTGAGCCAGTTTAAAAAATTCCAGCGCTACAAGCACTGAGTCGCCCTCGTTAACCGAACGATATGTTTTGATAATAGTCAGTCACAGCTTGAAAATTTAAGTGATGAAAAAATTGAAATGAAAACAGACAAGGTCCAACTTTTGAACCAGCGACCATCTACGCGGTGAAGCGGTCCATTTGACCGCGCGACCAAGCCGACATTGTTACGAGACTTGTCGTGGCCGACCATCACAAGCCACTGCCGCCGTACGAAGCGCCAACCAAAGCGCAGAACGATGCGAATATACAGCCGAGTTGGCGACAACAGGCCTACTCACTGAACTGGGGGCCACTCTAAAATCAACCGGACTTGATGTAATCCCATGGGCAACTTTGGACTAGAGGAGATTGGTTAAGTCTGCTTCTGTAAAATAAACGGGGATTCTTTTTATAGGCATATTGGTACAATTGTTTTGGGATCTCCACCCGCTACGTGCAATGCCAATGTGTCATTTTGAAACATGAAGCAGCCACATTGAGATGTTGCACATTGTCTTAATATGCAGTTAATTTCCACCAGTTCAGTTACATCCTATGATAAGGAAGGTGTTAAGTATAATGTGGGCACAACATTATTGAATGTTTTTGAACTGAATATAAATTTCTAAAGTTGGCAGAACGGTAGCATGGCTCCGCCCATTTTTGTGGCGCCATCTAGCGATAGTGAAATGAAACTGAATGCAGAATGCGGCAACAACGACACTTGCTGAGGGGAGAAAAATAAAAAAAGCGGAAAAGTCGATGCAGAGAGCTCCTCGCTCCGCTCGGGCTCAAAAACAGTTCTTCAGAAGCAAACTAGATAAATGGCAACCATCACACTACCCCAAGCAGCCTGAAGCAGCCCCTCAGGTTGGGTAAGATATGTCTAAAAAAGGAGAAAAAATAAAAAATAAACTGGCAGTAACATTGAAGCAGTAAAAGCAGAATACGTAATCAAAGATCCTATTCAGCAAAACAACACACGAGCAGCAGCAGTCAAAGTGCAACTGAAATATTTCTCACTATGCAAAGCAAATTAAATGCCTAAAGTATACATATCCAAACAGCACAACGAGCAAACTTCTCAACCTCTAAACATGCAAAGCAGCACAATGCATGCAAGCAGCTTATGAAAACTCCTGAGCAGTACAAGGCTGTGAACACAATAAAAATGATGCACAAAACTATGCAAAACATGTCATATGCGACAGCCAACTAAACAACACAAGCAAGGCGGCAGCAGCAGCAGCAGCAGAGAAAAGAAAAAGGAAAAAAAAACCACGCAACCCAAACTACAAAATAGGTGACCAAATAGAGCAAAACAATAGGCATCACCCAGGTATCAAGCAGTTCAAAACACAAACTACTTCACCAAGAATAGTATGTAGCAGTAAGCGCACCACTAAAGCCATACAAAAAGCAAACTTCTCAAACAAAACAAAACAAAACAAAAAAAAAGGGGGGCAACATGCAAGAGTTACATTGAAGCAGCAAATCTACTCAACCAAAGATATTCTGAATTGTGTGTTGGCATACAAACGGCATGAGAGAATTGCTTTATGGAGAAGCAACGGATAGCTGCCGGCCCCCCGTTCTTCCACATATTGCGCCAATTTAATCGTCGATCCTTTATTTTATCGCCTCGACTGAGATACCATTCGAAAGAGGAAGGTCGAATGTACAACTACACGAAATTTCAGCCCGATCCGACGCGCCGTAGTTCGTACGGAGCGCGCGAAGCCTCCAGCGCCTTCGTTTCGGCTGACTGCCTCCTCGATACGGTGCGCCACCTGCAAGCGGTGGAAAACGTTCTTTCCGCATTTTTCGATTTAAACCGTACCGCGTCGCGTTTTGGCTTGATTTGGGCCTGTAGACCTGTAAAATAATTTTTAATAACATTTTCCACCCCTAAGTCGCCCTTGGAGTGGTTTTATTACAATATCGTCTTACGACATAGCGCGAGGTTATGTTGACGTTTGAGCCGGCCGGAGCAGCGTCGACGCGACGGGCACTTTTACGCTGATTTATATTCTCTACGAAGGGTAAGCGATACGAAATGTCGTTTTTAGTCTCTTTTAACTATTTCGGCACTATATTTAACCATGAAATGAACGTGTCAATCGATATTTTCATCGAAATAGTGCTGAAATACATACCGCGCGCACATTCCTGGGTCTGATGTCGGATGTCTCACTCGTTTTTTATGTTGCCACAGGAGAAAATGGATGTCCCGCCTCAGTCATCCGATTTGGAGAAGAGGACCCTTTCAGAAAGGAATGCTAAAAATAAGAAAGTTTTCCGCAGAAAAGCAGTGAACAAGAAGAAGCGAAGAGGCGAATACAAGAAGAAAGGTACTGATGTTCCTATTGGGGTTGGAGATCCGGAGCTGGCAGATTGTATTTTCTCTGATGATGAGGTAATTTATATCTGACTTACATTATAATCCCTTGTTTTGTGTGTAGAAATGTCATGTGCGTGATTCTGTATGCTATACTGAATTTTCAGGTACAGGCTGGCTATTTGGATCACCATACTAGAAATATTAATGAAGAAGATGGATAACTGGAGAGACAATGTCATGACAGAGGTTTGTTTCAAACAAATTTTACATTTGGTTTTTTATTCGTCAACCCTGGATGCTGCCAATACCAATTTTTTTTTTTTTAGGCCAACTTCACGTCTGCTGATTTCCCCACGTATTGTAGCGACATTAGCATGTGTGTTGAAGCCGAGTCTGGACTGACGTCTGACTCGTCAGTGGATTCCAGGCCTTCGTCAGCCCTGAGCTCAGATCAGTCATCGAGGCCTGATTCGTCACTTGGTGTAGAAGTGTCACTTCCATGGGCCTCAGTCTCGGATTCAAGACCACAGTCTTCTGCTTCTGGTGTGTGTACACCTGGACTCTCTGACTCCGTTTCATCTACATCAAGACCCTCCAGTAGTGAATCTTCAGCAGTGTGTGAAATATACTCCACCTTGGGAACCATTGCTCCACCTGATGATCTTCCGTGTTTTCCTTCAGTTCAGTGCATTGACAAGTGTCTGGCTACCTTGAGAAGTATTTTACCTCCAGCTTGGCTCCCTATTGCGGACAAGTCAGGGATTCATTTATTACTCTTATCAGAAGAGTCACCTAAAGCTGTTCAAAGGGAGGTAGCTGTGTACTTCAATGGTACAGTTTCCATATTTGTTTTTTGTAAAACAGTGGTTGATAAGAGGAGTCTCCTGAACTACCCTATACCTTCTCTACATAGTGAAAATGAAGATGTCATCAATGATTTTTGTGATAAAAGTTTGAAAATTTTGAGAATTCTTATGGACTACAATTTGTGTGTTGGTGCAAGCCATGAGGAAACCAAAAGCATCTGGCATGTCACACCTGGCACTGTGGTGGAAAGCAATCCATTTCAAGAGCTGAACTATACTGAAACATGCAGAAGCCAAAGTTGTCAAATTCTGGTTAAAATGACAAAGAAAAAAGTATCAAGATGCCTTCAGTGCCATGATGTTTTGGTCAAATTAAGAAAACGTGAAGAGTTTATAGCATCAGAGAACGCTCATCAGAACACTCCAAATATATTTCTGACCCCTGCGCAGAGTGCTGCCAAATTATGTATTCAGCATGAAGAAATAAGAACAAAATCTAAAAAAATTGCATATTTGGACAGGAAAGTTAAAAAGAAATTGGAAGAGGAAGGAGTGGAGGTTGAAGATCACATTAGTGCTGCTCTCGAGCATATTTTGAAGAGTGAAGACCTAACAGAAACACAAAAGTGCTTCTTAGAACAGCAACTTTCAGCTGCAGGGAAGAAAGATCCAAGATCACGTTGCTGGCACCCATCAATGATCCGGTTTGCTCTCTTTCTGAAAGACAAAACAACTAATTCTGGATATGAAGGTTTGAGGGACAGTGGCATGATCCAATTGCCATGTTCAAGAACCCTCTTTAACTACTCACATGCAATAAAAGTTCAAGAAGGAGTATCAGACGGTATACTTTCCCATGTAACTGAAAAACTGAAGAAATATCCGAAGCAGTTCCAGAAGTTTCATAATTTGTTGTGTGATGAGATGTACGTGTCACATAATCTTGTGCATAGACGTAGTGATAATGCCTTGGTTGGGTATGAAAATCTCAATGATGTAGAGAAGGAGATGAAAGAATTTGAGAGTTATGTAGAGTCAATGTTTAGTGGAAAAGAATTAAAGAAGGAGCCAGAATTGGCAAAAACTATGCTATGTTATATGATAAAGGGAGTGGCTTCAGATGTAAAGTATGTTGTTGCTGCATTTCCCATTAAAGATTTGTCATCTGACACACTATTTGTTAGGTCATGGCAAGTAATTTTAAGACTGGAAAAAGCTGGAATTAAAGTTTTGGCTTTGGTTTGTGATGGTGCCCCTACAAATAGAGCTTTCATTAACATGCATACTCCACTTACCAGTACTAAATCAAAAGTCATTTTTGATACAGTTAATTTTTGTTCACCTGAGGGGAGACCCCTTTTTTTCATTTCTGATGTATGCCATTTGTTAAAAACCATTAGAAATTGTTTGTATAATTCAGGTGACAGTGAATAGAAACCAAGGTGCATGGAAATTAATGGGGAGAAACTGGAGTGGAAGACCATAATTAGACTTTATTTGAAATTTAAAGATAATAACTGGAGGAAATCTTTCAAATTAAACGCTCAAAATGTATTTCCCAACAAGTTTTCATGCATGAGTGTAAAAAATGCAGCACAAGTTTTGAGTGATACTGTGGCTCTAGACATAGAGAACCAAGGGTGGGAAGGCACCAAAGAATTAGTGAGATTTATAAGAATTGTTAACAAATTTTTTGATTGCCTCAATGGTGCTTATGCAGCACATGGAGTGCGAACAAAAAATACCAACTTGAATCCATACAAGGATGTTGATGACCCTCGATTTGATTGGTTGGGAGTTCCAAACCCTAAACGGTGTCAACCACTGCAACCCTCACAAGAGAAGCCATTCCTCGTGTACTTGGAAGATTGGGTGAAAGAAGTGAATGAGAAGCAAATAGGAGCAAGGCAAAGAGACAAGATGCTCTTATCCCATCAGACTCTACGTGGGATTGAGATGTCCATCAGAGGATTTTGTGCAGCAGTAAGATTTATGCTTGAACTTGATGAGCCACCTTCCTTCATAAATGCAAGAGTGTTCTCACAGGATCCTCTTGAACAACACTTCAGCCTTCAGCGTGGAGGTGTTGGTGGCAGCCGTAATCCTAATGTTAGTCAAGTTCTATCAAAGAATGTTTCGCTCACTGTTCAGAGGGATCTTGGAGTGCGCACAAGAAAAGGAAACTCAACTGAGTCGGGCAGAACTGGCATGAAAATCTGTGATGAACCTCTTCCGAAAAGATGCAAGAAAAAATAAAGAAAGCGATTTTTGTCAAATTTTCTATCTGTTGCCATGTGTGTGCAAATTTTTGGTGATGCCTGTTGTGTATTGTGTTTGTTGAGTGCTTAATAATTATGTAAAATAGTAGGTATATGTCAATAGTGACACTGCCTTGGCTGATTGCATTCAGTGGAAATAAAAGGGCAGTACAACTTAGGAATTAATATTTTTAATGAAACAAATTAAAGGATAACATAAACATAACTGATCATTACTGCTATATGCTTTTATAAAATTTCTTTCAAACACAAAAATGTAAAGTCTCACTTGCAGCAGTAATTGGCTGACATGACTAAAAAGTACAATATGATTAAATTGTTAGGTACAGTGACAGTGATTTGGTTTCTTTCTAGCAAATGAATGATTGCTACCATTCTTTGTACTGCTACATAACTTACTATTAAATACCAGTCAAAAACTAAAAATAATCACTTTCATTTTAAAATAGTTTACAAAGTACACAGCCACTTAAATAGATAACTTCGCACGCAAGGCAACTGAATTGTATGCCTTTTTGAGATGTGCATTTATTCTTCTTTTCATAATACCTTTGATAACTACTTTCACAGCACTCTCAGCAATTTGAATTAATAAATCTAAAGACTGTTCCTGCTCTAAAGTATTTCCTACCAGAGCGTCCCATAAACATAATATAACATCATTGCTCACCACATGAGAATCAACAACATCTGGTGGCAGTGAACCGTTTTCTCCCTCTAGAGACATCAATGTGGTAAAAATCACAAAAAAAAAACTAAAAGCATCATCAGTGATATGTTTGTAGCCACCTCTATCTTTGGTCGCAGAGAAGGAGCGGACATCTTCAGCACACTGATTATTACAAGAAGTATCCCTCAGGAACTTAGTTTTCAAAATATCACAATAAGCACTCCACGTGAGGCTGGTTTTACTGTACTCTAACAAGGGGAAAATGTTATCAAAATGATTTGATAAAGGGCAAGAGACCCGTTCTTTACAATGTCTAGAATTATTGTATTTTATAAAATTGTAATTGTTCTGAAATCACCAATTTTTTCCCATTGTAGTGGGAGTTAAGGCAACAGATGCATGGATGATATTGAACGTTAATTAAAATGCGTACTGTCTTCTGTCCTCTCGAGCTCCGTCCCCGCGTCCACGAACAACTTCCAACTCCCAGAACTCGAAAACGGCGCGTCTTTCGGCCAAAATGACCTCATTTTCGAAGTCAACCGCATATATGTATATATGTAGGGGTACATTGCCCCTATCAACCTCCTGCACACCATTGACATGTCTAAATTGACAGCCGATCTCCACTCCGCGCTAGGACTTAGAAAATTATAGCGAAAATCAAGTTTTTTTTTAATAACATTAGGAAACATGTAAAGCAACTATAAATGACAAAGCACATAGAAACTTAATATAATTACTAACTTTCCGCGCGAATGACGTTCCTATTTCAGAAAACGAAACCGCGAAAGTAGGACGACTAACCTCTTTTTCAACATTTTCTTGATTTTCTCAAAATATTACGTACAAAGTCGAAAAAAACCTTCATTACGGGGCGATGTGGCTCCAAAACCGGAGCGAACGACACCATTATCATCCATATGTCTGTTGCCAATAACGAGTATGGAGAGGTGACTAAATCAGCAGGACCGGGTGTAAATACCCGTTCCTTCTTACCATGTATATGAATGGTATGGTATGTGTAGGTAAAGAACGGGTAATTCTTTCCAGCTGCACACAATAATTGTGGACAGCAGAGCTCAAGTCCCCAATAACTGGTTCCTTCACAATCAATTCTAGAGTTGCTTTTACTAGTGATGGCATTTCTCGAGCCATGTCTGACCTTGTCGGGGATCTCGTTGTAACACCTACATTATAACAGAGAATATTAAACAATTGTATTACCAACGCAATGACAGGGCCATTTCACAATTAAAAATCATAATTTAAGAAATACCTTTCATTACATGTATTCGCAGGTGGGTGTCCAGAGTCCGTTTGCTGGCCAGTATTGATGGACATTTGGGGCACTTTAGTCTCCCACTTGCAGGTTGCTGTACAGCTACGTTTCTTGGTCTCTTTGAAGGATCAGGACCAGGCCGAGGTGAAGCACAGCGGGTCCGTTGTGGCAGTGGAGGTAGAAGTAGAGGTGTTGATGGCCTCGGCTTTGGACTCGACCCAGTTTGGTAACGAGTAACCCTCTTATCAGGGGTAGAAGTTACTGATGGCTCTTGAGAAAAAGTCGAAAACGACTTATCAAAGCTATTGTCTTCAACCAGAGCATCACTCAACACATTTTCACTTCGTCCGGACAAATTATTGAAAATGCTGTCATCTTCAGGTAGGAGGTCGTCGGCCATCCTTTATCTGCAAATCAAAGCATAGGTGTGCAAGTGGCAAGGGTTACGTACGGTATGTATTTCAGCACTATTTCGATGAAAATATCGATTGACACGTTCATTTCATGGTTAAATATAGTGCCGAAATAGTTAAAAGAGACTAAAAACGACATTTCGTATCGCTTACCCTTCGTAGAGAATATAAATCAGCGTAAAAGTGCCCGTCGCGTCGACGCTGCTCCGGCCGGCTCAAACGTCAACATAACCTCGCGCTATGTCGTAAGACGATATTGTAATAAAACCACTCCAAGGGCGACTTAGGGGTGGAAAATGTTATTAAAAATTATTTTACAGGTCTACAGGCCCAAATCAAGCCAAAACGCGACGCGGTACGGTTTAAATCGAAAAATGCGGAAAGAACGTTTTCCACCGCTTGCAGGTGGCGCACCGTATCGAGGAGGCAGTCAGCCGAAACGAAGGCGCTGGAGGCTTCGCGCGCTCCGTACGAACTACGGCGCGTCGGATCGGGCTGAAATTTCGTGTAGTTGTACATTCGTTCTTCCTCTTTCGAATGGTATCTCAGTCGAGGCGATAAAATAAAGGATCGACGATTAAATTGGCGCAATATGTGGAAGAACGGGGGCCGGCAGCTATCCGTTGCTTCTCCATAAAGCAATTCTCTCATGCCGTTTGTATGCCAACACACAATTCAGAATATCTTTGGTTGAGTAGATTTGCTGCTTCAATGTAACTCTTGCATGTTGCCCCCCTTTTTTTTGGTTTTGTTTTGTTTTGTTTGAGAAGTTTGCTTTTTGTATGGCTTTAGTGGTGCGCTTACTGCTACATACTATTCTTGGTGAAGTAGTTTGTGTTTTGAACTGCTTGATACCTGGGTGATGCCTATTGTTTTGCTCTATTTGGTCACCTATTTTGTAGTTTGGGTTGCGTGTTTTTTTTTTTTCCTTTTTCTTTTCTCTGCTGCTGCTGCTGCTGCCGCCTTGCTTGTGTTGTTTAGTTGGCTGTCGCATATGACATGTTTTGCATAGTTTTGTGCATCATTTTTATTGTGTTCACAGCCTTGTACTGCTCAGGAGTTTTCATAAGCTGCTTGCATGCATTGTGCTGCTTTGCATGTTTAGAGGTTGAGAAGTTTGCTCGTTGTGCTGTTTGGATATGTATACTTTAGGCATTTAATTTGCTTTGCATAGTGAGAAATATTTCAGTTGCACTTTGACTGCTGCTGCTCGTGTGTTGTTTTGCTGAATAGGATCTTTGATTACGTATTCTGCTTTTACTGCTTCAATGTTACTGCCAGTTTATTTTTATTTTTTCTCCTTTTTTTTAGACATATCTTACCCAACCTGAGGGGCTGCTTCAGGCTGCTTGGGGTAGTGTGATGGTTGCCATTTATCTAGTTTGCTTCTGAAGAACTGTTTTTGAGCCCGAGCGGAGCGAGGAGCTCTCTGCATCGACTATTCCGCTTTTTTTATTTTTCTCCCCTCAGCAAGTGTCGTTGTTGCCGCATTCTGCATTCAGTTTCATTTCACTATCGCTAGATGGCGCCACAAAAATGGGCGGAGCCATGCTACCGTTCTGCCAACTTTAGAAATTTATATTCAGTTCAAAAACATTCAATAATGTTGTGCCCACATTATACTTAACACCTTCCTTATCATAGGATGTAACTGAACTGGTGGAAATTAACTGCATATTAAGACAATGTGCAACATCTCAATGTGGCTGCTTCATGTTTCAAAATGACACATTGGCATTGCACGTAGCGGGTGGAGATCCCAAAACAATTGTACCAATATGCCTATAAAAAGAATCCCCGTTTATTTTACAGAAGCAGACTTAACCAATCTCCTCTAGTCCAAAGTTGCCCATGGGATTACATCAAGTCCGGTTGATTTTAGAGTGGCCCCCAGTTCAGTGAGTAGGCCTGTTGTCGCCAACTCGGCTGTATATTCGCATCGTTCTGCGCTTTGGTTGGCGCTTCGTACGGCGGCAGTGGCTTGTGATGGTCGGCCACGACAAGTCTCGTAACAATGTCGGCTTGGTCGCGCGGTCAAATGGACCGCTTCACCGCGTAGATGGTCGCTGGTTCAAAAGTTGGACCTTGTCTGTTTTCATTTCAATTTTTTCATCACTTAAATTTTCAAGCTGTGACTGACTATTATCAAAACATATCGTTCGGTTAACGAGGGCGACTCAGTGCTTGTAGCGCTGGAATTTTTTAAACTGGCTCACATAGTTCATCTTGTTCAATGACTTATTTTTATACTGCCTTTTGCCTAGTACAAACGTTTGTCCTGTATGCTAAACCTGACTTCTGCTTTCTTATCCTGTTCCTCCCTTGTGAGAATACCAGTTGCATGATCATTCCCTTGTCATCTTATGTCTTACATTTCGTAGAATGTCTTGCATCTCCCGCTTCTAGTTCTCAGCTGTGCGCCTTAGTAGTTTAGCGCTTTTTGCAATGCTTTTATGTAACTGTGAGGCTGCTTTGTTTGGCCTACTCCAGCCTTACAATTTAGTAGATTGGTAATGTCAGTGTAATTTCAGTGACTAAGTAGATTGCTTGTTATGGCGCTTCCATGCAACTGTGAGGCTTACCTTTGGGCTTGAAATAGTGAAATGCTGTGTGGTTTGGCTTGGACGTTCAGCTTTGACTGCCTCTGCTGGGTAATATCAGTGACTAAGTAGATTGCTTGTTATGGTGCTTCCATGCAACTGCGAGGCTTACCATTTGGCTTGAAGTAGTGAAATGCTGTGTGGTTTGGCTTGGACGTTCAGCTTGGACTGCCTTTGCTGGGCAATATCAGTGGCTAAGTATATTGCTTGTCTGCTTTGATCAGTAGGATATTTGGTGAGCTATTTTGCTTTTCTGCTTGACTTCAACTGCAAGGCACTTTGATGGTTTGACAAGACTGTATTGTGTAGGGTATGTCTGAGAAACAAATAAATGAAGGAGAAGTACCTTTGGTTAAACTTTGTTATGGAAACAAGCCTTTTATTTTCCTTTTGAATCCCTCATTAAGAAGGCACGTGGAAGTGGAATGATGCACGCCAAGCTTGACAAGTTACATGTATCACTGGTAACAGATTTGACACAGCGCTACCCCGCGATCGAGGGACCTTTTGCCAATCTCCAAATGCGGGGTATAGACAAGGTCGCTTCCTTCGTAACGACACACTGTAGCAACATAAGCTACGATTAAGAAAATAAAGCTCTGCCGATACTAAAGGTGCGACAGGTAAACGCAAACGAATCTCGTCGGTGGACGAACGCGTGGAGTATTGACAGGAAAACTCCCAGGGACTGTTAACTGGCCGCTCTCGTCACAAGACGCTCCGAGGGGGCAACCACTCATTTAAACTATGTACACAGATTTCAGGATTTCGTCGGATTACACTCCGTGGTTTTCGTTAATTTTAGAATTTTATAGCTTTTCTGGCCTTTTCAGCCTATGTAGGTGCTATTTTTCGGCATGAAGTCCAAGTCTAACTTTAAATTCGCAATTTTTTTCAATTTGTTTTTAAAAAATTGTAGAATTTTGTACACATGATTACGCGAGTGATTCGCCCCTCGAGACGCTCCCAGTGCTAGGTACACGGGAGGTGCCGGGCGTAAGACATCTGACATTGCACGCGAAGCTGCTTGTACTTACCCAAAGACATCAGTTCTTCAGCAGCGCACCGGAACCGCAGAAACAAAGCGCACACATAGGCGAATTCACAGACGGTTAAGACGATTCCTATACACACATCGGGATAGTGACCATGTTAAAATGGACAGTTTTGTGGTGCTTTGTTTGAAACGAATGTACTCGCGCTCTCGTCTCCACGCCCCACCATCTGACACCCACTTGGAGCGCGAGCTGGGCCACTAAGGTAACGGCCGAGCGCCTGGTGGGCAGGCCACCCCTTGGCCCTGGGCAGTAGGGCGGGCGAGTCTACCTCCCAGGCGCTCCTCCCCCCCCCCCCTTTTTCAACAGCGCGGCGTGACCGTCTGCTACGTCGCACTCGTGTCACGTTTCTCTAGCAGTCGGCCGCAGCAATATTTTTATTCAATATTTTTATTGGGTAGGTCAATGTGTGGGTAGGTCAACTGAAATCGACATGTTTTAGGTATATTTTGAGTTCAATATTTATATTAATATTTTTATGATAAAAATATAGGTAGGTCAATTTTTAGGTAGGTCAACTGAAACAGTAAAATAAGTGTTTTTTCAAATCAATATTTATATTATATTTATATTAATATTTTTAGAATAGAAATATGGGTAGGTCAAATGTGGGGTAGGTCAACTGATATACCCTCCAGGAACAGTAACATGGCTATAAAAAATAAAACAAGTCTGTTTACCACAAACAGAGGGTTAAATTAAGATAAAATTTAAATACAAGTTAAGACATCAAAAACAGCAAACTAAAATAAAATCTTGCCCACTCTTATGGGCAAACCATAAAACAAGGACCAATGATGTTCATACAAGTTGTGTTATGAAATAAACAGCAAACTTAAATAAAATCTTGCCCACCCTTATGGGCAATGACACAAGGAGTTTAAGTATCAACAGGGTTTACAGGGTTTGGATCCACATCATCCACATTTCCATTCTCCTCATCACTATCAGATATGACACTTTTGGGGTTTCCCAGCAAGTTCAGAACTCGTTGAACAGACACGGGTCGTGCTGTCAACATCTTGATTTGATACATAACTTCGGCCAAAAAATGATGGGTTCGAGTGAGAGCAGACAACTTCACATCGAAAAGATAAATTGCACATACTTATACATCAAGTGCCATTCCCAAACCTGGGCAGTTAGAAGTGAGCAATTTTTTATCTAAGTATACTTGAAATGCGTTCTGCTCCGGTGTCTCTCCTTTGAGTATGCGGATAAGTGGCTCTGGTGAGGTGACCTGGAAATAAATTCAACATGAATTAAAAAATAATTGACATTAATTCAAAATTGGCCAGACCCTTTGAGAAGGCTAAAATGGAATGCAGGTTCTATTTTTAACCCTAATTTATAATATCATTGACAAGAAGAAAATGGCATTTCAGGTCAAAAGGTTTGAAAATAAACAGCCTTGCCTAGGTGCCAGATTTCACTGAAAACTGAGGTTCCCTAAGACACTGAGTGAACACTGCCAACAGTAACTCATCATACAAACAACCTACATTAGTAAATATTATTACCTCATCATCTGCTGATTTGATGACCTGGATGAGGTGACACTTCTCAGCAAATAATAACGGCAAACAAATTAAAACTTTATCCAGCATACTCTCTGGGGAAGAGCAAGTTTCCGTTAATTTCATACCATCTATTGAGACTAAAATACTGTTTGCAAAAACCACGTACCATTGGCAATAACCTTCCTCTGCAACTCGAAGTTCTTCAACCCTTTAATTTTTTGGAACAAAATCTTTACTCTCTCCTCAGTTAAGAAGATTTTCCTTCGAGTGGAAAACCTAATGCTGAAGCACATTTCCCCGTCTTGCAAAATCTGAAATAAAAGTAAAAGCATTTTGAGCAGGGTTGAAAGTCATAAAAATTGTGACATAAATTTTGTAATTCAGACAAATTTAAAAATTGAAAGAACAATATGAAAGCAACAGCAGCACTGAACTTTTTGGGAAAGTGCATGAACAGTCCTCAAAGGTGAATAAACACCAAAGAAAATAAAGAGTACTACAACAAAGCCTGAATTGAAAAGGTCTAAAAAGTTATTACCTGGGAGGCATCAGACAAATTGGGGAATGATTCTAAGACATCCTCCACATTTTGGTCATAGAGGCTGAGTCGATGGAGAATTGTTTTCTCCATTCTTAGCTTGATGGCCTCATAATCCACAATCCTGGCACCCCAGATTTTCTTGATACTAGCTATATGCACTGCATATGTTTTCTCAGTTTCCCCTAAACCGGCATTGGCTGGAAGTTTGAGCTGTGAAACAAAAACTGCTGCTAGAACCAGCTTACAACTCAATATTTACAGAATTTTAACCAGAATAACTTCATACTAACAAGAATTCTGCTGTTCCTTGCTTGTTTTGGAGGAGTGAAATCAGAGCTCTTTTCAGTTTCTTCAGAACTGTTTGCATCATCAGGATTTTTGGCAGGTCGCTTCCTCCCATATTTAGCTCTCATTTGCAGCATCACTTCCGTTGGCTCCTCCTCACTATGTCTTCTATATTTATATTTGTTCTTCAAGCACAGAAGAATAGTTTTCTGTAATACAATAGGAATAAAATGCACCTTTGCCTTTAGCCTATTCTTGTTCATTTCCTGTAAACAGATATTTAATAAAAATGAGGAAGTCTTTTGAGAGATAATAACGCAGATTTTACAACTAATACTCACAAACAGCCCGGATTTTCGGTAGAGAGTCTTTAACTCTGGAACATTCTGGAACAAAAGAACACAAATTAAGATACTACTAAAAAATAAAACATTTATTGGCAAAGCACATGGCAACGTAGGACAATTGCAAGAAAAAAAAATGACAAATGGAAGCGAAGTGAAACAGACAAACCTCTGAGGTTTGTTTGCCATTTTCTGTACAGTTTTCAGCAACCTCTGTTGAGCTGGTTGCGTCAATGAATGTCTGTAAATGTAGAGAAATTTTATAAAATACCACAAAAGATACAAAGATACAAAACGTAGGACAATTGCAAGAAAAAAAAATGACAAATGGAAGCGAAGTGAAACAGACAAACCTCTGATGTTTGGTTGACATTTTCTGTACAGTTTTCAGCAACCTCTGTTGAGCTGGTTGCGTCAATGAATTTCTGTAAATGTAGAGAAATTTTATTAAATACCACAAAAGATGTCATGTCATGACGATCAGAAGGTACAAGGTATTGCAGTTTTGCGTTAGTGGTTTTTACCTTTAACATGTTTCGGTCAAAGGAGAATCCCTTCGTCCCACTAAAAAAAAAAGAGACAAAAGCAAGTGTTTTTAGGTAACAAAAATCCAGCAGGTGAATTACAAAGCAGTCCTCTAAAAATATGTTATGGTTTGTTTTCAATTTGAATACCGCCTGCTTTACCGAGTTACCGGTCTAATAAGGTGGGCCATAGCTTGCCATGGGTGGGCCTGTCTGCGAGTACTTTGCTTAAATAAACAAGCTGGCCCGTCCCTCCGTCAAACCTCGGTTCCAGATCCACTGCGCTCCAACGGCAGTAGTATAACAGGCCCCCAGGCCCGGCTTGCCTACCTTCCAGGGGCACGTAACCAGGGGTACCGGTATCTACCTTCCAGGGGCCGTCAGCTATGACATTACATGCATACCTTCCAGGGGTAAGCAAAATCAAGGTAGCGCTTTCTAATCATCCATCGTGTGCCTACCCACTAGGGGTGTAGTATTTTTACCAGGGTACCGGTATCTACCTTTCAGCGATGACATCATATGCATACCTTCCAGGGGTAAGCAAAATCAAAGTATCGCTTTCTAATCATCCCGCGTGTGCCTACCCACTAGGGGCGTAGTATTTTTGTGTTTTACTTTTCAAGGATTATTTTTTTTCTGCGCTGACTCGTTACGGTGCGCGTGCTTATGGTCGTGTGATCGCCGTGCTGGTCTGTCCAACCAGGGTAACGGGCATGACTACCTTCCAGGGGCAGTCAACAATGGCGTCACATGCATAGGGGCGACCAGGAGTAATACATACGCCCTCAGAAATCCAAAAGCAGGTTAGGTTAGGCATATTTCTGCACGTTTAGGGGTCAGTGAAGTAGGGAAGTGACCAGGACTGCAGAGTGCGTGAGGAGGTGTGCCACACGTCAACGCTGCGTGTTCTCATTTGCACAGTGTGCCGATAGCGGGAGAGGAAAGGAAGTGAGGGAAGGGGGAGGACCCAGGCGTTTGCTACCGGACACCGTCTGGGGGCACGCCCGAGCAGAAGAGCCGAGAGTCCGCCACGCCAGGTACTTGATAATACAAATCTTTTTAAAATCAAAATACGGTCTTTCTCGTGTCTCTGTGAAAGAATGTTTTTTTCTTATCGTGTGGGCGTTTTGTTATTCCGCTGAACTTGGATGGATTCCATATCGGTCAGGGGTTCATGAAAGAAAAAATTCGCGAGATTAAGTTTTTTAATAATATTTTTTATTTTGTTCCTCAATCATATGGCAGCGCAGTAAAACAAAGTATACATTTATACATGCAAGACACAAAAGAATACATTCCGTAACTAAGGATTTTAACATTGATGACAAAACAGCGGTAGTTCTCTTAGCTGTGTTAAGTCCAGAGTGCAATTTGGCACAAATTAACACTCTGGACTACACAGCGTTTCTCTGTGAACCATCGCGATGTTCAATTTGCTTGCAAATTACACATCAGTCGATGGTTTTCTTCGACCTTGTGCGCGCGCGCGCACGTGTGTGTGTGTGTGTGTGTGAATCTGTGTCACAGCGGCGCTTTCGCATACTTTCGATTTATTTCTAAAGGGTTGCTCTCCTTTGAAGACGTGATAAATCTACACTGGAAGATTCAGGGGATGTGTTTTCATTTCCTGTTTCGTCGCTTTCGCCTGTTTTCAAATTCGCTACTATCCCATAAGGTAGAATTATGAAAATCAGAGCGAAAAACAGTAAACCGTCAAAGAGTGAAACGGTGTCATGCGCATCGTTTTTATGTTTTATCTTGAGTGTATCAGTTTGATTCCTATCGGTGTCATCTAAAATCGGTCGGAGTTGAACGAAAATGAAATTCGTTGCGAAAGAACGCAAAGTTGTAGAGCGTTCTCCATGTTGTCGTTCCTCGTCAACGTTCAGCACACGATTGTCGCCCCGCGCGCCGCCCGCCCCGCTCCCGCGCCGGTACCCGCCGCCGCCGCCGCCCGCCCCGCTCCCGCGCCGGTACCCGCCGCCGCCCGCCCGCCGCACCGCGCCGTGCCCGCCGCAGCCCGCACCCGTGGCGCCGTCCACTCGCCGCCGCCCGCCCCGCTCCCGCGCCGTCCACCCGCCGCCGCCGCCGCGCCGCCGCCGCCCGCACCCCGCACCCGCCGCCCGCACGCCGCCGCCCGCCGCCGCTTCGCCCGCCGGTACCACATGAGTCACGCGAAAGCTTTTCGGCCGTAGACACACACGTTCTACGGCGCCCTGTCGGGCTCGAGGTGGTCACCGAGTGAGCGTTTCAGTTTGTGGGTACTGTTCGACACCAAAAAGTCCAAAAAATGAAGAAAAGTGTCAGGTGTGGGGTTCGAACCCACGACCCTATGAGGGGATCAGAGCTTAAATCTGACGCCTTAGACCACTCGGCCAACCTGACTTGGTGGCTGCTAACGTTTGCTTTGACACACTGATGGAGGAGGAATATGTGTCCACGGCGCGAATAAGACGAATGCGTCACCTCCTATGCAAGTTCTGCCGCCGCCTGCCACGCCGCGCCGCCCGCCTCGCCCCGTCGCCCGCCCGCTCTCACCACAACCGTGAACGCGTGAAGTGTGATGTAGTGCTTTAAAGCATCTGCAGCAAGGAAATTTTTATCATTCGAGTTTGAAACGCGAGACACGCAACAACATGGATCTACGCTTCTCTCATCCCTCAAACGTACTGGTCTGCGCACCCAGTGGTGGAGGCAAAACCTGTTTAGTTAAAAAGATAGTAGAAAACAGATCTGAAATGTTTAATGTCATTTTCGAAAAAGTCATCTGGCATTTTAGTGAATACCAAAGCATGTATGATGAACTCAAGAGAAAGCACGACGTGACTTTTATTGAGGGTGCACCCTCTTTAGATCAATTTCCTCCTGGCGAAGGACCCAAACTTGTAATTGTGGACGACTTTATGGACCAAGTTCGAAACCCCGAATTTTTAAAAATTGCCATAAAAGGGTCACACCATAGAAATCTTTCGTTTTGGTTCTTGTCTCAGTGTCTGTTTCCGCCAAATTTAAGGCAAATTAGCTTACAAGCACACTACGTACTCCTCCTAAAGTCTCCACGAGATGTGCAGCAAATCAGAAGTTTCGTCCTACAAGTAGATCCCTCAAACTGGAGAGCTCTTCTTGAAGCATATGAGGACGCAACACGTGAAGGGCACTCGTACATTTTATTCGATTTTAATGTGAAGCAGAAAGATCACTTAAGACTAAGAACACACATATTTCCAAACGAATCAACGATAATTTACGTTCCGAAAGGAAAGTATAAAAGCTCCATCCTGAACGGAGAGGAATCATAACACTACGATGTGCCTCGGCGTAAACATCGAGTGAAGACATGGCAGCACAGAAGAGTCACATTCACAAGGACTTACTGCGTGTCCTACAGCGAGGAAGGCCGTCTCTACGAAAAGCAATTTTGCGCGAAGCAGACAAGAGTCTCGTGTACTCAATTTGTGAAATCTGTGACAACACTCTTTGCGGAAACGTACCGCTTACAGATACACAGATAGAGAAACTGAGAAAACACAAAACCATTTTGAAAAGATTGGCGAAGCGCGGGGAGACCTGGCAAAAGAAGAAAGCTGTTCTTGCACAGCAAGGGGGGGCGTTTTTACCACTCCTTTTAAGTTTTCTTGCACCCATTTTGAGTAGTACGATATTTAAGTCATAAAAAACATGGAACACTGTAAAAAATTAGTCCTTGTGCCACACGAAACTGTGACGAGGTTCAAAGAGAAGCCCGTCACGAGGACAACAGGCAGTGTAGTTAGCAGTTTCGATACAGAGATGAATCAAATTCTAAAACAAAAAGCAGACGATAGCGAGAAATGGAAAATGTACGAACAAGCACTGCAAAAATACTTGTACTTTGTGAACGAGCAAAGAAAACCCCTATCGTTGACTATCTCCGCGCCAGAAAAAGATAGTTCACATGAAACCGAAAGATTAGCAGACTCTAGAATAAGAGAACAACTGTTAACAGTGATACCTAGTAAGTACAGAACCGCAGCTTTGACTTTGATGGAACACTTATCAACCCCGAAAGCAAAAGAGATTATAAGCTGGGACACAAATGGATTGACATCAGTCAACGGTCAGCAGGTGTCAAGTATAGTTGACTTAATTTCTGATGCTGTACGTGACAGAAAAACTGCACAGGCACCAAACTGGCAATCCTTCATCACGGCACTAAAGACAACACACACTCCACTGGAATTAATTAAGAACACAGAATATCGAAACGTCATCTTATCGCAACAAGGATCTGGTTTAAAAAATGAATGCGAAATCGCCTGCACGAAAACAAACAAGAGGAAGCACAAACCACACGTCACGGGCGAAAACAGCAAAGTACCGAAACCAAAACGACAACGTCAGACGTGGAAACGCTGGACTTAAAGACATCTATCACAACACAAAACACCCCGCCGGATACAGTACACCCGAACGCCTTTGGAAAGGGGTAAAAAAGAAGGTCCCCAAAAATGAAGTAGTTGCCTATCTAGAGGGGCAGGACTCGTATACTCTACACAAGAGAGCGCGTCGGACGTTTCCACGCAACGTGACGTACGCAGACAACATTGACGATTGCTGGCAAGCAGACTTAGCTGATTTTAGTGACATACGGGACGAAAATCAGGAGAATTCGTTCATACTGTGTGTAATTGATGTTTTCTCGAAATTCGCTTGGACATTGCCAGTCAGAGATAAAAAAGCAGACACTGTTGTGGAAGCATTTAAGACCATTTTCAACGAAACTGACAGACGACCAACACGTATCATTACCGACAAAGGACGAGAATTCGATAACAGAAAACTGAAAAAATATTTACAGGACATGGACATTCAGTACGCCCACACGAACAACCCTGACACAAAATGTTCTGTTGTGGAACGTTTCATCGGGACACTGAGACCATGGCTTCAAAAAGTTTTCACCGAAAGGGAAAGGTATGAGTACACGGGAGGGGTCCTTGTCGACATCACACGGGCTTACAATGAAAAATTTCACAAGACACTAAAAATGACAACTATTGAAGCAAGTCAGCCGGACCGAGTCCTTGAGGTGTACCGGAACTTGTATCAAGAGAAGTTGGGAGGGAAGAAAATCACACCCAAACTTAAAGTCGGGGACTACGTAAGAATTTCGAGAGAGAAGAAACGCTTCGAAAAGGGGTGCACATGGAACTGGTCAGAGGAAATTTATAAAATAACTCAAGTCATAAAACACGAAAAACCAGTATATCGCATAGCAGGCCTGGACAATAACGAGGAACTGGAGGGGACATTTTATTCCTGGGAACTCAGCCGCGTCACAAAGCCAGATAAATTTAAAATTGCATATATAGTGAAGACACGTGGGAAAGGTGACAAAACACAATATCTCGTCCACTGGAGAGGATATCCCGTTTCTTCGCGGTCTTGGGTGATGTCCAAGGACATAGATACGTCATAAAAATGGATTTTTACATGGTGCTCCCAAGCAACGCATCCCCTGACGTTTACGAAGACAACAAAACATCCAACTTCAAAACGCAGCTATCGAAAAGAATTGAGCTTCATGGAGATTGGCAAGTGGCTCTCCTAGAAGTACACTATCCAAACACTTTGACTCACATACAACAAGGGGAAAATTGGATAAAAGTATTCACACCGAACGACAGAGACGCAGAGGATTTCGTAGTAGCAGATGAAGGGGTAGCATACGTCACAGATGGCGCACACACAGAACTCCCCGTTTACATTTACACCAGTGAGGAGACGGTCCAAATAACACCACGTTTTTACAAAAGTAAACAAGATTTCATTGACGGAGTGCGTGAAGCGCTTACAACAAAATCGTCCCGGAAACAAAGTCGTGTCATAGAACTGACGGACAGGGAATATGTCACCTTCTTACCGTTCGAATCTAGACCAGGCGCAACGTACACTTTAGCACCGACTCTCGCAATGCAGTTAGGACTCCCACACGCGGGGCCATACCACGCAGACGAAGAAGTAAGAGGAGAACACCCTATCGACATGACCCTTGGAATGCCTTCTCAGATGTATATTTACATCGATATCATTCAAGACCAAATTGTAGGACACACGAGTGCGCCGTTGCTACGCACGATCCCCGTGAATACTTCATCTTCTTACGGAGGAGTGAGCAGCTATCGTTGTGACCCACCGATTTACTTTGACCTGAAAACAAAGTCCTTCGACACAATCGAAGTGAATATAAGGACACACACGGGGCAGTTTTTACCATTCCAACACGGAACGTCAACGCTACTGTGTCACTTCAAACAGCGAACATAACAAACAGACATGTCACACATTACATCGTATTACCTCCAACAGGCCCAAACAGGATCTGGGCTAAATTACTACGCGGGTTCCTCGTCACAGAAAGGGGCTTTTTAACACTAGAAAGCCTGAAGCGGTCAAAATGACCGTTTTCGATTTTGGACGAGAGATTTCGATAATTTTTTTTTCAGGGCAGCGAAATTTCCTCCCGTGACTTTTCCTGATTTTGCCTAAAGCGTCTCCTAGCAAAATTTCAGCCCTGTAGACCAACTTTTGCGGTCTCTACATCAACTTTTACCATCGGTGACGGTAGCGGTCAGAATGACCGCTGCCGTCTAACAAGGCAACAAACATTTACTTTTGGGCCAAGTGAGGGTGAAAGAACCGTTATTTCACTATATATGGACGGTGCTGGTTAGGTAAGGCTAGGTTAGGTTAGGTTTGGTGGCCTGGAGACTGTCATATATGGGCATACGAGGGGCATTCGGCTGTTACCGGTGACCGTCAGCCGGGGACCACCAATACGACATCGTATGCCTCCATATGACAGTCTCTAGGCTACCCAACCTAGGTTATTTTTTTAGCAATCCATAAAAAAGTGCCGGTTAGGTTTGGTAGCCTGGAGACTGACATATGGGGGCATACGATGCCGTGTTAACGGTCCCCGGCTATTACCGGTGACCATCAGCCAGGGACCGTCAATACAGCATCGTATGCCTCCATAGGAAAGTCTCCAGGCAAACTAACCTAGCCTTACCAAACCGGCACTATGCTCGAGGGGGAAAACCCTGTACAAGTTGTCCCGCACTACCGCGTAATATCGTAATACGTAATACCGTGTAATACCCAGATTTCCTCCGTGCCCGCCAAGAAGATAGGCAATCCCCCCCCCCCCCCCCGCCCCCAGAAAAGGTCACTTAGTTCAAAGAACAGGAAAATTCGTAGGAGTATTAGAAGTTTCCAACTGTTTTTGGTCGCGTAATACAAGTGTACCACCATGTAACACAATGTAATACCGATGTGTAATGCCGCGTAATCCTGCGTGTAATAAGCGTAATACTTGTAATAAGCGCAATACCGAGTAGTCTGTACACCATATTTCAAAATGAAAACCCCCTCGATATTGCTATGAATTGCCAAGAAACTAAAGAAGCAGATGCCGATACTGTTGTAACAGCCTCGGACCGTCAATACGGCATCGTATGCCGCCATATGACTATGCTACCAAACCTAACCTAACCTAAACGGCACTATGCTTTTAACCATTATGTAAACGAGATATTTCATACAAACATACCGGGTACTTTTTAGACCGATATTCTATGCAAATGTGTCGGGAAATACCCGTAGAAAACCATAGCGGTCAAAATGACCGCTTCAGGCTTTCAAGGTATACGAAAAAGTCAGGCTTTCTAGTGTTAAGGCTCTTCTCGCGTATGACACGCCAGCTAAAAATTCACACATGACCATGCGAATGTGGTACAAAGATACTGCGGGTGCCATGGATGACTTTACTTCTGTAAATAATCTAGGTCTTAAGAAACGTCATGACCTAACAAAAAACAGCAGTGTGATCGAACTTATGGGTCCAATTCATTCGGATTTCTTCAACCAGGACAGGTTCCTATTAAATAACGTTGAACTCCGAATAAAACTCACACGCAATAGGGACGCCTTCATGCTCATGTCTACAAAACAAAACGAAAAGCTTCTCATTTTGGACGCTACACTCTTAGTGCGGAAGGTGCGGATTTCTCCCTCTGTTCTCCTGGGGCACGCAGCAGCATTAGAAGCGTCCCCGGCAAAATATCCACTCACACGGGTAGATCTAAAAACATTCACGATTCCCGTGGGTTTGCAAGATAAAACTCTTCCAAACGTACATCTTGGACAACTCCCGAAGAGGATTATTATAGGCTTCGTCACAAATCAAGCTTTCAACGGAAGCTACAAACATAATCCTTTCAACTTCCAACATTTCAATATAAATTACCTGAGTCTTTACGTGGACTCACAACAAATACCTGCACAGCCACTTACACCCGATTTCACGAACAATACTTACATTGACGCCTATAATACACTGTTCAGTGGAACAGGAATACACTGGAAAGACGAAGGGAACGATCTGTCCTATTCTGACTACCCTAAGGGATACACGCTTTTTGCTTTTGACCTTTCTCAGGACCTCTCGGCAAACGAGAGTCACTGGAACTTACAGCGCCAAGGTATCGTGAGACTGGAAGTAAGGTTCGCAGCACCTCTGCCCGCAGCAGTGAACTGTGTTGTTTTCTCAGAATTTAATAACTTAATTGAAATCGACAAAACTCGGAGCGTAGTGGTAGACTTTAGCGTTTAGCATGGACGGACACAGCTTAGAGAGAGCGCTCAAACATGATCCACACGCAAGACCCCGCTTTACCTAGTGCTAGCGGTACACGCCAAATAGCCTAACCTAACCTGCAAATCGACTAACAAGCAAGCGCTTCGGCACACTTGTTCCTTAAATATGATTCTTGGATTTGAGTAGAAACGTTCAATGAAAATCTCGTGCAGACCCCCCTTTTTGGGGGGGTTAACTACTCCCCTCCACCCCCTCTGTGGAAAAAGTTAAAATGTCGTATATATGCAATATTGGTATAGGTTTCGGACAATATGAGCACCCGAAACTCATTGGTGATGTGCAAAAATGTCGGCCGGAACCAGAAGAGGCAATTTGGCCGCCATTTTCGAAAATGGCGGCTTGAAAATGGCCAAACTTGGAAGATATTCATATATAGTCGTGTGGGTAGTCGTTTCAGTGGTTTCTAGTTGGTCTAATTTCATCTCCGGTGTCTTTAATATTGTCCGGCTACCGGAAGTTACGAAAAAGGACATTTGAACTTGCAAATCGACTAAGTATGAAATGTTCTGAACGGTTTGAGGATGAAAATGAAAAATTGGCATGTTTAAAGTTATGGTATGATTGTGTAATAGTATCATCTACATACCATATCAAGTGAATAAATATATGTACAATTGTGTACATAACATATTAATATATACTGTATGTATACTGGTGCGTATAATTTTTTTTACATAACATACAAACATGAAGTCCCAAAAATGGAAATGTTAAAAATCTTCAGCGGTGTTCCGTCAGGTACTGCGACCTAAAATTCAGAAGGGTGTTGTTAGCCGCTGTATTTTCTATCGTTGGCAAGTAATCACATTGCCTACCAGGTGTATCATTGGCCCCGGGCAGTTTCGGTTTTAGGCAGTCCCGCAACACACTATCTCCGTCTCTTTCTGGCTCGGCCAGACGCGTGAGACAGAAAGAGACGGAGATAGTGTGTTGCGGGACTGCCTAAAACCGAAACTGCCCGGGGCCAATGATACACCCGGTATAGTCGTGCGGGTAGTCGTTTCAGTGGTTTCTAGTTGGTCTAATTTCATCTCCGGTGTCTTTAATATTGTCCGGCTACCGGAAGTTACGAAAAAGGACATTTGAACTTGCAAATCCACTAAGTATGAAATGTTCTGAACGGTTTGAGGATGAAAATGAAAAATTGGCATGTTTAAAGTTCTGGTATGATTATGTAATAGTAGCATCTACATACCATATCACGTTAATAAATATATGTACAATTGTATACATAACATATTAACATATACTATATGTAAACTGGTGCGTATAATTTTTTTTACATAACATACAAACATGAAGTCCCAAAAATGAAAATGTTAAAAATCTTCAGCGGTGTTCCGTCAGGTACTGCGACCTGAAATTCAGAAGGGTGCTGTTAGCCGCTGTAACTTCTATCGTTGGCAAGTATCATTGCGAACTATTATTCTTGTGATTGATGCAGGACAATACCATCAGTGTCTGAGCTGCAAACATCATTATCAGGACCTCAGACACAGGTGGTGTTGTCCTGGCCTTGTCTCATTTCCCTGAACTACGTGCCAAAGGGTTACAGAACAGAGGCTTGGATACTTTCCTCCTCAGGTGCAAAGGAACGGTACATAAAAATTTGAAAATTCAGGTGAGGACGGCGTTTCTGCCGAAAATTGGGTGAGACTATGGCATTTTGTCGTCAGCATTTGGGCGAAAATGCCTGTCTCACTTGAAATTGGGTGAGGTTCCTCACTCAAATCTGGGTGAGGTCAACATCTTCCCTAAAGTTTGAGTAAGAAGGGTTCCTCGTTCTTATTTGGACTGAGTTCCTCACCCTTTCATTTTCACCCTAATAGAAATTGGAGTCCCCTGCAAGGGGACTTCATGGGTCTAAGTTATGTAAAAATTTTACATGTATATTTACGCACTGGTATTCGTACTAGGAAATGTTAATATGTGATGTCCAGGCAGCCCATGCAGAGCGCTTTCCTTTCGTGGCAAAGAAACTCACCGTATCGCAGCCAGTGAAGGTATGAAAATCTCCAAGTGCGACACAGATCCTATTTCCCTACGCGGCTGTGTTTTGTTGTGTTGCACCCGAGGAGTGAAGTATCCAAGCCTCTGTAACCGTTTAGCGCGTAATTCAGGAAAAATCACTGCCCTAACAAAAATCGAGGCCCCTCTTTGGGCCCAACTAAGCCTCTCCGAAGTTCCTCCTTTAAATTGGTACTTGAGAGGGATTCCAGGGTGGTTGAAATCCCTCCGAAGTTCATTGCTGCGAAGTTCCTCGGAAGTCCCTCCCGCTTTTTACCTTTCTCGGAGCACCCGGTCCAATTGCAGTATTTTCCTGAAATTTCAGAGTAATTTCATGTATTCCTATGAAATTCAGTGCTACGTAATAGCCCTGGGGGTTTCGTTGCAACGTTGTTGGTAGAAATTGGGCGCAGCTAGCGCAAACTGAAGTAAATGCCTTGGGGCAGTCTGAGGGATTCAAACGCGGATGAACCCAAGCCCCCCACATGGCACCTTTTGAAACTTCTAGGGGATTTGGCCTTCGGGACCTCCACGGAATTTCCCCATGCAGATGCAGACCGCTTTTCTTTCGTGGCAAAGAAACTCACCGTATCGCAGCCAGTGAAGGCATGAAAATCTCTGAGTGCGACACATATCTTATTTCCCCACGCGGCTGCAATTGCCCGGAAACATATGTACCGTTCTGTTGCACCCGAGAAGGAAAGTATCCAAGCCTCTGTTCTGTAACCCTTTGGCGCGTAGTTCACGGAAATGAGACAAGACCAGGACAACACCACCTGTGTCTGAGGTCCTGATAGTGATGTTTGCAGCTCAGACACTGATGGTGTTGTCCTGCATCATTCACAAGAATAATAGTTCGCAATGTGATTACTTGCCAACGATAGAAAATACAGCGGCTAACAACACCCTTCTGAATTTTAGGTCGCAGTACCTGACGGAACACCGCTGAAGATTTTTAACATTTCCATTTTTGGGACTTCATGTTTGTATGTTATGTAAAAAAAATTATACGCACCAGTATACATACAGTATATATTAATATGTTATGTACACAATTGTACATATATTTATTCACTTGATATGGTATGTAGATGATACTATTACACAATCATACCATAACTTTAAACATGCCAATTTTTCATTTTCATCCTCAAACCGTTCAGAACATTTCATACTTAGTCGATTTGCAAGTTCAAATGTCCTTTTTCGTAACTTCCGGTAGCCGGACAATATTAAAGACACCGGAGATGAAATTAGACCAACTAGAAACCACTGAAACGACTACCCACACGACTATATATGAATATCTTCCAAGTTTGGCTATTTTCAAGCCGCCATTTTCGAAAATGGCGGCCAAATTGCCTCTTCTGGTTCCGGCCGACATTTTTGCACATCACCAATGAGTTTCTGGTGCTCATATTGTCCGAAACCGATACCAATATTGCATATATACGACATTTTAACTTTTTCCACAGAGGGGGTGGAGGGGGTAGTTAACCCCCCCAAAAGGGGGTCTGCACGAGATTTTCATTGAACGTTTCGACTCAAATCCAAGAATTATATTTAAGGAACAAGTGTGCCGAAGCGCTTGCTTGTTAGTCGATTTGCAGGTTAGGTTAGGCCTACCGCCAGCACCGGGTGCGGGCGGCGGCAGAACTTGCATAGGAGGTGACGCATTCGTCTTATTCGCGCCGTGGACACATATTCCTCCTCCATCAGTGTGTCAAAGCAAACGTTAGCAGCCACCAAGTCAGGTTGGCCGAGTGGTCTAAGGCGTCAGATTTAAGCTCTGATCCCCTCATAGGGTCGTGGGTTCGAACCCCACACCTGACACTTTTCTTCATTTTTTGGACTTTTTGGTGTCGAACAGTACCCACAAACTGAAACGCTCACTCGGTGACCACCTCGAGCCCGACAGGGCGCCGTAGAACGTGTGTGTCTACGGCCGAAAAGCTTTCGCGTGACTCATGTGGTACCGGCGGGGAGTGGCGGCGGGCGTCGGGTGCGGGCTGCGGCGCGGGGTGCGGGCGGCGGCGGCGCGGCGAGCGGCGGCGGGTACCGGCGCGGGAGCGGGGCGGGCGGCGGGCGAGTGGACGGCGCCACGGGTGCGGGCTGCGGCGGGCACGGGGCGGTGCGGCGGGCGGCGGCGGCGGGTACCGGCGCGGGAGCGGGGCGGGCGGCGGCGGCGGCGGGTACCGGCGCGGGAGCGGGGCGGGCGGCGCGCGGGGCGACAATCGTGTGCTGAACGTTGACGAGGAACGACAACATGGAGAACGCTCTACAACTTTGCGTTCTGTTCGCAACGAATTTCATTTTCGTTCAACTCCGACCGATTTTAGATGACACCGATAGGAATCAAACTGATACACTCAAGATAAAACATAAAAACGATGCGCATGACACCGTTTCACTCTTTGACGGTTTACTGTTTTTCGCTCTGATTTTCATAATTCTACCTTATGGGATAGTAGCGAATTTGAAAACAGGCGAAAGCGACGAAACAGGAAATGAAAACACATCCCCTGAATCTTCCAGTGTAGATTTATCACGTCTTCAAAGGAGAGCAACCCTTTAGAAATAAATCGAAAGTATGCGAAAGCGCCGCTGTGACACAGACTCACACACACACACAGACACACACGTGCGCGCGCGCGCACAAGGTCGAAGAAAACCATCGACTGATGTGTAATTTGCAAGCAAATTGAACATCGCGATGGTTCACAGAGAAACGCTGTGTAGTCCAGAGTGTTAATTTGTGCCAAATTGCACTCTGGACTTAACACAGCTAAGAGAACTACCGCTGTTTTGTCATCAATGTTAAAATCCTTAGTTACGGAATGTATTCTTTTGTGTCTTGCATGTATAAATGTATACTTTGTTTTACTGCGCTGCCATATGATTGAGGAACAAAATAAAAAATATTATTAAAAAACTTAATCTCGCGAATTTTTTCTTTCATGAACCCCTGACCGATATGGAATCCATCCAAGTTCAGCGGAATAACAAACGCCCACACGATAAGAAAAAAACATTCTTTCACAGAGACACGAGAAAGACCGTATTTTGATTTTAAAAAGATTTGTATTATCAAGTACCTGGCGTGGCGCACTCTCGGCTCTTCTGCTCGGGCGTGCCCCCAGACGGTGTCCGGTAGCAAACGCCTGGGTCCTCCCCCCCTTCCCTCACTTCCTTTCCTCTCCCGCTATCGGCACACTGTGCAAATGAGAACACGCAGCGTTGACGTGTGGCACACCTCCTCACGCACTCTGCAGTCCTGGTCACTTCCCTACTTCACTGACCCCTAAACGTGCAGAAATATGCCTAACCTAACCTGCTTTTGGATTTCTGAGGGCGTATGTATTACTCCTGGTTGCCCCTATGCATGTGACGCCATTGTTGACTGCCCCTGGAAGGTAGTCATGCCCGCTACCCTGGTTGGACAGACCAGCACGGCGATCACACGACCATAAGCACGCGCACCGTAACGAGTCAGCGCAGAAAAAATAATCCTTGAAAAGTAAAACACAAAAATACTACGCCCCTAGTGGGTAGGCACACGCGGGATGATTAGAAAGCGATACTTTGATTTTGCTTACCCCTGGAAGGTATGCATATGATGTCATCGCTGAAAGGTAGATACCGGTACCCTGGTTGGACAGACCAGCACGGCGATCACACAACCATAAGCTTGCGCACCGCAATGAGTCAGCGCAGAAAAATTAATCCTTGAAAGGAAAACACAAAAATACTACACCCCTAGTGGGTAGACAAGCGCTACCTTGATTTTGCTTACCCCTGGAAGGTATGCATGTAATGTCATAGCTGACGGCCCCTGGAAGGTAGATACCGGTACCCCTGGTTGGACAGACCAGCACGGCGATCACACAACCATAAGCTTGCGCACCGCAATGAGTCAGCGCAGAAAAATTAATCCTTGAAAGGAAAACACAAAAATACTACACCCCTAGTGGGTAGGCACACGATGGATGATTAGAAAGCGCTACCTTGATTTTGCTTACCCCTGGAAGGTATGCATGTAATGTCATAGCTGACGGCCCCTGGAAGGTAGATACCGGTACCCCTGGTTACGTGCCCCTGGAAGGTAGGCAAGCCGGGCCTGGGGGCCTGTTATACTACTAACGGCACCTTGGTTCGATAGGGGGACCCGGCCAGCTTGGCCTACCAGCGGCGTTTGCGAGGACCTTCGGCCCTCCGCCTCAAGTCTCCCTAGAGGTGCCCGACAGCAGATATATTTATTCCGATTAAAATCGTTAACCTGAGCCCGTCCCATGTAACAGTGCGCGCCGCGACGGCAATGGTGTCCGCGCGGCGGCCGACCCTAACCTCACAAAACAAAAACAGAAATATTATCATATCTTAAAAATTTGATACAAATCGAAAATTGTTGCCACCGAACGTGACTCTACGTTAAAAAAGGAGTTGATTCTCAAAATTTAAAGTTTTTCTATCAACGATAAGTCGGCGAACACACGTCCGCCCGAACGAGCAGTCGGCATCAGACTATAAGCCCAGCCCCTGCCGTTCCTGAAGAAACGTTTCGGGACGGGCTAAAAAGGTAAATCGCATCACTGACGCTCTTACAAATCCAAATTTTCAGCAGATTCATTGGTTCAGAACAGGGTTTGAGTTGTTTTTCATTTAATAAAAAAATTGACTTAAGTATCAGTGGGAATTTTGGAATCGTTTCTACGTCGCGAAATCGGAAAGTATGTTACGCAAAACAAAAAATGGCACCGTTCCAGTGTTTTATTTTTTCAATATACGGCGGCACTCATGAGGGTGAAACTTTGATTTAATAGCGTCGCTATCTTTTCTATTTACCGGCAACGGTGTCCTCTTGGAGGTGGCTGCTCAATGTAGCATGAGGGGGCAAAATTAACAGCCTCCCCACATTCAGGCCCCAATTGAACCCCCAATGGTATGAACTTCCCGCCGTGATTACAAATGACCCTGGCTCTTGCCGTATCTGCAAAATAACACATTTTTTTATTATAAAGATGTGAAATTTCCCACTCGTTTGATTTCACTACCTTAACACTTAAATACTTTTTATCGCAATTAAAATGGTGTGGATTATAGTAATTTTGGGCGTACTTACCGTAGTAACTGTGATATTCTTAAGAGCATCGGGGTAAAACAACAGGTGTTTATGCCTTTCAGGCGCCGAGCACTTTGAATTGCTTATATTTGTGTACAGTCGATCCACGTCAGCTGTGCCACTGGTTGGTACCGCATACCTATCAGAAGATCCAATGTTATTTATTTAGCGGCTACAAATATAAAAAGTGTAAATGACGTTTCGTGCGATTAAAAATAGAAACATTGAAGATTAATACAGAATGATGTTAAATGTAAGAAATAATTGCATAAAATCATACTCCACAGGTGGAATCAGACAAGTCAGCATCCATCTTATCATCATCCAGTCCTGGGTACTTAGATATTAGAGTACCAATCACGGTCTGGTAATGTTTGTCTGGGTAGCTGCAAAAGAAAAAAAGAAGGGGATGACTGGTGTAGTAGCACAAATGTATTTCACAATCAAAGTAGCCCCAAAGGGGAAAGACTTTTACTCAAGCAGTGCTCACTCAGTAAACCGATCAAGCTGAATTTTGATGGCATTCACTAGGAGATTCCGTAGAACTCTGTCATCACGGACAATTTTCTGGTTAGCTAGTAGCTCTTTGTCCGTTCTCCCCTTCTTCAGAGCATGTTCGACTTTGCTTGGAAGTTGCGGCAACTTGTAAACAAGAGGAAACTTCTTGAGAGAGGGGCCAGGCACATTCTTTGCTTGATCAAGCGCCCCATCAGATGGTTCAGAGGGCACCTCCTCAAGTGCTTCAGATGAAGGCAAGGGTGACGTTGGAGGGTCAGGAGTTTCTGAAAATGACACCTAATTAGTAAACAACATTTATACTTTGCTTCACAGCTAAGCATTAAAAATAGCAGGATTATGTTGCTACTTACTTTTAATTATTTTTAAAACGCCCTCATCAGGCAGATTAGCATCCGTGATATCTCTGTATCTGTTAAATTTGGGCCGAAACTCTTTGAAGATGACATTTTCTTTAATAATAGGTGTTACAATTTTGGTATTGACAGCATCAATAATGGAGGCAAAGGTTTTATCATCTACCTCAACCTCCACATCATGACTTTCATACTCGATGAAATACTCAAATGGCATCTGAAAAAGAAGAAAAAAATTCAAATAAATGTTAGTTTCCTCACATTAAAATGAATATGAAAACAGAAGAATGTGATCAACATTAGCAATGTTAGTCCTCTAAATTCTGCCTATATAAGTAGTCTTATCTAAATCAAAGCAGCTTGAACATATAAACACACCTCAATAAACAGCAACAGAAGGTTAGTGTGTCAGATCACAAGATGACGCAGTTTAATGAGTGTTTCATTGTCAATTTTATAGGAGGACAAAGTTTGAGGAGCCACACATTCATCAGGAGAAACACACACTAAATCCCCATCATCCATGACATTACGAATGGCAAAGGCATGAACATGTTCATTCCACATGGACACGTAAGTAAGTCTGCCATAAATAGCCCATGAATTATTTTGGTGATAGATTTTTAAGACCTTTAGAAAAACAGGCATCTCATTCTCTACACAGAGGACAACATACTGTCCACGAATGAACCGATGGCCATGTAATGTAAGCTCTGACACTTTCACAACACAGGAGTTGGCATCACAGTCAAAATATTCACAGAGAACTTGACTCTCCCTGCAACCTAATGTGGAAAGGCGAATTGGTCGCTGAGAGCCTATGCGGCAAGATGGGGGAAGAGCAGAGCCAGCATCATAAACTCTTACACATCTTTTTTCTGATATCGTACTGCCATTGTCAAAGCAGGATTTATATAGTTGTTGGCTTTCATAATGATTGATTTCATAAACAGATGGACTCTTTCAAATTTTTTGCAATCAAAATGCATTATAGGACCCAATAATTCAATCCACCTTGCACTGTGAACTATGTAGTGGAGTTTAGGTGTGAAACTACCCACTACCTCTGCAGGCAAACTGACCCACATCTGGTGGTGTTCTTTAACCAACTGATTTAGGCGTGGCAGCCATCCACGTCTAACTGATGGAGCCAGTAAAATATCACATATGTGGCAGGCAAGCATATGCAATTTCCAGTATGGATTATCAGCTGGCACAGATTGGCTAATTACAAGAGATAACATGTAAAATAAGTTCCTTTTTTCTGCACCAGTTCCAGGGAAAGATGGTTTTGTTTTCATAACATTATCTGGAACAAACTTGAGGACATTTGCTTTGTCAGAAACTCCGTACTGAAACTTGGCTAACTTATCATTGATGTCATCAAATGAAATGATTTTAGATTTCACAAGACCTCGAACAACAGCAATCACATTCTTCGGTATGAAACCCTCCTGGACATCATGCAATAAATCCTGTGCCAATGAATAAATAGGGTGGTAGGACTTAACTTCAGAAAAAATAGGTGGGCCAACAACACCATACGCATTAGCAAACTTTTTATCTTTTAGAA